>CM038794.1:234458270-235658270 GCA_021764765.1 Vicia sativa | reverse complement strand
TGTCGAAAAGGGAAAGAAATATTATGTGTGCAAGTTGAATAGATATTTATATGGGATGAAACAATCTCCTCGACAGTGGAATAGAAGATTCGACAAATTCATGGCACGCATAAGTTTCGTTAGAAGTTAGTTCGACCACTGTGTTTACTTCATATTTCGTCCTGGTAACTCATTTGTTATTTTGTTGCTTTATGTTGATGATATTCTCATAGCAAGTAACAATGTCGAAGAGGTATTGAGGGTGAAGGTTGAACTCAAGGAGTTCGAAATGAAGGATCTAGGAGCACCTTCCAGGATTCTTGGGATTGACATTCGAAGAGATAGAAATCAGTTGAAATTATGCTTATCTCAAGAGGCATATTTATGGAAGATTCTCGAAAAGTTTGGTATATCGATTTCGAAGCCTGTTGTGACTCCAACAAATCCTTAATTCAAGTTGAGTATTGATCAGTGTCATAGTACTGACGTCGAAAGAGCTTATATAAATAACACCCCATATGCTAATATAGTAGGTTCTTTGATGTATGCTATGGTTTGTACTAGACCCGACATAGCATATGCAGTAAGTCTTGTAAGCAGGTACATGGCGAATCCTGGAAAGGTTCACTAGCAAGCATTGAAGTGGATTCTAAGGTACATAAATGGGTCTCTGAACAGAGTCTTAATTTATGGTGGAGCATTGGGTGAAGATAGTAAAGCAGTAATAGAAGGATCTGAAAATTCAAGGTGAAGTTATCACTGTTAAATGTGATAGTCAAGGGGCAATACACCTGTCGAAGAATTCATCCTATCATGAGCGAACCAAGCACATTGATATGAGGTTGCATTTCGTCAGAGGGGTAATCGAGCGTGGAGAACTCCAAGTGCTGAAGGTTTCGACAGATCATAATGCTGCTGATATGATTACCAAGACATTGCTTAGTTGCAAGTTTTTCCACTATATGCAGTTGATAAAGCTGCATGAAGAAAACTAGCTCGTTAATTGATAATAGAGTTTGTTCCAAGGTGGCGATTTGTGAGATATTGGATCGAACTCTATTGGATCGAAGGTAGTATCTTGGTTTGACGGTTCGACAAAGTTTAGCATGCAGTCAAAGTTTACTCACATGATGTTGTCGAAGTGTTAAAAGTCATAGTCGAAGTATGTTCTAGCTTGTAGTGTCGAAGGATGCTAGGATTGATATCATCGAATTGGGCCTGTTTGTTATGTCTAATTGGTTAAGTTAGCTTGTATCCTAAGTTAGCTTGTAATGGGTATTTGTGATAAAAGCCCATTAGTTTAGTATGTTACGTTTATTATAAATAGCATACTAGTCTCTCATCATTGCATACTGCAAATCCTATTTTAGGGTGAGAGGGTTATTTGTTATTCTTGTATACTTGTAATCTTATTTCAAGAGTAAGGAAAGAATAGTAGTTACTAACCAATCCTTGTGTTCATCGTGTTCTTCATTCTTTATTCTACCTTAATTGTTTCTTGATCATTAAACAACAAGTTTATATTTTGTTACAAGGCATCTAATTCACAACAAGAAGACTGTGGAACGACAACTGGGTTGTTTAGACGAATTTCATCTCTAATAACTGATGATACAGAAGTAAGACTTACTCATATCTTCCGTGATACTAATAGGTGTGCAGGAGCTATGACCAAGATAAGCTCTTCGAATGTGTTATACCCCAAAATTTTCCCTCCTACTTCTCAAGACAATCCACAACTCCATACTCAAGGATTTCACAAGGGTTGACCAGACAAACCCTCTCCTAAGCAATCAATCCAAACTAGGGTTTTGCTCTTCTCAATTCAAGATGGACTTCCAAGACTTCAAGTGGTCATCATACCTCATTATATGCTTCAAGGAATCACCATGTCAAGTTTCAAGCCTTACAAGTCAAAATTGCTCATCTAGTTGCTCAGATGGTTGAAAATCAACTATGTTGGACAAAAAATCAACTATGATCAACATGCAGTCAAACTTCATAATTTTTGGTCAACATCAATATTTTGAGGTAATATCCATCATTTGATCAAGGGTTGATCATGATTCATCAAGGAAAGTCAAGATTTAATCAAAAGTCAAAGTTTCTAAATTAGGGTTTTTAGACAAAAGTCAACAGAACTTTGACCAGACATAACTTTCACATACTTTATCAGAAAGTTTTCCACCAAAGCTCATTTTAAAGAGAATTCAATTCTCTACAACTTCATGTCTCACAAGCTTTGGCTAGAAATGCCTCATTTGGAAGTTATGGATCAAAATATTACAGGTCCTTTTAAGAGTCAACCAAAAGTCATCTTTTTGCAAAGAAGTGTTCATGAACATGGAAACTTCAATGAAGATGAAACCAAAAGGGATGTTTAGAGGACATCTTGAGATTTTTAAAAAGTCCAAGAACACCCAAAAATGTTAAAAATTGAGCAAGATACAAGTTGTGCAAATTGAGCATTTTTGAGGAGGTGCATAAAGAGAAATACTTGAAAAAAATCAAGTTTTTTTCTAAATGGGCCTAACTTTTCTTGGTTCAAACTTGTTTCTCATCTGAATTGGAACCTCCAAGCCCAAAGCCACTTTTTTATCTTTTATTTTTTATTTATTTTGGATTTTTATTCATTTAAAACCAATTTAATTACAATAAAAAGATATAAAATCAAATATTAAATACAAGATTGATTTTCTCTCATTCTTGAGGTCCAAGCAAGCCAAAAGATCTAATTATTTCAAAATTGAGTGATTGGCAAGAGACTTAATGGAGATTTGTTCAAAAAAGGCAAGATCTGATGAAAATTCCAAATCAAATATTCTCCCATTCAAGGAAATGTATTTTCCAATTATGCTTGATCTAATGCACACTCCTATAAATACATGACAATATCAGATCACGAAGGAGGCTATAAGAGAAAACCCTAGCCTTAAGAACAACTCTCATTCTTACAAAAAATCTCAAGAAACTTGCACCATTCGAAACCTAATCTCCAGCTGTTCCCAAGGCGTTTCAAGCATTCCAACACCTTCCTGAAGTTTCCAGGAGGCAATCCCAAGCCTTACACAAGCCAGATCGTGCCCAGAACGTGTCAACCAAGTTGCACCGGTTTGGTAAAAATCACGAAATTCAAACTCTTAATTCATGTTGTTTGAACTGATTCGATTTACATATTCATTCTTATATTGATGTTTGTGATTGTTTAGAACCATCGTGCATGAGTTTTTACGTAGGAATCATGATACACCATTGTTAGGGCACAAAGCTATTATGTCGTTGTATCCCTGTTTCCAGGCTGATTCAGACCAAACTGATACCACCATTGAAGTCGCAGCCCTCGATTTAGGGGGGGTAGGGTCCCTTTGTTTGCATTTATTTTTATTATTTATGAAGGTTTGATTCTGGAAGCAACCGGAGAAGATGACCAGAGCTTCCCTCCGGCGCCTTTGACTACAGGTCAACCGGCTGGATTCCCTGAAGTTCCAACTTTTGGATTCCCATAAGTTCTATCTCCAGAAGTTCCAACTTCTGAATTCCCAGAAGTTCCATCTCCAGAAGTTTCAACTTATGGATTTCCAAAAGAAACACCTCCAAAAGTTCCAGAAGGGACGTCAACAGAAGGTCCAGAAGGAAGCAACTTCTGTGCCAGAAGGAAGCAACTTCTGCGCCAGAAAGAGGCAACTTTCATGCGAAAGAAGCAACTTCCGTGCCAGCCTCCAGAAGCTCTGGAAAACAGGTTTCCAGAGGTTCTGGAGGGAACTTCCGTCAAAAGCTCCAGAACCTCTGACGGAAACCCTTTTTTTTATTTATTTTCCTGCTAATTAATTTTCTTTGCAATTTTCTTTAAAACTATTTTTCTAAAAAAACTCTAATAAATGTCTAACTTTAGGATTTAGTTTCAAAAAACCTTTATTTAATTTTTTTTCTCACAAAAAAAAGGGACATTTTCTTTTCATCAGAACTAGGTTTTTTTAATTAAAATGAATAAAAAAAAAAAACTCAAAAAAAGAGATAATCTTTAGTAATTAGGGCTGCTAACTTAAAACTCTTTTCTACTAACTTTCAGAATATTTTTCACTAACATTTTCTTATTATTTATTATTCCGCATTTAAATTTTAGAAAGGTTGTATAGGTTGCAAAATTTTTATCATGTAATAGCGTAGGATTTACTTTCCGCACTTTACATTCCCACCTTTATTTTCTGCACTCCTATATTATGTATCTGCCCCAAAGCCATGTAATAGCGTAGGACCTTTACATTTCTGCACCTATTAACTGCTAGTAATTAGGCGTGTATGGCAAGATTAACTTAATCAATCTAGATCACTAATCACAAGATAAATATCTGAACACAACCCACTTTTCACACATGCACCCACCTTAGGGTATCCTCTCTTGTTGCCTTTCAAATGCATGGTCAAGTCCCCCGAACATGAGAATATCTTAGCTAAGACGCTTACAACATATCATCATAGTCCCTTCGATACAAAGATCATAGTCCCTCAATGACCCTCGACGTTGCTTACGAATACATGATCTCGTCCCTCGATTGTTGCCTACGAAAAGTGATGATCGTCCCTACGAATATGCTAAGGTATCCCTACAAGTTGCCTTCTATGACCATCCGATGTCCCTTCGAATGTCCCTTTTACATCCAACGAATAAGGTCACCTATCAACCAATGGTATGGATAGCCTTATTCTAAAGGAAAACAAAAATAACATGGAAACGACCGTTCTGAGTAGGTAATAAGTCTCTTTTGCTTGCTCAATCAAAATACTTTTCACACCTCACACTTTCAAAACTTTTCAAAACACTTTGTATACATTTCAGCGTGAATCATTACAAAGTCCTTTTCCAAAACAAAACATTTCCAAACACTTCGTATACATCCCAACGTGAATCATTACGAAGTCAAAGTGAAATGCCTTTTCAAAACATTTTCACACACACACACACACACAAAAAGCAATTTATAAAGTGAGCTAAAGCAATTAAGAGCCCGTAGATAACTACGGATGGAAAGGGTGCTAACACCTTCCCTTTTCATAACTGCCTCCCGTACTCAGAATCTAACGAAGGTCTTTTCTTGTTCTTTTTGCCTTCCCTTAATTGGGTAAAAGAAAAGTCGGTGGCGACTCTTGCTATCCGCAACATTTGCGATAAAACGCAAAACAAACAATTCAGTTCTCCCACCGTGTTACATAATGATTCAAATCTCAGATTTTATCATGACAGCCCAGCAACCTTGGAATCATTCCTCCTGAGTGATTTAGATGGAGAGGGTATCAATTGTATTTTAATTTTGTAGTTTCTGCTTCTGGTGGGCTTAGGTCCATCCTTTATTAAAAAAAATAAATTTTATTCTTATTTTTATTTTTATTTATTATTATTATTAATATTGTCTAATTCGTAGTTATGATTTTTATTTTTTGCATTTTAGATAAAAGTTTGAGGAATAAAAAATTATTATTTATATTTCATAATTATGGTTATATTATTTTTAATTGGCATAAATTTTAAATTTTTTGATAATTATAGCAAAAAATTATTAAATTTGACATCAAAAATATAAATATTTTAGTAATTTTCAATTTTTTAATTAACAAATTTTAATAAATTTAACACTAAAATTTTTGTGTAATAATCACCACTTCTCCTACTAACTCCCACTACTAATTCTTTTCATATTATTTTTTATGTATTTATTAATGTTTTTCTATTTTCTATTTACTTTTTAAGTATAAATTAATAATGTTATTTTAATTATAATTTTAAATTTTTTTATAAAATATTGTCATAATTATTTTGATTGAATATGTAAATTTAATTTTTTTAAATGATAAATATATTATACTCCATAAAATTTATTTAGACATATATTTTGATTAATTAAGATCAATTAATTTTCGTGTATGCACATGTCAAAATACTAGTAAATTATTAGTAATATTAATAATTTAATATTTTTTTAAACAATAAAAATAATAATATTTCAATGCATGAAAGAGTTTTGTTATATTTTTTAAAATAAAAATCAGTATAGTATAGTTAATCCATAATATTAGAAACAGTGTTGACAGCAATATCCTCGAGCTTGTAAGTTTTGTCCTAATTGTAACGAACGGGTCTACCTTAACGGAGCATGAAGCAAGTACAGTCGGGCGTGGTGAAGCGCTGAAGGAGTCAGACGAGTGGCAACTGAACTGCCAAGGAAATCTGTCCTTTCCTGTCTTTTTTTTCTTTTGACTACCTTTCCAATCACAACAACCTATCATACTTGTATTCCTATGTAATCCAAACTCGAAATCCAACGGTTCATAGCTTGTGTGATGAAATTGAAAAGCATTATCACCGTTGGATTGGAATAATTAAGTAATGTAATGAAACTTGGCGTATGTTGGTGTTGGGAGAGGCAATGCAAAACTCCAAAGTTGAGGTCAGAACTCAAATGCTGTGAGTGTGTTTATTTTCCCAACATTATGACATTTCGTACATAAAAACTCGTGCCATCACTCTCTTCCTATCCCTCTCTCTCGTTTGGCTGCTTATGCCTCTTTTTTTGTAAAATAAAATTTGCTTTGACCGAACGGAATCAAGAATCTTTGACAGTACTAGCTTTCGCCGCTCTTTCTTTTCCTTTTTATAATTATTTAATTGTAGATTTTATTCTTTTAATTCATTATATAATTTATTTATATGTTCTACATATAATTTAGATTTATTACTTATTCAATTAATTTATTTACTTTTATAAATAAAATCAGAGAGTGTATTACAGTATATTTTAAATTATTTAAATTAGTAGCTGTGCTGAAACATTTGATTATGTTATAATAATTATTAGACTATTGAATATTTATTATGATAATTAAAATCAGATAGAATTAGTTTAATCAATTGGATCGGAATTCGAAATATTAATTGATTTATTTGGATTTAAATTCGGCACGTAGATGAATCAAAATTTAAAACAGAAAGCCAATCAAATATGCATTATCAGTAAAAATAATTTTAAATTCTTTTGTTATTTTTTTTATCTATTTGATAAATAACAGTGAATTTTATATAATAATACATAATACATAATAGACAAATACGATAAAATATAACCCAATATTTAAAAAATATCAGACAATATCGTGAATAAATAATTAATAAAATTTTATTATATTATTATTATTATATTAAAATGAAATTTTTGAATTTAACTATCTAATTTATTAAAAATATAAAAGGTTATAAAAAAATATATAAAAATATATAAATATTAATTTTTAGAAAATTATCAAAAAATTATTTTACTATTTAAAAAATACTAATTATTTTTGTATTATTATTTGTATATAAAATAAAAAATATTTATTTATATATAATTGATTCAATCCGAGTTCAACACCGATTAAATTTTAAAATTCTAAACTCATAAATTATATCAATCTGATTTTTATTACCTCGATATTTGCTCTATGATTTGAATTAGTTATGAGAGAAAAAATTATTAAAATCAAAGTATTATCATTCAATTTAGTTTTGTGTATTAAATTAAAATGAGAACAATAAATATATTTAAAAAAATACTTATTCAAAACTTTAAAATTATATGTTTGCTCGCTTCTTCTTCTGTCACTTATAATATTCAAATTTTCACTTTTCTATTTAACATAAAATTTCTCTCAACTTTAATTTTTAGTTTTCTAACTCACATTTATAACTATCAATAGTATTACAATAATATTATACTTATAAAAATACATAACTTTAAAATATATGTTCGATTCAATTTAGATTAATTTTTAAAAATCAATCTAAAATCGCATAAACAATTTTTTTAAAAGAGAATTGAAATACATTTATATCTTTTTAACTTTTTTATAAATCAAATTTGAATTTGAAGGTGAAATATTTTGTAAAAGCCTAAGTTAGAATACGCAACCCCAATGGCGTAGAAGATAATCATAATATAACCTTTTGTTTTGTTCTCCGTTTCCATACTTATCCTAATCTGTAATTATAGTCTTAAACTAAACCCAAATTATGATTATTATTATTAGCAGTATAAGTATCACGTGAAGTTGCAACTTTCTAATTTCAAACCAACAACAAACAAACTCAACTTGCTTTCATCTTTCACTTCACTTCACACCATATTTGCTTCTTTTCAGGTCCTCCTCCTTTCTCTCTTAACATTCCCAATCTCTATCGTTTTCTCCTTCTTCCTCACAAGATCTCTCTGCATTTGGTGTTGCATACGCAGATCGAGATACCAACACTGTTTCCTTTTATTCCTCTCATTTTCTACATTCCTCTTTCACGCCTTCATTGTACTTTGCATGTTCTGCTTTTTCCTGTACTTTACTTTCTACCTTCATGTCATCAGGATCAATATTCAAAATCAAAAGCTTTGAATCATTACTTTTACTTCTAAATTTCACCAAAAAAAATGAATATTTTTTTTATCACTTGTTGATTTTGCTTTATGCATAAATGTGCTACAATTTTAATTTTAATTATCAAAATTTAAATAAAAATCATGCTTAGGGTTTAGGCAAAAGATTTCAAAAATATGTAAAATTCAAGATTTTTTTTTCTTTCAAAACTAGCATGTTAATTTGAACTTCAGATCTAATTTGGAAATTAATTTAACTAATATCAATGCAGATTGTGGTTTGCTTTGTTTGACGGGAAACATGTTTGACTAGTGTATGTTCTTTGTTTTCTATTTGTAACAGAAAGTATGGGCTTAGTCTGTAGCAGAAATCGGCGTTATCGGGATTCTGATCCGGAAGAAAATGCACAGGTTTGTTATACTTGATAAATTGTACTATAGTTGTTAGGTTATGAAAAATTATATATTGTTAAGTAGTATTTAAGTTGATAAATGTGGTGTGGATATACAGGCAGCAGAAATTGAGAGAAGAATAGAGTCTGAAACAAAGGCTGAAAAACATATTCAGAAACTTCTACTACTAGGTTTGTTTTCCCTTTGCTTATAGTTTTTTCTTAATTTAAGTTCGCCAATATTGAGAACTGAGTAGTAGCTTTTGCAATTTCACATTGCTTAAGTAGTTTTGCTCTCAGAGTTTGGAGGAATGTAATTCATTTTGACAATCTCTTAATAGTCTATTTTTTTCCCTATACTTGTGTAAATCAGTTTCAATGTCTCTGTTGTTTAGGTGCGGGAGAGTCTGGGAAATCTACTATTTTTAAGCAGGCAAGAAATTGCATTTTCCTCTATTTAATAGGTTAGCATGTGATTGCTAGATTGATGAAATTTATTTGACTTGTTTATAATATGCAGATTAAACTTTTGTTTCAAACTGGCTTTGATGAGGCTGAGCTAAGAAGCTATACACCAGTCATTTTTGCTAATGTGTATCAGACTATAAAAGTATGCAATACCTGAAAGGGTGTGTTAATTTTTTTCCTCTTACAAATAGATTGGATTCACAGTGTTCTGTGTTCATGTTCTGGAAAATATTTACATGAGTTCAGTAATAATTTTGGAACTCGTAGAAAAACTATAATCCTTACTTTTTACTTGATGTGTATAAATAGGTTCTGCATGACGGGGCAAAGGAGTTGGCTCAAAATGATCTTAATTCTGCAAAATATGTTATATCCGATGAGAGCAAGGTACTTCACTACTAAAGTCTCCTTTATCCCTTACTATGGTTTGTTATGTCGTTATTGAGTTATCGTGCTATCTTGTTTTTTAATCTGAAAGGATATATTGCTGCTTGTCAGTTTTCTTAATTCATATAGAGCTTCATTTTTTTGGCAGGACATTGGTGAAAAACTTTCAGAAATTGGAAGCAGGCTGGATTATCCACATCTCACCAAGGATCTTGCAAAGGAAATAGAGACTCTATGGGAGGATGCTGCCATTCAGGTGGCCGATTGCACGCCGATTTCTTTACCTTGATCCATGTATATAGTTAATTTTTGTGATCAGTTACTTAGTATGCATATATTTTACAAAATATACTGCTGTAGGAAACATATGCCCGTGGTAATGAACTCCAGGTTCCTGATTGTACCAAATATTTCATGGAAAATTTGCAGAGGCTGTCTGAAGCAAATTACATTCCTACAAAGGTATTGAAAATCTATCACTCTTTTTGTTTGCAAAAATATAAAATCCTGCTGTTTTCATTGATGACCCTCAAATTTGAAGGTGATATAAAGTCACGAATCTCTCAACATTCTCACTTTATTTTACAAATACAGGAGGATGTTTTGTATGCAAGAGTTCGTACGACTGGTGTTGTGGAGATCCAGTTCAGGTGAACATGCAGAGTTGACATGATTTTTTCTACTCAATTTTCTACTCAAATGATAAAAACAAAAATGCTTATTACTGTCACCGTTCTGTTCTTCAGTTCCTGATGCAGCGATGCTGTATGAATAGATTATATCGTAGCACTCGGTGCTACTCATTGCATTTTCTTAATCATAATATGGTATACAGAATCATTAACTTGATTAGTTTATTTTTATTATTTGGCAGCCCTGTTGGAGAAAATAAGAGAAGTGGTGAAGTCTATAGACTCTTTGATGTTGGTGGCCAGAGAAACGAGAGGAGAAAGTGGATCCATCTTTTTGAAGGAGTTACAGCTGTTATATTCTGTGCTGCAATTAGCGAGTATGGCCCACCATTTGATTTTACATTGTAATGTCGTTGAGAAATTTTATTTTCATATGGTTGATTTTGATTTTCCTTCCAGGTATGATCAAACACTTTTTGAGGATGAAAGCAAGAACAGAATGATGGAAACTAAGGAACTTTTTGAATGGATCCTTAAGCAACCATGTTTTGAGGTGACCTTTTACGCTTTTCTTAAATTCTAACATCTACATTTACCTGGTGAACTAAGGGTTTGTTTAAATTGACTTATTTGAGCGTATCAACTAATATAAATTCTTGTGAGATTGTTTGGGAGAGCTTACGGAAGCAACTTATGTCATGTCCATGAACTGTTTTCATTTTATTTCCATAACGTCTTGAGGGTAGCGTATGAAAACAACTTACATTTTATATGAAAACAGTTTGATTTTATTTTATCTTTTGTTATAGAATATCATATGCATAAACACTTATAAGATAAATGTTTAAGCTATAAGCATTTAATTAAGTTGTTTATCCAAACAGAGCCTAATTCTTTTAAAGTTTCCTGATACACATATGACACTTATATAGGAAGCTTTATACTATTTTGCCATTTAACATTTGTTCCTTTCTTTTCTTGACAGAAAATATCCTTCATGTTATTTTTGAACAAGTTTGACATATTTGAGAAGAAGATCCTGAATGTAAGAACCATCCATACATTTACACTCAAACATTGATGGGAGAAGAGAATCAATATCATTCATTTCATTCTATCGTCTTTGTGCAGGTTCCGCTCAACGTATGTGAATGGTTCAAAGATTATCAACCAGTTTCAACAGGGAAACAAGAGATTGAGCACGCATATGAGTAATCATTTATAAAAGCATTACATGTTGATTCTTTTACAAATAAAGTGCTGTGATTTGTTTACATTTGTCTAAATAATTATTCCACTTTGGTAAACTATTTTTCTACAGGTTTGTGAAGAAAAAGTTTGAGGAATTGTACTTCCAGAGCTCTGCCCCTGACCGTGTAGACCGTGTCTTCAAGATCTATCGGACCACTGCTCTTGATCAGAAGGTTGTGAAGAAGACTTTCAAGCTTGTTGATGAGACGTTGAGGCGGAGGAATCTTTTTGAAGCGGGATTGTTATGACTTATGACCATGCAACATTGTGCATAAGATAATATTTTTACATTGAAGAGGTAATCAGATTTTGGGTATACTAGAGGTCACGTATACAAGAGTATATAATCAATTTATTGATTTATATGTTGAATGAGTGGATAGGGAGAGACCTTTCTGAATTCTTGATCATCGCAAATTAGTTGCGCTGAAATTTTCAAAGAGATGATATAATCTATGATGCACATTTATAGATTGAAACTCACTAATTATATCTCATATTTTGTATCCAATGATGGTCTTTAAGTAAGGTTTCAGGCTTGAATCTTATGAATGGAAAGAATGCATAGTCACTGAGAGCCAAGAAATGAGGTTTCACTGATGTAATTGTGTGTGTGTGTTTTTTTGCTTGTAGTTAATTTGAAGATTCTTATGTTAGCTTTATACCTAGCTACTTGCCCTATCTGTTACGAGTTCATAGAATCTTTTGAGTACATTGATACATTTATTTTGTGACTAAAAACTTAAAAGATTAATATGAAAACTAGTATTTTATATAATATTAAGTCTCAATAGAAACTGTCTAAAACTCCAAGTTTTGTTATATATTTTTTTTATCTTATACATACAAAAATTCAAAGACACTATTTGATATCAAAATATTCTATATTTTTACATACAAAAATTCAAAGACACTATTTGATATCAAAATATTCTATATTTTTTATATATTAACTTATAAGTATAGACCTTGGCAAAGATAGACTTTGGGTCTAATTTTAGTTTACAAATTAAATGTGAAACAAATTAGGGTTTATGTTGTGCATCCTCATTCACCAATTTCAATAATGGTTGATAATAGAACGGTATTAATTTTTTACCACCACATACTGAAAATAGTAATGTGTAAATTGGGTTTCAAATGGAGGTTGGAAAATCTATACACAAAAATAAATAAAGGTTTTAAGGCCTCTCTTTCCCTCACAACCCATCCTTTAAATTGTTGTTTCATTTCATTCCATCCTTAAACCTGCTCTTACTTTTCGAGAAAACAATAAAACCAAAAACTTTAATAAAAGAAGTTGTTACAACTTCTTGTTTCATTGTAAAACCAAAAAAAAATTAAAACAATTTCAACCATAAACATAACCAATATTTCTTTATAAACTCCATTCACAAGGTGCTTTTCACAAGACCTCAAAGGGTTTAATTTTGTTTTGGCGAATTCATGGATACTAAAAGACTATATTGGGCCATCATTGTATCATGGCTTATTTTGTTTCAAGGAAACATGTTACATGTTAAGGGTGGATTTAATTACAAAGAAGCTCTCACAAAATCTCTTATTTTCTTAGAGGCACAAAGATCAGGAAAACTTCCTCCCAATAATAGAGTCCCTTGGAGAGGAGACTCAGCGCTCGACGACGGCAAACTCGCAAACGTATATTTTTGTCTCTAACTTTTTTCGATTTACTTATAATCCAAGTTACACAAAATGAATAATTTGAGCTAATGATTTTGATTTTTTTTTTTAATTAAATAGGTGGATTTAGCTGGAGGATATTATGATGCAGGAGATAATGTGAAATATGGATTACCAATGGCTTTTACTGTTACTACATTATCATGGGCTGCAATATTTTACAAAGCAGAACTTCAAGCAGCAAAGGAAATGAGAAATATTCAAGATGCAATAAAATGGGGTACAGATTATTTTCTAAAATGTAGTTCAAGAAGATACAAATTATATGTTGAGGTAGGAGAGCCTCACGAGGATCACAATTGTTGGGCTCCACCTGAAAAAATGAAGACAAAAAGATCTGTTAAAGTTATTGATGCTAATCAACCTGGTTCTGAGATTGCTGCTGAAACTGCTGCTGCTATGGCTTCTTCTTCCATTGTTTTTAGATCCATCGATCGAAAATATGCTCGGAGTCTCCTCAACAAAGCAAAATTGGTATGAAATTAAATATTATGTATCTTTTTTTTACATAAATAATATTTTGGTTACATGAGAATATGAAAACCTTAATTTTCTCCCACTTTTTGTTAGCTTTTTGAATTTGCAAAACAACATAGAGGAACATATGATGGAACATGTCCCTTCTACTGCTCCTATTCAGGCTACAATGTATGTAATTACTCTTATAGTAATTAACATTTTGTAATTCATTAAACTTTACTATTTATTCAATATGTATATATATTTTTGGATGTATGTAGGATGAACTAATGTGGGCAGCAGCATGGCTATACATGGCAACAAAGAAACCAATATACATGAAATATATACAAGAAGAAGCAATTAGTGCTAGTGTTGCTGAATTCAGCTGGGATCTTAAATACGCTGGAGTTCAAGTTCTTTTAACTCAGTTGCATTTTGAAGGTCAAAAAGGTCTTGAAACATTCAAATTACACGGAGAAAGTTACATATGTTCGGTCCTTCCTGAAAGTCCTTATCATCAAATTAATTTGTCTCCTGGTAAAATACACATAATTTTTTTGTTTATATTTAGTTTTTGTCTTTTTACGTGTATAATTTATTTATATATATATGATTTATGCAGGTGGATTTATTCATATGAGAGATGGAGCCAACACACAATATGCCACAAGCACATCTTACTTGTTTACTGTTTATAGTGATTTGCTTGCCAAACATAAACAAAAAATCAAATGTGGAGGCAAAGAATTTGACTCAGCCCATCTCTTAGCTTTTGCTAAGAAACAAGTTAGTATTATTTCATTTCGTATTATCAAATAAAACTAAAGACATAAAACTCAATGCCAACTAACATTCGACACAAATTGACAGATTGATTACATATTAGGGGCGAATCCAGAAGGAAGATCATACATGGTAGGATTTGGGAAAAATCCGCCAACACAAGCTCACCATAGAGGTGCTTCAGTGCCAACATTGGGACCAAATGAAGAGGTAAGTTGTCCTATGAGTTTTGGAAAATGGCTACAAAGAGATGCACCAAATCCACATGAGTTAACTGGAGCCATTGTTGGTGGACCTGACATCAACGACAAGTTCAACGACAAACGTACCGATTCACCTAAGACTGAACCTTGTACATATGTTAATTCTCTTGCTGTTGGAACTCTTGCTAAGCTTGCTACTTTGGGTTAACTTGACTTCATTTCATGTTAGTGTTAGACCAAACATAGTTAAGAATGTGGTTGAGAAGAAATATTCTACTAAATGTGAAGGAATACTCTTGCTAAGCTTGCTTCTTTGGGTTAACTTAACTTCATTCATTTCATGTTATTATTTATTAATGTAATTACTCCAACATGGTTGGTAGAAGAGACCTTACTAAATGTGGTCAATCATATTAGATTAGTTATAGCGAAATATCATTGATACTTCGCACAAATAAACATTACAGTTGAAATATTTGTACCAGTATAGAATATATGTAATTTGTTGATGCCCTTTGTAAAATAGATGGGTAATAAATATATATGTATGTATATATATGAACCTGATACAAGCATTTTTTTGATTTCATATGTTTCATTTTTGTGTGTTTTATAGTAAGTATTTTGTTTTGAAATTGTTATTTTGAATAAGTATAAAAATCAAATGAATCCATTCATAATTTTAGAAAAGAAGGGAAGAGATTAAAAAACTTATATATAAAATAATATTAAAAAAAATTAAAATTAAGAAACTTCAAGGCTAGGTTAATACAACACTAAAACAGCAAATTATTTTCTTTGAGAATACTAGTCCAAAATATTGTCCTACTACAACAAATTTAAAGCAAATTATTACAAAATAGAAGACACTTCATCCAAAGTTTCATTCTGAAATGCCCTAATTATCTCTCAACTCTTTGTCTCCCTAACACCACATCCAATTTTAGACACATAATCTTGAACTATTTAATGTGGATCAACATCCTATTTTTTTTCAAGAATTTAAACAAAATCTAGTACATTATTTTCATGGGCCAACAATTTCGCGAGTTATGGTCGTCTTAAGTCTTTCTTTTGTTTATTTTTTGTATCATACTCTTCACTTCACTTGTCATAAAATAAAAAATAATAACCATCACAATTAAATTAGACCGTGACTTTTACTGGATTTAGTCAAATATCACTTATTGGCTCACTAAAACATGGCTTATTTGCGGTATTTTTACTTGGCTCTAACACTAATAAAGGTTCTAATACAACTATATTTCTAAGGAGGGATGGACATTGGTTCGGGTTCGAGTCCAAATCCTTAAACTGGACCAACCCACAGGTGAACCACATGAACATATTCCGATCATTTGGACTTTTGGTTCAATTGGGTTCAGTTTTATTATATTCGATCATCTATGCCAGTTTTTTTCGATTTGTAATTGGACCAAAATGAATTTCAAGTCCAAATTTAAAATCAATTCAAATTTATTTATTTTAAATAAATTTGGCCCATTTTAAAAAAAGGAAATCCTTGAATGCTCTCCATGTATCTCTAGTGCACCTCGTGAAATTCCAAAAATACATATAGATTTCATAAATTTATTTTTAGACGCACCTCACACTCATACAATTCATTCGTTTTTGAGCTACGCCCCAATTTTACGACTAAATTTATTTCATAAATACATTTTCGAAAACCTACTGTTACTAAAAGACCAATCTTTACTAAAGATAATAGATATAACAATGAAGAGTTGTATCTTTTCATTAGAATTTTGCACAATATGTTATGCAGGAGTTTTTGCACAATTCTCTTAGAGGATCGAGAGTTGTAAATAATTATCTCACAAATTTTATGCTAAAATTGATAAATACATTTTTGAGAATTTTGGTTTAAATTTTGTCAATCTAAATTATTGAACAAAATATTGGAAGATCTAAATTATTGAACAAAATATTAAAAGAGAAAACAAAACCATTTGGATAAGGAAAGAGTCATGTGGCTGAGGGTTTACGGCATTCCTTGTCATGCTTGGACATTCGATTTCTTTGAATTGCTTGCTAATTCGGTGGGAAAATACATTTGTTCATATGAGAATATGTTGAAGGCAGTTAACATGGACGTTGCTAGGATTATGGTGAGAACAACTAGTGTGGAGATATTGAACATTAATCTCAACGTGAAGATTGGTAGGGAGTTGTATAACATCAAGATATCAAAAGATTGGCATGACCCATTATGTATTGCGTTGAACCATAATAAGAAAGTTGGTGAAGTCTATGAATCCTCCTCCTCGGATTCCGAGTTTGGTGACTTCGAACATGAGGTTAGAAATGAGCTGGAAGAGTTTCAAGAGTTTTCTTCAAACAAGTTTGTAGAATTGGGTGATGATCTCGAGGCGGCTAACAAAGAGAATGAGACTTTTTCAGGTTTCGTGGGCAACAAGGTTTCAAGGTTTACATGTTTAGTACCTAGCCAGAAAGAAGACATAAGTGCTTCTTTAAGGTCCTAAGCTTGATCTTTTTCGTTTTTATTAGGAATTCTACCACTTTCAAGAATTGAAGGTTTTCTTCCATATTCTCTTCATATTGATAATATCTAATGTAAGTGTTTTTATGTTGGCCTTAATTTTTGGTAAAACCAGTTTATGTAAATGTCTTGACTGATGTCATGACATTCTGAGTAGAAGATAAATTATGCAGAAGAAGAATTATACAGTACAACTCAGTTGGTTATGAAGGTCTTTGGAAATCAAGAAGAATGACGATGTCATGAACAATGTTATGACATTCATGCAACACATCTTATGCATTTACTTTTCACGAGTTTTCGGATTCTGTGTTTTATTATGGATTAGTTTGTTGGAACATATGCTCACGTGGTTTTAAGGTTAACCTTGTTTAACTCTAATTTGGTATGTTAAAGAGACCAAGTCTTTAGGTTAACTTTAGTTAACCCTAGCTATAATTATGGAAGCCCAAGTTGAAGACTTTACTGCTTCTATATTATGAAGAAAACCCTGATACTGTGAGTTGCGCCTTTACTGTGTACAAGATTAAGCAGACTGTTATTTTTGGTGTTCTAGTTATTCTTGTGAGCCAAGCAATTATCATTTGATAAGTTCCTTGGAGTAGGATTTGGTTGTAAGGTTTTTTTTTATCACTCAAAGCTTTGAAGCACGAGTGTTGTGTCTCTTGATTAAAGCTTTGAAAGAAAAATCAAGTATGTTTATTGAAGAATGTCTTCACTATTCTATTAATCAATAGGTTGATATCACTGCTGTGATTGAGGGGGAGTGAGTAGGAACTCAGGTCTAAGTAGGACTTAGATTGAAGTTGCATTGGGTAGGTCTTAAGTGAAGGAGATAAACTGGTTGGTTTATTCCTGAATTAATACTACTTATAGTGGATTTCCTCCCTGGCTTGGTAGTCCCCAGATGTAGGTGTAGTTACACACTGAACTGGGTAAACAATTGATTATGTTCTTTACTGCTGTTTAAATTACTGTGTGAATTGTTAACAGTTTGTCAGATACGATGTCATAACATTCTCTGTGACGTCATGTATCTGCTGCCAGGAATTTCAATTGGTATCAGAGCAGGCACCCTGCCTGTTATTTCTAAGTGAGATCTAGGGATATTATTTTCTGGCGTTATGGACAAGGAAGGAGGATTTGGGAGTAGACCACCCATTCTGGATGGATCTAACTATGATTACTGAAAACCTCGTATGGTTGCCTTTTTGAAGTCACTGGACAACAAAGCTTGGAGAGCTGCTGACAGAGGATGGAAACATCCCACCAAACTTGAGAAAGATGGGACAACTAGCCTGAAACTAGAGGAAGAATGGAGCAAAGAAGAAGAGGAGCTAGCACTGGGGAACTCTAAAGCATTGAATGCCTTAATCAATGGAATTGACAAAAATATTTTCAGACTAGTACATCAGTGTGAACTGGCCATGGATGTTCGGGACACTCTCAAAACCACTCATGAGGGTACATCCAAGGTAAAAATGTCAAGACTTCAGATGCTCACCACCAAATTTGAGAATCTGAAGATGAAGGATGATGAGATCATTCATGAGTTTCACATGAACATCTTGGAGATTGCCAACATCTCAGGAGCATTGGGAGAAAAGATGTCAGAAGAGAAGCTGGTGAGAAAGATTCTCAGATCCTTGCCTAAAAGATTTGCAATGAAAGTGACTGCTATAGAGGAGGCTCAGGATATCTGCAACTTGAAGGTGGATGAACTCATTGGGTCACTTCAGACATTTGAAATGGGGATTAGGGACAATGTTGACAAGAAAAACAATAGCATAGCCCTTGTATCCAATACTGAAGAGGAAAGCAAGAAGAGTGATGAAGAGAATATATCAGAAGCTATAGCTATGCTTGGAAGGCAGTTCAACAAACTCATCAAGAGAATTGACCTAAAGTCAAGGTCAAATGACAAGAACATTTCCTCTGACATTAGTAGACCCTATGACTCCAGCAGAAGAACTAAGTCTGAAGAAAAGAGAAATCAAAGCAGAGGAATCCAATGCCATGGATGTGAAGGATATGGACACATTCGAGCTGAATGTCCCACCTTTCTAAAGAAACAAAAGAAAGGAATGTTTGTTACTTGGTCTAATGATGACTCAGAAAGTGACTCTGAAGAAGAATCCGCCAAACTAGTTACTCCACTATCTGGTGTTTGTAACTTTGATAATGACTCTAGTGATGAGGAAGTGACGTTTGAAGAACTTGTTGATTCCTACAAAAAGTTGTGTATCAGAAGTGCTAAAGTCTGTCAGCAAAATGAGAAACAGAAAAAGCTCATTGTGAAGTTGGAGGCTGAGAAGAAGACAGACACTGCTACTATAAGTCATCTCAAAGGTGAAGTTCTAGTGTTGAACTCCAAACTTGATCAGATGACTAAGTCTGTCAAGATGCTAACAACTGGAACTGACAAGTTGGAAGAAATCCTTCAGACTGGACAAAATGCAGGAAACATGTCTGGTCTAGGATTTGTGGCTGCAAAGAAATCTGCTGGTGACAAGAAGAAGACCAGGCCTGATAAACAAATGTCAAAGCAGATGTCACAACATAGGGCTCAACATCATGAACAGAGAAACATGAAGAAAAAGTTTCAAAGATGGAGATGTCACTACTGTGGAAGGTTTGGGCACATAAAGCCTTTTTGCTTCAGACTATATGGATACCCTAATCAGACCCCATATGTCAAGCCTAAGATTATCAAGGCACCATATACTCAACAGTGGAAGAAAAAGACTGCAGCCCTGATAGCTCACACCTCCCATAGAGTTTCTACCAAGCAAGACTGGTACTTTGACAGTGGATGCTCTAAACACATGACTGGAATTAAGAATCTGCTGAATGATGTTAAACCTCATACTACTAGTTATGTCACTTTTGGAGATGGAGCTAGAGGAGAAATCAAAGGTGTTGGAAACTTGGACTGCCCTGGAGTTCCAAACCTAAATGAAGTGTTGCTGGTAAATGGTTTGACTGCCAATCTCATAAGTATCACTCAACTGTGTGATCTGGGATTCAAGGTCAACTTCACCAAGTCTGAATGTCTTGTAACCAATGAAAAACAAGAAGTTGTAATGAGAGGAGTCAGATCAAAAGACAACTGTTACTTATGGGAGTCTAAGAATACTAACTACTTTTCTGTGTGCTCTACAGCCAAAGAAGAAAAGGAAGTGAAACTGTGGCACCAAAACTTGGTCATTTACATCTTAGCGGGATGAAAAAGATCATATCCATGGAGGTTGTCAGAGGGATTCCAAGACTTCATATTGATGAAGGGAGAGTCTGTGGTGAATGTCAGGTTGGAAAGCAAACCAGAATGTCACATCCAAAGTCAAGACATCTAACCACCTCTAAGGTGCTAGAGCTTTTGCACATGGATCTGATGGGTCCCATGCAGGTGGAAAAAGATATGCATATGTTGTTATGGATGATTTTTCCAGATTTACCTGGATAAACTTCATTAGGGAAAAATCTGATGTATTTGATGTCTTTAAGGAATTATGCAAGAGACTTCAAAGAGAAAAAGAAGGATGCATTGTCAGAATTAGAAGTGATCATGGAAAGGAATTTGAAAATAGTAAGTTTGATGAGTTCTGTTCTTCAGAAGGAATCAATCATGAGTTCTCTTCACCTATAACTCCTCAACAAAATGGAGTTGTGGAAAGGAAAAACAGGACTATACAGGAATCTTCCAAAGCAATGATACATGCCAAGAAGCTTCCTATTTATTTTTGGGCTGAATCTATGAATACATCCTGTTATGTCCACAACAGGGTCACTTTGAGAAAGAGAACATCATCCACCCTTTATGAAATATGGAAAGGAAGAAAGCCTACTGTGAAGTATTTCCATGTCTTTGGGAGCAAATGCTATATTCTGACAGATCGTGAAACAAAGGAGAAAGATAGACTCTAAAAGTGATGAAGGAATATTCCTGGGATACTCTACCAACAGCAGAGCATATAGGGTATTCAATTCCAGGACCAAAGTTATGATGGAGTCTATAAATGTCATAGTTGATGATCACCATGAAGAAACAAATGTCCCATATGATGTTGAGACATTCTTTGAGACTTCACCGCAAGTGTCTAATAAGGATGATGTGCATATCCCTACTCCACCAGAGTCTAAATCAAAGGAAGCCAACAAAGATCCTTCCATCAGAATTCAGAAAGATCATCCTAAGGAACTCATCATAGGAGATCCTAACAGTGGAGTCATTACAAGATCTAGAGAAATCATCTCAAACTCTTGTTTTGTGTCTAAGATTGAACCAAATAATGTTAAAGAGGCTTTGACTGATGAATACTGGATTGGAGAAATGCAAGATGAATTGAACCAGTTCAAACAACATGAAGTGTGGGAGTTAGTTCCTAGACCAAAAGGAACAAACATCATTGGCACAAAGTGGATCTACAAGACCAAGTCAGATGCTGAAGGGGTTGTCACCAGGAATAAGGCAAGGCTTGTTGCTCAAGGATACACTCAATTTGAAGGGGTTGATTTTGATGAGACTTTTGCCCCTGTATCTAGGCTGGAATCAATCAGATTACTACTATGAGTTGCTTGCCTTCTGAATTTTAAGCTGTTTCAGATGGATGTGAAAAGTGCCTTCCTAAATGGGTACTTAAATGAGGAAGTGTATGTGGAACAGCCTAAAGGGTTTGTGGATCCAAACTGTCCTGATCATGTTTACAAATTGAGGAAAGCATTATATGGTCTGAAACAAGCTCCTAGAGGTTGGTATGAAAGAATGACAAAGTTCCTCACTGACAAAGGATACAGGAAAGGAGGTTTGGACAAAACTCTGTTTGTCAAGGATGAAGGAGGAAAGATAATGGTGGCTCAAATCTATGTTGATGACATAGTGTTTGGAGGAATGTCAGATAAAATGGTTAAACATTTTGCTAACCAGATGCAAGCTGAATTTGAAATGAGTCTCATGGGAGTATTGACCTACTTTCTTGGACTACAAGTCACACAGATGGAAGACCCAATTTTTCTCTCTCAAAGCAAGTATGCAAAGAATATTGTCAAGAAGTTTGGGATGGAGAATGCTAGTCATAAAAGGACTCCTGGACCTACTCATCTAAAGTTGTCCAAAGACACAAGTGGGACAAATGTGGATCAAAGCTTGTACAGAAGCATGATAGGAAGTCTGCTATACTTAACCAAGACCGACATTGTCTTTCTTTGTTGGAGTATGTGCAAGATACCAGGCTGAACCCAAAGTAAGTCACATCAATCAGGTGAAAAGAATTCTGAAGTATGTGAGTGGAACTTACAATTATGGTATGCTATACTCTCATGGATGTAAACCAATTATGTCTGGTTATTGTGATGCTGATTGGGCTGGTAGTGCTAATGATAGAAAGAGCACCTCTGAAGGATGCTTCTTTTTGGGAAACAATCTTGTCTCTTGGTTCAGCAAGAAGCAAAACTGTGTTTCCTTATCCATTACTGAAGTTGAGTACATAGCAGCTGGTAGCAGCTGTTCTCAGATGATCTGGATGAAACAGATGCTGACTGAGTACAATGTCATACAAGATGTCATGGCATTGTACTGTGATAACCTGAGTGCTATTAACATATCCAAGAATCCTATACAGCACAGTAGGACTAAGCATATTAACATCAGACATCACTTCATCAGAGATCTTGTGGAGGAGAAGGTGATTAAGCTGGAACATGTTGCCACTGAACTACAACTGGTTGGCATTTTTACCAAGGCACTTGATGCTAATCAGTTTGAAAATTTAAGGGGAAAACTGGGTATTTGCCAATATGAAGAGATGTAGCAATTAATTTTGCTTAATACAAGGGGTGAAAGAGATATTTTATTCAAGTTAATTCTGATTGGGCTATTTAATGGTTTCCCTATCTCTTTCCAAAAGTTTAAGAAGAGGAATAGACATAGTTATATCTCACTCTTTTTACTTTGCTGTATCACTCCCCATTCCCTCAAACGAAAATCTCAAACTTACTATCACTTGTATTCTCAACCTCTCAAGATGTCTCAACAATCTGTGTCATCATCATCTTCATCAAAGGGAACTATGTCCTCTTCATCCTCTGACTCAGGACCTAGGGCAAACGCAAACCCCATGGATGCTGATGTTCTTGAGGTCACTCCTCTTTGTGCCATGGCAACTGATCCTACCAAGGTCAAGAAGTTGCGTACCAGACATGCAAGAAGATCACAAGCTTCTCCATCTGGTAAGATTGCTGAACCATCATCCTCTATTTCTCCAGAGATAGCAAATAGGGAAGGTTCTGCTTATGTGCACCAGGCTATTTTTAGACTAGTCACTAGGATTCTTAATGAAAATCACTCTGTACCTGGGGTATCTGTTCCATTAAACCAAGAAACTGCTAGCCCTAATTTAGAAAGTGAACCAAATGTCACTCAGAATATTGAGACATCTGATGAAAATATTAGGAAATCTCCTGAGACACCTAAAGACAACACTGGGCAATCTCCATAGAAACCTGATGATCACTAGACCCCTACTGACAAGGCTATTGAACCCCCTGTTATTGATGTTGATGAAGAATTTTCTGACAATGACTTAATTGCTAGTGTCAACCCTAACATAGCAAGAAGGATGAAGTCTAGAAAAGAAAAGCAGAGTGTTGCCCAAAGCCCCTCCAAAGAGAAGGCTACTGAAGATGTGCATGAGAATTCTAGGCCTGAGAGCAAGGTTGGAGAAGAAGCTGGAAAGGACAAAAAGGTTGCACCTTCCAAAGGGAAGGGTAGGGTGAAATCTGTTGGCATTCTCTCAAAACCCAAGAGAACCCTTATGTCCAAGAAGAGAAAGGCTCCTGAACCCTCTGAATCTGTTGAGGAATCAGATTTTGATTTTGATGTTGAGAGCAATGTTCCAAACATTCCTCTCAGGAAGAAACCCTCTTCTAGCAAACTGCCCAAGGTTCCTGAGGTTGCAATTGACAATATCTCCTTTCACCATCCAGAAAATGCAAACAGGTGGAAGTATGTGTTTCTGAAAAGGATTGCATTAGAAAGGGAGTTGAACAGAAGTGCCATTGAGTGCAAGGAAGTCATGGATCTCATCAAGGTTGCTGGCCTGATGAAGACAGTGGTAAAGTTTTCCAACTGCTATGATATTCTTGTCAAAGAATTCATAGTAAATCTGTCTGGTGGATATGCTGATGGAAAGTCAGTTGACTTTAAGAGTGTTTATGTGAGAGGAAGGAAAGTGAAATTCTCTTCTACTGTGATCAACAAGTACTTGGGGAGGCCTGATGATGCTCAGCCTGATCTTGAAGTTACTGACAACCAGGATTGTCAAACCATCACAGCCAAGCAAGTCAAGCAATGGCCTTTGAAAGGGAAACTAACTGCTAGCAAGCTCAGTGTGAAGTTTGCCATCCTGCACAAAATTGGTGCAGCTAACTGGGTCCCCACCAATCACAAATCCACTGGTTTAGGAAGATTCATTTATGTTGTTGACACCAAAACAAGATTTGACTATGGTAGTTACATTTTTGAGCAGACTATGAAGCATGCAGAAAGCTGTGCAATTAAAGGTCCCATAGCCTTTCCCTCCCTCCTGTGTGGTATTATCATTGATCAATATCCTAATATTCTGGTAGAAAAGGATTCTATTTGTAAAAGAGCTCCTGCTCTTAGTTTCCACTACAAGCTGTTTCAGGGGAAACATGTCCCTGACATTGTCATGACATCTGCTGAGACATCAAATGTCAAAGCTAATACTCAGAAGGCTGATGTCATTGCTGTGCTGAGAGAGACTTGCAGGGAGCTTGAAGCAAGAAAGAAAACTCTTGAGGAGCTGATCACTACCTTGGAATAGGAGAAAGAAGACACTAAGGTTGATGATGAAATGCTAGATGAGGATGGTGTAGAGGACTTGCATGAGGATGCTGAAGAAGAGCAACAGGCTGGTGCTGAAAGCAGTTCATTAGAGGAGGATACTTACCATAGTGCTCCTTCAGGAGAGGGTAGTGCCTAATGCCTACTGGTTGCTGATTTGTCAAGACAGCTGCTGCAATAGCTGTTACTTGTTGCTACTGATGTCTTTTTATTTGTTTTTGTTTGTTTTGGATGATTGTAATTCATAACTTGGATGTATGTTAATTCTTCTGCTACTTATATATCATGATTTCTGGGATTATGTAATGGTACCTTTGGTCCCTTTATGGCTAAAAAGGGGGAGAAGAAATTATGGGTTGAATTTATCTTTGGTAGGTTCTGTTTAGTTGGCTTAGATTGGTTGTTTTATTTTTCTGCTGCATTGATTCTCGAATAGCTTAGTTTGTTTTAGCCAAAAATTTGCCAAAGGGGGAGTTTGTAAGTGTTTTTATGTTGGCCTTAATTTTTGGTTAAACCAGTTTATGTAAATGTCTTGATTGATGTCATGACATTCTGAGTAGAAGATAAATTCTGCAGAAGAAGAATTATACAGGTACAACTCAAATTGGTTATGAACTGGTATGTTGGAAATCTGCAAGAAGAATGACTGATGTCATGAACAATGTTATGACATTCTGTGCAACACATACTGTTATGCAGATTTACTTTTCTTGAGAGTTTTCAGGATTCTGCTGATCTGTTTTATTATAGATTAGTTTGTTGGAACATATGCTCACGTGGTTTTAAGGTTAACCTTGTTTAACCCTAATTTGGTATGTTAAAGAGACCAAGTCTTTAGGTTAACTTTAGTTAACCCTAGCTATAATTATGGAAGCCGAAGTTGAAGACTTTAATGCTTCTATATTATGAAGAAAACCCTGATACTGTGAGTTGCGCCTTTACTGTGTACAAGATTAAGCAGACTGTTATTTTTGGTGTTCTAGTTATTCTTGTGAGCCAAACAATTATCATTTGATAAGTGCCTTGGAGTAGGATTTGGTTGTAAGGTTTTTTTTATCACTCAAAGCTTTGAAGCACGAGTGTTGTGTCTCTTGATTAAAGCTTTGAAAGCAAAATCAAGTATGTTTATTGAAGAATGTCTCCACTATTCTATTAATCAAAAGGTTGATATCATTGCTGTGATTGAGGGGGAGTGAGTAGGAACTCAGGTCTAAGTAGGACTTAGCTTGAAGTTGCATTGGGTAGGTCTTAAGTGAAGGAGATAATCTGGTTGGTTTATTCCTGAATTAATACTACTTATAGTGGATTTCCTCCTTGGCTTGGTAGCCCCCAGATGTAGGTGTAGTTACACACTGAACTGGGTAAACAATTGATTATGTTATTTACTGCTGTTTAAATTACTGTGTGTGTCATACCCCAAATTTTTCCTCCTATTTCTCAAGACATTTCTCATATCCATACACAAGGATTTCACAAGGGTTGATCAGATAAATCCTCTCCTAGGCAATCAACCCAAACTAGGGTTTGGAAATTCTCAGATCAAGGTGGTTCCCAACATCTCCAATGGTCATCATGCCTCCTCATATGCTTCAAAGAATCTCCATGTCAAGTTTCAAGCCTCACAAGTCAAGTTTCCTCAGACAATTGCTCAGATGGTTGTAAATCAGTTGTATTGTACAAGAGTCAACTGTGGTTAACATACAATCAAACTTCATAATTTTTGGTCAACATCCATATTTTGAAGTGACATTCATCATTTGATCAAGGGTTGACCATGATTCATCAAGAAAACTCAAGATTTGATCAAAAGTCAAACTTTCCAAATTAGGGGTTTTCTAAGGAAAAGTCAACTGAACTTTGACTGAGCATAACTTTCTCATACTTTATCAAAATTTTTTCCACCAACTCTCATTTTGAAGGAAATTCAATTCTCTACAACTTCATGTCTCACAAGCATGGTCCGAAAATGCTTCATTTGGAAGATATGGATCAAAACATTTCAGGTCCTTTTCAAAGTCAACAAAAAGTCAACTTTTTGTAAAGAAGTGTTATTGAGCATGGAAACTCCAATTGAGATGAAACCAAAGAGGTTGTTTATAGGAAATCTAGAGATTTCTAAAAAGTCCAAGAACACCCAAAAATGTTAAAAATTGAGCAAGATACACCTTGCACAAGTTGGGCATTTTTGAAGAGGTGCACAAAGAGAAATACTTGTCAAAATCCAAAATTTTGCAAATGGGCCTAACTTTTCTTGGTTCAAACTTATTCCTCAGCTAATTTGGAACCTCCAAGCCCAAGGCCACGAATTTTATCTTTATTTTTCTATTTAATTTGGATTTTAATCATTTAAAAGCCAATTAAATTAAAATAAAAGGTAGAAAATCAAAATTAAATGCAAATTGGATTTTTCTCTCATTCTTGAGGTCCAAGCAAACCTCCAAAGCTGGCAAATTCGAAATTGGCATTGATTGGCAAGAGAATTGATTGAAATTTGATCAAAAAGGCAATATTTGGTTTGATACCAAATCAAATATTTTCTTATTGATTGATTCATTATTTCTTCATGATTCTTGACCTAAATCCATCCACTATATATACATAAAGCATTCACATGACACAAGAACAGAAAAATTGCCTCAAGAACCCTAAAAAAATTTCCAAAGAAACTTGTGAAAAAAGCAATTTCGATTTCTGTTTTGCAGGCCAATTCAAGGAGTTTTGAGGGTTGAATAAGCATCCTCAAGGTCACAAGAAGCTATTCTAATCATCCCCACGTGTTGAAACACCCAAAATCGGTCCAACCAAGTCACAATTTGTGCCAACATAACTTGAATTCGAATTCATACATATACTCATGTTTAATGTGTTTTGATTGCATATTTGTGTTTCTAATGGTGTTTCTAAGCTTTCTGCATAGTTTGATTTAAGTTTCAGTGCAAGAATCACGAGATGCCATGGCTAGGGTTTTCGGCTTCGTTTTAGGGCTTCCTGAAATACGTAAAATTGGACAAAACCAGGACTACCATCGTGTTTAGAATGATGTTTACAATCGATTCATGTATCCATAACTAATTTATATTGCCTGTATGAGATTTTTGAAAATTACAGGGGCTGTAGCGTCGAACCAGACCGACGCTACCTGTTTGAAAATTCAAACGAAGAAGATGAAGATCTTCGCGCGTAATCTGGGTTCCAGGATTCAATTTCGCTTATATTCTTTTTGTTTCATTATTAAAACAGCTAGACACTCCAGCTCAGTTGGCAAGCAGCGCGCGCGTGTGAAGGCATGGTTCTTGGTTCGATCCCTGGCCATGACATTATTTTTTACAACTTCTCAAAACTAACATGTTTTTCTATTTTCTTTTTATTATTTTCCTCTTAATTTAATTTATCTTTAAATATTTTTCTCATGCATTTAAAAATCACCAAAAATATTTTCTTTTTGGATTTTCGTCAGATAAATACTTATTTAATTTTTAACATTAAAATTAATATTTTTGCATGCATATTTTTATTAATTGTTAATTAACCATTAAATTGACTTTTAATTTCTTTTTATCATCGAAAACGATCCAGAAAATTCCCAAAAAATTTCTATACCATCTAATCAGCATGACTAACCTAAAATTTTTTTCCTCATTCAAAAAATCTTATTTTTACTAACATTTTTTCTCTTATGCGAATTTCTCATATTTTCCGATTATGTATCTGCTCACAGGTTGTAATGGTTCGGACTATTTTTCTCGCTTTTCCTTTCAATATTATGTAACTGCTCATGGGATGTAATAGTTTAATTAGGACTTTTACTTTCCGCACTCCTATTATGTAACTGCCCCAAAGCCATGTAATAGCGTAGGACATTTATCTTTCCGCACTTTATTTTATGCAATTTATTTTCCGCACCCTATCAACTGCTAGTAACTAGGCGTGTATGGCAAGATAAAAACAACATAGATCACTTCTAACTACAAGACAAAATATCTGAATCAACACACTTTTTCACACATGCACCCCTTAGGGTAATTCTCTCTTGTTGCCTTTCGATTAAATGGTCAAGTCCTTCGAACGTAGAGGTATCCTAGCATCGTTGCCTACAACATATCATCATAGTCCCTTCGATACAAAGATCATAGACCCACGATGTCGCCTACGAATACATGATCTCGTCCCTCGATTGTTGCCTACGAAAAGTGATGATCGTCCCTTCGAATGTGTTAGGATACTCCTACAAGTTGCCTTCTATGACCATCCGATGTCCCTTCGAATGTCCCTCTACATCCAACGAATCGGGTTACCTACCAACTAATGGTGTGGATAGCACTATTCTAAAGGAAACGAAAAAAACACGAACACGACCATTCTGAGTAGGTAATAAGACTTTCAGTTGCTTGCTCAAACAAAATACTTTCCACACCACACACTTTTGTCAAAGTTCAAACTCTTTTCAAAAATGAAACATTTCCGAACACTTTGTATACATTCCTACATGAATCATTACAAAGTCAAAGCGAAATGCCTTTTCAAAACATTTTTGTCAAACACACAGAAAGTACTTTTAAAAATGAGCTAGAAGCAACTAAGAGCCCGTAGAAAACTACGGATGGAAAGGGGTGCTAATACTTTCCCTTTTCATAACCTTCTCCCTTACTCAGAATCTAACGAAGGTCTTTTCCTGTTCTTTTCACCTTCCCTTAATTGGATAAAAGAAAAGTCGGTGGCGACTCTTGCTATCCGCACATTTGCGATAAAAAGCAAAACAATTCTCAAAGTCAGTTCACCGTATTACAGTGTGAATTGTTAATAGTTTGTCAGATACGGTGTCATAACATTCTTTGTGACATCACGTATCTGCTGCCAGAAATTTCATCTAATAAGACATAAATCTCACCTAATACTTCCTCCATTTCTTCTCTTTTATCAGCCTTGTTGTTGTTGGAAATTCATCGATTCCTATGATGAATTTCTATCAATATTGATGAACAATATTGTTATCAATCACACAATAACGATGAAAAGAAAAAAAATTAAAGAAGAAAAGGATTAGGATTTCTGTAGAGTTTCTCTCTGTCCACAAACTGTGGAAAAACTTTATTCACTTTGCAACTGCAAAATCATGTGAATACAATGAGATGAGTTTATTACAAAAATAGGGGTTACTCCCTCTATTTATAATTGAGCTTGATTTTATTCTAAGCTAAAAAGCCCACAACCATAAAAGTCCAAAATATCTATTTTAGACCTAAATCAAATCTATTTATTTTAGACCTAAATTAAATAACTGTGTAGCAATCTTCTTACATCACTTCGATACAACTCAACATAATCTTTAGACTAATTTAACACACACACAAGGTGATTTGATACTTCCTCGTCTCTATCAAGTAAGCTGCTTCGACACAAGGAATTTTACTTTCAACAGTTGCTCGAATTAGGGATATCTGTTTGTTGAATATTTTCTGGTTGGATATATCTATCTAAACATATGATTGAATTTTGAGCTTCATCCAAAGATATGAAATCCATTTATTGCATTCTTGATCTTTTCCCCAAATACATGTTTCACCTCTGCGTCTTTTATTCTTGCTTCAATTTGTTTACCAGGTGTTGTGCATTTTTATTCTTTCTTCTTTTTATAACCTCCTTCATCGACTACCTCATATTCTTGTTTGAATTATCTTTCAATTTCCTTATCTCTAGGACTATATCAAATTTTCTCATTGAAATCCCCACTAGAGCTCAGTTTTAATGCGAATTGGCTAGATGCTTGAGCAAGTTGCATCTCTAAGTTCTTGAACAATCTTTCTATGTCCCTTTGCAAGGTTTCTTACTGCCTGCTGATGTTCTGGAAATTGATTAGAGTGATGTTCATGAAATGGATCAAGGTTTCTTAAATTTGAGATGATGAATCCTCCTCCAATGAATGTTGAGTGTTGTCGTATGGTTCTGGTTCATTTCTCTAATATTGATGTTTGATGCATTGTATACCTCACTAATCTATACTCGCAACTTTCTATCCCTAGTCCACCAGCATAAGTAAGATTAGACAATGAAATAGAATGTTAGTCCCTAAGCAAAAACTCAAAGTCTCCTATTCCTATTCAACCAACATAAGCACAACAATTTCCCTAGGTCCAACACATAGACTAATGGTCAATATCCCCTATGTGCTCAAAATCAGATTAAAAGAGTATCTCACATAAAAGTATTAAGAACAAGGTGCAATTGAATAGAATAATAACTCGAATGAAGTATGCAATATCAAATCAATCATGTGTTTCATCATTATTGAAAAAGGTTCATCAAGAAAAAACCTAACCTATGTAAATTAGATACTCATAATGTATATTACAATACCAATAAAATATAAGAAGTTTTCATAAAAGATCCCTTGAAGAATTGGCCTCCAATGGCTCCAAATGTGCTTCAACTATGCCTCCCAGTGTTGTAAAATCATATTTGAAGTGTAAAATCGTAGAACTCTTGAAAAAATTCCAAAAACCAATTTTAAAGTTGTCAGGAATTAGTAAGAACGCGTCTGAAAATTTTAGAAAACAGACCTATCGGACAAAATATATTGTCCATCGTGCGCGTGATATTGCACATGTCAAGATGTAAATTATGCTGGAAATTGCTAGTTTTTTCTTTTAGCTCCATTATCCAAAAAAGAAACGTCAAAAAATGAGTTATGATTCTCCATATATGATTAATTTACTAGACAAACGTCAATATGTAAATTGTGCTAGAAATTGCTAGTTTATTCACAAATTCTTCCCGATTTCTCGGATTTGCTTTATTTCTTCGAATTTTTCATTTTCTTCATACTTATTCATATTTAGATCATCTTTAATTCTAATTCGTTTGAATTCATCACAAGTACTCATAAAATTCATGTAATGACAAACTATATTCACAAACCCTCACCCGAAATTCCTCATCTTTCCTCTACACTCTAGTGACATTGTGTATGATGTAAAAAAGAAATATAATCCAACATGATTATTTCCTTCCCGTATGTGAGAGTGGTCACCAAGTGATCATAAGATCTTGGTAGAGAGCGCTTCAAAATTATGGATTTATCTTCATCACCAACCATCACACCATGTTGTATAAAATCGGCGAGGATGTTGTTGAAAGCGTTCACATGAGCCAGCAAATTCTCTCTTTCATTCATCTTCCGGCTATAAAGAAGATGCTTCGCAAACAATTTGTTCACGAGCGTCACAAACATGCATTTATATTCCAATTTATCTCAATCATCCTTCAAAGTTGTGAGGTATATGGTATGATTCATCACGCTATCAGAAACACAATGTCTTATCAAACATGTGGCTTTCTCCTTTATCTCGTTCTAATCAATGGTTGCTATTTTTGTCAGTTTCTCATCACGAAGCGCCTTCTATAAACCTCGTTGAGCCAAAAAATCCTTATCCCTCATTTTCCATAAACCAAAATTGTATGTTCCATCAAAACGAGTCACTTCAAATTTCGCACTTTCAGGATTAAGTGTCATCAAATACCAATTGTTATTGAGAGAAACACATAAAAACTTTTTTCACACAGTTCGGACAAATTGCAGTAGCTATAGTTTCCTTTACATATTACTAGTGAATTGTATTGAGTTACAGTGATACAAGTCATATATATGTATAATACTGTATTTTAGTTTATCTAAAACTCTAATCCCTAGTTTCTCCCAATAAACAATTTTATCTACCCATAGTTATGTCAAAAATATGATTTAGTCTCAACAACATATAACTATCTCAATAACCCATAATCATCTCAACAGTATGAATTATACTCTCAACAACTCATATTTGTATCAACAATCCATAATTATCTCAATAATATGAGCCATATTCAACAATGAGGTTCATACTAGTGTTGATGGAACTATCTATAAACAAATGGTGTGTAGTCTCGTGTATTTAAATGACACCAGACATGGTTTTGTCATATATATTAAACTTAATCAGGAGGTTTATGGAAAGACCAAAACAGTTACATCAACAAGCAATAGAAAGGGTTTTGTGCTACTTAAGAAGTACTTTTGAGTTGGGAATATTTTACATGAATAGAAAACAAAAGATGACGGCTTACTCAAACGGTGATTATGCAAGGTGTATATTGATGGTCAAAAAAGTACATATGGATATATGTTCTTTCTTGGTCTTGGAGTATAGGCTTGCTCCTCAATAAAACAACCAACCATTACACTCTTCACTACTGAAGCTAAGTTCATAGTTGTAGCCTTTGCGTATGCCAAGTTGTGTGGATGAGTATGATTCTTGAAAAACTTGGTCATGAGTAAAGTAAGAGCACTATTATTTTTGTGACATTAGTTAAATAGTTAATTTATCAAAGGATCTAGTTATGTATTCTAAGATCAAACACATTGATGTTTAGATTCTACTTTGTGTGTGATTTAATCAAAGACAGGGTGATAAAATTATAGCATTGTGACTAGGGTCGGCCCAAGGGTAAGGCGGGTTAGGCCCTTGCCTTGGGCCTCAGAAAAAAATATTTTTCTAAAGGGTATTTAGGCCTCAAAAAATTACTTTATAGTATATTTTTAAAATAGCCAAACTTTCATCAAATTGTTTGTTTGACTTAGTTGGTTAATGAATAACTCCTTGATCAAGAGTGTCTTATGTTTGATTTTGGTTGTTGTATAAAAAATATAATTTTTACTATATTTTTTCTATTATAACTAAAAGACTTTTTAATTATAGTGAATGAAAAAAATCTTCGTTCTAATTTTGCCTTAGGCCCCATATTACGTTGGGCCGGCCGTGATTGTGACTCTATGGATCAAATTGCAGATATTATGGTCAATCCATAGAGGCAACATGTGTTTATGAAGTTAAGAGAATCACTTAGGGTCTATTTGGGAGTTTTTTTTGGAGGAGAAGGCTTTGGAGGGTTGCATTTATATCTTGAAATGTGTTTGATATTTTTCAAAAGTTTAAAAAACAACATAATTGTATATGCTAATTTAGTATGTTGATTTTTAAACTTTTTAAAATACAAGAGACATGTTAAGATATAGACGCAATCCTCCAAAACCTTCCCCTCCAAAACCCTCTAAAAACAAACTCATACATAAACCTTTAGAATTTACTCAGCAGCACGAGCGGTAACCTAACAACAAAAGAAGCAGATCAGTTTAACAGAGGAGTTGTTAGGTTTTGTTGATAACCAATTAAATTAGACTAGTCATTTTAGTTGTTTTTATTTTGTTAATAAAGTCATACTCCCTCCATTTTTTATAAGTAGTTTTGGAGAAAAATAATTGTATCATCATATATGTGGTTTTGCAATATCATGACATCATTAATGTCATTTTTCTATCATTCCATTAAATATTTATTATTATCTCTTCTTTCAACTATTTAAATTTATCTTTCTCACGCAATTAATAAAAAACAATACCTTAAAATGTTTTATAATTTCTCTTTCTCATATAACAATAATCAATTTTCTTAATACGTGTAAAATGTCCAAAAAAATTTTATAGAAAAATGGAGGGAGTAAAATTTAGCAACCATCTTTGGTTATTTTAGTAATAATAACATGTTCTCATGAATAAACGTGGGTTCAATTATTTTCTTTATTACTATTATAATACTAGTATAAAACACCAGTCAATATTTCTTCAATAAAAAGAGAGTTTTCACAAGGATTTTACAAGGACTAATCTAATCTGATGGACCATATTTAGTAGAATATTTCTTCCCAAGCACATTCCTAACTATGTTTGGTCTAACACTAACATGAAATGAAGTTAAGTTAACCCAAAGTAGCAAGCTTAGCAAGAGTTCCAACAGCAAGAGAATTAACATATGTACAAGGTTCAGTCTTAGGTGAATCTGTACGTTTGTCATTGAACTTGTCGTTGATGTCAGGTCCACCAACAATGGCTCCAGTTAACTCATGTGGATTTGGTGCATCTCTTTGTAGCCATTTTCCAAAGCTCACTGGACAACTTATCTCTTCATTTGGTGACAATTTTGGCACTGAAGCACCTCTATGGTGAGCTTGTGTTGGTGGGTTTTTCCCAAATCCTACCATGTATGATCTTCCTTCTGGATTTTTCCCCAATATGTAATCAATCTGTCAATTTGTGCCAAATGTTAGTCATTGAGTTTTATGTCTTTGGTTTTATTTTATAGTAGGAAATAAAATAATACTAACTTGTTTCTTAGCAAAAGCAAAGAGATGGGATGAGTCAAATTCTTTGCCTCCACATTTGATGTTTTGTTTATATTTGGCAAGCAAATCACTATAAACAGCAAACAAGTAAGATGTGCTTGTGGCATATTGTGTGTTGGCTCCATCTCTCATATGAATAAATCCACCTGCATAATAAACCATATATATTATACACATAAAAATACAACAATTAAATATAAAAAAATTATATGTATTTACCAGGAGACAAATTAATTTGATGGTAAGGACTTTCAGGAAGGACCGAACATATGAAACTTTCGCCATGTAATTTGAATGTTTCAAGACCTTTCTGGCCTTCAAAATGTAACTGAGTTAAAAGAACTTGAACTCCAGCATATTTAAGGTCCCAACTAAATTCAGAAACACTAGCACTAATTGCTTCTTCGTGTATATATTTCATGTATATTGGTTTCTTTGTTGCCATGTATAGCCATGTTGCTGCCCACATTAGTTCATCCTACATACGTCCAAAAATATATATACATATGACCTCTTTGTCAAATATTATTACTAAATAAATAGTAAATCATAATGAATTAGAAAATGTTAATTACTATAAGTGGAATTACATACATTATAGCCCGAATAAGAGCAGTAGAAGGGACATTCTCCATCATAGGTTGCTTTATGTGATTTTGCAAATTCGAAAAGCTGACAAAAGAGTTGGAGAAAATTAAGGTTTCCATATTCCCATATCATACAAACTACTACTGTATGATGCAAAAAGATACATAATATTTCATACCAATTTTGCTTTGTTGAGGAGACGACGAGCATATTTATGATCGACGTGTCTAAAAACAATGGAAGAAGAAGCCATAGCAGCAGCAGTTTCAGCAGCAATCTCAGAACCAGGTGTATTAGTATCAATAACTTTAATAGATCTTTTTGTCTTCATTTTTTCAGGTGGGGCCCAACAATTGTGATCATCAACGGGGTCTCCTACCTCAACATATAATTTGTCTCTTCTAGAACTACATTTTAGAAAATAATCTGTACCCCATTTAATTGCATCTTGAATATTTCTCATTTCATTTGTCGATTCAAGTTCGTGTTTGTAAAATATTGCAGCCCATGATAATGTAGTAACTGTGAATGCCATTGGTAGCCCATATTTCACATTGTCCCCTGCATCATAATATCCCCCAGCTAGATCCATCTATTCATTTCAACAACAAAAAACACATTAGACCAAATTATTCATTATGTGTAATTTAATTATAAATAAATTGAATTATCAAAAAAAAAATACATTGGCGAGTTTGCCGTCATCGAGGGCTGAATCTCCTCTCCAAGGGACCCTATTATTTGGAGGGAGTTTCCCTGATCTTTGTGCCTCTAAGAAGATAAGAGATTTTGTGAGAGCTTCTTTGTAATTAAATTGACATTTAACAAGTAACATGTTTCCTTGGAATAAAGTAAGCCATGATACAATGATGGCCCAATATAGTCTTTTAGTATCCATGAATTAGCCAAAACAAAACTAAACCCTTTGAAAAATTATTGTAGAAAGATGGTGAGGTATTGTGTTTGTGTAATTCACCTTGTAAGCTTGTTTATAAGGGAAAAAATAGTAAAGAAATTGTTAGGTTTATGGTTGAAAAGTTGTTTTTATATTGTTTTACAATGAACCAATGAGTTGTAACAACTAAATAATTTAGATGTTTGGTTATATTGTTTGATTAATTTCGGTGTCTAGTTATATTGTTTGTTTCTGATAGCGGAAAAAATAAGATTTAGATTTTAGAAAACAAACTAGGGTGATCGAGGGAGAAAGACCTTAAGTTTTTCTTTTGTCTTTTTTATTCATTTAACCTTTAATTTTTTAGAGCAGTCATCTAAAAAATGTTCGTTCTTTTTAAGAAAATAGCCAACAAAAGTTATTCATGAAATACTAATATATATTAAATCTCTATAGCATCATTAACAACAATGTACCACTTTGGGAAATTTTATACCTATATAATATATTAAATTGAACCGATTATATCATGACACATTATAGGTCACATATTTATATGGAAATTTCTTTTGCCACCTAATGGTCTTCTTCTAGGCCTTTGGTAGAAAAAACCAAAATACCCATAGACTTCGCATGTGCACATGCAAACTTACTCTATTGTACTATAACAGGTGTTTTCGCACGTGCATATGCAAATTAACCTATAATTTGTCAAAAACAGGATGACTCGACGTGTGCATCTACGAATTAAGCCATAATTCATCCTTTCGCGTGTGCACATGTGAAGTATGTGAATTATTTTTAAATAAAAGAACACAACAGACCCCTTAAACCCTTTTTTATTCAAACACCAAAACTACTCATTTTCTATTTCAAACCCTAACATTTCTACTATCCAAACTCAGTCAGTTTTGCTCATCTCTTCGATTCAACTCTTTTCAAGTCATCCTAAATCATCTCCAAGCTTTCAATTTTGTGTAAGTTTTCTCCATTTTAATTTGATTCACAATGCAATAATGTAATAGTTTATTAGGTTAGTTTATAAAAATTACATTATGTAGGTTGGTGTTAGTTAAATGTAGTTGTTTGGGTGACAAAAAATGATATTTGAGTGTTTTAGGGCAAGAAGCAACAACTTCTTGAAATGGTGGTGCCCATGGGGTTTCACATGTCACTAAGTATGTGAATTTAGATACTTAAAAATATATTTGGTTTACGATGTATACTTGAATATAAACTACACGTTAAATATTATTTGTGCAACTAATTTACTTTAATTAATAATGCATTATTTCTGGATGAAATGGTTTGGTATAAAATCATGAATTTGAATTTATGGTACATGTATCGGTAACGTAAAATATTGTAAATGAAATGTTAAAAATATTCATGACATGTTTCAATTGTATATTTAATTATGCAAGAAGATGATTTATTTTGAAAGAATAGAAATAAATTCTATGGTGTTTATTTATATGGAGTTTATGAATTACATGTTTAAACCCACTCATGAAGTAAAAGTTAGTCATAAAAAATTTGTATGATCATGATTGTCGATTGCTATGTATTAAATATATTTTGGGTATATTTAAGTGGAAGTAAAACTTCAAACTAAAAAGGTTGGTAAATGAAGAATGACATTAAATTTCTGTATATGACAAAATGTAATTAAAGGACAAAAATGTCATGATGATAGTTTGTCGAAACTATCAAGAATATAGAATATATCTTGCATATGATAAATGTACTAATATGACAAAGGTGTCATAGTTTGATGATAGTTGGTAAATGATATCAAGAGTACTTAAATTAATCATATACATGACTATTTGAAAGATTGAATATAGTTCATTAAAGTTTAAAAAAATTTGCGATTCTTTGACGAAAGGTTGACATGGATATGATGTCTTTGGATATAACTGAATACAAGGAAGACATCATTAAGGGATGTGGAGCAAGCCCATTTCTAATAAATCATCAATGGTGGAAACTCAACTCACACTTGATTAACATTAAGTCTTGAGTTCAATGATAAAAGTACACTATTAGAATGATTGAAGTACTTGACAATAGATACCTCCCAAGGGGAAAAAAGTACTTGGACCATAAAAATAAATGTGGAAAAATGAGGTTTTCCTCTTAATAGACATATAACATATGTTTGCTGGAGTGCTTAATTATGGGTGCATTTCTGATATAGTCTACCTATGTGAGAATGAAGTGGTGCCGCTTCAGAGAGTTCAAGGGCTTGACTCTTAAATTCTCATGAAAGAGATATGAGACACAAGATTTTATTGAATGTGTCATATTGATAATTCGATCAATGGTACCGATATTTCATGTGTGAGTTATGTACACTTGTTCTAATGATTAATTGGTTCAAAATCTATTCGGGGATGAGTGAAAACTTAACTTACTAAGTAATGGTTCAAATCGTAAGATACTTTTATCTTAAATCATGAAGTTTCGTGAATAATAAATTTAGATATATTTTGAAAATGGTGGGGAATTGTTGGAGAATTTCCAAAATATTAATTGATAAATAATATTGGTTAAATTCATATCTCCAATCATGAATGACTAAATGTTGTAGTGGTTGTGATGCTTGTTGGTGACTTAAAGGTTATTTGGTACTTTTGGAAATTATTTGTTACATGAACAAAACAAATTCTGAAAATTAAAAGCCAAAAGATACATCTGCTAGATTTAAACAGGCAACACATGGTTGTTGGGCACGCATCACCAAAGGGTATACCACTGGACCATTGTGTCTTTTGATTATAAACCTGAACACGAAAAGTTATAATTGTTACAAATAAACAGTAGTTTAAAGGTTGTATCCATTCACAAAGTGACACCAATTTATCTATAAATATAGATATTTGACAAACTGAAAAGTTATGAAAATAATATATTTCAGTGTCATAAATTATATCTAAGTCATTCTTTTATTTTTCTAATGCACGAGAATAAATGAGAGAATTTTATTCGGTAAAATATCGTTGATCGATGTGTTTAATGTGAATGTGCGATTCATGTTAAAGTTTCTAAAGTATCTTGAAAGGAATTCACCGGTTAACTCATTTGCATCTAATATGTCTAAATTGGTGGGGGAGAATTGAACCTAAAACTTAGTATAAACACACGATTTGAAATTTATTTGTGCAATTTTAATTGTATCGTTTTTATCTTCTTTGATTCAGATTTTGCAACTGACCCTCCACATAAGATCTAATAAAGTATTCTATAGATGCAATTGAATGGGGTCGAAAATGGAGCATTTAATGAAAATCCTACAATAACTTTTTTGATTGGAAAACATATTAATAAAAATGATGTTCATGAAAAGAGAAAAGAGATTTGTGAAAGTTGTGTTGTGTGACCAATATAACATGGATAACCGCAGGGTGCAGTTAAGAGGAGCACGCTTAGGGTTATGCGTTTGAGGGAGAATATTTCTCATTTTAGAGGAAAGAAATTTATTAATGGAAGAGTAAACAAAAGTTAAAAATGAATAAAAGAATATGGCAAAATATAATAATCTGTCTTGTTTTTGTGATTGAAATTAATATAAAAAAATTAATATATAGTTTAACACACTAAAAAATGTGTTAAAAATATTCTAAAATATCAATAATATATTAAGTATATAGATTCTATATATTGTTGCTCTAAAAGAATATTGTGTTACTCCCAACGAAAATAATATCTTTTGAAAAAAATTATATAATTTTCAATAACAAATGTGTTGCTGGAAATATATTTGATTGCTTTTAAGTATTAATATATTATGTTGTTGCCGAAAATGGTTATCAACAAAAAAAAAAAATTGTTGAGATAAATTATTTTGATTTTTCTCAAGAATAATAGAATTATTAAAAAACATCTTATTGCAATGATTTAAGTAAAAAGGCTTCTATTACTTTTTTGCAATAATAATGTTGTTGGAATAAATAATTTTTTTCAAAATACTAAAATTGTTGAAAAAAATAATTTATTGCAACGATTAAAAACAATCATAGTTATATACAAATAAAATAAATTGAATTATTTTTTGCAATAACAATTTTGTTGGGATAAGTTATATTTCGCATCAACAATGAACTTGTTGAAAAAAAATAACTTATTATAATAATTTAAATTAGTCGTTGTTATATAATAAATTGTTTGTCGATGAGAAAAAGTCTTTGCGGAATGTCTTATTTCTTGTAGTGCAGGTACCTGATGAGGCAGAGGTTCTAGAAGAGTTTGCGGTGCCTGAGGGGGATGAGGTACCTGAGCATGTTGCGGTATCTGAGGAGGCGTAGCAGGGCTATCCATGAGGGTCATATGACACCTCCCTCTTGACTTACTATCATGATTATACCGCTCGACATGTTTAGGAAGAAGAGGTATATTTTTTGTTGCAATTTTTAATTTTATATTTTTTACTCAAAAATACGATTGTAACGGTTATTACTTTTTTGGTTTCAGGAACGATTACCCATAAAGCATATGAATCACTCACGAATTTTTTTTGAATTGTTTATACCTACTGCTAAGTGGTTCCATGATGTTGTGGTTGGATCTAGACTTGCCAAATTATGTTGTACATGTTACAATACTATAAGCCACGACATGCAAGGGACTTTTGCTGAGAGTTAGAACAAATATACGTCATCTTTCTACTTTCATGTTGGGGAGATGACCATCACACTTGATGATGTTGCTTGCTTGTTCCACCTACCTATTAGAGGTATTTTACTTAATCATCACAAAATATCACGATCTGAGGCGGTTGAGTGGATAATTGAGTATCTGGGAGTTGATCCGTTTATGGCATCTGAGGCACGGCGAGATCTCGATGGCAGCTTCCAAGATTGGGAGAATTATTTGGTGCCATAAGAGTATCAAATGATGTCGGTATTCTAGAGTTGGCATTGTGTATAGGGTTACGTGACATGGTTCTTTAACCTGTCACACCCTCTAATGACACCGGATCAAGGCGTCCACCTGGGCCAACACATGAGGAGCTCTTGGAGAACCAACTGGCCGAAGATGACCATGCCTCTGATCTCTTGTCGATCTGTCATCGGATCCGCCTACTTGGTTAGGAGGAGTTGGATACAAGGATTATCGAGACGGACGGTCTTGAGGCGATTTCCATAGTTGAGAGGATGGTCAGTGAGACATCTGTTGCATTGTAGTATAGCAGGCAGAGGAGGGTGCATGGAGTTAAGATTAGGAATACGCAGTAGCCTATGTTATGTTTTGTTTTTTGTTATTGATGTAATATTTTGATCGTACTTACTTTCCAAACAATTTATGTACAAAATTATGTCTGAACATCTAATTTAATCTTTATGTCTGTATTGCTATGTTTGTTTAATTTTTGAAAAAATCGTAAAAAATTTGTCCTATTATAAAATAGTGGAAATGGTGGAGTTTTAAACAAAAATGACACAAACAGAGAAAGTTTTGCATATGCACATCTGAAACCTTTTTCTCGGCAGGTTTTGCATGTGCACATGCGAACCAACCTCCAAGCGTACTAAAAAATAATTTCTCCGCACGTGCACATACGAAAGAGGCTGAGAAGTACATTCACATGTGAACATGCAAAGGCCATTTTCGAATTTTCAGTGGTAAAACTACCACTATTAAATATAAAGAGAAATTTCCTATTTATATTTGTCACATCAATCAAAATTTGGTGTCAATTTTAAGATTCTATCTAACAATAAATTTGCAAAATTACACGTAATCACGTTAACCTCTATTTAAAAATCAAACTAGACTTTGACCCTGAGTGAGTTGTGCAGCGAAAATTGAATTTATATATTATTTAAAAAATTATTTTGATTTATAAACAAAATTATAAAGATTATGATTTCAATTAAGATAAATAAAATAATTTTTTTTAATAAAATATTGATCATGTGAATTTGAGTGATATATTAAAAAATACATGTAGAACTTTTTTGGCAAAATACCTTTTTTGGTCTCTTAACTATACTTCGGGGTACATTTGAGTATCTTATCTCTAAAAAGTGCCAAATTGGTCTGTTAATTGTTCAAAAAGGACCATAGAAGTCCTTTCCGTCCAAAAGGCACAAACGGGCGTTTATTTTGTATGCGTGGCAGGTGATGTGGAATGACATATACACCATCTTCAACCTTGTGTCCAGATTTCCCAAATTCATCGTCCTTGCTTCCAGATATCCCCAAATTCTAGGGTTCACACCATTCCATCGAATTTTTCCCTTTTCGAATTTGAAATTGCTTCAGGAAAATGAAGGAAGCATCATCGGCATACTTAGGCCAGAGTTCACACGATTCCAATCTCAATAGTGATGAATGCTTAAATGTAAAGTTGTGATGGAGACCCATATGTGGTTGTGGAGAAACGACAGTTCTTCGAAGGGCTACAATTGTCACAAACTTTGGGAAGCAATTCTGGGGTTGTCGCCATTACAAGGTAAGCATGAAATTAAAATGGTTTTTCATATTTTCTTGTTCTGATATATATATATATATATATATATATATATATATATATATATATATATATATATATGCAATTTGAATAACACTGGGTTCATCTGAATATGGGTGTGGATACTTTCAATGGTTCTTTGATGATGTGGTGGATGAGAAACATCAGTTTATAAAGAAGCAGAATAATAGGTTGGAGAAGCTGCAAAAATGAGCTTGATGGAGCAAAAATGGAGATACTGCATCTAAAGAAAAAGAAGGATGGACGAAAACATAAGATAATGGAGTTACAAATTGAAATGAAGAAGATGCTGAATTCTGAGAAAAATGGAAAAGATTGTTCTTTATTATGTTAATTGTGGTCATTTGGATGATGATGTAATAGAGTATTAAATTAGGATTGTATGTTTAAGGTGTAACAGAGTATCAATTTGAATATGATATCATTTTGAATTTGAATTTTTGTGTTTCCATTCATTTTGAATTAGTATCATTTTGAACTAGTATCATTTTGAATTAGTAAAACATACTGTAAGATATAGAAAAGCAACTGAACAAAGTTAACAACATTTAATTATAAGGTGGTGGATACCACTAAGATTCATACAGGTTGTTACACATAAAGCCTAATATTATATGTCCAAAAGTAAAACCTAATATTATAGGTCCAAAATAACCAGATTTTACAGGATCAAAACAACTTAACATAAGCAATCTTACTATTACAACTTAACATAAGTAATCCTGATATTACAGGTCCAAAACAGACAATTGCATTAAACTAAAGTTTCCGATTTGGTGTTTCTCTCTTAGTTGGTGTTGTCTTTTTTGTTATTGGACCCACAACAGTTCTTGTTGCATTCAACCTAGTTGTTGGACTAGGTGGGACAAATGGTGCATTTGGCCTTCTCACTGGCAACTTTTTGGATGATTTAGAAGCATCATTCTTTGATGCCTGAGAAATAGGAACTGACTTAGATGGTTGAGATGCAACATTCCTGGATGCGTGAGAAGCCACTGGTACAGAGGTTGGCTGAGATGCTTGGGTAGTCATTGATGCAGGAGTTGCTTGTGCAGTCACTGGCTGAGATTCTTGGGCTTGGGCTGTTGCTAATGCAGGTGTTGCTGTTGCAGGGGCTGACTGTGATGTCTGGACTTGGGCAGTCACTGATGCAGGAGATGCTTGTGCAGAGCTGGCTGAGATGCTTGACTAGTAGAAGGTACCTTGCAAGTAAGCTTGTTGTGTCCTAATTTCTTACACCTGCTACAATTTATGATGGATCCTGTCATCCTCATCTTTTTACCAGATCCATCTATTTCTCCTTGCTCTAAATTCCTCCTCTTTTTTGGCCTTCCAGGAATTTCCTAAATTTGGGGGCATTAGGATACTCTGTTTTGGTCCATTGGTTTGAGTCATTAACAAGATATATTACATGCTTGTACACTTGCATGTATCTTGATTTCCTATAGTAATCAGGCATATAATCATCAATCTTCTAGTTCCTACTTTTGATGGATGCAAGTGAATGGACACAAGGCAGGCCAATTACCTCTCATCTTCTACATGGACATTTCTCATCCTTCAAATTGACTGTCAATTTCTCAGCTGAGTTTTCCATATGCCTCACTTCAAATATATGCTCATCAGACATCCTAACACAAATTCAAATTACAATATCAGCTATTTTAACACAAAAGTTGTTTAAAAAAATGTGTTTAACTCAATTTACCTGACAAGCCACATGTTTGTGTATGAACTTTTTTTTTTAATCTTCTTCATAATGTTAGGCAACACATCAACATCTGTCAGTTTCTGAAACCTCATCTTGTTTGTAGCCCATCTCTCCATCATGTATATCCTAATTTCTTCCACCATAGTTATCAATGGTTTGGACCTAGCCTCCAGGATGACACTGTTAAAGGATTCTGACATATTATTGAGAACATCATCACATTTGTTTTCAGTCTTGAAATATGATCTGATCCAAAACCTTGAAGGTGTGATTATCATGTGTTTGTATGCTTCTCCGTTGAGCCTTTTCATTACTTTCATCTCCCTTTCCCAAGCTTGGTAGTATGTTGACTTGGCAGCTTTCCATATTATTTCCTTTAGTTTTTCCCTGGATACCTCTTCCTAAAGTTATTGTAAATATGCATAACACATAACCTTTGTTCAATTCTAGGTAGGAGTTCCTCCATTGCAGGCAGTAATCCCTATGTCATCAAAAAATTGAACATGAGATATGAAAAGTTACAACATTAAAGGGAACAAAAAATGGCACTAGAGTCATATCTTTTGTTGATCAGAAATAAATGTGTATGTTAGGCACACTCCTCTTTTCCACCATGATCATCTATAAGCAACTCTAAGAACCATGTCCAGCTATCTTTGTTTTCACTTTTCACCACTGCATATGCTATTGGTAGCATTTGGTCATTGAGATTTTTTCATATGGCTTCCAGTATTTGACCTCCACGTAGGCCTTTCCGAAAATAGCCATCAAGTCCAATGAAATGTCTACTTAACTTGAAACTTTCCTTGCAAGCTTTCAAGCATATGTACAACCTTTTGAAATGTAATTTATGAGCTTCACTACCTTCTTGGTCAGGTTGTACACTGACTTTGACAGTTGACCCTAGGTTAGATCTTAATAAATCACGTGCATAGTCATATAACCTTGCATAATCTCTTAATAATGACCCATCAACCATGTCTCTTGCTGCAAACTTAGCCCTTATAGCCTTAGTTTTGTTGACCCCCACATTCCACTTTTTCTGTACCATTTCCTAAATATCCTTAAGCTTCCTTCTAGGGTTGGTTTTAAGTGAATTTTGTAGCCTCTTGCTGAGCTATTTAGTCTTCAACAACTTCACATTATATTCTCTACTGCAACTATGAGTGTCAACTACCTTTCTTAGTTTCTAAGAATCCTTAGATTGCAATTTAGCATAGTAAGCTTCCCATGCACATCCATCCTTACACCTAACCTAACCCTTGCCTTGTCATTTTTAATGAACCTTAAACCTCTGCCATTTTGGACTGCATAAGTGGTAATTGCTTCCTTGAAATCTTCCTTTGTACTTAAATAAGTTCCCACTTCCCATTTGTAATTGGACATATCTTTTAGAATCTTGAATATGGGATACTTCTTTCTCCTATCATAACACTTTCATTATCACTTCCTTTACTATCATAACACTTTTCTTTACCATTTTTTCTATTTACTTGTTCATCAGCTAATCCTTCACAATCATTTAAGTTACCTCATTCCTCTTCCAGTTCAGTATCATATTCATTAGAATCATCATCAAATACTACCTCAATTGCACTGTCATAATTGAAGCTATTATCCTCATAACTATCACCGTCATCATTAAGTCTTACATCATCATCAACCTCACTAGCCCTTTGTCCAATATCATCATCATCATCCATTACATCATTCATCCTAACATCAGCCCTTATATCATTCACATTATCACCAACCATTACATCATTCATCCTAACATCAGCCCTTACATCATTCACATTATCATCAGCCCTTACATCATTCACATTATCATCATCTACACTTACATCATTCATCCTAACATCATCTACACCTACCTTTGTTTCCTTCAACATCTCCTCAATCTCATACACTATCACGTTAAGGGGAATCTCATCTAGCACAACTTTATTCTCATCTACAAAATCAGGCTGGGACAATGTGTGTTGAATAAAGACTTCAACACTAAGATGGACCCTATATAGATCAACTATCTTTAAGGCCCATATGTCATCACACAACAAATTCATCCCAGCTGTTGGATCCTTATAATATATCTTCTTTATCTCTGCATAACCTAATTACTTAATTGCACCTATGAACTCAAAAAACCATCACTTATCAGCATCTACTCTCAAATCAGCAATCTCACCCCCTTCGCACACACTCAGGTCGTCACTAAAAAAATAACCACTATGGTGGATCATAATGTTCAGACATTCTTCCATTTCAGACTATGCCCTAGAAACCCTAGATACACGAGAAGAACAAAAATTTCAGAAAATTTGAATTCAGAACAAACCCTAGATACATGCAAACAACAATGGATTTCATAATAAACTTACCTCTGAACGGATTTCCTCTTCAATTTCACCTTGAGGAGTGTCGTTTGCAGAAAAATTGGTCTTCGCTTCGTTCGCTAGGGTTTCTGAAATTCCTGGCAGCAGATACTTAATGTCACAGAGAATGTTATGACACGAGATCAACGCTTTAACAATTCACACGAAAATAGAAAGCGATAAATAACACAATAAGTTGTTCACCGTTCGATTCTAACAAACCTACGTGCTGAGGCTACCAAGCCGGATAAAGTTCACTATTAGTAGTATCAATTCAAAGACCCTACAGCCAACTCACGTTGATGCCTTCTCACTTAATCACTACCCAATGACACTTTTACCTAAGTCCTACTTAGATATGAGTTCCTACTCACTCCCCCTCAATCACCGCAGTGATATCAACCTAATGTTTAATTGAATTGTGAAGACACACTTCAATAAAATATCTTGATCTTGCTTCAAAGCTTTAATCAAGAGACAAACACTCGTGCTTTAAAGCTTTGAGTGATAAACCCTTACAAAGAAATCCTAGTCCAATGCACTTATCAATTGATAGTTGCTTGGCTCACAAGAGAAACTAGAATTACAAAACCAACTGTTAAAAACTTTAACAGTACAAAATCAACTGTTACTAACCTAACAGTACACAAACAAAAGCCTTCAATGTCTTCAATGGAATCGGTGCTGTATTGTAAGGGTTGATTTCTTTATATAGAAGCCGAATCTTCGTTTATAAAGATAGCTAGGGTTTACTTAATTTTCCTAAAAACATGGTTTGTTCAACAACCAATTTAGGTTTAATTAAGATTAACCTAGCAGCCACGTGAGCATGCTTTCTAATAAAAAACATAAATAAAATGCTCAACAAACTTCCGAAAATCTCAGAAAATCGATTTCATAATGAATGTCATAACATCCGCCATGACATCGCATTTCCAAGATGCCTTTAGCTTCCCGCCATGTACTTTTACCATCCTTGTCCAGAGGATTTATCTTCAATCTCTGAATGTCATGACATCCATCATGACATTGTTAAAGCCTAGTTTTACCAAAATTGATGCCAACTTAAAACACTAACAAACTCCCCCTTTGGCACATTTTTGGCTAAAACATCTAGACCTATCAGAGTACAAATGCAGCAGAAGACTATTTACCTAGTTCTAAATTTCTCTAAGCTTTCCTAAACTTTAAGTACCTAGAACTAATAGAAGATAAATTCTACCCATACAAAAGTCCCACAATTTCCCTCAAACAATTGCCCACACAATTGTTAAACAAACAGGCCATAAAATTTCAGGCCATACAATACAATCCCCAAAGATACACTTTTAGCCCATACTCATAACCCAAGAGTTCTTCTCCCCCTTTTTAGCCATAAAGGGCCAAAGGAAACACTTCAAGTTCCCCAAACCTTTGAAACAGAAAGTGTCAACAACAAAGGAAATATACCAGCAAGTAATTAAGTACCAGCAAGTATAGCAGGGATACATCTTAGTCAGGTATTACACATCTGTCAATAAGGATTACAATCATCCAAAAAGAAGCACAAATGGGAAAAAATACAAGACACAAAACAGGACAAATAACAAGAGAATTGATGAATATTGAAGCAACACAAGTAGGGTGGAGCTTCAAGTGCTTTTCCGAAGAAGAAGGAAGCTTCTTCAGAGCCTTCTTCAGCACCAGCCATCTGAATATCATCGTCTTCAGCATCACCTACAGCATTATTATCGGCTTTCTCTTCATCCTCAACCTCTATGTCCTGCTCTAGTTGAGAGATAAGCGCCTGCACTTTGTTTTCTTGCTTCAAGCTCCTTGCAAGTTGCTCTTAGCACAGAATGACATTTGCTTTCGAGAATTTTCTTTGACAGTTGATGTCTCGAGATGTCATGACAATGTCGGGACATGCTTGGAACAATTTGTAGTGGAATCCAAGAGCAGGGCTCTCTTGCATCAATCTCTCACCAAGAATGTCCGGATGATCAAGTATAATTCCACATATAGGGAGGAAAAGCTATTGGACCTTTGATAGCATAAGTTAGCGTGCTTGAGTGTCGATCAAATATGTAGGAGCCATAGTCAAAGGAAGCTTGAGTTCCTACCGCATAGATGAATCTTCCCAATCCATTAGAAATAGAGGATTTGTGATTGGTTGGGACCCAGCACCAATCTTATGATGGCAAATTTGACACTCAATTTTGGTGAGAGTTTTCCTTTAGAGGCCATTGTCGACTTGTTTGGCAGTAATGGTTTGACAAATCTTGTTGTCAGTTTCCTCCAGCTCTGGCTGAGTATTCTCAGATCTTCCCAGAAATCTGTTGATCACTTTTGGAGAAAACCTGACTTTCCTCCCTCTTACATGGACAGTCTGGTAGTCAGCAGAGTTCCTATCCCCACAGTCATTTGATAGATTGACTATGAACTCTTTCACCAAAGATTCATAACAGTTTGAGAATCTCACAACTGTCTTCATTAGTCCAGCATCCTTAATCAGATTGACAATCTCTTTACACTCCAGAGCATTCTTATTTAGCTCCCTCTCCAAGGCAATCCTCTTTAGGCAAACATACTTCCATCTCTCAGCATTCTCAGGATGATGGAATGAGATGTTGTCAATGGCCACTTCAGGCACCTTGGACAGTTTCCCAAGAATTGCCTTCTTCCTTGGATGAATGTCAGTGACATTCATTTCAACATCATACTCAGAAACATGATCAGACTCCACAGGTTCAGGTTCCTTCCTCTTTTTCAGAATAGGTGTTCTCCTTGGTTTAGAGTCACCACCAACAGTTTTCACTCTACTTCTCCTTGTAGAGGGTTCAGCCTTGTGATACTTCTCAGTCTTGCCCACATCTACAGTATCTTTATCATTAACAGGGCTCTGTGTGACTTCCTGTTTTCCCTTTCTTTTCATCACTCTTTTTGCAATGCTTGGATTGACATTGCCAATAAGATCATTGTCTGAGAACATCTCATCTAAATTAATGACTGGAGGATCAGTTAAATGATTAGATTCTTGAACTGGTGACTCTTCCAAAATGCTGTCAGAAATGTAGTCATCAGGGACTTTACCGGAGACATACTTTGCTGGTGATTCTTCAAGAATACTATCAGAAATATAGTCATCAGAGGCTTTAACAGGGCAACATTTTGCTGTGGACTCCTCAAGAATACTGTCAGAGATCTCATCTTCCTTATCAGCAGGGACTTTATTACAAGAACTGCTAAGCTAGGGCTAGCAGACTTTTCATTTAGAGGGACTGAGACTCCAGGTACATATTGATTCTCATTTAGGATACTCATCACTATCCTAGCTATTGCTACATGCGCAGACCTAGACTCCTTTGGGTTCACTCTTTCTGGGGGAACAGAAGATGATGGAACAGAGGTCTTACCAGGGGAGAATGCTTGTGATCTTCTTGCATTTCTTGTGCTCAATTTCTTAACCTTTTCTGGATCAGTAGCTATTGTGCGCAATGGAGTAACCTTCAGTGCTTTAGCTTGCATGGATTCAACTTTTTCCCTGACTTCAGCCATGAAGGGAGATGGAGAGCCTGTCTTTTGGGATGATGACGAGGATGAAGACATTTTTCGCTGTTGGTTGTTGAGGGACTGAGAGCGAAAATAACAAGGGATTTCAGAGTTTCTTTTAGATGAAGAAAGAGTGAAACTACTTTCAAAAGAAGAAACTTTTATATGTGGGAGTCTCTTCCTATTCTTGGACTTTTTAAAATGAGGATGAAAATACTCAAATACCCCACTTATGAGCAATTTAACTAGCAAGTCCATTTTATCCCTTGTTGTAGACTCAGTTAATTGCTACAACTTCTCATGTTGACAAATACCCAATTTGTCCCTTAAGGTCTCAAACTGACTAACCTCAAGAACTTTTGTAACAATGTCACAGGACAAAGTCATGACATCCTGTATGACATTGTACTCAATCAGTGTCTGCTTCATCCAGACCACCCTAGAACAATTGCTATCAGCTGTTGTGAGTCCAGCTTCAACATTGTATAGGACCACATAGTTTTGCTTCTTGCTGATCCAAGGAGTGAGATTACTTCTCAAGGGGACACATCCAACAGAGATCCTTTTACACAAGCTTTGATCAACACCTTTTCCACTTGTTCTTTTGGACACCTTCAAATGTGGAAGGGTAATAGTCCTAGTGTGGGTGTCATTCTTCATTCCAAGCTTCTTGACACAATTCTTTGCACACCTGTTCTGTGAAAGAAGTGTTGAGTCATGTATCAACCTATCTGAGACTTCTTCAGATTCCAAGTGATTACCATGGCTGGAAGCCACCATGATATTTCCTCCTCTGCCTAAGAGAACATCATCCAAGACTTTTCTCCTGTAACATTTGACAATGAGACACTTGGTCAACCTATCATGCCAGAACCTAGTACTTTGCTTTAGTACTTCAGGAGTGATCAAATGTCTGGACATTGAGTGTGACATTCTTGATTTCCTGTCCAGCCTGATAATTACCACAGACTTTCCCTTTTCCCATGTGAATTCTTGGTAATCTTCTGACTCCCTCTATGGAACTGATCCTTTTCATTCCTCTGAGGTGTGACTGATCAGTTTCTCTTTGCCTTAATTTCACTTTCTCTTCATCTGTAGAGCATATAGATGGCAGAGTGAGGTTCTCAGATTCCCACAAGTAGCAGTTGTCCTTTGATCTGACCCCTCTCATAATCACTGCTTGTTCATCATTAATCACAAGACATTCAGTCTTAGTGAAGTTGACTATGAATCCCATATCACATAGCTGACTTATGCTAATGAGATTTGCAGTCAACCCTTTTACCAGCAGTACTCCATTCAGGTTTGGAACTCCAGACCAGTTTGAGTTTCCAACACCTTTGATTTCTCCTTTAGCTCCATCTCCAAAGGTAACAAAACTGGTAGAATGAGGCTTAACATCATTGAGAAGATTTCTGTCTCCAGTCATATGCTTGGAGCAGCCACTGTCAAAATACCAATTTTCCTTGGGAGATACTCTAAGAGAAGTCTGTGCTATCAGAGCTGTAGTCTTCTTCTTCTTCCACTGATGAGTGTATGATGCCTTGTTGGACTTAGGCTTCACATATGGAACTTGATTTGGATACCCATGTAGCCTATAGCAGGTGGACTTTATGTGACCAAACCTTCCACAATAATAACATCTCCATCTTTGAAACTTTTGGTTTAGGTTTCTATGATTTGGATGTTGACCCCAATGTTGTGACATCTGCTTTGACATTGGTTCATTAGGTCTGTTTTTCCTTTTGTGATCAACAAATTTCTCAGCCTTCACATATCCTGAGCCAGACCTATTTCCTGTTTTGTGGTATGACATCCTCTTTGCCTTTGACTTCCCAGGTTTGTTCCTCTCCTGGTTATTAGCAAATCTCTTTGCAGTCACATACCCTGAGCCAGACATGTTTCCTGTTTTGTGTTGTGACACTTGTTTTGACATTGTTTTCCCATGTCTCTTCTTCTTAATGTCACCAACAGGTTTCTGTTCAGCCACATATCCCAAACCATGCTTATTTCCTGCATTTTGTCCAAGCTGAAGAATTTCATCCAACTTTTCAGATGTCGATTTTGATGATTTAGACATCCGATCAAGTTTGGAGTTCAACATGACAATGTCACCGTTGAGGAGATCTATAGTGTGTTTTCCTTTTCTCGCCTCTAGCTTCACATTCTCAGCTTCCAACTTCTCAATCAGCTTCTTTTGTTCCTCATTCTGCTTACACACATCCTCACTTTTTATGCACAGCTTCCTGTAGATCTCAGCAATCTCTTCAAATGTCACCTCCTCATCACTAGAGTCCATATCGAATTGTACACCCGAGAGAGCGACAAGTTTGGCACCTTCTTCCTCGATTCACTTCCGAATCACCATCGGTGACGTTCCTTTCTTTTGTTTCTTAAGAAAGGTGGGACATTCACTCTAATATGTCCATATCCTTCACATTCATGACATTGGACCCTCTGCTTTGACTTTTTTCCTCGACTTGGATCTTCTGCTGAGTCATAAGATCTGCGATGTCGATGCGTGTCCTTGACATTTGACCTTGACTTTGGATCAATTCTCCGATCGCTTTGTTGAACTGCCTTCCAAGCATGGCTATAGCTTGATATCTTCTCCTCATCTTCCTCCTTGCATCCCTCTTCGAATGGATACAAGTGCTATGCTCTTGCTCTTCTTGTCAACAGTTTCACCGATTCCCATCTCAAAGGTCATAAGAGATCCTATCGGTTCTTCAACCTTCAAGGTGCCGATCCCGAGCCTCTTCAATTCACTTTCATTGCAAACCTTTGGGCAAGGACCCGAGAATCTTTCAACTTTTCCTCGACATCTTTTCACCAAGTGCTCCCGAGGCATTGGCAATCTCCAACACATTCATGTGAAACTCATGAATAGTCTCATCTTCTTTCATCTTCAAATTCTCAAATTTGGTAGTGAGCATCTCAAGTCTTGACATCTTCACCTTGGATGTTCCTCATGAGTAGTTAGAGTGTCCCAAACATCCTTGGCCACCACACCGATGGACCAATCAAGATGTTCTGTCAATACCATTGAACAGAGCATTCAATGCTTTAGAGTTTCCTAGAGCCTCCTCTTCCTCTTTGCTCCATTCCTCCTCGTGTTTCAAGACAAGAGTCCCATCTTTCTCAACCTTGGTTGGATGTTTCCATCCTTTATCGAGCTCTCCAAGCCTTGATATCCACCGATCTTAGGAAGGCAATCATACGAGGCTTCCAAAGACTAATTAGACCCATCCGAATAGGTGGTCTACCTCCAAATCTGTTTCCTTATCCATTAAGCGTAAACTATAATCCCTAGATCTCACCGAAATAACAAGTGGTGCCCGCCGATGCCAATTGAAATTCGGCAGCAGATACTTAATGTCACAGAGAATGTTATGACAAGATCCGACATCGCTTTAACAATTCACAAAGAATATAGAAAGCAAAATAACACAATAAGTTGTTCACCCGGTTCGGTTCTAACAAACCTACGCCGGAGGCTACCAAGCCGTGGATAAAGTTCACTATTAGTAGTATCAATTAAAGACCCTACAGCCAACTCACGTTGTGCCTTCTCACTTAATCACTACCCAATGACACTTTTACCTAAGTCCTACTTAGATATGAGTTCCTACCACTCCCCTCAATCACCGCAGTGATATCAACTAATGTTTAATTGAATTGTGAAGACACACTTCAATAAAATATCTTGATCTTGCTTCAAAGCTTTAATCAAGAGACAAACACTCGTGCTTTAAAGCTTTGAGTGATAAACTACCCTTACAAAGAAATCCTAGTCCAATGCACTTATCAATTGATAGTTGCTTGGCTCACAAGAGAAACTAGAATTACAAAACCAATCGTTAAAAACTTTAATAAGACAAAATCAACACTAACCTAATAAAGACACAAACAAAAGCCTTCAATGTCTTCAATGGAATCCAGAGGCGTTGTATTGTAAGGGTTGATTTCTTTATATAGAAGCGATCCCGAATCTTGATTTTGGGCTTCCATAAAGATAGCTAGGGTTTACTTAATTCTTCCTAAAACATGGTTTGTTCAACAACCAATTTAGGTTTAATTAAGATTAACCTAGCAGCCACGTGAGCATGCTTTCTAATAAGAAAAACATAAATAAAATGCTCAACAAACTTCGAAAAATCAGAAAAATCGATATCAGAATGTCACACCGAATGTCATAACATCCATCATGACATCATGCTTTTCTCAATTTCCAGATGCTTTAGCTTAACAGTACTTTTACCATCCTTGTCCAAAGGATTTATCTTCAATCTCTGAATGTCATGACATCCATCATGACATTGTTAAAGCCTAGTTTTACCAAAATTGATGCCAACTTAAAACACTAACAGTTTCCACTTCTCCTCATTTGCAGAAAATAGAGTCAACCAACAATGATTTTGAATTTTTCTTCCCTTTTTATTTCAATAATCAAAAAATATAATCCACATGTTATAATAAATTAAGACGTGTCAGCCACATGTATGCCACATACACCCTTCATTTGACTTTGACTAACGTGGTTGACGAAAAGGATAAACATGATCCTTTTTGAACAATTAACGGACTAATTTGGCACTTTTTAGAGATAAGGGACCAAAATGTACCCTGAGGTATAGTTAAGGGACCAAAAAGGGTATTTTGCCAATTTTTTACTGAGAATTGAAACATACCATCATATATAGCATACTTATAAAGTTTGAGATTAATCTATAAAGATTTACTATACGATCAAGATATCCAAAAATTAACGTCAAAATGAACTTTCATATAACGTTAATTTTGATGTAGTTCAATGACATAGTAAATCATTATAGATTACTCTCAAACTTCATAGATATGATCTATATGATGGTATGTTTCAATCCAACGGTAGATTTTAAAAAATATTAATTCAAAGTGACGTTTTTGAGCGAGTGTAACTCATGGTATAACTCTTTGGATGTAATTTGATCCTCTATATATATATATATATATATATATATATATATATATATATATATATATATATATATATATATATATATATATATATATATATATATATATATATATATATATATATATATATATATATATATATATATATATATATCCGATCCGCATAATATATATTTGTTTGGCTAAATATGAAAGAAAATATAAACTAAATAATATTAAAAATATGAAGATCTGAAAGTCCTCCCAACAAATTCCTGTTCTTTTATACTGTCTTTAACAATTTCTTGCTTTCTTTGCTACAAAATGCTTCCCCAAAGCTCTTTAGTTCTCAGTCTTGCAACTTTAAATTGTATTTAGAGCATAACAAATAAGGTTAGATTAGTTATATCTTCTTATTGGAACAAGATCCCTCACATCTGTATCTCTTTTGAATTGTTATCAAGGATTATTGTAGTTTATCATCTCCTTGAACTAAAAGTTAGAGTATGGCCATCTTCATCATTTCTAGTCACACAAGTGGAAAATTCCATCTAAAACTAAATCTTTTTTACCCTTGTTTATGGGTATAGAGTCTTCAGATATTTGTACTTCAACCTCGTGCAAAGTTAATATATAGTAACATTCATATTTGTCATGAATCAAAATCCTCTCACATGTACCATCTTCTAAAACTTGTAACCCTCTACACCTAAAAACATCAATAAATCTGGATATTTCAACTAGTGGAGGCATGGTAGATTTTACAAATATTTGATACAAAATATAAATAAACACATGAACAATAATACCACGACATCCTTATCATTATGAAAAAAGTAAAAATTATTAAGAAATATAGTATTATAAATTCAAAATTTTAAAATAATTTAATATTTAAGAATTAATTTTTTTTTTTACGTATTTTCAATCTACATTACATTTTGAGATGATAGTTTTAAAAAAGAATAAAGATATAAAAATGAACCCTAAATTTAAAATTAGAAAATACACGAGAGATTAAAAATATTTTTTCTATTTCATTTGATTTGCTCTAGAATCTTATCAATTATCTTTTAAATCATTCATTTTCTTTATTTTTTTATTTATAAATAAAAATATAATGACATTATTTATGTTTGTTTTTTTTTTAAGTGTCAACACATTCATGTTCTATTATATTTTGCAATAAAATTAATCAATGGGCAATAATTCTTCTTGTACCGTATTTCACCCGTTTCACCAAGTTAAGTAGTCTTCCCATTAGCCTTTCAATTTGGACATCCTTTTTTTATTCACGTGGAATTTAGAATGTTGGTTGGGTTTTGTTATTTTGTGGGGTAAGTATGCATAATATAAAAAATATTAAAAATCTAGTGTGACTATAGCCACACTATGCCTACATATGCATCCATCCCTATGTAGGTAGGTATGTACACATACACACATATATATATATATATATATATATATATATATATATATATATATATATATATATATATATATATATATATATATATATATATATAAAATTAATGTAATAGTAGCGAGTTTAGGTTTTAATCTCTGATAAAGTTTTTTTTTTTTTTAATTTTCTCCTTTTCTTATTTAGATTTTCTAATAAAACTCCTCAAATGTTAAGTGGCATAGAAGATTCACCTATTATTTCACGCGTAACTTTTAATTTTATTTTATTTTCGCATTTAGAAACACATATACATGACAACATGGCATAATATCATTTATCTTCTTCCTGACTAGGGTTTCTCTTTCCTCTTCCCCTTTCTCTCTTCATCTTCTTACATCTTCTATCAATCTTCCGCTAGCATCTGAGACATGGGTGTAAGCAAATCTTTCTCAACGAGTAATTTTGGAAAGGGTTTGCCAAGATGTGGGTGCAACGAAACGATGAAGACGTGGATATCAAACACCATTGATAACTCAAATAGGAAATTCTTAAAATGTAGAAATTTCATGGTGAGTTTTTATTAGGCGTGTTATCCTATTATCTTGACAGTTTTTGTTATATGTGTGTTAATCTTTGTTAAATTTGCAGAATACGTGTGGATTATTCGTGTGGGACAATTTGGTTAGTGAGCTTGAAGTGAACGACATGAATCCGTCCAGATGCTATGAATATGAAATCACCAAGATTTATTTGAGAGAATTTGCGAAGGAGATTGTTGAGGAGATTGAAAGCAGACTAGGAAAAAATGGGGAGTAGAAGGCAGTCCAAACCAGTTAGAAAAATTGAAGAGAAAGCTTCTAATGCAAAAGAGAAGAAATTTTTGGAAGATGATTGTAATTGGTTTGTCATGGATGGTGTTTGCAATTGTGCTTAAGTTAATGTAATGGAATTGTTAAGGTTATCAATTTGTAATTGTTTTTATTTATGTTTTCCATTTCAATTATAATTGTAATTTAACCAGTTTCTTATCATTGAAAGTTTAAGTTATGTTATCCATTTCAATAAGCATACATAAGGCACATATAGTGCATAGGCATTCCAATTAAGTTGTTTCATAAGTTATGTTTTCCATTTCAATAAGCAATGTTATGTCCAATGACATGGATTAAACTTAATGGACTGATACATAGAACATTGACAGTAGAATTGAAGCATTTTAGATTAACAAGCACACTTGGTACATATGTATGTTACAACATTATAAAATCACACAAAAGGCACATATAGTGCATAGGTCTATTACAACATTAAAAAATGAAACAAGCACAAATTGACACAAGTACAAAATGATACAAAAGACATATATATTGCATATGTCTATTACAAAATTACATAAGACTTAATCTCTCATTTTTTTGGTCTTCCGTGTCTTCGTAAACCAAGTTGACACTTCAAGCTTAGAGTCTTTTGCACATGATTTTTCTTCAATTTTTGATATGGTAATTGGATGGTCAATAGAAGATCCTTGGCCTATAATTGGTTTTTAAACCAACTCAATTGTATCCTTTCACTTTGCCTTTTTTTAATGACTGGCTTCTTTCCTTCCTTCTCTTTTGATTGCTTTTGAATTGAGTTAACAACATAAGATCCAGTTTGACTCATAACAGTTGGTACTTGATCTTGGTTTATGGGATCTACATGACTATGCACTACATTATCAATTCGTCCATCAGTAGGCCCTTTAGCATCAAAACCATTGTAGTCTCTATCTGGCCATCAGTATGCACTGCAGTTTCAACTTCAGCAGGTTTTGTTTATTTTTAACTTTTCTCTACACAAATGAAAGGATGTCATGTTGGGCATAAACAAATATAACACAATTGATTGACTTGTAAGAAAAACACATTACCTTTTTTTAAGTGCATTGGGGGTTCTGTTAAAGTGCCTCTAAAAACACTAAGACAATGAAGTCGCCACTGAAATTTATTTATTCCAAAGAGGAAAAGAAAAATATTTAAAAAAACCTCAAATACGGGAAAGAATATAGTTTCACAACCAAGAGAAGGGTACGAAAGTCGATTACGCAAGGGGAAGGTATTAGCACCCCTCACATTTGTTGTACTCAACGGGATCCACTCATTTTTGTTCTAATCTAAGAGTGTGTATTAATTGCTTATGGGAAAATGCATGAATGAATTACTGAGAAAAAAAGTATTTTTATTAGTGCGTTCGTGATGACTCGCAACCCTGTTCCTACGTGCCCCGCGAAAGAATCAGGACATCGTTTTTCTTCTTAAAAAAGTTGGTTTATTTTGTGTTTTTTATGGACGATGTTAAGTTCGTGTTCGAATAGTTAGAGCTTGTCTGTTTCTGGTAGAACATAATTAACAGCTCCTTTTTTTAAAAGGTTTTAAAGGGAAAAGCCAAGAGGCAAAAAAATTGAGTTTGGTCTGTGTTTTTGTTAAAGAAAGTAGTGAGCGATTTATATTGTGCTAAAGTCTATGAATGAAAGAAAAACAAGGTTAGAAATTCACCACATCATCCTTCCTCATTACTTAAGGCTCATGGCATACAATCTTCATGTTTATTCATTGAGTGTTTTTTATTTTTTATTTTTAGGGTTAAGAAAATAGTTTTTGTTTTAATGAGATGCAAAAGAAAAGTCTAAGGGGAAGACTTGATCCTAATGTCGTCATGCGAAGATGATCCTAAATTGAGATTGAAATGGGGAAATTCTATCCTAAAGTTCTCCTGCACTTGGTAGGAAACCCTAATGTCTAATCTCAAATTCAATTTAATCAGAGATAAAAATTGAATTAAGATATCCTAAGGGATCATGACATTGAATCAAATAAACACACAATCAAGATAAGAGAAATAATATTTTACTAAAATAAAATCAAAAGCAAGATAAACTATACCCAAACATATTTTTGGTCATTTTGAAGTAAGCAAAATATTTAAACCAAACTAGTATTTTTGGCACTTTTATTTTGAAAGGAAAATAAAAACAAAGTTAAAGCAAATAACAAAATCTAGCAAAAAATGAAAGAAATTTGAGAATAAATCGGGGGGTTCAAGCCTTGGAGGCTAGGCCCAACAAAGCAAGATCCATCAGAATTAATTTTTGTTGTAGGTATAAGGAAAAAGGCTGTCCAAAACAGTATTCAGAAAACTGTACTTTGTACCCCTACTACTAGTCCTATACTCCTACAATTTTGTAAAAATGTCATTGTTACCCTTAATATAATTTAACTATTTTACCTTTTCACTTTTACCATTCATGAAAAAGTCAAATTAACAGTCCAAAAAACTGATTCAAAACACATTTCGGAACACTTTTGGTAAGTATTCTGGTTTGTATAAACACAAACCGAAACAGTTTAATGATGTATTCCGGAAATCACAAAAAGCATTCTGGAACAGTTTGTATAAGTGTTCCGGTATAAAGGACAAATTGTAAAACAAATTGGAACACATACGAAAAGAGTTCCGGAATTTTGGAATATAAACCGGAAGAGTTTGAAAATGTGTTCCGGTTTGTATTTCGGAACACTTAGTAAGAGTGTTTCGGAATGCAGTTTCCTAAACTGGAACACTTTTATAAACTGTTCTGGTGCGTTCTTTGCAAACCGAAACACTTTCTAAAACTGTTCCGAAAAATTACAACAAATCACCAATATCGTAATACTTTTGAAAAGTGTTTCGGTTTATATTTTTTTCCGGAACACTTACTTAAACTGTTTCGGTTTGTATTTCTGTAAATCGGAAGACGTTAGAGAACTGTTCTGGAATGCAATCTAGTGAGAGAGAATTCAGAACACTTTTGTAACGAAATGTGAAAAATGAATTTTTTTTTTAAATCTTATACTATTTATATGAGGATATTTTAGTCAAAAAAAATATTATAGTAAGGGTACAAATTTAAAAGTGGGGTAAAAAGTACAGTTTTCCAGTATTCATGGGGCCAGGAGCGTGGTTTGGGTCACAATGTGAGGCCTAAATGGCCAACGGGTAATGCAAACACCCTAGGGAACCAGGAGACTCTGCTTGGTCTTCCCTCACGTTAAAAAAGTCTTTGTTCTAAATTAATTTCAGTTAATTCAATTTTAATTCCCACACTACCCTTTCCTTTTCCCCACGCTTCTGTTACCAATCTTATTTTTTGTCTCTCTCAATCAACAAAAACTTTCCTCTCATTTTCCTCCTTCGGTCACTTCTCCGCCTCTCGAACAAATAAACTCATAACAACATTTACAACAATCGAAAGAAACAACAAAAAACGTGAATGCTAAACATCTAGACTCAAAGATTCCGGTTCAATACCATTGAACTTACAAGTAAAAATACAAAGAGTGAACGAAACTACCACAATCGAGGGCTCCGACAACCATGGTGACTCCTTTTTTAACTTTACTGTTGTTCTGTGATGTACCGAAAAATTGTGATGAAGACACAACGACTCACATCGTGCGGTTTTAGAGAGATGGAGATTGTTTGATAATGAAGGGTTGGGGTTAGGCTTGTTGTAGGGAGTTGTGGTTAGTGGTAGCAAGTTACATGGAGGGTTGTATAGGGTGAAGGTTTGATAGGTTGTGGTTTTGCAGGTCAATTTTTGGATAGAAGCAGGGTTAGAATTATGCAAGGTAATAGTTGCTATGTGCAGCAAGGTTTTTTGTTCTTTTGTGGCAGGTTTTGTACAAGCTTGTGGATAGATTATGGAGATAGTTTGAAGATTAGATTAGGATTTTTGACTTTCGTATAAACATGTCTTGTAATTTTTCTTGTAAATTTTGGTAGGATGGCCGAAATGTAATGGTTTGTATGATAATTTTGAAGGAATTTTGATGCCCATGTCTTTTACATGACATTAATCTTGAATTGGTTTTTGATAAATTTGAGCTTCATAACCAACTAGAGATTCATGCTTGTAATCAAAATGATGACCTTTGAAACTTTCATTCAAAATGACGTGTCTTGTACCTTACTTTGAGCATAAACCTTCCAATTTTGCATCTAAATCCTAATGACATGGATGAAGTTTGGATAATAATAATAATAGCATGATGAAAATGGATTTGAATGGAGTGAATTCCTTGGAATTTGATTGGTTTTAAAAATGATGATGAATGATTCTTGTTCTAACATGTCTTGAATTTGAATAAGAGCTTTTCTTCAAGTTTAAAAGTTTTCTTCAATGAGTATTCTCTTTTGTAAACTTGCACTATTGGTCATCATCACCCAAAAATAACAAAATAAACTTGAACTTTTCCTATCATTTGAAACAAACTTTGATTTGGATGAACTTGAATCAACTTATATGATCCACGATAATTGAATTCAAATTAAACAGTCATGATTGGATCTCAAACTACAATGCCTTATAAACCAAACCTCAACCGATTTAGAGAATATACTCAAAAACCTTAATTTTTAGTCTTCGCGCTCAAATATATGACATCCTCGCCAATGGGCCCGCGTCACCAGTGTCTTGTGATGAAAACAAAGCAAAGCCTCTTTTGATTGATCCTAAAAGCCTAAATGACAATGAACTTTAGAAAACTCATCACATTTATAACCAAGATCTTGAAATGGAAACCAGCTAAATGCCTTGTAAAACAATTTATTGATAAAAGATCCCAGATGATGAAGACTAGAGTCCAATGATGATGAAGAGACAATCGCACAGTCTACTGCTCAAGGAAGAACCAGAGACTATAGTTCAATTGAACACATTGATCAATCCTTGTAGCAGGATGAATAAAGAGTCCTTGATAACTATGCTTTCAAACCCTAATCGCACAGTCTACTGCTCAAGGAAGAACCAAAGAAATCAAGCTTATAAATGTAGAAACCTCAAAACCAAAGGGAATCCCAAATTTCCTTAAATGATGATCCTTGATCCCCAAGTGCATTATTGAATTGATGAATGTTATGTTGATGAATCTAGTGGAATGTATGAATGCAATGCAAAATCAAAGCCAGAGAAAATTAAAATTATGAGGTCAAATTTTGGGGTGCATCTCCTGTGTCAAGGCCTTACAAGTCAATGCCTTATGACCAAACTTGTCACATTCGGTGCACTTTTATGCAACACTGGGTCTTATCTTCCTTGCATCATCCTCTCCAATTTCTCTTATCCTAACCTTCCTATGTATTTCAGGATCAAATTTATATGCAGGTGGTAGGAGTTGTTCCATTTCAACTTCTGGCCACATATCTTGACCATGGATTAGACTTACAGAATAACCATAAAAAAGTGCAGTTTTCTACAAGTGTTTATAGAAAAGGCGTGATTGTGGCCCACTTTAGAGCAAAAGGCTAAAAACCCATATTAGCCTTACACTTTACTCTTACCCTATAGCTTTCATTTTTCACAAATGTAATTTCTCTCCTATTGTGCACTGACTACTCTGGAATAAAATCCCTAAAGTATGCAAGTGAATTAAATTGTATACCTCACTTAAATTTATAGTCTTTTGTTGAGGTGCTCTTTCCTAAATCTCTCATACTTGGTCCTTTCATCATCACAAGAATCACCTGGGTCAAAATTAGTCAATTCATCACTAAAGTAGTAATCTTCATCCATTTTCTTATTGGGCCTACACAAAATCCCAATAAGACTTCCATCTCCATTGATAAGCAATGGTACATCAATTCCTTCAAATCTATCAACAAGAGCAGTAACTCTATCATCTTCATTATCATTCAACTCTTCAACAAACTTCTCTCCTAACCCATCCATTTCCTTCACCTCATTAGCACACTTAGGTTCCCTATCCTCGGGATACATGTTTTCCAAATTATGTTCCACAAATATATATATATATCTATCAATAGCCATTACACTGAAGTGTGAAGCAAAATCGTTTGCATCATCATATTTTCTTATCATAATAAATCCATTTTGAATTTCTAATACTTGTGTCCATAACCTAAAATTACCATTATTATACCCCCACATACTCACTAACTTTCCAATGTTATTCATTATCCAATTTGCAACATGTAGCCCAATTACAATCGAATCAACCCCCTCCTCTATAAATAATTCCGTTTGGATTAACTCTAATAAGTTCACCCCCATGGGGAAAAGTAACAATAAAATGTTGCAAATCCTGTGAAGAAAGCATACTCAATTATCAAAAACTCATATTTCCCCAAAAAACATACCTAGTTACGCTAATATTACTAGTTAACTGTGAAGAACTTTAAAAATCAACTTACTTGAGACATTACAAGCTTCAATATTTTCAATTATGTGTTTGTATTCGTCTTTGTCTTCGATTATGACTGCATGAACCTTTGTCTTCTTTGTAGATGACTTTTCTTCGCATGAACCCTAACTATTGCAAGGGGTATTTGAAATGTATATACCCAGTAAGCTACAAATTCAATAAAAAAATGCCATGTGGGTAAATAATTATACCACGTGGAGATAATTTGAAATAAAAGGTGAATCTTCTATTCCACTTAGCATTCAGAGGGTTCTATGAGGGAATCTAGATAAGATAAGGGGGAACTAAAAAAAAAATTATAGGAGTTAAAACCTAAACTCGTTAACATTACAAAGGGGTTGTGTGTGTGTGTATATATATATATATATATATATATATATATATATATATATATATATATATATATATATATATATATATATTGATGTACATAACTGAGGATGTGTCTATGATTGAGCCGAATTTTTAGCAAACTATTGAGGAGGTTATGCCTATTGTGGAGCCAATACCTGAGCAGGTTGTGGACCTCATTTATGAGCAGCTGTGGAGTCGATTGTCGAGAAGGTTCAAGAGGATGTTACTGAGCGTGTTGATGATGTGTCCTCCACTAATACAGACACCATGACTCATGCGTATACGGAGCCATCTGTTCACATTGATTGGGCTTTTTTAGGAGAACCTTCGGACAATTTTGTGCTCACAGGATTTCTTGACCATGTCGCGTACAAGATATGGCATGGCGAGGTATATATTTTAATTGGTTGATGTATAATATTTTATTTTGGAAAGTGTTTCAAAGTTTATGTATAATATTTTATTTTTGCTTCTTAGAGGAGCGTTTAGTGCTGAAGGTCACCTTCCATGGTTCGAAGTTGAAGAATTTCCTAGAGGGTGACATGTCTGAGGAGGTCAGTAGTATTTTTAGAGATTTTCAGTTGTTAGAGTTTGCTCAGTGCTCCTCGACCATGTTGGATGCCTCCTTGTTGTTTGCTTTTGTTGAGAGGTGGAACCTAGAGATATCATCTTTTCATCTTCCATTTGGAGAGATGACAAACACATTGGATGATGTTGACATTTTGTTTCATATCTCGGTCGCTGGTACATTCTTCACATCTCCTCGTATTAACCGTGTGACAATAGTGTGCATGGTTGCGGATGATTATGAGGTATTTGAGGCAGAGATGCTAAAGAATTTGGCTTTAACCAGAGATTTCACCTTCAGATGTCTTAGCTTAGAGAAAGGTACGCAGAACTTGTGGAGGCTCATAGGTACCAGGATTCCGCTATGGCATACATGTTACATCTATCTTTGCGGACAAGTTTGGAGTTTACATCGATGTTTGTTACATGTCTTTGTTCAACATCATTGACACTTCTTGTTGGGCTTGAGAAGTGGCGGTGTTGACCATGTTATACACGACACTTGGAGTTGCTATTCAGCCTGAGACCAGATAGTTGGATGATTACCTAAACCTTTTAAAGATATACTATAATTTATTTGATGGTTTTATTATTTACTTAAGTGTATTTATTTGGTTGTTTTTAGTTACGCATTTCCCCCCACATCTATGACCGGAAGATCCACCGTGTCCTGTCTATTATACCATGTGCAAGGAGATGAAAGTTCAAGCAAGCCCTTCTAGGAGGTTTGATGAAGCATCAGAGGAGGCTTAACGCTCTTACCGTAGAGGATGTCGCCTGGACACCATATATATCTCATTGTCCTCATCGTGCATTTGACGACACTTCATTATATTTAGGGCATATTATGTGGGAGTATCAGGGATAGATCAGTTGTGGCTCAGTATCCTTCACAGTGCGAGGATGGATGCCTGGAGTGATACTAGAGTGTATCACACCCTCGGGTCATACTACCAGCTGCATCATCTGATGTTTTGGGGATATCATGTGTTATGGTTTCTGTTGAGCGACCGCCATCACCTGCAGGTGATCAGGACAGCTACCAACGGTTTATTACAATTCATTTAGATAATCTCATGGGTTTGGTAAATCCTAATTGCGATATTTATATAGGTTTAGATAGGTTAGCCAACGTATCCCGTGGAGGGCCTATGTAGATCTTTTTTATTTTGGTTGTATTATATGTATATTTTGTTACACACATACTTCTTTTTTATTGCATAATATTTTGGCAATTACATGTTTTGAATCGATGATGAACATAACATAAAATAGTACAACAAACAAATACTAAAAACAACTAAACATGAAAAACTTAAGCTCTATTGGATGGTTTTGTACGTTTAAGCAGCTTGATTATGTCATCGACGGATCTCCGCATCCAACTCGATCAGACCTTTAGTTATCCTACAACAAAATGATTTTCACATGTCCATCTTCATCGCTCTTCAACTCAATCAGGTTGTATTTCACTCTTTCATTTGTATCAATCCAATCTGCCCAAAATTAGATCTTTGTCGCCCTCCTGCTATCGGAATCACGCAGCAATGCATTCAAAGTTTCTTTCAATAGCAGAGTTGCATTTGTTGTAATACACTTCTACCTTAATAAGAAACTGAGAAAGAGACATTTTTTAAGATGTCTTTCTCTATAACACATTCCCTATTTATACAAATGTCGATGCATTTTAGACCACACAAAGATGTCAGTGCAATTTGACCACACAAATTTTTTAGTGCAATCAGAACTCTCCAAAGATGTCAGCTAAATCTCGACCGTTAAAAAAAACTTGAATAAATGAACTACTAGAAATTTTAGTATAACTCAAATTTCCGATACTGTTTAATAAATTTGAAATTTTTAGAATTCCAAAAATTTCAAATCCACTGGTAAAAATTTATATAAATCGGAAATTTTACAGAAATGTACCAGAAATTTCACCCATACCAAAAATTTCAAAGTCTCTACCAAAAATTTCCTCTTCAAATTGTTAATATCTCAACAAGGGAAACTATGGAATAATTAAAATTGGGGTGTCATGTTAAATCCTCCGATTGAACAATTTTCTAAAAAATGGCATAATTTACTTAATATAAAATCCAGTATCCCATTGATATATACAGCAGGTTGGCGCAACAAATTTCAATTTTGATGATGATATGATACCTTAATTAATCTAAAAAATGTGGTTGAGAAGGATATTGGTTGTGAAGAGATACACGTTGAGCTTGGTTCTCACCGGTATCATTCAATTTCATTACATTGATTGATAGGACGGTCCCTCACCAACATTTGGTATATCCGAATCCCTTTTATTTATGTTCCCTCAACACTCATATCATATACAACTAGAAAACAAATACAATCTGTCAAAAAAAAAATTAAAAAAAAAAATAAGTATATGCTAATTCTGTTAATATGACATACAAATTTTTAAGGACAAAGCATTATTAAGTCCACAATATCGTTTTGTCTCACTATCCATATCTCTTACTCTTTCTCTCTATAAAGCTAGTGTTTGGTTTGATATTTTTTATAAGAGTTGGTCTGAATGGTGGTTCCATTCAGCCTTTTGGATAAGATGAGAACAGAAGAAAAAGCATGGTTGTTGGTAGAGGGTGAAGATGAGGAAGTACAATGCTCATCTTCAACTACATCGTCCATTGGAATGGACAGCGATGATTCAAAATGCAGTAACATAGACGATGAGAATGAGGCTCAGAGTTCGTATAAATATGATGAACCATTCAATATGATGGACTCACTCGAACAACTTCCTATCAGGTTCTCTAACTAACATTTTCGGATCACACATTTGTAGTGTTCTGTGTGTTTAGATAAGTTGTCATAAAAATTATAGTGTAATATTATTTAGTTTAAGAATGAGTTAGAATTGAAGTTATTTATGTTTGTATGATTTTACTCAGAAACTAATCTAACTTTATTTTGTGAAATCCATTGATAGGAAGGGAATCTCAAAGTTCTATGATGGCAAGTGTAAGTCATTCATGAGTTTAGCAAATGCTGTTTCTTCAGCATCCGTTAAAGATATTGCAAAACCAGAGAATGCATACACAAGGAGGCGCAGAAATCTGATGGCCTTCAATCATGTTTGGGAGAAGAATAGAAATTTCCTTTTGAAAAGTAACAATGGTGGAATTTCTAAGAGAACATTAAGCTTGAACCGAAGCACCGTGGCTCTTGCTTCTGCAATGAACGGTGATAGTAGTAGTTGTTGTTCCAGCGAGGAATCAGCTTCAAGTTCAAATCCTAGCTCTGCTCCAAGTATTCGACAAAATCAAGTGTCTAGAGCAAGTTCCAGTCCAAGCTCTTCTATTCACTCTCACTGACTGATATCCAACAGTCGTACAATTGTAATGAATTCCGCCCTGAGAAAAATGAGGCTGAGCAACTATCCCGATGAACTAATAACTCAACTATGACTGGATTTCTTTGGTTGAATATGCTTGCATGCTTTCAATTTATCTCAAAGTGAGTTGGTAATTGCACAAGAAACTAATAATAGATCGTTAAATTTTTTATTTTTTATTTTAGGGACCATGTAACGACAGAATGTATGTGAGCACTAACTAAATAAACGCTGATTCTTAATGTCATTGTAATTGTGTTTCTTGTTTATATTTGGCCATCTTCAGAAATTTAAGATATCTAGTTCTTAATGTCATTGTAATTGTGTTTCTTGTTTGTATTTGGCCATCTTCAGAAATTTAAGATATCTAGTAAAACGTTTATGGAGGTTTGACATGGATACTATCAGACAACTAATTTCTGGATACGGTCAATAAAGCTATCTTGACATTTGAGTTGCTCAATTTTTGACATTAGAGTTGCTCAATTTTTTTAAGATAAAACTATGTCATAGCAATAAAGTTTGTTAATACTCATCATACTCAATCTGAAATTGTACACTTTTGTTGAATTTCTAACCTAACTAACTAGTCCATCGGAAATTAGAGTAATGGTATCTCGACTACTGATGTCATAATTCAAATTAATTTTGGACAAGCAGTGTGGATAATGGTAATGCCAGAGTTAACGTCACAACCAAAAAAGTGTGACTGGCTGTCCGTCATCTAATTGTAGGCAATAAATTGTGATTCGCAATTAAAACGGAGACCATATCCAAAGTCATCAAAGGTTACACTTCCAAGTTATCAAACAAAGTTTACCACCAGCAAGGCACAGCTGAAGGTTTGAAAAGTTACAATAATATATTTAGTTGAAAAAATTTGTATATCAAATGAAAGAAATTCGTTATATACATCCACGAATAATATGTTTAGTTTCTTTCGCCAAAGGCTGTCTGTTTGCAGTTGCATTGCTACAAATCATACAACTAAAAGGCCAAGGATACATTTACCTAAGATTAGCTGCATAATAATAGAAGCAGCGAGTGAATCTCCTAGACTGAGTAATCTATTTTTGGATAATTACAAATTGCTGGTTAAACAATGTAATATAGGGGGCCATAGAATCAACCCACGAGAACCATTTTCTCAGTCTCCTTTGATAATTAATATCATGATTAGCAAAATATGAGGACAGGTTGATGTGAAGGGAAACATTGATGGCTGGATTGAGTTGCCATATTTCATATGGTAAATCATTGAGGGAAACAATCTTGTAATTATCAATCCATTATTACTCATGCAAAACTAGAAACTGGGCACAGGGATATTCACACAAGAATGCTGGGAGCTCAATATCATCAGTATTCACAGCAGGGATCGCCATATCTATGTCTTCAGCAGAAAAAGGAATACTGCACCAAACATTAATGTTTATGACCAAGTCTTAGAGATGAAAGCAAATGTAAACCCAATATATTATATGTCCTTAGAAAAACTTTACGATACATCCATAAAAAATCCTACATGTCAGCGGCAAAATCAAATCAAGCCACTAGATTTAGTTCTCTTTCAAAAACACATACAAAGAAAATGGAAGAAATTTATATTAAAATGCTTTAGGTTTTGCTTTGGAATTTGGAAGGAAAGGGAGGGGGGACTTGGTGGTAAAAGGGAAGGAGAAGAGAGAGTAGCCCGCAACCTTGTATGAGGGTCTATTTTTCTTCATATTAATAAAACCTTCATTATGGGAGAACTCAAAATCCGTTGAAGAAAGACTTCAAATGGTTTAGAATAAATTTCCAATTTTTTCTGTTTATAATAGTCTCAAACCAAAAGCACAATATTATTCGTTAGTATTCACTATTCTCCTGTCATCCTCTCCAGAATAAATATTTAACTCTTCCAAACAGGGTGAAGGATTCCCCTTCCTCCCTTCCCCTCTAAAGCTCTCCCCTTTCTTTCTCTACTAAATTCCAAACAAAGCCTTAAAATATGGCAATCAAAACACTAATAACTTGCTAAAATTAAAAGAAACTGAAAAGAATCAGATGGGGGAAAGAAGAGTACCTCATGTCGTCATCCATCAGGAACGAATTTGAGGTCAAGCTCTGATTGTCTTTGCTCACAATCTCCCTCATTTCACCAACTACCTGTCCATCAGATACAGTTCAAAACTAGATGGAACCATCATCACAATAGTATTTCAAATAAATTTATAACATCACTTGCCTCGTTGGATACACTTTGGGTTCCATACTTGTCATCCCAATACATAGTACTAATTCGATAGATTTGCCTCACAGTTAATGCCTGTTAAAGAATTGAGGTAGAAACATGTTAGAGAAAAAAGACAATTAGACAATATAAGAGAAAATAAATAGGTGAAAAGATCACTATCGTGCCTAAGGACCAAAGATGCCACCCCCTCTCCCCAAATCTCAGTACAACAGTTCCTCCATTATTCTTAAGGTAGGCACAAGAGGAACTACAAATGAAACTCCCTTAATTTAACTAATAAGTGAAATATGTGTCTGTCTAAATATTGACATTAACATACAGGTTTTATACCACAAACTTTTCCCACGCAACTTGCAAAGAATTTTCACTGTGACCATTTTATAAAGCCAAAAAAATAGTTCAATTTCTCGAGCATCTTCATGATATGGTGGACATTAAAATTATTTGACAAGGTAAAGATGTTCAGTATAGATGTGTGATACAAATGATACTGCAACAGATTATATGATCCGATGACAACATACCGGACAAAGATCTTGCCTAATTTCTTCCAAAGATTTCTTCCTCTTCTGATGTATGACCTGAATTATTCAAATAAGCAAAAGCATAAATATGAGATAGTGGTGTTAATTGAGATAGTCAAAAGTACAACTAAAGTATTGTTCATACCAGAAACCCAACAGCTTGTCTTATATAATTCAGCTCATGCCAGGATGTACCTGCATACTACATTTCACAATTACCTGGTTAAACAACTAAAGACTATTCTCACTTAGTGAGGTCAATTACATGGATCGCCACGCACTTTATATTGCTGGAAGCACAATTAAAGCTTAAAATTAAAATCATAAATAATAGCATTAGCAACTTAGCTTACCTCTTCATTTGCATTAACTATCCATTTCTCCAGTTCCGCAAGACCAGACTTTACATATTCACCATTTGAGAAAGTACAACATTCACGCCGCAAAAGAAGGCTGAAAGAGATAATTGGAAGATTAAAATTATACATAGAATTTGACTACATAGAATCAACTGAATAAACCAACAGAGGATGTTAGAGACTTGACGCCACAAAAACCATGTCTGATAATGGGCTTTTACTTTTACCTGTTGAACAGCGTCATATTGATGAAGGAAAAGACCTGTGTAACTAGCTTACGGATGAAGAAGGATGGTATCTGAATATGCAGTTTCAGGTAAGAAAAGATGAAGAAAAAACGAAATTAGTTTTTGAAATGGAGTGCACAATTTTAGCCTACAACTGATTTACATTTTTCTAAAGAAATCAAAGCTATGTTAACCAAAACTTTCAATAAGTAACACTACAACTAAAAATACAGGAAACCATTGCATAATCATTTAGCCAACAGTCTCGTGACACCATCTTTTGAGGTAAATATTGAGAAACGGAGTTGAAGAATATCACAAAAGATGCGAACAGCCACTCCCAAAATATAACTTTTCCTAGAATACAAATTGTAAATAACCACTGTATGTATGTAACTGTTGGAAAATATCTTATTTCCCTTTTCATTATTTTTATTTATTGTCTTTTATTTCTTTTTATTCTCTATTAAAGAGAGAATTAATTATCATTATTGTATTACTACTATATATACCAGCCTTAAAGTTGAGGAATAAACATAACAGTTGTTTACCATTCCATTCAATATGGTATCAAGAGCTCTGTGTTAGGGTTTACTGTAAAGCTCGACCCGTTTTCTTACCCGACCCGATTCACATACCCGCTTAACTCCCTATGGCGAATCGCAACACCAGTTGGCCTGCTCTAGGATTCGCCTACACCGGATCCAATAATGACGGCGGTGGCCGCGGTGATGGCGGTGGTCGCGGTAATGGTGGTGGCAACGGCGGTGGCCGCGGTAACTTCGATGAGTCGTCGTCGGTCATAAACAATGGCGGCTACTTCAATATAGGCGGCAATGACCAAGAGGGTTCCTCATATTCCTTCAAGGTCAATATTCCTAAGATGAATGGGAATAACTATAATGAATGGGCCCAAACAGTTCGTTTGGTTTTGGATAGCAAAGGGAAGTTTGATTTTTTAACAGGAGCAGTAGCCGAACCGGCAGGAGGAGACCCTCTTTACAAACAATGGAAATCTGAAAACTCCTTGATTATTGCATGGTTGGTAAGCTCAATGGAAAGTGGAATAGGTAAGCCTTACATGTTTTTGCCTTCTGCAAAGGATGTATGGGAAGCTGTTAAGGAAACATACTCTGATATTCAAAATTCCTCACAAATTTTTGGGTTAAAATCAAAGTTATGGCATGCGAAGCAAGGAGACAGGAATGTTACTGTTTATTACAATGAGTTGTTGACCCTTTGGCAAGAGTTGGATCTATGTTATGATGACAATTGGAGGTGTACAGAAGATAGTGTTCTGTTTCTCAAAAGACAAGAAAATGATCGTGTTTTCATGTTTCTCGCTGGACTCAATAAAGACCTTGATGAGGTAAGAGGTAGAGTTCTAGGAAAAATACCATTGCCAACTCTTCGTGAAACTTTTGCAGAAATCAGAAGGGGAGGAAGCACATCAAGGTATTATGATGGGCAAGATACCACGAAACTCTGAACCTGAAGGCTCAGCTTTGGCTTCTAGGAACCTTGAAGAGGGAAAAAGGTTAGACAAAGTTCCTTGGTGTGATCACTGCAAGCGCGAATGGCATACGCGTGAAACCTGTTGGAAGCTCAAAGGGAAACCTCCTAACTGGAAGAAGAAAGGTGGTCGTGCATTTCAAACTAGTAATTTTGATCAAGGGCAGCAAATCTCTTCACCTCAGCTTCCACTCACTACAGAACAACTAGACAAACTGTACAAACTCCTCGAGTCTCCAACTCCTTCTTGCTCTATAGCAACAAAAGGTAATTCGCATTTATTAGTGTCTCCAATATACTTGGATAGTAGATTCAGTGCCTCGATCATATGAGTGAATCTACTTTGTTCTCTTCATATAGTCCATGTGCAGGTAATCAAAAAATAAAAATCGCAGATGGCTCTTTTTCAGCCATTGCAGGTAAAGGGTCTGTTGTGTTGTCTCCGATGTTGACTCTTAAAATGTCCTTCATGTTCCAAATTTATCATGTAATCTAATGTCCACAAGAATTAGCCCAAGATATAAATTGTCAAACTAATTTTTCCAATCTTGTGTCTTCGTGATTTGAACTCGGGAAGATGATTGGCGCTAAGGAGAGTGGAGGACTCTACTACTTTGACATTGGATTTGCATCACAACTACCTTCAAAACAATAAGTTCCTTTTGAGTCTTTTTCTGCTTTGAATAATAAAGATGACAACATTATGGTATGGCATTTAAGATTAGGTCATCCTAGTTTTCGTTACTTAAAACACTTGTTTCCTAAGTTATTTCACAATAAGAACTTTTCTTCCTTTAAATGTGAAGCATGTGAGTTTGCAAAACATCATCGTTCCCAATTTTCAATACACCTTATAAACCATCAAAACCTTTTTCTATTATTCACGGTGATGTCTGGGGCCCTAACCGCATAAGTACACTCTCTCAAAAAAATGGTTTATCACATTTATAGATGACCATACAAGAGTATGTTGGGTATACTTGTTAAAGGGAAATCGATGTTTGTCCAGAAAGAATTTTTTATAATGGTGCGAATCAATTTCAAACAAATATCCAAGTCTTTAGAAGTGATAATGGCAAAGAATATTTTAATATGTCTGGATGATTTTTTCTAAAAATAGGATTGTACATCAAAGTTCATGTCCTAATACTCCTCAACAAAATGGAGTTGCTGAAAGAAAAAATAGACATTTATTGGAGGTTGCTAGAGCTCTACTTTTTTCAAATAAAGTACCAAAATATTTGTGGGGCGAAGCTGTTTTAACAGCTGCATATTTAATTAATAGAATGCCCTCAAAAATTTTGAATTTTCAAACTCCAATTAATACTTTCAAAGAATGTTTTCCTAGTACTCGTGTTTTAACTGATCTGACATTAAGAATCTTTGGTTGCACAACATTTGTTCATGAACATAAAAATGTTGGAAAACTTGAACCACGTGCTATAAAATGTGTTTTTGTTGGATACTCTCCAACCCAAAAAGGATATAAATGTTTTGATCCAAAAAACAAGAAAATGTTTGTCACTATGGACGTTACATTCTTTGAAAATAAACCTTTTTTTGATGACACTCATCAAGAGTGGGATATAAAAGAAGACTTGTTTCAAATTGAGGACATGAGTTTTTTAAATAGTTTATCTTTACCTGCATCACAAAGTTCTGAGACTTATACTTCTGCACCAACAAAAATTGACCATGATTCTTTAACTGATCTTACTCCTGTTATGAGTAAGGAACTCTGTGAATCTGAGCCCACATTTTCTCATGAAAAAAACAATGAAATTCCTGAAAATAATAATAGTGATGATCTAATTGAAATGCCACAAAATAATGAGTCACTTCAGGAAAACAGATTTGAATTAGGAAACGGAATTTGGAAAGGAAAGGTTTTTGTGAAAAAGCACCACAAAGAAAGGGATGAGTCCACATCTCAACACTGTCAGGAATCTGAACCGGGGAATGATCAACCTCCTAAGAATAGAAAAGGTAAGTCCATCTTTGTTTCTGAAAGTCGTATTTTGTATCCTGATATTGATGATCCTGTTGCCATTAGAAAACCTGTTAGATCTTGTACTAAACACCCCATGTCTAATTTTATATCATATTCAAATTTGTCTTCATCTCTGTCTGCCTTCACCTCAAAATTGTCTAGTGTAGAAATTCCAAAAAATGTACAGATTGCTCTAGAAGTTCCAAAGTGGAGGGAAGCTGTACTTGAGGAGATGAAAGCTCTAGAAAAGAACAAAACTTGGAGTGTTACGACACTACCGGATGGCAAGAAGACAGTTGGATGCAAATGGGTGTTAATCTGAAGTATAATTCGATGGGTCAATTGAAAGGTACAAGGCTCGCTTGGTGGCTAAAGGCTTTACTGACCTACAGTATAGACTACTCGAGACATTTGCTCTCTGCAAAACTGAACACTGTAAGAATTCTTTTATCTCTTGCCGCTAACCTGGATTGGCCCCTACATCAGTTAGATGTTAAGAATGCATTTCTTAATGGCGATCTAGAAGAAGAAGTATACATGGACATTCCTCCTAGCTTTGAAAACAAATTTGGATCAAATGTATGCAAACTAAATAAGTCTTTGTATGGACTAAAACAGTCCCCTAGAGCTTGCTTTGAAAAATTCACTCAGTCCATGAAGAAGCAAGGGTACATTCAAGGACAGGCTGATCACACCTTGTTCACAAAATTCTCTCAAGATGGAAAATTTGTTGTCCTGATTGTATATGTTGATGATATTGCCCTTACTGGAGATGATACAGTTGAAATGGCTAGAGTAAAAGAGAAACTAGCAGTAGACTTTGAGATCAAAGACTTAGGATCCATGAGATATTTTCTTGGTATGGAGGTTGCTCGGTCAAAGAATGGTATTGTGGTTTCACAGCAGAAATACATTCTAGACTTATTGAAAGAAACAGGAATGAGTGGATGTCGTCCTGCAGATACCCCTATGGATCCTAATGCTAAACTTTGGGGAGAAGGAAATGTTCCGTTGATTGGAAGATATCGAGATTGGTTGGAAAATCGATTTATTTGACACACACCGACCGATATTGCTTTCTCAGTTAGTGTAGTAAGTCAGTTTATGCATTCTCCTTACGAGGAACATCTTGAGGCGATCTACAGGATACTGAGATATTTGAAGGAAATCGATAAAGGCTTACATTTTAAGAAAACTATTCAAAGAAATGTGTCTATCTTCACCGATGTTGATCAAGGTGTTCACCACGATAGAAGATCGACTCGGATATTGTACCTATGTTTGGGGTAATCTTGTGACATGAAGGAGTAAAAAACAAGGAGTTGTAGCAAGAAGTAGTGCGGAAGCTGAGTTTAGAGCTATGTCTCAAGGTATTTGTGAAGGATTATGGATCCTTAGAGTATTAGAAGAACTTAAGATGAAAATTGATCTTCCATTAAAATTATACTCGACAAGAAGTGCCATTAGCATAGCTCATAACCCAGTTCAACATGACAGAACCAAACATATTGAGATTGATCGACACTTCATAAAAGAGAAGTTAGATGCTGGAATCATATGTCTTCCTTTTGTGACTTCAAATCAGCAAACTGCGGATATCCTAACCAAAAGTTTGGCAAGACCAACCTTTGAACATTTGATAGACAAATTGGGCATGATAGATATCTATGCACCAACTTGAGGGGGGGTGTTGGAAAATATCTTATTTTCCTTTTCATTATTTCTATTTATTGTCTTTTATTTCTTTTTATTCTCTATTAAAGAGAGAATTAATTATCATTATTGTATTACTACTATATATACCAGCCTTAAAGCTGAGGAATAAACATAACAGTTGTTTACCATTCCATTCAATAGTAACGCATCAATTACCCAATTTCTTACAACTTTCCTTGACATGATATCACATTGATTAGGATGAAGGGTATAATTTATTTTGTAATTTGGTGATGAAATAAAGATGAGGTCAATATTAGAATTGACACCTCCTTCCTCACTCCAGTTAATTGGAATTTACACTTCTACCCCCGAGGTGACCCCTTGAACAGTGGAAGAGAATGGTTACAACCCTGACACTATATCTTTCTAACCCAGTCACTACACTTAGTTACTGGAAGCTGGCATCTTGCCTGAACTTGCGGTACTGAAGCTTTAGCACTTTTTCAGCATCTAGCTTCTAGCATGTTATCCAGAATTAGCCGGTTGATCAATATTTGCAAATCCATTATGTATATATTGGTGATTCTTATGTGAGATATAATAATATAGTAAAGGCTTGAGCTAGGATATAGAATAATGGCTAATTAGAGTAGTTAAAGTAGTGAAGAATTTTTATAGAAGTTGGCTGGTTAGCTGGGGTTGTTATGGGGTTATTTGTATAAATACGAGGACACAATGAAGAGTTGTTCATTATTGAATATTGTAACCATTGTGAATAGAGTAGTGAATCTATTGTGAAAGGGGAAATCCTTGGAGAAATTTATCTCCTATTTGCTTCTCTCTTTTATTCTTTCTTAATCTGTCAATAAAATAGTTCTTTCCTTTGAACTAAATTTCTTGGTTCCTAGGTATAAACTATGGATTTCCTAATCTTTGAAAAAAAGGAAAGAGATGAAAGCTGCCACTTTATGAGAGTATTAAAAAAAGATGACCAGATGAAAAGTACACAATTATTGATTGACAGAAGAGAATGAGTATTGGCTCATGCAAGAAGCTGAAATTTCAAGGCAAAGTGCGATCAATGATACACTTTTTGCATTTGATTGGAGTGTAACTTTTGTGACTTAAAGGAGGTGTTAGTGAAATATCAGCTAGATATGTTGCTTCTATTTGGTGTTAAAGTAGGTGGCTTTTTCAGGGGGTTCTCTTAAAAATATGTTCAGAGATTAGTGGCTAATTTTTTTGTCTTTTCTACCTAGCTCTTGTTTTCTTTGCGTTTGGGAGGTTCCCTTGTAACCCATTTTTGGAGCTACTTTTTCTTTGTCTTAATTAATTTCTTCTTTTACATTGTAAAGAACCGATTCCAGTCCAAGCACAATAATATACAAGGAAATTGACCAATAAAAAGGGAAGAACACTGATAAAACAAGGAAACAATCAGGTGGTTAAAACAATGAAGAACTTACATTATTCACACATAATTGGTTCAAGAGTGAATTCAAAAAATTTATGATGTTGTCCCATTGGCCGGCAGGTGGTTGTTGAGGAAGCCCCCCAGGAGATCTAGATGATTTTCCACTTTGTGCCCGTCCTGTTTTGGGTGCCTAACCAGTATCATAACAGAAGTTTCAATCTTTGTAAATTTCATTTAAAAACTGTGACCAAAGCTTAGACACCAACAAACTAAACAGGTACATCAGTTTAGCTAAAAGGACCAATTAACACAATCAAATACTAAATTAAACAATGTTTAGAAAAGGGCACTTAAGGTAAAATAACAGAAAAGGGTCTTCGAGAGATCATCATTATTTGAACAATGATATAAAATCTACTAATTCAATTACTTGGTAATTATTCTTTATATCATATTACACAATCATATTATTTCATATCATATGAGTAATAGAAGAATAAAAAGTGGGGTACAAGTATAATGAATTAAAAGACCAAAATTTCCAAAACACTGAAATCACAAACAAAAATAAGGTTATGGGTAAAATGCATTCCAAAATGAGGGTCGTCCATTCTCTAGACAAAACAAAGGCCTCTCTCCCTGTCTCAACCATTCTTAATATTTATATCTCCTACTACATGACCCTAAGGTTTCACAGCATTACATAGCCACCACAAGAAAATAAAGTAAAATAAAGAAATGAAAGCTTATTGATTCCTTGTGCATGCAATTAAAAAAACAACTTTTCAATAATAAGCTCAGCTGTTTCTTGGAACTCCTCCTATAAACTAAAATTCATAGCATTCCACAGCAAACATGTTACTATGAAACTAAACCCAAACTTACGTAACCAAATCAAGTTGAATATCTGGCATACAATGGTGCTAACCAACATAAGCTGATTGATTTTGAGTGCTGCTATAAAGCTTACAGAACCAAACCTAAAGCAAGGCAAACTAGTTCAGTGCGTGATAGACTTCTTTAGTTTGCAACTTCAATGAATGCACACTTTCCATCACAAAACAAGTATTTAACAACTACTACTAGATAATATAGGAACCATGAATAGTGATGAGACCCATTAGGAGAAAGGCCCAAATGGATAGGGGGAGTTATGATCTGGCAACTGACAAGTTAGTTACAGATATTGGAAGGATTTACATGTGAGAGGCAGTATATGAGGTCTGCGAGAGGGAGTATATTCAGTCATTTTGTACTACCTTCGGGTTCGGATTGGGAAAAGAAAAGATTTCTTCTTCCTTTGAGGAGCTTAATTCCGGGACTATAGGGAATTTATTCTTTGTAATAGTTTACTGTTTCTCTTTAATAATACTTTTCTCTTTTCTCTTAAGTTGGGTTCCTAACAAATATTGGCAGCTTGACACATATTGTGACTTGAAAATTTAGTTACAAATGACATGAATTCACAAAAATTAGCCAAGAGTAAGAAAGCCCACCTGAATACATAATGCAAGAAGTGGAGAAAGTTCCTTTTTCAAATTATCACGTATTAGACCATAAATCTTCTCTACACAAGCAGCTAGTTGTTGTTTAAAAAGCATAGCTGGATATCTTGCCTCCACGTGTGATATACCATCATTATATCCAATTAACTTCAATGGAGACTTCATTGCCTGGAAATGACATCAAATTAAATAAAGAGGAAGATAAAGAAAGAAGGGACTGGGAAACCCAAATAATAACAAAATTACACTTTGTTACAAAAGTAGAGGACACAAATTTATAAGATTTTTTGTCATCGTTAAATCACGCTTTTACTCTCTTTTTTAATCGTTGTTTCTATTTATGCCTTGATTGGTAATTTTGTTAAAAGGTTTCATAGTATGTATCATTACTGTTGTGAACATATGGCCGTATCTGTAGTTATTAGGCTTATATTTCGTAATTATGTGTAATCTTTTTATTAAGCCCATTAATCAGCCCTCGTTAGCTATAGCATAGTATATGAGCATATTAGTGTATGTTTACACGATTAATATATTTATTTGAAAATATTTTCCTACACTTAATGATAAAAAATTTAAAAAGTGACTAATTGAGCCAAAACCTAGAAAAATAACTAGTATAAATAATTGAATAATCCAAAAAGTGTTGTTACTCATATATTGTCTCAAATAATCAGTAACTAAAAAAGGGAAAAGCTAACATGTGTCTTAAGAATACATGTTAAAGAGTTATTTTAGAAATATTATCTTGAAATACAGTATTCAATGCTTTAAAATTTTAAATATGACTCCATTATATTAGTTACATTTAAAATTTTCTATTTATAGTATCCTTAACATGTGCCCTAAGAGCACAGGGCACATGTTAACATGACTCATTAAAAAAATATGTTCATCTCCACTTAGTTCATCATTGAGCTTTTCTCTTGGCAGCAATAATAATTTGCATAATTTGCACAAGCTTGTTAATAGATAAACCTTTGGGCAAAACCAATTTATCAATATAATTTCAAAATTCACATGTGTCAAGAATGTTGTAATCATTATTGGCCTCCAACACTTGGAGATAATAAAATAGCACAAACATACAACTTGATCGATCACTCACTAGCCCAAATTTCTGCACAGAATCCATATAGTATGACCAGTATTGAAAAGGAAATTAGCATATAAAGAGCACCTTCGTACATAACTTCAACAATAACTTTGTAGGAGGTCATTTTACGATGGAAAATGATCGTTAGGTTTGACTAGTGTCCATGATCAAAGCTGTTTAGAAAGAGTCAAGTGTGGTTCAGTTTGTTGTCCAGTACCCCAGAGGTGGTGATGTAGAATAATATATAGGCTTGGCAACAGGGTGGAGCAAGTTTAAGCATTATCAGCCCTACCCCAACTCCCTGTACCACCTCTGAGCAAGTTTAAGCATTACCAGCCCTACCCCAACTCCCTGTACCACCCCGTCCTTGCCCCCAAATTCAGTCGGGGGTAACAATTAACCATCCAACTCTGTTCCCAACGAGGAACCACCCTCAACCTTGCCCCCAAACCCAGTTGGAGGGAAACAATTGACCATCCACCTTCTCTCCCAACGGGGAACGGGTTTCCCCTCCTGTAATTTAGAGTAGTAGCATCAGTAGGATTTTAATATCTTTGTCTTACTTTTGTACTTGTAATTTTTTATTTTGGGGTTTGAGTACTTACCTATTTCAAAAAATTTGGATTTTAGACATGATATTGAACACTTAGAAGAAGCTAATTTTTGGGAGGCTCGGTTGGAGATAAACAAGATATGAGGAATTGAGGATGTCATGTTATCTTTTATTTATGGCTTAAATGCACTTTTGATCCCCTATATTAATTTTCTAAGCATTTTAGTCCCCCTATAAAAAAAATCAACTATTAGGTCCCCCAATATCGTATTTTATGTTTTTTTTGAGGTCCCCTATAACAAAATAATCTAATTTGCATATGTGGCATTGAAATTATGAGGTAACATTTTTTAATTGTTGTCACGTCATTAAAATTAGACCCAAAAATATATATTTTAGAATTAAAATTTATAATATATAATTTCTAAATAAATATTTATAAACAAAAATAACTAAAATAATTAAAAACGTTTAATTATTATAAAAAAAATTTTAAAAAAAAATAATAATAAATTTTTAAATATTTATAATGACGTGACATCAATTAAAAAAATGTCACTTCATAATTTCAATGTCATTTATGCAAATTAGACTATTTTATCATGGGAGACCACTAAAAAAACATGAAATATGATATTGAGGGACCTAATAGTTGGTTTTTTTATAAAGGGGCTAAAATATTAAAAAAATTAATATAGGGCGACCAAAAGTGCATTTAAGCCTTTATTTATTTGTTAAGTACATAATTTTTATGACATTCCTTATGGAATTTAAATTTTCTAACTATTAGGGTTTATGTAGAAGTTTCTTATTTAAGATTTTGTTTGTGGGTGATAGATATCTTATATGTTCATTATGTAAAGCATTTTTAAAAGATAGGTTCAATGAATTACTGCACGTGAAAGAGGACCGTGTACTCTGTGCCTTAGGGAGTGACTTGTTCTGCAATAAATTGGTATTTAAAGTGTTTTGTACCTCTACACTATCTGAGGAAAAGTGATTGTTTTATTCACTTGATGTTTAAAACTGATTACATAAGGGGTATATATAGGACAGAGAATTTAATTTTGTACAATCAAATATTAATTCCCTATAAATGCTATCCTATCCTAAAACAAGAAATAAAATCAAGATTGTAATTCTAATTATTACATACTAATACAATCAGAATCTTACGGATCTGATTTTTACTTTGTGATCAACACTATCCATTTGTCATATCAGTGTTCACCATTGACTTTCTAATATTCTACCAACCTCTACACTAATAAATTGGATTGAGTAACCTTTGTAAGACTTGAACCTCTAAATCGCTTCATATTTGTCTCAATCCCATTGTTTCTGTCTTAATAGCTTCAAAGATTTTTAGAAACAGTAAGAACAATAAACAGTTGTTTGTTGTAAATATACATGGGTTTAAATAGTGGAAAACAGTGAAAATAGGTGACTTTTTTTTTTGTAAATATACATGGGGATAAATAGTGGAAAACAAATTTGGTTTTCTCAAACCACACAGATGTTACTCTCCCTTTCTAGCATGGCCAACCTCAAACTTCTTCCGGATATATGTCATAGAAAAATTTGTTGGTTCAGCTGAAGCTCTTTCCATTTTGGTTCTACATTCCCTATATCTAATGCCACGTAACAAAAAAAAGTCCCTTAGTCGCAAGTTGCAACAATTTCTCAGACTAAACACTTTGGGTTTACTACGAATGAGGGAAATGTGTTAGATAGTATGTATCTATTAAGCTCTTAGGACTTAGGTATATTTGCACTGACTGATCTAGTGGCAAGCCCTTGTAGCAATGAGAGTGGGCCCAGATCTAATTGCCCCCTCAGTTTTAAATAATAGTAGTACATAATACCTTGTTTTTTTAAAGATATTTTTCCCCCAATTTTAATATTGAACCCAATGATTGCCCCTGTTTTTATATCTTGTGAATTCCGCCCTACCCTGTTTTTTACATTATATTAAAATATTATTATTTTAATATTTATGACTTTTTCTTCATGCGCATATTAATAAAATAATTGTTAATTTTTTAAAATAGATTGCCTCCACTACTTCAGGATCATGGCTCCACCATTTCCCGGATCAAAACTCCCTTCATCGATTCTTCTACCTTGCTCAAAAAGGATACGGTATCCAGTACCTTTTTCTGGCCAAAATTCTTGAGTAAGATTTCTTTTCTCAAAACAATTTGCTCTTGAAAATTACTAGACAAAATATAGTATATTGTTTTCCATTGAAACTGAAATAAAACTAACAGGAGAAAATAAACTCCGAGTCAATTTGAAATTTTAAAGCTATCTATCGGATATTGTGCTCATGAAACAATACCAACAAAAAAGAACTTGGCCTCAAATTTCCAATCAAAATATCAAGGTTTCTGTTCATCTTTAATACTAGGCAATGTTTATCATTATTACCAAGGAAGCTACAACACTCAATTTAACAAGGATTATAATGCAAATGCTTAGACCGAGTCAACAACTATCACAGTGAAGCAAAAAAAATCCAACAACAATATTCAGGAGTATAACTTACATGCCCCATCCGGCTGGCCAAGCCAGATGATCCAGCATAACGTTGAGCAGTGGTAGTTAAAAAACCATTTGAACGGACATTTCTCTGTAAAAGGCACACAAGTGCGGAGGTATTGGACAACCAATATGGCAATACAGTGTCATCATCTCTAACCTGAAGCAGATACCAACAAAAACAAATAAATCTCAAAAATTATAAGAGCACCCTAAAAGTGAGATAGAGTACAGCACTATAGTCTATAAATAAACAATTGTTTCCTCATAATCAAATCCTAAGGAGCATACTAGAATAAAAAGCGAGGTAAATTCGAGCAAATCACTTACTTTTATGACTTCATTAATTCCATCAATTATGTAATCAAATATGGCTGTGCGCTCAGACTCAAATGCATGCCAATGAAGAAGACATTTGTATATGATACTAGCTGCCACAGGTTTACTCATTTTGAAACCCAAATCCTCTTTGATACACCTAGTGAGGAATTCATAGTTATCCTGGAAAATACGGCAACTGTTAGCCAATTGAGCGACGAAAAATCATTTTGTATTACTAGATCATTAATAATGTGTACCATGACTAATTACCTATACAAGATACTAACCATATCAATCCCTGAAGGTGATATATTAGAGTCAAATAAATAAGGAAAGTGAGAAATAAAATAATAAATACATACAAATCTGTCAAATCCTGAATAATATCTGAAACATGTATCTGAACACACACCCTCAAGTTGAAGCACATACACTACAAGGAACCTATAAAGATTGGCAATTTCTTAACCCACCCCATGTACTTCTTACGCACCATGTGAAATTCCAAAAATGTTTCTCAAAACCAGAAGTATACTTCCGATTCGCACCATACTATACATGTATTACGTAGAAAGGACTGGGTGTGAACCGTAAGTATATGGTAGATATGGGAAGTTTTATGAAAGAAAACGTAAGAGAGAGAAAAGGGGATTAGGACAAAAAAAAGAATTAGTGCTGCATATGGCTTTAGACCAGCTGGCAGCCAACTAGTGGGGAGAGAATCTAGGAAAGTGGGAATAAATGATTGGAAGGATCATTCTTTCTGGTACGCAGAAATTGAGTGAGATATCCACTCTTAGGAGAGTACAGGCCTCTCTAAGTGCCTCTATCTTTCTTTTCTTTCCTTTCTGCACTTCTGTTTTCTGCATTTACCCTTCTGTACTAGCTAGATCCCATACGAACTCTAGTATTTGAGTACAATAAACTTCTACTTCTTCTATTACTGTTATATGTACTTTCTAATTCTTCCATAGATATCAGATTGAGCTTATCAGTATACTTCCGATTCCAAACCATAAGTATACTTCCATTTTCTGGAGTAACTACATGGCGAGCTGCCTCTTCCCCTCCCATTACAGTAACATTTTTCAAACTCTCTCAAACCCTTATTAACAATTTGATCAAAAAAATTATTTGAAATCATCAAGAATTGGTTAAACATAGCACTCTAACACAATCAAGCAAGCAAAATCAATATCAATCAATCAAGTTGTTTTTCAAATTTTTAGAATTTATGTAATTTCTACTCAAATTAGTGAAATAGGGTTCAAAATGTGATATTGTAGCTAGATATCATCTATAGGAGACATTAGAAAACTGTTTCCAGACTTTATTTGATGATCAATGCCCTTATTTGAGCACATTTGGGAGACAGTTACGCCATTTTGGTGGGTCTGCTATCGCAGCAGAAATTGGAAACTTAATTCCGGTTTTGGCAAGAACAAAACCGGAGGTATAATTGGTTTTTGTCTATGTTTGTTTTAAGACTTGTTTTGCAAACTGGATCTTATGCTAACATTTTTTTTGTACTTCTACAGGAGATATGGATGAGACAGTCACGATTGAGGCACAAAAGGGTTGCACAGCATGCTTCTGAGCGGAGAGAAAAAAGGCAGGCTACCAGCTTCCTCCTGCCTCTGTCACACCAGTACCGGATGCCCCACATACAGCTTCACACTCCGGTGTGGTCGCTTCTACTCCTTCGGCGTCAATGTCGACCTCCCACAGCAAGCGGGATTCCCCTGTTCAGCCTTCACTACCCCGGTCCTCTCACAGACACACCTCCTCACCTAGAGTATCCCCTAGGATCCTGATGTATGTACTTCTCCAAGTGTGAAACGGAGGGATATGGATGATCTGTTTGATGATTTTGAGAATCATCTTATTCCTGAGACGACTGGAACTTCGAGTGCGGTTACATGATATGATTCTTCAAGGTATCCCATCATCCGTACATGGTAGAGGATGCTCCAGGGAACCCACTGAGGCCAGTTCATCAAGAGATCCTAAAGCAGGAGCAGGTTAGGAGGGATCATGCTCGTGACGTGTTGCCTAGGACGTGTCGTCGTATCATGGAACTTGTGCGGGATGGTATTAACTGAGGGTTGTTTCCTAATAGATCTGATGTTATTGGTGTTTTGGATGCTATCATGGCGGAGGCTCAAGGTGCTCTGTCATACAGGAGGCAATGGAGGGACGCCTCGAGGGTGACAGGCTAACTCATCATCCGCCATACTCAGTAGTTTATGCATTTGTATTTTGGATTTAGTTTTTTGGTATTGTATTATATCCTATTTGTACTTGGATTACATTTTTGTAGTGTGTACAACTCTATCACAATATATTTATATATGTATATATATATTTTGTTCCACTTGTGAGGTGTGTGAACTTGTTTAAATTTTAATTTGTGATACGAAAAAACAAAAATTATATGTTCCATTCTTTTTTAACTGGTTTTTCTGCTACTGTCAGTAGTAGAACCGAAAATATATTGCCGATTTAAAACTGGAACAATACTTCCGATTTTCAGTCAATATTTTTAAAAAATGTGTGCACCAGAAATATACTTCCGGTTTTAGAGGGACAAGTTAGAAAATGCATAGGATTTAATATTACCCCATGAGGTGAGTTAAGAAATGCCCTAAAAGGTTTTATGAAGATATCAATAAGTTGATTCCAAGAACAAACATATATTTTGAGGATGTTAGAGAAAGTTTTTCTCTAAAAATGTGGCAATCGAAATCTCTAAGTTCCGGAAATATACTTTCGATTTTAGAGGGGCAATTTAGGAAATGCATAGGGTTTAATATTACTTCATGAGGTGGTTAAGAAATGCCCTAAAGATTTTATGAAGATATCAACAAGCTGATTCCTAAAACAAACATATATTTTAAGGATGTTAGAGAAAGTTTTTTCTCTAAAAATGTGACAATTGAAATCTCTAAGTTTAGAAGATTTGATTGGAGGAGATATAAAAAAATTTGAATGTGGGACTCACAACTGTAAGTGGTCCCAACGGAACAAGAAAGGTGAGTCTACCAGAACCTATGCTAACCACATCAGAGGTCTGGAGGGTGGCACTGGACAGTCGTGGAAATATCTGTGATGGCGCGTGAGATAGCGGTATACGGAGGCGCTTCAGAGACTGAATAGCTCCGGAGAATCTGATAGTGGAATCCTGATATTCTCAAATGTGGCTTTTGAAATTTCTCTGAAGGCAATGACTTTAAATCCTTAAGTATTTTGGGACTAGACGAAAGTGTCTGTTGGACATCCAACATCTAGACTGAAAATAAACTATTGTTAGCTTTGATGGTGGTTGAACTCAACGACAAAAGAACTATGATTTCAAACCTTGTTCAGAAAAGCAAAAACTATTAATTTATTTCCAACCATAAGGGAACTCCAGACTAGAACATTAGAGAGAAAGGAATCAAGCGAAACTCTAGATACCAACTTACAATTGTGGTTGGGTCTAACACATCCTTACAAAACTGCCTTGTAAGTTGAAGATTGTCTCCACTTATAATAAAGAAATATTGAGACCGTATTCTTTTCTATGTGAGACTCTTGTAACAGTTATTATCATGATTTATTTCTTGATTTCCCGGTTTATTTAAGATTGAGAGTCTTATGTTCTTGTAAAAGGGATTAGCGTTCAGTATGTTGTATCAAGTTAGTAATTATCTATGAAGCCCGGACTCGGACACGAACACGGGACACAACACAGACACAGACACGGGAACTCCGCTAATACTAAAAAACACAGGACACGGACACGGCTATATATATTTTATATATTAATATAATAATGAAATTTATGTGCACAACTTATAAAGACTTAAAAATGATAAGTAACAATTTTTATTTATTTAAACTTAGTACTTTCAATCAATAAAAATAAGTCATAAGTCCACCAAATCTTTAAACTTAGTCCTTTCAATCAATAAAAATAAGACATAAATCCACCAAAACCAAATAAAACAAATCATATCATAGTCACTCCATATTGAGAAAACCAGCCTCTAAGCCCGTCTCATCCAAAGACAAATTAGCAACTTTAAGAAAGATGGAATTTTTTATAATTGTAATCGAATGACATAACTATAATAGAAGAAAGAAGGAGAATATAAAAAACCTGAAGAATGGAGACCGAAACGAAATAGTGTCGGCAAAGATAAAAATAAGGAATCCTAATTATATAGTTAATTGTGCTGATTTTATAGAGTAGAAGTAAAATACAAAACTTAAAGAATCCTATTTTTTAATTGGGTTTTTTTTTATAAAAAAAAAATCTGAATTTTTTTGTTGAGGCGTGTCCTATATTTAAAATAAAGTGTCGTACCCGTGTCCGTTCTAATTCAATTTTTTTTTCAATTAGACACTTCAAAAACGTGTCAAATACGTGTCGTATGAGTACCCGTGTCCGACACACCTTACACACGGCGTGTCGGCGCTTCATAGGTAATTATCAATAATATCCCATGTCTATCAATTCTCTCGTGTATTTATCTAAATCCTACAAGTTCAACACATAAAGATGAAAAGTAAACAAACAAACAAAATTGGCAGAAAATGTCAAAAACTAAAATGGTGGGATTTAGAAAAAGTGAAACAAGAGGGATGCCTGGTGCCTTTCTGCTGTTAATTTAGATCGACGAGAATCTGACAAGCCACGTGCAAAAGAGGGCATAAGTTTAGTGGGTGTAGGTGATTCCTGCAATAAATTATAGCAAATGAAAAATAGTTATAGTTACATATAGTTCCCATTTTCAACATAGGAAGCCAAGAAGAAAGCATCTTACATATACTGGGTTTTGCTCAGTGTTGAGGGCTATTGTCCTCGAGAATTTCTGCTTCAGAAAGACAATATATAAATTAAACATGTTTTTAGTAATAAAACTAAATATATTGCTAGGCAATAACTTTGATGTTTTCACCACACCAAAAGCTTATCAATCCATATCTATTTGGGAATTGCAGCACTAAGATACAAATTACTACCTCTCTTTTTCAATATAAGTAGTTTTGACATTTTCAAACGTATTAAAAAATGTAATTATTGTTGTATGAAAAAAATAAATTAAAGGGAATTTTACAAAATTTGTATGGGAAAGATAAATTTAAAGAATTGATAGAAGAGAGGATAATAAATGCTTAAAGGTATATTAGGAAAATTAACATTAATATATATTGGTATTGTAAAACGACTCATAATTTGATACAAAGTTTTTTCTCAGAGCGACTTATAATTAAATAGGAGGGAGTTATAAGGAATAATGCAAAATAAAGTTTTAATGAACATTTGTTGAAGAGAATGTCAATATGCAAAAGGAAACTTACTTCTGATGATGACTTTGTAAAACTAGGACAATTACTCTTAGGAGATACAGTTGAGACTTTCTGACGAAGCACTTGATTTTCATTCTCCAAACTCAATAGCTTTTCTTCAAGACTGCATAAAAATACATGTAGGAAGATTGGCAATAACAAACAAAAACACTTGCTATTTAAGAAAATCAAAGCACATGAACCATCAAAATTTATAGCAGTTCAAGTAGATGCAGTACAATCGAAAGAGACAAACTTGGCTGGCACTGAGAAACTAAATCAATTTATAAAATAGAACTGAGCAGAAAAAATGTACCTTTTCATATTTTGTGCAAGTTGAGAACTCTTCTGCTCAAACTCCCTCATTTTCTGAATGGTTTCATTATGGTCTTTTTGAGCCTTCACAAGCTCATGCTCCAAAGCTGTGCTCTTCTTTTCCAAGGCATCCATGGAAGCCTATAAAATATCAAACCAGAAATATAACACACCTCGATTTTAATAGAGGAAACAAGCAAACATGAACCTGACGTAGGGAATGATAAACATCTCCAAACATAAATTTCTTCTAATGCAACACTAACAAATTTTCAAGCATGTCATCTGTATGTTATAAATTATATGTCAATATTCTCTGGCCATGTAAAACAGGTCATGCCATTTAGTCTCTCTACCAACAACCTCATATGCAACTTCTTTAGCATATCCTATACACCCACAACCACACTTCATTGGTTCCAAATTATATAACATGATTCTGCATAAATATAATTTCAAAAAATTTAAAGGATAAGTTCTTCAACATAAACAATCTCAAGATCGAAAATAAGTTTATAAAGTAGAACTCCAGATTTTAAACCACAAAGAACAAAATCCCACCCTGTAATTTGCATGACAAAATTAGTTGAAATTTATAAACCATCAAAATTAAACTAACTCGTAGAAACACAGCCATTCAGCGTTACTCAAAGTACCTTCATCAGAGCATTTTCCTTTCGCACTTCATTCATTACAACTAGCTCTCTTTCTAAAGCAAATTTTTCCTTTTCTGAAAATTGCAATTGATTTTGCAAAATTACATTCTTATTCGACTCATTAATAGTTGCCAATTTAGCTCCATCTAATTCACAACTCAGAGCTTCCAGTGTCTTCTGAAACTTGGAAATCTCAACTTGCTTAGCCTCTTCATTAGACACCTGAAAATAATGCAGAATACATTATAACAAGTTCCATGACTCTTCATCACAAAAAATAATAATAATAATTCCATGAGTCTTACCTACATAAATCAAACTATTAAATAGTAGAAAAAATTAAAAGTATAACCAATAACCAAGGCAATATATGAAAATCATGCATGAGGACAATTATTTGTATGAGAAGTTGTTATTTAATTAGAAAGAGGGAACGCCAGAAATCCTCAGAACATAATGAAAGAAAATCTGGACAAATAATAGTCCTGCAAAAATAGTCTGCGATAGATCTGTCTAATCTTTTTAAATATCTGAAATACCAATTTCCTGAAATAGACAATGTACTGAACAGCATAGCGTATAACTCTAACCCAAACAATTTTTATAGGTAAAAGATTCAATCTTGACAATATGAGCATACCTTCCAAAAATAAACCACAACATCGCATTAGGACAATTTTCTATTTACGAGATTAAGATTGTAATATCAATATGTTTAGCATAAGCATTATTACATAACATGAGCTCTCATACCAACAGTGTCTAATTTAAATCATTTGAATTCCTAAAAAAGTAAAGTCATGGAATCAGCATGAGAAACTCATAATAGAACGTGGGAGGCAGCAACAAAATATAGTGTCAAAACACTTTAATTTTTATATATCTTTTTTTGTACACACTTTAATTTATATATATATATATATATATATATATATATATATATATATATATATATATATATATATATATATATATATATATTTTTGAAGCAATACCCTTAATTTTTTTTCAAGATGCAAACGCCATGTGAGCTCTTCCAATTGTTTTTCAAGTTTAGTCTTGGCTAAACGCAAGGCGCCAGCTTCACTAGCCTCCTGGAATAGGTAATTAAAAATGAAAATAAGTTAGAACAACTGTTGATGCATTGCCCCCTTTCAAAATAAGAGAAAGATAAAAAGACCATACTTGTTTAAGTCTACGAAGCTGTTTTTTTGCTTGTTTACAGCGCCAAAGGCATTGTATTGCCAAAATTGAAAATTGATGTTGTTTGAAAGCAGACCGAACCTTGCACATCCTCCAATACGCCTACATGTGAATGTTACATTTATGATAAAATAACATATCAGTATCCACCATTCCAACCAAAATGTGAAGCAATTGAAAGTGAGGTTTAATTTATCATAGTCGCGCCTATATGCGTGAGAAATGAAACTTAAAAAACTTAGACTTGAAAGTTTCACATGATGAATCATAATTGTGCGTCAATGCATAAGATTTCAAAGCACTATCCACAATAAGTAAAATAAATAAATTTATTAAAATGATGACGATGAAGAGGTCAATGCTTTGACATTTTAAAGGTCACACCAACACCATAATACATTCATTTCGTGATAAAACACCTGAATAATAGTAGCAGCTTTGTATTCTTTTCTATGCAAAAATCTTTGGCGAGTTGTGAAACCACGGACATTTGACTGTATGATGATAGCAGAAGAGTACAGTGTCGTGTAAACACGCCTCATCAGACCCATACGAATATATTTCTGAATGGAGATAGCTGCGGCAGTCTCCCGTTTAAAAGCATATAACCTCCTTGCAATACATCCTACCAAAACAAGAAACGATAAAGACCAGACAATCATTGGTCAAAGTGGAGACTCCAACATTTTACATGTGATACATCTATGTAACATGTATAACTGAGTTCAAAAGGTTCTGAAAAGGCTTTACAACCAAAAGTACAAATCAAGTACTACCCAAAGCAGAAAAGAAGCTATGTATTGTCATATTCCTGACAAAAGAATCTCAAAAAGGAGCTGAAGTGCTACCAAAACATATATATTGATAACAAGTTTTAAAAAGCAAATTATGGAGAACTATATTATTAAACATCAACAACACTGACCCCTGCAGCACGCTTGAAGAGAAACTGCAGCGACTCGAGTTGAGATGAAATCTCTGTGAGCAATAAATGTATGCAGTCGACGCTGAATATATCGTGCAGCATTGTCCAAAACTTCAGCTCGCCTAGAATCTAAAATACCAATTTGACCAGCCCTGAGAAACACTTTAGTCCTGCCCAGCTGAATAATAAGATAAATCATAAATATAACTACCACAAAGCAATTTGTACTATCACATTCCAAATTTGTTCCGGAACAGCAGCCGCACCACACACATGGTTCATAAGAAACACACCTGGAAATTCTCAAGTTTTAGCTTTTGCAATATTTTCTGAGTTGTAGCTCTATCATCATAACTGTCAACAAAAATATTTGAATCAACATTAGTAAGAACTGAAAGCGCTGAGCTATTTATTATGCAGTAAATAAGAAGCTAGTATAGTTGTACTGACATCGTTGTAGATAAGATGCAGATACGGTAAATTCAAGATAATGCAATCCATGCTACAAGAAGAAAAAAAAACTAACTAGAACATTTTCCTTTAGTAAATGAAAAGGAAAATTGCATTTCAAATAAGCAGATGTAAAGCCTGCTTGCTTTGTATATTTCTCTCTTGGATCAACAAAATCAAACCACCAATCAGATTGCAAGAATCCTAACCAATAGCCCAATACATTATGACTAGATCAAGCTAGCTATTTCAACTAGATAATAGGAGAGCTGGCCCATTACCTTGCCCAGTTAACTCATCTTAGAATTTGGGTTGGGCCTAACTCAACCCTTATAAAACTGGTTTGTAAGGTGAAGACTATTGTGTCTTATAAAATCCTTTTCAAGGTCCAATACGGGATTCTTACCACACACACTCACACTTGGGACTGGACTTTTGAAGTGTAATCCAATGGATTTTGGATAGGCTCTCATACCATCTTAGAATTTTTGTAAGGTGAGGATTGCCTCGTATAGTTCCTCCGACTTGAGGACTTGACTTAACAACCCTTAACAAAAAACAATCTTTATCCTTTAATATACATAGAGTTATAGACTTCACAATATTTTGATGATCTATGTGTAATGTAAACCTTGGTCAAATTACAATTGGCTCAAATTTGGTCAAGCCTTTGAGCCTTCAATCTCACCCTTTTATTGCTAAACTTTCATAAACATTCTTTTATTGTTAAACTTTCATAAACATTAATCAATCCAACAAAGTCTTATCTCACTAAAAGGATTCGACTATGTTAAGAAATGTGGTTGGATTTAACTCATTCCTACAAAACCGGCTTATAAGATGAGAATTGCCCCTCACTTATAAGGACATGTTCAGGTCATATATTACCCAATGTGGGACTCTTAACACACACCCCAATCTCAGGACTAGACAACTGGAGCGTGGAAATAAATGGTGAGTGGCCCGATAGCAAAAGCTATAGTAGATGGCTCACTGGATCTTAAATGAGGCTCATGATACCATGTTAAGAAATGTGGTTGGGTCTAACTCATTTCTACAAAACTGACTTATAGGGTGAAGATTGCCCCCCACTTATAAGGACATGTTCAGGTCATATATTGTTCAATGTGGAATTCTTAGCAGCCTAGATGGATCAACTTTCACCATATTCTTTTAAGGACCATGCTTCTATCCAAATCGTTAATCTCAAGATCTGTCTTAATAACCCCTCTTATAATCTTTCTAAGTCTTTCGCTTCCTCTAGCATCAACATGTCTTTTCTCTACATGCTCAAACCGTCTAAATATATTTTCCACCATCTTCTATATTAATCAATCCACCAAAAGCCAAATACTTTTACCACTAGATAATGTGTTTCAAGATTTAAAATCATAATCCTAGAAATATCATTTGTGGGAGCATTATTACCTGGAATCTTATTCCTATCGACGTGTTTGGTAAGTAATGTAGTTACCCAAGAATATATTTAAATGAATTAATTTAAAAAATAAATAAATATATTAAAATGATGTGAGAGGGAGAAGTTATGGTGGGTTATCTCTTATTCCCGTAGAAATGAAAGATCACTACTTTTTGTCATGGGAATAAAAAATGAGAAATATAGGTGTAAATTATATTCTAAAGAATAAAAAATGCTTGGGCGTAATTTGTTAGATTTGAAACAAATGTGGGAAATTCTGATTCCCAAGATTACATTCCTAGGAATAACTTTGCAACCCATAAACTGATTATAGTTTTTAGTATATTCACCTTCCATCTGTAAACTCAGGAGTTATTAATCCAAAGCGATCTACAAACTCTGAGTAAGTTCTTCGAGTTGGGTAACCTGCCAGACTTATCCGAACAGCCTCAAGTACACCCTAAATAAAATTTAGTCCAGGCAAATTAATGATCAATAAAAATGTGAATCTGCTACAGAGAATATCTCGGTGACAAACATAATCTTTATGCCCAAATTTTTTACAAGGAAACTGAATAAATTCCACAGCATGTTTTGTATGCATGTAAACATGTCGGCTAGACCATATCAATTTATATTCAAAAAAATAAAGAAATTAACAACAGGAAATATAAACCAATAAATCAAATTTTGAAAGCCATTAGAAAAAATCTTTCAAATTACTTCAATAAATGATAAAACCATAAAAGTAGCATACTATTTGTAAAGTAATTAGCAAAAAACAGTCAGGGAAACAACTTATAATGACTGACAATTTAAGTCTTTCAAAGAATGATAACAGTAAAGGAGCTAAAATATCTAAATTACTGACCCCGCAACGTAATTGGTGTAAGACACTTGTGTTCTCAAACTTTTGTGGTAAATTCAAGGAATTTGGCTTGACGCATCGAATGTAATGAGGCTCTGTTGTCTTGAGTGTTTCCATAAGTGCTTGAAGTTGTTGCTGTGATCCCCATCCAACAAAGACAAGAAACAGAAAATATCAGCACAGTGAATTCTTATTCTTTAATCTCTTGCTCAAATTTTCTTAATTTTAATAACACACAAAAGGTAATAGAAATGTACACCTTAAATCTGGAAGCCACAGAAGAAAACTTGTAGGATGACCTTGAAGATTCCTCCGGTAAAGAAGGAAAAAGAGCAGACACAAAAGAACATTTTGAAGAAGATAATACATTACAATGCTCTAGAACCACATAATCACGATTTTTGTCTATAAATGTGTCTGTATGGTATGTGACCTGCATAAAAATATTGGAAGATATTACGTTATGAAATAGACATACTTTGCCAAACTTGAGGAAGTACGGCCCACTAAATCACCTTTCCAGCATAATGAGAAACAGTAAAATCCGTTTCTGAAAACTTCTCCTTTCCAAACCTAGTGTGGCACAAGAAGTGCTGAAACAACTTGGTTGAGAATGTTTTGTGTGTCGATTTTGGAAACATGCTGAAAGAAAATAAATTCAAGACTGAATTATAATTTTGAAGAGTGCAATGTATAAATACACCATTTCATAAAGCAAATAAATTGTACCAAGCTTCGTCTAGCAGGGCAATGATACCAATGGGCTTCTGCAAAAAGAATGCAACCAGAAACCAATAAGAAACTTAGATCCAGAGAAAAAAAGCAACATGCTCATCGGTATGATGCACAGACTCAGAACTTCACTTCCAAACGAAGCTACGTGATTTTTTTTTAATGATATTGATAAGTAAACTCTACATATGTATGTTTTACTAGCTTATTGTTTGAAATTTGAAAGAACCTAATTCAATACATATCCAAAGCCCACCATTCCGAGGAAGTCATATAAACTGAGAGAAATTGAAACAGTAGATATAAAACACAAAATAAGACAAAGGTCCTATGCTGTTTATCTCAGATATCGTCCCGTAGCTCCAACCCGCTGAAATGCTATTCAGTATAGCTGATAGTGGGATAGCCCCTATTGCAAAGACTAAAAAGTAGTGTGCACAGTAAACATAAAAACTCAAAAATAGAAATGGACAAGAGACTTTCATACTTAATAATTAAAGATCTTAAAATCCAGAGAAATAAAACTTAAACAGAGAAGAAAAAATTAACAGAACTGAAGTAAAAGTAGGAACAACATATTGTTTGTGAGCAAAAACAAAACAGAATGAAGAACATAACAATTGTTTGTGAGCAAAAAGATGATAGATTGAAGAACTTAATATTATTCTTAAAAGGGTCCGAATTGACATTTATACCCTTAAAAAAGACAGGTTTAAAAAAGGGTTGAGGAATTCACCCTGAAACCCTAATAGCAGCTGCGATAGCAGTTTAGGGCTGAAACAGCGATTGCTACAAACGCGATTTTCGACAGAGGCTCGCGGGCCATAAAGTATTGCACAGCACCCTACCACCGCTAGCTGATTCTGCTATAGCACGGTATTGACAACTTAGCAAACATTTTGATGCTTTGTTGTATGGCTAAGCAGTTACCAACCTGATATGTAGTACTGATTTATATCCTCCTTTTTCAATTTCAGTAGTTGTGACTTACTGTAATGAATTGACAAAAACTCATAATTTGCTAACAATGCTTCAGCCAACAATTCGGGTACATATATTCTAATTCGCATAAAACTAGAAATCTGTATGAAATGCATACTAGAAACGTGAATTTAGAAAACCTCCAACTAAAGAAGACATTAAGTAAAAACAACCTTTTCAATTAAATCTAAAACATCTTGGTTATCTATAAATTCAATGTAACTCCATTTAATTTCTTCTTTTCTATACTCCGCTTGCTCCATCTTGAATACATGCTGGAAAAATGACAAGAGACAAAGAAAGCTATAAGAAGATAACAAAGTGAAAACAATATCAAGATTCAGATCAAAACACCGGGGAACTAACTTGTTGAAAGTGATTAACATACGTAACAAAATTTCATACCTCATTAAAGTGTTGTTGAAGCTTTTCATTTGCAAAATTGATGCAGAATTGCTCAAAACTGTTGAAGAAAATGTTTCCGAGTTGAGAAAGGAAATTACATAACATAGTTACCAGTTTAAAACTAGAACAACCAGCTAAATAGATCATACAGCATCACATCATGCTATAATAAACCAAGCTTAGTAACATATCATTTAAATCCATATCCTTCATCGTGTTTTGATCCACAATTTTCCTCAGTCTTCCTTATCGAGTCTTCTCCACACATATGCAAACCACCTAATACCTTTTTTTGAAAAATAAGTGTTACCCCGATTTTCTCTCATGCAATCATTCCAAATGATATATTGTTATTATGTGAACATGATGACTCGTGCATTATAATATTCTCACTTCTCTAAGACTTCAACACTAAATTTATTTTCTTGTTGGCTCTTCACCACCAAGCTAAGTATTATATAACATAGTAGGTGTTATAGTTGTAAACTAAGATTTTACATTAAGCTTGGGAGGTGATTTATATCAGATTACACCAAAAATACTTCTTTACTTCATACACCCTGTTTGAATCCTAAAATTGACATCTCCCTCTATTCTCATCATTTTCTATAATGGATACTAGGGCGTCAAACTGTATGACCAGTGATATGGCTATATGATCCAATTTTGGCCTCTAAGCTAGAACTAGTGGCTACCTACCAAACTTACATAGTTAGATTCCATTACCCCATTTTACATCTATTAATTCAAAATAACAACAAGGGGTTATAAGGTTGGCTTAGTGATTGGGGTAGTTAAGGAGTCTAGTGATAAGGAGATTCAGGGTTCTATCACCACCCAGAGCATAACACTACTATATAACATACTAGCATTTATCTTTTAAAAATTTCAAAATAACAGCTACAGATAAATAAAGTATAATAATAGAATACAAAAAATATATATAAAAATAGTATTAATTTAATCAAGTGTGAGTGTTATTTTTTCAAAAACTGAAAGTACTATAACTTACACAAACACCAGAGAAATGGAAAAGTAGAAATACAGTACATGCCTGACCCAAGCACCATGATATTCTAATACGTCAAATACACAGCTAAGTCAAGAGTCCACATAACCAAAAAAAAATTCCATCTCCTAGAGAAAAAAAGTATGTATTTGAAAACATCTTACCTGTTATCCTTAAAAGACTCAAAACCATATATATCCAATATTCCAATTTGCATCCGGGAATTGATATCTTGCCCAACCGCTTTATTAATCTTATCAACAAGCCTGGTAAACAACAAAAAATAAACAGAATTCTCACCCCAATTTGAGCATGATAAAAAATAATATTACAATTTGACATTGATAATGAGCATACCAATCAAACAAGCGGGCATAGACGGTTTTTGCCAAAACATCCCTGCCAGCAACAGCGGCATTACAATCAAGAGCTTTGACAATATTTCCTTCGCGGGTTTGTATTGAACGAGTACATAATGTTGCTTGCAGTAGGTTCAGATCACATCTAAAGAAAGAAAAATAGTAGCCACTCTATTAGGTTCACCAAAGGATGAAAACTTCTGTGAATTATGATCAGTCATTAAATATCGAGAAAAAACCAAACATCCAACACATTTAGGTATTTTTATCATCTGTACAATCATACAAAAATATTACGCCCTACCTAATCGCACAAAATCCAATATCTCAAGGGACATCAGAAACCAATGCTAAATTATCTAAAGCTTGATTTCTTTCATGGTCATATCTGATTCCAAATACCTAACAACATATCGTAGAAAAGAAAATATACTCAATCATAGTTGGAAAATGAAATGGTATTTGATATACATCCTTGTAACTTTTTAGTTATCTATATTCTCTCTATCTATGTATATAACTAATAAGGTCTTCGTCATATTCTATATTTGCTCCCCTCTCATAAGCTTCAATCAGCGCCTGCAAACCGTCAACTGGATTAGTCACTAATTGACATTGTCACTAATACACAACTCTTCATTAAAAGCAATGTCAGATATTTTCTCAGGGTAGTGAATAAGGTCTCCAGCCTTATTTTCCCAACTAAAATCCCTGTGGTAATACTGTAATATAATCCTCCATCTAAGCCCTACATGCTATGACATTTTCATTTTGCAACTATATCCTATATTGAGGGTATTCAGAAACATGAAATAATATCTTGAGGGTTTTTCTTTGATTTTGCGCATTTGGCTCTCCTACTTTAATATTGTTGGAGTATGTCACAGAACTCTGTCACAAGAAAGAAATCGTAGTTGTAGCTAGAAGGATATGATACCGTGTCAAAAAATACTGGTTTCTTATTTGATCATATATTCCTCCATAAATAAACTCGTTAACCACTATTATTTACAAATTGATTCAGGCTTTGAATGTAATGGAATTCTATATATATATATGAGGAGGGATCAAATTACACAAATTAGTTACACCAAGTATTACACTCATTTATAACCTTTGATTTATTTAAAATCTAAGGGCTATTAAAAAAGAAGCATGGTAAAATATTTCCTTTTTTCACAAGACCAATCATTCCATATATATATTTATCTAATCAATGTCATACATTTTACAAAAATAAATTCTCTCACATGGATAATAAATTCCATATACATTTACAGGTAATGTCAAATTAAGAAAAAAAATAAATAACACGTGAATCTACAATGAAAAAATAATTTTTTTTTAATTAGTACTATTTATATTTAAAATAATATTCACTATTAAAAATTTGATCAGTGATTAGTACTATTTATATTTACTATTAAAAATTTACAATAAATTGATACTATTTGAATAGAATATAATTTAAATGAATAGAATATAATTTAAAAATTTACTATAAAATTTATACTATTTAATTTTTTTATATAAAAAAGTTATAATTTATAAAAAATAAGTAGAAAATATAAAATAAAATAAATTTTATTTTTAATTAGGAAGAAACTATTCCTTATTAAAATTCATAAACCATTATAATCATAATATTATGGCAGTACTATTATGACTCTTGAATATTAATTCAAATAAAATATATTTACAAATACTTACAAAATAAATGATGAAAAATTTAAAATAAAATTAAAATAAACAATGAGAAATTTAATTTAAATAAAATTAAAGAAAACAATTTTCATTTTGTAAGTATTTGTATAAAATAAAATTAAAGAAAACAATTTTCATTTTGTAAGTATTTTTATAGTAAATTAAATTTTATTATACTATTTTTAAATAGTATAAATTTTATAGTAAATTTTTAAATTATATTCTATTCATTTAAATTATATTCTATTCAAATAGTATCAATTTTATTGTAAATTTTTAATAGTAAATATAAATAGTACTACTCACTGATCAAATTTTTAATAGTGAATATTATTTTAAATATAAATAGTACTAATTAAAAAAAAATTATTTTTTCCATTGTAGATTCACGTGTTTTTTTTTTTTAATTTGACATTACCTGTAAATGTATATGGAATTTATTATCGAGAGAATATATATTTGTAAAATGTATGACATTGATTAGATAAATATATATATGGTATAATTGGTCTTGTGAAAAAAGGAAATATTTTACCATGCTTCTTTTTTAATAGTTCTTAGATTTTAAATAAATCAAAGGTTATAAATGAGTGTAATACTTGGTATAACTAATTGGTGTAATTTGATCCCTCCTATATATATATATATATATATATATATATATATATACACACACACAAGATATTAATATAATAGGAAATAAATAACGGCAGATACCTTATAAACAACAAAACATCCAAATTCAAATATGATTTATACAAAGTAAATAATGCTCTAAAAATAACATAAATTGCCTACTTGAAAAGATTAGCAGCCATCTGCAAATGAAATATTGATTTCTCATCCTTTATTATTGACGAGTCGTGCTCTTTCCCAGGAGAAAATTCAACATTTCCAAGATGTAAAATTGCAGCTAAGGTGCAAAATATGGCTTCCTGTTAATATGGAGAAAGGATAACTATAAGGTAAGGTTGTAAACAAATTCATGATAGCATACAATAAAGCAAGAAATACAATAGTGGGTGACATCGTTACACCTGATCCTCATGACTAATGCCAACAATATCCATTGATCTTCTCGTCTTTATGTATTCTTTGGCACTGCTAACACCATCTAATTCATAAACTTTACTTTGATTCAAATAGTGGAAGTGGCCTGGATGTCCTAACTTATACTTCTCTGCATCCTAAAAATGAGGCATTCCAATTAAGTACAACAATTAGTACATTGACCGTAACAAAATAAGAACATAATACTGAATTTGCAAAATATAGCATTATGATGCAAAACTAACACCAAAATATAATCAAATATATACTTCACCAGAGATCAATTACCCTTTCAGATGCACACAACTGATAAAAGCAGTGATAATTTCTTTCAGGATCTGTAGTCTGCACTACTCGTGATCTTTCCAATAAGTAAGTTCTAATTGCAGCACCGGATATTTTACCCTTTGAATCAAACTGAATTTCAACGAACTTCCCAAAACGGCTGCAATGAAACAAAAATAGGAATAACATGGATTTATCACCAATAGCAATTTCAGTTGAAGGGTATTTTACATGCTACACTTAAAAAATGGTTTCCATTAAGATGTAAAATGTGTTACTTCATATCACGGAGAGGCTCATAAATCCATTGGATAACACTTCAGAAAAACTATAATTATTTAATAAACAATAAAAAAACTATATAGTATTTTTCAGTTCCACCTACTTAAATATCAAACTTCAAACTTCAAGACATATTCCTACCTTCAAAACTTGAATTCAATAGCTAATACATACATACACAACGACATTTGTTTTCTATAACATCCCATAATTCTCTTCTAATTTACATACTTTTAGATTATAAATAATACAGTCATTAACCATTATACTAGCAAACTTGGACACCTAAAATGGCTGGCAGCCCATAAGATTTTCTTTTTATTGATACATTATAGTGTTTCCATATAACCTTAGTTGAACAGGATCTAATCTATAGGCTCGTACTATTGCATCATTGGTTTTAAAGGAGACAGGAACAAGCCATGTTTACATAACATTCAAATCTGGTCCTAAGTGGTTCTGATAGAGACAAGATTGAGATTGTGACTGTCATAGATATAGTAATGTGGATAGCAAGCTTTAGATGGATAAAAGATAAGACCGGATCATAAGTTAGACAAAAGACTCAATATTATTTTTCTTATAATCTAAGATGTGAGTGAGAAGAAGAAAAAAAAACTAGAGATTGGTAAAATATGTAAGCTAAAAAGAGTGGAGTTAACCTTGAATTGTCATTCCTGACTGTCCTTGCATTGCCAAATGCCTCTAACAGCGGATTCGACTGAATCAATAAAAAAAATGTGAAATTAGCACCCCATATTGATGCGCAAATAAAAATTCAAAGTGAATTAAACCCCTAGCAATGATAGCTTACCTCAAGAACTTTTTGTTCAACTGATCTATCATCACAAACAGCACGCCCACCAACAAAGGTAAGATACTGCATAATCAATTTTGTTGTTTCAGTTTTCCCAGCACCACTTTCACCACTGACCAAAATAGATTGGCTATGACCTTCATTCGTCATTGCTCTAAATCATGACCAACAGAAACTTACAAACTTGAAACATGAAATGGCGAGTAGTAAATACAAAAAAAAAAAAAAAAAGCTTAAATACAATGTAAACAGGAACACCAAAACCAAACACATGCCAACCTGTACGATGCATCAGCAACGGCAAATACATGTGGACTGAGTTCACCAAATGGAGCTCCCTTATACTGCTCCATCATGTGGTTATTGTACAAATGAGGAAGCTTTGTGAATGGATTGACAGCAATTAAAATGCTCCCCGTATATGTCTAACAAAGCCACAAAAAAAAATCAGAAAAAATAACAAAATAGTACACAAAGCATTTTGTGGAGTGTCATAAACAGTGCCCGCAAAAAAACGATCTATACTATTTGGTAAATTAGGTCAAATTCATTGTATGAATTATGAAACTACTAAAGAGGAGAAGAAAGTGTTAATAGTTATTAATTATGCACTAGTTTTGGCATTTGTAATGCAACCATGAATGTGATAACTCAAGGTCTTCATAAATAAAAGCATTAATGTCCTAAACCAAGAGCGACAATAAATCATGTTTTCTTGTTGTATTATATGATGATCCAGAGAAATGGTGGCAGAGAGCAAATCTTCCATACTAGAACAAGATTTTCCATAAAATAACACTATTCACATGCATAACCTAGTAATGCAAGCAAGCTATCATTTCACCAATGTACCAATCCCTAATTACAAACTCGGCTCACCAAACACGGATTAGCATTTTCCCATTTCTGAGACTCATAAAGTGCAATAACACAATTCTAGACTCACGTGTATTTCACCAATAAATCGAGATTGTAAAAGTGAAGAATAAGCTCAAATAGAGCCTTAATTGGTCATATAGATACTAAAAACTTCAAAAAACCTAACACTAAACACTTACATATATATCATTAAGCACGTATCGTCTCCGAATATTGTACAACACTCCTGGTTCATTCAAATAAGCCAGCCTCGTCATATCTTCGACTCCGCCGTGTTCATCTTCATCCGCATCCCTGGGAAACAATTTCTCCGGAGCAACAACAACAACAACCTGCTTACAAAACCATCATTCAATCGAATCAGTAAAAAATCAGTCGCAAACGCAAGCATCGTAGAGAAATCAGAAACAGAATAATAATAATGACCTTGTTGCCGGAATCGGTTTGAACGCGAACTTGCTTATCGGAAGATTCGATTACTTCAGCAGGTAACCAAGCAAAGTCCCTATCAGGAACCCAAACCTTGGAGCCGTTGCGCAAACTCATGATGAATTAGTGAGAATGGAGAAGAAAAATGGTTGAAAAGTGAAACCCTAGGTTTATGTGTGGTGGAAGAGAGGTTAGAGAGAGAAAGAGAGAGGAAGAAAACAGAATAGAGAGAGAGATGGAGTGAGAGTTACGGGTTGAAGTGCTTCCAATGAAATTTGGGGTTCCCGCCCTAACGGGTACAACTATGAGTCAAAAAATGGGGAAACTGCTGAATATTTATATCCTATTCGACACGTCACCATTGTTCTTTTCCTTTTCTGTTTTCCTTTACGGCTTCACTCCACACCGTAACCATTTTTGTTTTTTCGGAATCATTACAGGACAAATTAACACTATGTTAAAACGGCGTTTGGGTATGCTCCATTTAACATAAATTCATTTTACTTCTTTTAATTTTATGGATGGGAAACATGTGAGATGTGACAAATATTAAATTAATTGTTGAGATTTAAAAATAATAATTTTTTATTTATTTAATAGTGAGAGAGAAATCATGTTCTCTCTTTCATCGGGTGTCAATTTCTAGCATTTCATCATCTTTTTTATTACGATTTTTTCAATACACTCTTTCACTTGTCAAATGTTTAGAGATTTTTATGGTTCTTTTTTTCTCTTCATCTATCTAACATATTAATCTTCCACATTTGTCAGTCATTATTATATCATTGCAGTTAGATATCATCGTTTCGCAATTAACTCTAGATGATTTTTACTCTTAAATTTATTATTCAACTCACTTGTAAATAAATATATTCAAACATATATCAATTCTGTTAAACTCAATTTTATTAAAATCAATTCTGTCAAACTCAATTCTATTAGAATCAATTTTTTTCACCACCAATCCAAACAAACCCCTCTTACCTAACTCATTTACAAATAATAAAAAATATGATTAGTCTATAATTAATTTTTTAATTTAGATTTTTTATTTTTGTTCTAGAATATCACTTGTTTTTTAAGTTTTATAGATATTCAATTGACTTTTGGGTCTGTTAATTTGATTTCAAAATTCAACTTTAAATCTTTAACTCTAGAACATGTTAATACCATCCATTAAATTAAGTTTTATAGTACAAATTAGTTATTTATATTCAATATATTAGTCAAATTAAACTTTAAAATATGTTTGGATGGTGCAATCCAAAATTATTTGTGATATGAATTCTAGATTATTCAAATGTTTTAATTTAATATTTTTTATTTGAAAATTAAATAAATTACGTTATATAAAATATGATATATTGTACTTATCCAAATGATTAAATTATGTTTTTCAAATCAGGCACTAGCATTTACTCGCACAAAAAAATAGTCAGCAGAAAATATTGTTTTTTTAAATAAAATTCATATTTATGTATTCTTTAAATAAAATTCTTGAAAAATTGTTAGCCTGATCTTAATTATTAATACAAAATTGTAAAAAAAAAAAAAAAAGAATTATTTAAAATAAATATAAAAAAGATTAATTAATATGTAAAATTCTTTGGAGCTCTCCTTTCTTTCTAGAAGGGGTTCTGTTTCCCTAGAGCCGTCAATGCAATCCAGAGTGGTCAATGTGGAGGAGGGGTGGTCTGTGAGCAGGCGTAGAGTATTTCGCAACTGGAGTCCTAAATGGGACCTATTTTTGGCAGGGGTTAAGGTTGAAGGAAGTGATGTGGTGACGTCTATTTTTTCTTTGTTTTTTCGGACATAGTGGCTGCTAAGGAGTTTCACGAACTCTTTGGCCTGTTTGGTTGCGTTGTTGGGGTAGCGGTGGCTCCAAGAAGAAATAGTTTGGGGTGAAAATTTGACTTTGCTAAATTCAAAAATATTGAAGTTCCAAAGCTTTTAGCGGTGAAGTTGGATAATATTATGGTGGATGGGAAGAAGATTCACGCGAATCTTCCGAGATTCGAAAGAAGAAGCAGTTACAATATGGGAAGGGCTCAATGTGGCACATGGGAAGCTCTGTTTTCCCGGGGTCATGGGAGACAAGGAGGAGCAGCGGGGTGGAGTAAATGAAGTTTTAGCTGGCGAGAGTCAGTTTCGTACGCGGATGTTTTGAAAAACAAGATTGTTGGGTCGATAGCGAAGAAAATGGGTTTCCCTTTTGAATTATTGGTTGAAGATAGGGTAAGGTTTGGCAAGGCAGAAGTGGGGTTGCTGTTTGTTTCTGGGTCAGCGAAAAGAGTTCAAAGTTGGCTTGAAAGGGAGGGATTCTTCTCCATTAGAGCCTCCTACTTGAGTCATAACATGGTGATTCTGGAATAGACGGGTGAAGGGGCTCTGGTCAATTCCGTGGAACAAGAAAAAAAGCTCTGGAGCATTTGGTTTTCGGACATCAGAGACTGGTGTATCAAAGATGCCATAGGTGATAGAGTTATCAATATTAGAGTTTTTGGTATCTCATGTTTTGTATTGCGATGGGTGTTCTTTGAGAAACTGGGGAATTGATTGGGCAAATTTTTGTTTGTGGATGGCATTACGGCAAAGGGGTCAGATTTCGACTCGGTAAGGATTTATGTCATTGTTCCAAATGATTTTGTGCTTCAGTATTCTATTGTGGTGGAGACAGACGGTTCAGATTTTGATTTGGTTCTTACTGAAGAGATGAAATGTGGAAGCTGCCTTAGGAAAGGTAATACCGTGACTCAAACTACTGATGATACTTCTGATGCTTCTTCCGATTTGATTAACTCGAAAGAAGCGTGGTCGATAAATTCCTTTGACTCTGATGATTCAGTTAGAGATAAAAAGAGTGAGTGTAGCATTTTGGTCTCATCTCCTAGAAATACGGTAGTTGAACTTGTTATGTTCTCTTCATCAGCAGCAGTTCCTGATACGTTTGAGAAAGGTGTTGGAGCTAATTCGAGTGGCTCTGCTCTGGCCATTCTGATTAGCTTTGATTCTGCAATTCTTCGGTCGAAAGAGGAAGCGGAGGGTATTCTGTCAAAAGATATAGTCAGAGCGAATGAGAGCGATGTTAGGCAGAAGGTTGGGGGTATGTTGATTCCAAATCCAGAAAGACCAAAACTTCCTAAATTCAAATTGGTTATGGATATGGGGGGCATATTCAGTCCAAGTAAGGCAAGAAGGAAGAATAGAAAAGTTGTTATCAAAAATAAAGGGAGACGTAATGTTTTGGGTGATGGTACAGGCGGGTTGAACTCGGATCCGGGTTTGGGGGTCTCGGTTGAATCTAATTTGGTGGCAGGTGGGGAAGAGCGATTGAGGAAGGTTATGATGATGAGGAATTGATCGGAACTAATAACAATAAACAATGAAGGATGTTGGAGAGTTACAATGGAGGGAAATTATGGGAAGCCATCGAAAAATTAGGCGTAAAGGGGGAGAATTCCAACAAGAACATTGTGTCGAAGATAGCGTAAATGGAAAAAGTGGATGTGGAAAGAAAGTTGAATTCGAAGGAGTCTACCAAGAGTTTGAAATGATAATTGGTTCTTTGAATATAAGGGGGGAGGGAATTCCTTAAAGAGGATAAGTTAAGTTCGATTATTAAGAGGGGGGAAACGGATAATTTCATGATTCAAGAGTCAAAGTAATCGAATGTTAACGAGGCAGTAGTTAGAAGTATGTGGAGGAATACTGATATTGGTTTTTCCTTTTTGAACTCTTGTGGTCTATCGGGTGGTTTAATCACTTTATGGAAAGAAGAATCGGCATAGGTGATTCATAGTTTTAAGGGAGATGGTTATTTGGGAATAAAACTTTCTTGGAAGGGTCATTTATACTATGTTCTTAATGTTTATTCTTCTTGTAATTTTAATCAAAAGAAAGAATTATGGAAGAAGTTATTGGAATTAAAGGAGAGTAATAAATATGGAGAATGGATTATAGGCGGAGACTTCAATGCCATAAAACATAGAAGGGAGAGAAAAGGTAGATCTTTGAACTCAAATAATGGAGAAATTCAATGTTTTGCGGACTTTATATCGGAAAGTACTTTGGTAGACATGCATACGAAGGCGAAGAAATTCTCGTGGTATAGTGGGGATGGGAGATCGATGAGTCGTATCGACCGGTTTCTTGTGTCGGGTACGATTGTGAATAGATGAAACGTCATTGGGCAATTGATTGGAGATAGAGACATTTCGGATCATTGTCCTGTGTGGTTAGTAATGGATAATGTTAATTGGGGCCCTAAACCGTTCAAATTCAATAATGAATGATTTTCTTTTAGTTCCTTTCTACCTTTTATGGAAAAGGAATAGAAGGAGATGAAAATGGAAGGAAGGGGTAATTTTGTGCTAAAAGAGAAACGTAGGCTTTTAAAGGAGAAGTTGAGAGAGTGGAATTCGAAGGTTTTTGGTAGAATTGATTTGGATGTGGAAGACAATGTGAGGATTTTAAATGAAGGGGATACCCGATTAGGAGAGATGGATGAGGAGAATCTAGATGGGATTGTGAATAATAATAAAGAAGCAAATAGGAAGTTTTGATTAAACTTGAGAAATAAGGAGATCATGCTTGCGCGAAAATTGAAGGTTAAATGGCTTAACGAGGGAGATTGCAATAGTAGTTATTTTCATAGAATCGTGAATGAGAGGCGTAGTTATAATCATATTGGGCCTCTAAGAGTGGGGAATAATTTGCTTGATTCGGTGGAGGAAGTGAAGAAGGGACTGCGGGATCATTTTTCTGAGAAATTCAAAGAGGTGGAAAGGGATAAATTGTATTTAGAAGGGTTGGATTTTAGTAGCATAAGTATGATGGACAAGATGGATCTTGAACGACCTTTTCTTGAAGAGGAAATTAGAGAAGCTATTGGGGAATGTGGTAGCTCCAAGAGTCCGGGGCCGGACGACTATACTTTTCTTTTCATTAACAATTGTTGGTCTTTCATCAAGGAGGATTTCATTCGGTTTTTTGAGTGCTTTCATTCCGGCATGTTTCTTTCAAAGGCGGTGACTTCTTTTTTTCTTACTCTTATTCATAAATCTCCAAACCCGATTGCTTTTGATGATTATAGGCCCATTTTTTTGGTCGGTTGTATGTATAAAGGCATCTCTAAGGTTTTTGCGAGGAGATTAAAACGATCCCTTCAGCCTATTATTGCTCCTAACCAAAGCGCGTTTGTTCCGGAGAGACAACTTCTAGATGACGTGTTAGTTGCGAACGAGGTGGTGGATTTCGCAAATAAGGGGAAAAAGACTTGTCTCTTATTTAAAGTGGATTTCGAGAAGGCGTATGACAAGGTTGTTAGGAGGTTTCTTAGATTTTTATTGATTAAGATGGGCTTCAGATACAAGTGGAGATCTTCAATGGAGTTGTTGGTTTTTCATAGTAACATGTTGGTGCTTGTTAACGGTAGTCCAACTAAGGAGTTCAAGGTTGATAAAGGTTTGAGACAAGGTGATCTCTTTCACCTTTTCTTTTTATTATGGTAACGGAAGGGTTGACTAGGTTGGTAAAGAGATCAAAGGCTTTGGGCGAGTTTTGTGGTTTTGATATTAATGGTCAGTGCACAATTGATATTCTTAAATTTGCGGATGACACCCTCCTAGTAGGCGAAGCATCTTGGAGGCATGTTTGGACTATAAAGGCGGTGTTGAGAGCTTTTGAGCTTATGTCGGGTATTTGTAAAAATTATCATAAAAGTAAGTTGATTAGCATTAATCTTAATCCCAACTTCGTGGAAGCGATTTCAGTTGTGTTCTCTTGTAAGGTTGAATCTAGTAACTTCATGTTCCTGGGTATTCCTATTGGGTATAATCCAAGAAATTACTCAACATGGATCTCTCTCATTCTAAAGATGAAAAGACGACTTCATTGGTGGAGAAGTAGATTTCTTAGTTTGGGAGGAAGAATCACTCTATTAAAATTCATTTTTTGTTCTATTACCATTTTCACCATGTCATTTTATAAGATGCCTTCGAAGGTGGCCAAAGAGTTTATTAGCATTCAAGTTAATTTCTTATGGGGCAAGGTGGAAGGGAGATGGAAGATTCATTGGTTGAGTTGGAGGAAAGTGTGTTACCCGATGGAGGTAGGTGAATTGGGTGTGAAATTCCTTCTGGATTTTAATTTGGCGCTTCTCAACAAATGGAGATGGAGGATTCTTCAAGGAGGTGATAGTAATTGGATGGGCATTTTGAAGGCTAGGTACGAAGACATTTCAAGCAAGATACATAGCGGGGATGGAGTTATTTTAGAGGATAAGTCTTCATCTTATTAGTGGAAGGACATAATCAATATTGGTAAGACTCCGTATTTTGATCCTTTGTTATCTTTGTGTAAAAAAGAACTAGGTAATGGTTTTCATGTCTCTTTTTGGGAGGCGGTGTGGTTGAGAGATTTTAGCTTGAAGGAAGTTTTTCGGACTTGTATGGTTATTCTTTATTGAAAAAAGTATCGGTGGCAAGAATAGGAGGGGGGAGGGAGGTGATTTGGGTGTGGGGAGATTTTGGGTTAAATTTCGATTCACTTTCATTATCGGATCAGATTGAATTCTTGAACTTTAAATTCTTGTTGAGAGAGGTTTTTTTGAGATCGGAGGTTCAAGATAGGGTTGTTTGGAAGGTGGAGTCTAACGGACTGTTCTCAGTTTCATCTAGTTGTTCATTTTATGACAGCTTTAGAGTGTCGTTAGGTCCTCGTAGTAGAGAAGAGGAGGCTTTATGCAAATTGTGAAAGATGGATGTTCCCTTCAAGACAAAGGCTTTTGTTTGGCGGTATTTTGTGAATAGGCTTCCAACAAAGGATCTCTTAAAGGTCAAAGGAATTAATTTCCATGATGATGCTTTATGTTGTTATTTATGTGAAATGAATCCCGAATCTCTTGATCATATTTTTCACAATTGTAGAGTGATTAAGAGAATTTGGGAAGAAATAGCACATTGGATTAAAAAACCAGTTGTTAGCGGGGAGAATAACCTTTCAATTTTTTGGGATTGATATTCTTTTTGTAAAGGAAAAAAAGTAAGATATAGCAAAAATAGGAATAGTTTGGTTAACCACTTTATGGTCTATTTGGCTTGGCAGGAATGATAGTTTTTTTAGGGAGGATATGTGGAATGTGGATAATACGATTTGGAGTATAAAGATTTTGGTTTGGAAATGGTCATACATAAGAGAGATTATCCATCCCAATTATAGTTTCTATGACTTTAGCAAAGATCCTTTGCAGTTCTTATGAAAGTTGTAATTGGTTGATAATTTCCCTCTTTTTTTGTCGGGTGTAGTTATTACCCGTTCAATTATATAAACAGGTTTGGAGAACCCTCAGTTCTCCCATTAATATATCTTGCTTACACAAAAAAAATGTAAAATTCTTTATACAATAAGTGCATTGCAATCACTCACAAATATTATTTTATAAATAATTCAAATAAAATTCAAATTTCAATAAAAATTTAACGGCTACGATTCACTAATAATATAAAATTGTTTTATATTATTGGTGCATACCAATTAATTTTAATATAAAATGATGTTATTGTGAGATATTGGATTGAACTCTATAGGATCGAAGGGTAGCTTCTGGTTCGACAACATGTCATCGAAGTCTGTTCACATGTTGGTGTTGAAGACCTACACATTGTAGTCGAAGTGTGTTCTAGTACGTGGGTGTCGAAATGCTATAGTTGTTAATATTTCGAATTAGGTTTGTTTGTTATGTACAATTTTTTAAATTATCTTGTACCCTAAGTTAGCTTGTAACGAGTATTTGTGATAAAAACCCATTAGTTTCGTATGTTAGGTTTACTATAAATAGGATACTAGTCTCTCATTATTGCATACTGTAAATCTTGATTTAAGGTGAGAGGGTTATTTGTTATTCTTGAATACTTATAATCTTGATTTAAGATAAAGGAAAGAATAACAGTTATAATCAATCTTTGTGTTCTTCTTATTTTATCATCTTTTCTACCCTTGTCTGTTTCTTGGTCATTAAGGAATAAGTTTATACTGTATATCCAAGGCATCTAATTCACAACAAATTAGTGCGGTGAGCGTGGAGAAGATGCCTTCAACAAAGCATGAGATTGAAAATTTCATCAGAGTGAACGATTTCGGTTTGTGGCGCTTGAAGATGAAAACCCTACTGGTTCAATAAGGTTGTTTGGAAGCATTGAAGGGAGATTCAACCATGAATGAAGCGTTAACGGTAGCTGAAAAGATGGTGATGATATAGAAACCCACAGTGCAGTTTTGTTGAGCCTTGGTGATAAGGTTCTTTGATAGGTATCAAAGGAGACGACGACGGCAAGGTTATGGGTGAAACTTGAAAGTTTGCACATGACCAAATCGTTGGTGAATCGACTCTACCTGAAGAAAGATTTGTATTCATTCAATATGATTGAAGACAAAGTGTTGGTTGAGCAGTTGTATATGTTCAAAAATTTGGTTCTTGATCTTGAAAATATTGATATAAATATCGATGATGAAGATCAAGCGTTGTTGGTGTTGTGCGCTTTGCCCGGATCACATGCTCACTTCAAAGAAATCCTCTTGTATGGAAGAGAGTCTCTGACCTTTGAAGAGGCTAAATCAGCCTTGTATTCAAAGGATTTGAGCAAACGAAAGGAGCATAAACCTTCAATGGTCAGTGAAGGTTTGACCGTTGAAGGAAAATTCTTGCGAAAGGATAGTAAGTTCGACAAGAAGAAAAGTAAAAGTCAGCAGAAGTTTTACAGTGGCGAAGCATCTGGTATTCAATGTTATCATTGTAAGAAGGAGGGTCACACAAGATAGGTGTGCCCTAAACGTTTGAAACATCATGGAGGTAAGGATAATGGCAATGCAACTATTGTTCAAGATGATTTCGACTCATCTGATGTACTTATGGTTTTGAGCAACAACTCATCGAAGGAGAGGATTATGGATTTTGGGTGCACTAGGCACATGACTCCAAACGAAGAATTGTTTGAGGAATTATGTGATCAAGATGGTGGATCTGTATTGCTGGGAAACAACACAGCTTGCAAGATTGTAGGTGTTGGATATGTGAGATTTAAGCTCCATGATGAGTCAATAAGATTATTGACTGAAGTTAGGTATGTACCTGATTTGAAGAGATATTGGACTTCTCTTGGTGAATTCAATAAGAAAGGATATATTTTCCAAAGAGATAACAGTATCCTAAGAGTCATGAAGAGGTCGAAGGAAGTCTTGAGAGGTGTGAAAAGACAGGGCTTACATACCCTTGAGGGTGAAGTTGTAAGTGGTTCGACAAATGTTGTATCCACAAAATCTTTGTCGAAGATAGAGATCTGGCACATGATATTGGGCCATGTCAGTGAAAGGGGTCTAGTCGAATTGGGGAAACAAAATGTGCTTGGTGGAGACTGTTGTACCCCAATTTTCCCTCCTAAGATTCACTCATGCTTCATACCATTGCATTACAAGAATATCAAATGGTCTCTCTCTCTCTCTCTCTCTCTCTCTCTCTCTCTCTCTTATCTTTGGGTCTGCCTTTGGGAGATCACCAAGCACCATTGAATGTATGCGATGATTGATGTTTGACTAATAATGTGTGCATACTTCACTCTCTAAATGTTGTACGTGAATGATGCACAAGTATCTTATTCAAGAAGTTAATAGGTTCATGTGTTTATTTCCATGCCTTCTCTCCTCAATTCTCAATATTTTTGAATGTATTGTCTCCCATTGAAGATTTATCTTGTCATCATCTACGGTCTCTCATCTTGAGTATATGCTTCATGTTTGAAAGAGATCATCAAATTCAAAGAATTCACCATTTTATGGCCATCTACCTTGAATTAGGGTTTTATACTTCTGAGGATCATATCTTGGTATTTGTGTAAAGTTTGTGGATGATTTCAAAGTAATTTGTTTCTCAAGATAACTTTTAATATGAGTATGCTTGGATCCAAGGAGTTTGATTGATAAGAAGGTTGTTTTAGAAGTCTATGATTGTCCATTCTCTCTATTGATGCTTCATTCATCTTGTATGACTTCAAAGGATCATAACTTGGTCATCCCTTGTCTCTTTGAGCTCGTTATTCTTTCACAATGAATCTAAGGATGTCTAATACAACATAGTTCAAATGGTAGGAAGAGAAAATTCTTGGAAATTTGCCCATGAAATCAAAAGATTACAAGTCCTTGATGAATTTCTCAATTGTTCGACAATCAACTTCAAAAGATCATATCTTGAGCATCATTTATCACCTTGAGGTCATTCTTTTTGCACAACAATATTGAGGATATGAACTTTATCTCCATATAAATTTTAAAGATTGGAAGTGTTTGGAAGTTTCTTGAAGAAATCAAAATATTATAGGTCATTTCATAAATTTTCATCAACTTCACAAGGCCATAACTTTCTCAATTTTTGGAACTTTTGGGTGATTCTTTTTGCCAAATGTTCCTTGAGATGTCTAATTCATATCATCTTTGAAAGTCAAAAGCAAATTTTGAGTGGAAGGTCATTTTTGAAAAGAAAAGATTATAGGTCATTTTTAGAAAGTGGCATGCTTGACCAATGCCTGACCAGAAAAATTAGTGTTTTTTCACAAATCCTAAAGGCTACAACTCTCAACTCAAGCATCCATTGGATTTGATTCTTTTTGCATTATATTTTAATCTTTGAATACTTCATTTAACTCAAGGAAAATTGGAAAACACACGAGGGAATTGGATTTGGCCTCAGTTCAAAGTTTGAGCCAAAACCTGTTTTACACTCACCATTAGTTTATGCATTTGCGCGAGTAACTTATTTTTAAGCCAAATTAAGCATTTATTTCGTGACTAATCGTGATTAGAAACTTCCCATAATTAATTAGCACATCAAAACACGAGGAATGATTGAGTTTTGATGCACATGAAGGCACACTTTCTTCATGACCACGGGTGTGCACGATTTCACTCCAAATTGCATCATTCAGCCTCCCTTTTGATCCTATTCACTTCTCCTATAAATAAGCAAGCCATTCCACTCATTTCCTCAAGCTTTGATAGCCAGAAAACCCCTGCCAAACTCTCTCTCGAACCACATTTCTGCAACTTCGTTTTTGTTCTCAAAGTCATTCCAATTTAAAATTAACCATTCATTCTTCTTCCTTGAACCTCATTGAAGCTAACAGAACAAGAATCATGCCTTAAAGCTTCCTAAATCGTGTTATCCAAATCCAGTTTCAGAGCTCTGAAAGTGAACTTCGTTCAGGTAGAAATCTTCATCAAACCTTGTAAAATAATGCATCATTGCACTTTCCTCATCTCCCTGATCCTTGTGATCTTCACCATTTGGGTTTTCATCAAGTATTGACTGAGAATTTCATCAAAATCCTATTCGTTATTATTTGAGTTTTTTCCAAATTTCTCTTCACTGAGTTTAAATCATTTTTTCGCGAGCATGTGGTTGAGATCGTCTTAAAGAGACGAATCCAAGGATACCACTCATGATTATTGATTTTACAGTTTTAGGAACTCCAATTTTGGAGTGGCTGGAGGCAGGGTCATCACAAGTTTTTGGAGGCCTTGTGTAGATTAGTCACAATGTAGCAAGGAAAAAACAAATAGAGGACCTATATAATCACCATTTAAGCTAAATAATATTTTATGAGGTCCTATTTAACCATAAATTAACCTTGAAAATTTTGAGACCCTGTGCGGTAGGTCGTCTTGCACGCCCTCAAATACGGCTCTGGCTTTAGGTTGAAGACGATGACATGTCTCGTCTCAGCCAATGAGAGCACGCCATGTTATTTTTTCAAATCAGATCCTGTGATAATGCCTTACCATATACGCGTCTATGGAGCCCTTGGATCTAATTACTTTTGTGAGTCAAACTCGATCCAACGCATGACATTATTTCTGATTTTATTTTTTAAAACTTAATTTAAATTGTAATCTGGTGTTAAAACCAAGGAGGTCCATATCAAGCACAGCGCGTGTGATCCTTTGGATTTGGTTATTCATGCGTTTTGACTGTGATTAGATGGTCCACATTTTTTTGGCTTTTATTTTATTTTCTGATTTTATGTTTTAAATGTTTTAAACTTCAAAAAATCATATAAAATACATTTCTGACTTAAAAATTATGAAAAAAATTCACAAAAATATTTTGAAATATTATCTTTCTGAATTTTATTTTCAGATTTGATATTTTTTATGATTTTTTCCTTTTTATTTGAGGCTTTAATTGTTTTATAATACTTTCTAATATTTTAAAATTCTGAAAAAATTATGGAAGGATCCAATGGTCATTTGAAAAAATATTGGTGACCTCATTTTATTTTTATTTTTGATTTTACTATTTTTTGTCATTTTTGGTTTATTTCACCTTTTATTTTATTTTCTAAAAATATTTTTTGAATTTAAAAAATTCTTAAATTTTTTTTACTACACTTGTTGACCTCTGTTTGACTTTGGGTAATTTTTTTGGAATTTTATTTTGATGAAAAAAAATATTATTTATGTATTTCGTCAATAAAGTCCAATTAAATAACCTAATTTCAAAATCACTTTCAATCCTTTTATTTGATTTTTGTTTCCATTTTATTTTGCTGACTTTTGAATTTATTTTAGAGTCACAAATTTCCTCAATATAAATAGAATTTGGGTGTTGATAGGTCTCTTGACCAAATCCACCAAGAGAGTTGATTGATTTTGACGAAGTAAGACCAAAATAAATTCATCTCATGCAAAATAAAATTGAAAATTATTTCTTCCTCTTCATCTTATATTTCTTTTGTCTCGATTCGGAGAAAGTGATCAATTGGTGGCATGAACTTTAACGTTCTAACATAAGCCCCAAAAGATGACTTGAGCTTTGATATTGGTTTAACACCTATGACGCTTGTTGTGTGGTCGCATTGATTTCTAATCAAGCTTCTAGCAAGTTTCCACTAACCTTGTCCATTTGAAATTCTCAATCATCTTTGATCAAGTGATGTGATAATTCTAAAACCGGTGATATACTTGACAAAAAAAATTGAAACTTGTCGTGTGATCGCGTTGATTCTATCAAGCTTCTGGCAAGTATTCATGCGTAAGTTTCAAGATGGTCACCTTACTGACAACTAACAATTAACAATTCGATGATATACTTGATAAGTTTCAAGATGGTCATCTTGCTAACATTTATTAATTACTTTTTATTTCTCTCTTTACTTTTCGCATTTACTTTTTATGCTCGTTATTTTTATGCACCTTTAATTTTAGCATTTACATTTCATGCCATTTTTTCTTTGCTCACTTGAGTATTTATTTTCTATGTAATTTTTTCTTTGCTCACTTGAGCATTTTATTTCTTGTCATTTTGAATTTGCTCACTTGATCTTTATTTTCCTTTTCTAAAATACCTAATAATTCAACATAAACATAAAAAACTTTTAATTGGACTTGACTACTATCCTTGTGCTTGGAGCTTGATCTTTGGACTTAGGATTAGGACCACTACCTCAGCTTGGAGATTTTTATGATCTTGGTGTTATTATGTTTTGTCTGGTTATTATTTTTGTATGCAGGTTATTTCATTATACTCGAATAAGAGTGGATTTCTTCCAAATACAGCTGTTACTCTGCCCGTTTTTCTCAAAAAAAAGAGTTCACCTAAAAGCATTGATTTATCTGAAGCTTGTGTTTTTTGTCCGGTTATTTGTTGCTTATGTGGTAATCCAAAGGATGAGATATGGTATTGGCTCTTGATGTCAGGTACTAGTCTTCTTACCCGATTAGATGTTTCTTTACCCTTACCTTTTACTTTATGCACTTAGGTTAGCCTCTTCATCTCCTCCCCATTCTTTATTTTCAAAATCTTCCATCTTTTTCAAAGGATTCTTGTTTTCAAAACTTGAACCGCTTTCATAAAAAACTTGGACTTAGGTCCATGCATTTTCAAATTTTCTTTTCTTAATAAAATTTCAATTCATTTAATAATACTTTGATTTTTCTTTTGTTAAGACAAAAAAACAACTAACCTCATTCAAAATTTTTGAGCTCTTTGTGGTTTTTCTAAACTAGCATTTTTCCTAAAATCAACCAACACACAACTTTAGTTTTTTACCCGAACTACTAGGTTTTGATTTCAACATTACACATTGTTGGTATGTAGGTCTGAAACTCATTAGAAGTTCTATCAAACCAAAAATTATAAAAATACTTCTTTTCTCCCCCACCATCCATTTTATAAATATACTTTTTTTTGGCACACATATACAAATTTTCAAAAAGGTTCCTGCGGAGTATCATAGATGCTTTGGGTGCCTAACATCTTCCCTTTGCATAACTAACCCCCGGTCCCAGATCTCCGATCTGTTTTTTTGCTAGGATTTTATTCACTCTTTTTCCTAGTCCTTTGGATAAAATAAACGCGCGGTAGCGACTTTTTTGTTATTTTTTGAGTTAAGTCAATTCAATGACTTACACTCGTAGTTTTTGCCGCTACAAAGACTAAGTCGAAAAGTTGAAGTTTTGTGAACCCTGTGTACTTCGAAAATCTTGTAGAGTGAAGTTAAACAAAGGTAAATGAAGAACACATGGATCTCTTGATTATATTCATGTTGATCTTTGGGGACCTGCAAGGTGTCCATCACATTCAGAAGCAAGGTATTTTCTATCCATAGTATATGACTATTCTATAAATTTATGAGTATTCATCCAAAAGACTAAGGATGAAACTTTTGAGAATTTCAAAAGTTGGAAGAGTCTGGTCGAAAATCAAACTGACAGAAAGGTCAAGAGGTTGAGAACAGATAGTGACCTTGAATTTTGCAATGAGACATTCAACAACTTTTGTGTTGCTGCCTCTAGTATTGCAAAGCAAAAAACTACTACAGGTACTCCACAACAAAATGGTTTGGCTAAAATATTTAATCAAACCATCTTGGAAATAGTTAGATGTGTTTTGGGTTGCGACTATTTCAACAACAACATATCTGATAAACATATATCCTTCGGCTGCGTTAGATATGAAGACGCATGAAGAAGTTTGGTCGGGACATCCACCATATCTCAACAAACTGAGAGTAAATGGTTGTGTAGCCTATGTTCACATTAGGCAAGACAAGGTCGAACCTAGAGCTCTTAAATGCATGTTCATGGGATACCCTAAAGGAATTAAAGCTTATAGGTTATGGTGCCTAGAGCCAGGTCACTGAAGTATTATCACCAGTCAAGATGTAGTTTTCAAATAAGCTGAAATGGCTTTCAAGAAAACTGATGATGTTGATCGAAGTGCAAAAATATCTGACAAAGAGTTGGAACAAATAAAGATTCCTATTGAGGTAGAGCATGTTGATGTTGAATTGCGTATTCCAGATGAAGTCAAAGAAGCAAAAGATGCTAAGGAAGTTGAGGAAATTGTCGATGACTACCTATTGACAAGAGATATGACAGGAAGACTCATCAAACCACCTCAAAGATTTGGGTATGCAGATCTTATAGCTTATGCCTTAATCTTTGCAAGTGAGGTTCTAGACGAATAACCAATAGACCATAAGGAAAATATGTGGAGTCGAAATAATACTAAATGGTTGAAGGACATGGATGATGAGATTAAATTTCTTCATGATACCAAGAGGCATATCTACGGAAGATTCTCTAAAAGTATGATATGTCGAATCTGAAGCCTGTTGTGACTCCAACAAACCCTTAATTCAAGCTGAGTATTGATCAGTGTCCTAGTACTGAGGTCGAAAGAGCTTATATGAATAGCATCTCATATGCAAATGTAGTAGACCCTTTGATGTATGTTATGGTTTGTACTAGACCCGACATAGCATATGCAGTAAATCTTGTAAGCTGGTACATGGAATCCTGGAAAGTCTCACTAGCAAGCATTGAAGTGCATTCTACGATACATAAATGAGTCTCTGAATAGAGTCCTAATTTATGGTGGATCCTTGGGTGAAGATAGTAAAGTAGTAATTGAAGGATATGCCGACTCTGATTATGAAGGTTGTATGGATTTTGAAAATCTATTTCTGAATATGTTTTCACTATGTTTGGTATAACAATTAGTTGGAAAGCAACACTTTAGAAGGTTGCCGCATTATCAAAAACTAAAGCGGAATATATTGCTTTAACTGAAGCTGTGAAAAAAACATTGTCAGTTGAAGGTTTTGCTAAGGAGCTGAAAATTCAAGGTGAAGTTATCACTATTAAATGTGATAGTCAAAGTGCAATAAGTTTGTCGAAGAATTCAACTTATCATGAGCGAACCAAGCACATCTATGTGAGGTTGCATTTCGTCAGAGGGGTAATCGAGCGCGGAGAAGTCCAGGTGCTGGAGGTTTCGACAGAATATAATGTTGTTGATATGATCACCTAGACATTGCTAAGTTGCAAGGTTTTCGACTATATGCAGTTGATAAAGCTGCATGAAGAAAGCTAGTTCATTCTTTGATAATAAAGTTTGTTCCAAGGTGGAGATTTGTGAGATATTGGATCAAACTCTATTGGATCGAAGTGCAACTTCTGATTTTACAGGATTGAGCATGTCGTCAAAGTTTGCTCACATGCTGGTGTCGAAGACCTACATACCGTAGTCGAAATGTGTTCTATTATGTGGGTGTTGAAATGCTAGGTTTGTTAGTATTTAGAATTAGGCCTGTTTGTTATGTCCAACTGTTTAAGTTATCTTGTACCCTATGTTATTTTGTAATGGATATTTGTGATAAAAGCTTATTAGTTTAGTATGTTAGGTTTATTATAAATAACATACTAGTCTCTCATCATTGCATACTGCAAATCCTAATTTAGGATGAGGATTATTTGTTATTCTTGTATACTTATAATCTTGATTTAAGATAAAGGAAAGAATAACAGTTATAACCAATCTTTGTTGTTCTTCTTATTTTATCATTTTTTCTACCATTGTTTATTTCTTGATCATTAATGAACAAGTTTATAATATATATATATCCAAGGTATCCGACTCACAACAGTTATATATATATATATGGTTTTGAACCCACAATCCAGAGCTAAAAAAAATGGGGACCGGATAATTTTTGAGTTTTGGTTTTAGAAATTATAAAATAAACTACATATGTATATACATATGTATATATATTTGTAAAATGCTACACAAAAGCCTGGTTATGTTACTTAATTTGAAGCAATATGTCATGTCATGTGTTCAACACCTGCTAGAAGCATCGCATATGTACTCATTTTTTAAATTGTTTTTAAAAGGTGGTGTGTTAAACAATCATGGGTAATGTTATTTTCTAATCATATTAAAATTTTATTAATACTAGTATTATTTTTAATTAAATCATTATGATTAAATATATAAATTTTTATTAATATGTGATGTTTTATTTATAAAATAGTTATACTTTTTACTAAGGGTTCATTTTTATCATTTGCCCTTGACTTAAAATTTATAAATAACCAACATAAGACATTACCAAATATGTAATGCGGTGCATGAATAATAATGAACCTGATACAAGAGCAAACTTTTCAAGTTGCTTCTCTAACGTCACGATTATGTAACTGTAATACGGTGGGAGAACTGACTTTGGAATTTGTTTTGCTTTTTATCGCAAATGTTGCGGATAGCAAGAGTCGCCACCGACTTTTCTTTTATCCAATTAAGGGAAGGTGAAAAGAATAGAAAAAGACCTTCGTTAGATTCTGAATAAGGGAGAAGGTTATGAAAAGGGAAGGTATTAGCACCTCTTTCCATCTATAGTTATCTACGGGCTCTTAGTTGCTTTTAGCTTACTTTAAAAATTGCTTTCTGTGTGTGTGTTTGAAAAATGTTTTGAAAAGGCATTTCGCTTTAACTTCGTAATGATTCACGCTGGAACGCATGCAAAGTGTTCGGAAATGTTTTTTTTGAAAAGTGTTTTAACTTTGACAAAAGTGTGAGGTATGAAAAGTATTTTGATAGAGTAAGCAACTAAAAGTCTTATTACCTACTCAGAACAGTCGTTTTCGTGTTGTTTTACATTCCTTTAAAATAGTGTTATCCATACCATTAGTTGATAGGTAACCTTATTCGTTGGATGTAAAGGGACATTCGAAAGGGATATCGGATAGTCATAGAAAGCAACTTGTAGGAGTATCCTAGCACATTTGAAGGGACGATCATCACTTTTCGTAGGCAACAATCGAGGGACGAGATCATGTTTTCGTAGGCCACGTCGACGGACTATGATCTTTGATTCGAAGGGACTATGATGATATGTTTGTAGGCAACGGTGCTAGGATACCTCTACGTTCGAGGGACTTGACCATTTATTCGAAAGACAACGAGAGAGAATACTCTAGGGGGTGCATGTGTGAAGAGAGTGTGTTAAATTCAAATATATTATCTTGTAATTAGAAGTGGTCTACGTTTGTTTTTATCTTGCCATACACGCCTAGTTACTAGCAGTTTATATGGTGCAGAAAGTAAATTGCGGAAAGTAAAATGCGAAAAGTAAATGTCCTACGCTATTACATGGCTTTGGGGCAGTTACATAATATAAGAGTGCGGAACGTAAATCCTAATTAAACTATTACATCCCATGAGAAGTTACATAATATGGAAAAAAGAAATGCGAGAAAATAAATCCTAACTATTACAACCTGTAAGCAGATACATAATAATCGAAAAAGATAAGAAATTCGCATAAGAGAAAATAATGTTAGTAAAAAAAAGATTTTTTAGTTAGGAAAATGTTTTTAGGTTAGTAATCCTAATTAGATGACAGAATAATTTTTTTGGGAATTTTCTGGATCGGTTTTGATGAGAAAAAGTAATTAAAAGTCAATTTTATGGTTAATTAACAATTAATTAAAATATGCATGCAAAAGTATTAATTTTTATGTCAAAAATTAAATAAATATTTTCTGACCTAAATGCAAAAAGGAATTATTTTTGGTGATTTTAAATGCATGAGAAAATTATTTGAAAAGAAAATAAATTAAAAGGAAAAATATGAAAAGAAATAGGAAAAGAGTTAGTTTGGAAAAGTGCTAAAAAAGACTTTTAGGAGCCAGGGATCGAACCCCTGACCCCCTAGATATACCCACGTGCATGTTACCAACTGAGCCAGGCTCGCTTGCTGTCATATGAATGGATTCAATGGATTATAAGTGATGACGTATTCTATTTTGGATTTTTCAAACACAGTCAAACGTGGGCCCCAGTTATTATTGAGGGAACGAATCAGAATGCGAGAAAACGCCACACCAGCTTTGCCTGAGTCAAAGTAAGTCAGCGACGCCGGAGCTAGGGCTCTGGTCGTCTTCTCCGGCGATCCCAAAACCTGAACCTGCGAAATAATCAAAATAAAAAGTAAAGAGGGACCCTACCCCCTAATTCGAGGGCCGCGAGTGTAATGGTGGTGACTGTTTGGCCTGAAACAGCCTGGATCGTCCAGTTCGAAGCTTCTCCGATCTGAAGCCCAAACTATGGTAGTTCGTGGTTTCTGCGTTAAACCTCACATGTAAGGCATCAAATACGTTCTAATGGATGTCCTGAGATCATACAAACAATCGAAAACAGTTAATAATGCATGAATTATGAAAATCGAATTTGAGAAATATACCAAACCGGTGATGCTTGGATGACACAATCTGGAATGCTTTGGCTTTGTGTAATGGTATGGATCGGTTGCTGGAAAGCTCAGGAACACAAACGAATAAATGAGAAGGATTGAAAGTGGCTGCAAATTGGATTTCAAAATTTGCAACTTTGAGAGAATTTTGTGATTTTTAGGGTTGGCTCATGAGGCTAGGGTTTCGTCCTCTGGTCTTGTGAATGTGTTATGTATTTATAGAGCAAGAGATTTGATCAAAAAGAATGAAAAAATATATTGCTTTGAATGCAAAAATATTTCCTTGTAAATTTTCATCAAATCTTTCCAAAATTGGATTTTCTTTTCCTTGTATAATCTTTCACGAATTTGGCATGTATTGTGGGCTTCCTTGGTCCTCAAGATAGATAGAAATCAAACCCAACTTGTTTTATACCTTGCTTTTATATTTTATTTAATTTAAAATTGAATTAAATGCTTTAAATTCAAAAATAAATTAAAAAGATGGAAAGGAGACGTGGCAAGGTGTAGAGAGGCCATGGATAATGTTAAGATCTAGTTTGGATCATAAAATATAAGCCCATTTGAAAAAAAATTGCATTTGTCAAGTATTTCTCTTTGTGCACCTCTTCAAAAATTCTCAACTTGTGCAAGGTGTATCTTGCTTAATTTTTAATATTTTTGGGTGTTCTTGGACTTTTTAGAAAGCTCAAGATGTCCTCTAAACAAACTCTTTGGTTTCATCTCAATTGAAGTTTCCATGATCAAGAACACTTCTTTACAAAAAGATGACTTTTTGTTGACTTTGAAAAGGACCTGTAATATTTTGATCCATATCTTCCAAATGAAGAATTTTCTGACCAAGCTTGTGAGACATGAAGTTGTAAAGAATTGAATTCTCTTCAAAATGAGCTGTGGTGGAAAAATTTCTGATAAAGTATGAGAAAGTTATGCCTGGTCAAAATTTTGTTGACTTTTTGTTCAAAAACCTTAATTTGGAAACTTTGACCTTTGATCAATTCTTGAATTTTCTTGAGGGATCATGATCAACCCTTGATCAAATGATGAATATTACTTCAAATAATGATGTTGACCAAAAATTATGAAGTTTGACGGTATGTTGACCACAATTGACTTTTTGTCCAATACAACTGATTTTCAACCATCTGAGCAATTGTTTGAGGAAACTTGACTTGTAAGGCTTGAAACTTGACATGGAGATTCTTTGAAGCATATGATGAGGCATGATGACCACTGGAAATGTTGGAGGCTCACCTGGACTGAGGATGGGCAAACCCTAGTTTGGGTTAATTGCTTAGGAGAGGGTTTGTCTGGTCAACCTTTGTGAAATCCTTGAGTATAGATATGTGAAATGTTTTGAGAAGTAGGAGGGCAAATTTTGGGGCATGACAGTAACACAACACAATGGAACTCTCGATGTTGCGCACACATGTGTCTTGCTTGACGAAAAAAATATCATCACTCAATCTAAAATGGAAATGTTGTCATAACATCTTATACAATTATAACAAGAACTGTATTTGAAAATAACATACATAAATTCAACTCATTTGCGAATGCAGAAAATAGTACCAAAGCATGCTTGAGAAATCAAGAACAAACTTATACAAATGAGAAAGAATTAATACATAAATCATTATAAGCATATAAATTAAAAACACACAATGGTTGTCAATTGAATTTTTTTTTATGGAAATAAACATTCATGGGTTTCATAATTTGAGAACATAACAAGCATTTTTAACCAACTACAATATACTTTAAGAAAAATGTTACTTTCAAAGAAAAATTTGGATCTATATTACCTCACTCTTGATAGAATAAAAGTTGCACTCACGTGATGTAAAATACTCAAACAAAGTGTTAGCGCAAAAGTATAAAGTGCAAGCAACTTAAAAAACATTAAGCAACATTGGAGACATCAATAATATCTAACTATTCACGTGTGTTGAATTTGTTGTCATTGAAATGTCAATTTGTTTTAAGTTATCCATGCTGAATCGCTTTAGTAATTCGAGACAATACATTGTTTGACACACAAATATTCCTTTCTTGAGTTGGTTTATTTGGAGGCCGAGAATGTAATTCAACTCCCTCATGAGACTCATTTCAAACTCTTTGTGCATAAGCTTAAAGAACTCATTGACATGTTTCATGTCGGTAGAATCAAATATAATATAATGTCAAATGTGTTATGCTTGTTGTTTGATGACGTCAAACATGACTATGTACACATAAGTGTTCAGAAAGAATAAAGAAAAAAGAATACATGAAAATATAATATGATGAGATCATTATAAATATATAAATTGATAAGACACAATGATTATCAATTAAGAATTATTTTGCAAAAGGTTATTATATCATACACCAAGTATGACATGTACTTAGAAAAATAAACAAGTAAAAAAAATGACTTACTAACAAAACAAAAATTGAAACGATACTATCTCGTTGTACAATATGACGGAGGATGCACTTGCATTTCATAAGGAAATCTCGAAAAAAAAGTTGAACCAAATGCAAAATATACCACAAAAACTTTAAAAAACCACAATCTTACCACTCTTCAATTTGACAAAGTACTCAAAAGTATAGCTTGTGATAAATTCAAGAAGGTAATTGATTTGATGATCATTCATTTTGATTGAACATTAATCTTGATCCTTTTGATGATAGTTATCTTCCTTCTTCTCATGTTTCACTGATTCTAGTTGATCAATTTCTTCTTTGACGTCATTGAGTATGTCTTCGTGCATTGTTAGTGGCCGAGAAAGTAATTTAATTCTCTCATGAGGCTCATTTCAAACTCTCTGCATAAGCTTAGAGAACTCATTGACAAGTTGCATGCCAGTAGAATCAAATATGATATAATGTTAAATGGGTTATGGTTGATGTTTAATGAAACAAAACATGCTTATGTACACATAAGTATTCATAAATAATAAAGAAAAAAGAATACATGAAAATATAATATGATGAAATCATCATAATTTATAAGTATATAAATTGTAGGGATGACAACAGGTCGGGTCGGGTGCGGGTTTCACACTATCCAAACCCGCACCCAAAATTATCACCCGAATCCAAACCCAAAGGCTATTCGGATGGACAAATAACACCCATGCCCACACCCGTTGGGTTCAAGTTTTTCCACCCAAACCGGAACCCACATCAACAAAAAATACAACAACATTAAAATTAAAATTAAGGTCTATATATATATATATATATATATATATATATATATATATATATATATATATATATATATATATATATATATATATATATATATATATATATATATATAACACATTGGTACTTTATGTTGTTTTCGCTACATGTGAGTCATTTATGTTAACTAACATTTGCATCGTTGACCTTTATGTTATTTTATTTTGTTATATTTATGTTATTTTAACTTCTAAAACTCATATTAAATTAGTTTTTGATCCAAAAATTATGAAAAAATTTCTAAACATATTTCTTCTCGTTTTACACTTCATGTAATTTTCTGAAAATTTTATTTTCTGTTTTACTATTTTTCTTTAATTTTTTCCTTTTCGTGCATTTTAATTAGTTTAAAAATACTTTTATGCACCAAAAAATTCTGAAAATTTTATTATATGATCCAATGATGGTCTATGCCCTATGTTAAGTGACATATTTGTACCATTAGTGACACTTCTACTTTTCTGGAAGTAAGTTTGGAGAAAAGGTCAACGATGTAAGCATTAGTAAATGATGTACTTGTGCATCCTTTTAGGGGTACTTATGCATCCTTTTATGTTTACTAATGCTTACATCGTTGACCTTTTCCCCAAACTTATTTTCAAAAAAGTACCCCTAAATATATATAGGCTAAACATAAAAGTTTTAGCCTATATATATTTTGGGGTACTTATGTAATTTAATGTCTAAGCGGGTGTGGCTTCGGGTGCGGGTTTGAGTTCACTCAAACCCGCACCCAAAATATTGGATGACACCCAAACCCAAACCCAGTCAATTCGAGTTTTTACCCGTTGACTCAGATTTGGGGGCGGGTAGGCCCTGCGAGTTTGGATCTTTCTGTTATCCATAATAAATTGATAACACGCCATCATTATCAATTAAAAATTAGGCTTAAATGCAATTTTGATCCCCCTAATTTGAGTGTTTTTAACAGATGATCTCTCTATTACAAAACCAACAATTATAGTCCCTTAATTTTGATGACATTTAGATATTAGTGGTTCCCCTCCAATTTTGCTTATGTGGCGGTGTAACATATTTTTTTGGGTATTAAGCCCAATTACTTATAACTGATCCAACACATACAAATACACAAGGTTGTGTGGGAATGAAATGTATAAACATTTACGCTATTCTTGTCTTAAACGACGTGGGATTACATATGTGTCAGGTGGATTTCAAATCTGCGGCATTTTGTTCAAGTGTATTTGCAATTTGGATGTGTTATACCGCATATATCACCGGAGTGGGCAATTCATTTCACAATCTCATCCGAGACCTGACCAAACAAATTCATTGAAAGGATGCAAGAATACAACGCGTTGAACAACATTGAAATAGAAAAAAATAGAGAAAAGTCAAAAGGGGTGCCACTGGTGGATTGGCCGACGACATTTTTTTTTGTTCATTTAAGTAGTTAGGTTTCATTTTTATTCTAAATGTCATTGTATTATGATGTGGAAATATAGCCATTTTTTAATTTTACCAAAATAAAATATCTGAATACATGAGGGAATTGTTGTTTCTGACTTTCTGTTATGTGTCTAGTTTTTTACTCCCATGGGACTAATCAGAGACATATCTCCAGTTCCCATTTATACAAAAACGAAATCGAAATTTCGGTTTCAATCCTGACACATAGATTGAATTTGTACGATTCATATTTGCCTACCACTACTACAAATAACCTCACTTGTTATATTATTTCATACTAAAATTGTGGTATGACAAAACTCAAATGTCATAAGAGGGTGTCGAGACATTTGGTCTGACAGAAATAGCAAGGCAAGACATAAATAGTTAAGAACAAATATTGAAAAGCAATAAACACACATAATTGTTAACCTAATTCAGAACAACCTACCTACTCTGGGGGCATACCAAACCAGGATAAGTACACTAAAATAGTATCAATTCGTAGACCCTCAACAAACTTCCAGTTTACAACCTAGATAGACTACCCTGGCTAGAGTTTTATCTAACTCACCTAGATATGATGCCCTCCTCAATCCCTCATCACTCACAGACAACGATTAGACAACAATTCTGAACAAATAGGAAGACACACTTTCATGAACATACCTAACTAAGACCTAAAGTTAAACTCCACCGTTTACAACTTTACTCCTGACCAAGAACACAATTTGGAGTTGCTTACAAGCTTTCTCCAAGAACAATACTACCTCTTGCTTCACAGCTTCGAGGAGAACAAAATGACAATCTCACAACTCGAGTGGTTTACTTATACCAACTCTCCTAAAAAGTGGTAACATTAACAAAGCCCTAGACTTTTACATCTTGAACCCGTGCCAAAACTATGTTACAAACTCTTCTGTTTATAACATATTTTCAACTGGGCTTGGGCTTCAAATCATAACATATCAGTTGTTACAAACCAGCAGTAACTTATGCTACAAACAAGGTATTCAATTAAATGTTTCATAAATAATCTCCATATTTAGAAACTTTATATTCTTCAAATATTCTTCTTGATTCTTCTTGACCTTTAATTCAACGCCATATATGATTGCATAATATTCCCAGAATATTTTGCATAAGTTAAATCATAACAAAATTAACTAACCCACTTCAACTCAAGCGCGATGTCATATGCTCCTTCATAGGACATATGATCCAACATATTATTTCAGATGTTGAAACTTCTTCAACTCAACTTGTCCCAACATAAGATAGGACTTCTTGCTCAACCTGTTCATTTTAACAAGTTATATACCTCCTCTCTAACTTATTGATGTCTTATTTGTTTTGCAAAAATTAATGTCAATCCTCAAAATAGAGAACTTACACATACCACAAAAAAACCAAAAATGAACATCATATGACATGTTGAAGTTGTCCACTTTCATCCCGCGAATTTAAGTTCACAGTGTACACCCTAATTGAAGATCTACGTGAAATATTACAGGAATTTATACCTTATGGTGGCAATCGCAAAGTTATGAAGATCGAGTACCGCTCGTCATCTGTTGACAAAGATGAGAAATTTGTGTTCATCAACAGTGAGCTGAGGAACGACGCGAAGATACATGTTATGTGGAATACTTTTACCGGTCTTAAGGAGAAAGTTTCGATCTAGCTACATGCAATTACTTCAAGATTGATCAATGACATTATGATGATGTTGCAACGTCCACGTGGACGTTGATTTGTAATATTTGATTTATGTTAAAGTCCTTAATGTATTTCCTAAGTTTATGTTATGAAGTGTATTTTGAGTTTGTCATATTGATGTTGTAGAATGATGTTTTTTTCTGATTTCTGTATAACACAAAATCAAAATTATTACTCCGGGTCAAAACTAAATTAAATTCAAGTTTCAATGTATAATTTATTAAATATTGGTGCGAACCGAAAATATACCTCCAATTTTGAGGAGAATTTAAGGAATTTAGAAAACCATAGGATGAAATAAGAAATCCCCTTATATTTATACAAATCCAGTTGCAAGATTCTCATGACTACTTTCTAAATAATATATCTCAAAAATTAAGAAAATTAAAAGTAGTAGTAATAAAGTCGTGGTTCAAATTACATTTAGGGTTAATACCTATTTTCACCCCTGACATATGGGGTGTATTTGAAAAACCCCCTACCAAAAAAAAAGTTCCAATTGTTGCCTTGACAAATTTTAAAAGTTTCAGTTTTTACCTTGAGGATGCCACATCACCTAAAAGGCTGATGTGGCTTATATTTTTGTTACATTTGTAAGTTTTTGTTCTGCCATGTCACACAGTACCAAATAAAATGTCCAGAATGCCCTTTTCTTAAAATCCCAAATTATTTGGCAATATTATGTTTCAATTCAGACCCTCCAAATTAGGGTGCAGCCATCCATCTTCATTTGTTTGCAAAATTATTTTACAAAAAAATCCAGTTTCAATTCAGACCCTGCGATTAGGGTTCTTCATCCTTGCAAATGGGTGTGTTTAATTTAGTGTTTCATCATGGGGGAAGTTTCGTGCAAGACGACCATACGTATTATAGAGGAGGTAGTGAGACTACTGTTGAAGGTCAGGACGAAGATAAATGGAGCTTTTTTGAAGCTGTTAGTCTGGTTAAAGATTGGGGTTATGAAGGTTTTAGGCTATGGAGAAAGATTCCGCAAACGGATGAAGGGTTTACAAATGTTGTTGATGATGCAGGAGATGTAGAAGTTGCTAAGCATTGTATGTCTTGTAGGGTTCACGACGATCTTTGGGTAGAGCACGGTGTAGAAGACATGATGACCAAGGTTCTGGTACCTAATGTTGATGACTTCAGCACCTCTAGTGGAGATGATAGTACTGGTGACTATGTTGATGCAAGCCAATGTTTCAATGACAGTGAAGAGGAAAGAGTAATTGACGTAGAAGAAGAGCAATTTGAACAAGTGGAGGTAGTTGTTCCAGTTAGTGGGAATAGGGTGGAGATCGAAGGGAAATCCTTAAGATTCAAGCGTTGTGCATCCAAGGATCCCAAAAAGATGAAAGAAAAGAGCAAAAGGGACAAGGTCAGTGTTTTGGGTCCCAAAAGTGTCTTAGGATCTTGTTCAAAGAGGGCTACAAGGAAATGTGAAGACGTGGATTATGCTAGTGAGGAACTTGAAAGTTCAGATGCTGATGAAAGTGACATGGATGACAAACCTTCCAAGCCAAAGTATGAGAAGTTCAGATCAGAGCTGCTTAACAAAGACTTTCAATTCAAATTAGGTATGGAGTTCATTTCTCTTTCTGAATTTAAAGATGCTATCAGGGATTGGTCAGTATTAAATGGTAGAGAAATAAGGTTTGTTAAGAATGTGAGCTGTAGGGTTAGGGTTGAGTGTAAGAGTAAATGTGGGTTTTTGGCATTGTGTAGCAAAGTGGGAGGCAACCTCACTTACCAGATAAAGACTTGGGTGGGGACCACACATGTGCAAGGGTATTAAATAACAAGTCCGCCAATTCCAAGTGGGTCTCTAAGTTAGTGGTTGAAAAGAGGAAGTCACAAGGAAAGTTAAACTGCAAATTATGTCCGAGCTTAGACAAATATTCTGGGCATTACCAAAGGAAAGCTTGGAGAGCCAAATCTATGGTGAAGAAATAATTGAAGGTGATGCAAAGCAACAATATAACATGTTATGGAGATATGCTTGAGTTGAGAAAACATTGTCTTTGGAACATGTCAAACTAAATCGAGAGACCACATCCAACAGTACCACTAAGATTTGGTAGATTTTACTTCTGTTTTGATGGATGCAAGAAAGGGTTTACCAAGGGTTGTAGACCATTTATAGGGGTAGATGGGTGTCATCTTAAGACACAATATGGAGGTCAGTTGTTAATTGTTGTAGCAAGGGACCCGAATGACCAATATTATCCTTTGGCATTTGGTGTGGTGGAGACTGAGACAAAAGAAAGCTGGAGATGGTTTATGCAATTGCTAATGGAAGACATTGGAGAAGAGAGAAAGTACGTTTTTATTTCAGACCAACAAAAGGTACAAATATGCACTAATTACCTTTGTTATTCACATTTATGAAACATGCACTAATATGCACTAATTCTGCACTAATATGCACTAATTCTGCTACTGTAGTATGTCTTAATTCTGCACTAATATGCACTATTACCTTTGTGACATAGTTCTGGTTTAGTTGCATATTTATGGTTTATTTCCCTATATGCACTACTTAATTCTGGTACTGAAGTTCTTCATGAAATATCTTACCTTTGTGCCATAGTTCTGGTTTATACAAAGTGCACTAATTCTGTATGCATTAATTCTGGTTTATACAAAGTGCACTAATTCTGTATGCACTAATCCTGTATGCATTAATTCTGGTACTGAAGTATGCACTAATTCTGGTTCTGGTTTATACAAATATGCACTAATGTTACATGCCTTGTTCTGTTGCTAATGTTCAACATTTATCAGAACCTGCTGCTAATGTTACATGCCTTGTTCTGTTGCTAATGTTCAACTTTTTTCTGTTGTCTTGTTGTTTTTAGGGACTTGTTAGTGTCTTTGAGGAAATGTATCAGCAAGTTGAACACAGGGTCTGCCTCAGACACCTGTATGCAAATTTCAAGAAGAAATTTGGAGGGGGAGCTGCCATTAGAGACCTGTTATTGGGGGCTGCAAAGGCTACTTACTTCCAGGCTTGGGAGAAGAAGATGAATCAGCTTAAACAAATTGATAAGAAGGCATGGGAATGGCTGATGGGAGTGCCAACAAAACTATGGTGTAAGCATTCATTTTCATTTTACCCTAAGTGTGATGTTTTGATGAATAACTTGAGTGAATCTTTCAATAGTACAATATTACAAGCTAGGGATAAGCCAATACTCACTATGGTAGAATGGATTAAGAACTACGTGATGAATAGGATTGCTAATAGTGTTGTTAAGCTTGATAAGTGGAAGCACAATGTCATGCCTAATCCTAGGAAAAGGCTTGATAAGGAAACATATCTTAGTGGAGAATGGCGCCTACATGGAGTGGTGATTTGTGGCAAGTCCATCACCCATATAATGGATTGCAGTTTGTTGTTGATATTGGGAAAAAACCTGTACTTGTTGTTTTTGGGATCTTGTGGGCATACCTTGTAGGCATGTTGTTTCTGCATTACAGTATCAAAACTTAGATCCTGAGAAATATGTTGACCCTTGTTACATGAGAGAAGCTTACAGGCATGTTATGAAAACAATATTAGTCCAATAAATGGCATGGACATGTGGCCAACTGTGGATGCTGAAGAATTGTTGCCACCACAATACAAGAAGGGACCGAAGGCCTAAGCGAGGTTTAGAGAGTTGGATGAGAATGGTTCAAGGATGAGGAGGGTAGGTGTAGCATATAGATGCACGCATTGTGACAAATTTGGCCATAATTCTAGGAAGTGTCAAGCTAAGGAGCAAGATCCTAATGCACTAAAGAGAAAGGTATTGTGTTCATGAATCAGTTACTGAATAATATTGTGTTCAGCATATTGAAATGTCTTTATTTATATCATTTCGAATAATGCAGAAAGACACCCAGACCAAAGTGTCAAAAAATCATGGGACTGTGGATGAAGGCCCAGAGATGGATGCAAATGTTGATACAACTGCAACTGGAGGTGGAACTGTAGATAAAGACCCAGAGATGGATGCAAATGTTGATACAACTGCAATTGGAGGTGGAACTGTGGATGAAGGCCCAGAGATGGATGCAAATGTTGATACAATCCGAAGGTGGAACGTGGATGAAGGCCCGAGATGGATGCATTGCTGAATAATATGATGGATCTTTATGAAGAACAACAATCACAAGTTGACAATCCCACACAACCTACTGCTATGCAACCTCCCCCAACACATGATTCACAACCTGCTGCAATGCAACCTGACCCTGCTGCTACTAATGTCAAAAAACCTTCAGCTAGGAAAAAGGCCGTGGTCGTGCCTTGGAAGCGATCAAGAAAGAGAGTCAGTGAAAGATTGAAGGAAGTGAGGAATGTCAAAAGACGTGGTGGGCCTGGATCAACACCTGATGCACCTTTGACCATAGGTGAAGAAACTGGTGGTAGTACCTCAAAGAAGATATCAAGGAAGAAGAGGAAGGGCATTGATCAGTAGTTGTGCACATAGTGTGCTATTTTGTAAAATTCAATTTGAAAGTTCCTGTGTCATTTTGTTACTTTGACTTATTATCAGAACAGGCTTGGCTAAAGTTATGTATCATATTATTGTCATTTTGTATCACAGATGTACTTGACTATGTATCACAACAGATTTGCTTAACAATGTTAAAGTCATTTTGTATCACAGATGTACTTGACTATGTATCACAACAGATTTGCTTAACAATGTTAAAGTCATTTTGTACAACAGATTTGCTTGACTATGTATCACAATAGATTGGCTTAACTATGTTATTGTCATTTTGTACAACACATTTGCTTAAGAACAAAATTACTTAACAATAGGTTTGCTTAACAACAAATTTTGTACAACAGAATTACTCAACAGAATTGCTTAAGAACAGATTTCCAAAATATCAGAACAGATTTCCAAAATATTCCAAAACAGTTTTACTTAACAATATATCAGAACAGACTTAAGCAAAATATTCCATAAGAAACCATAAGAAAGAAATATATTCCATATTCCATAACTCAACTAACCAAAACTCATGAGAGTAATATATTCCATATTCCATAACAAAGAAATATAATTCATGAACTAAATTTTACATAGGTTACAACTTCCTAGAACATAAGCCACAACTTCATGAATTTTTACATGAACTAAGTAACAAATGAACCAAAAGACAAATAAATCCAACTAAAACATAATTCAGCTTTTATTTTAACTCATCCATTTTTTTCTCCATGGCTTCCATCTTCAGTGCGATATCTCTCTCCAGTTTGCTCATCAGTTCTACTGAAACTACATCCGAATGGCCGTTATCACCGAAATCATCAGAAAATTCATCATCCCAAACAAATGCGTTGCAGTCATCTCCTTTACCCCGGAACTTACACTTCCAGTATTTTCTCCCGGGATTTGCAACCGATTTTGAAACAAATAACTTCATGGAGACATTGTGGCCGCATTTGGGAGTTACTCTACCATTTGAAGATAAGCTTGAAGTAGAACAATTTGGTTGACTCATGTTTATGAAATCAAAGAAAACTTAAAGATGAAGAGGAAAGCAAAGTTAGGTTGCTGAGATGAAGATGGTTGCGCCCTAATTTGGAGGGTCTGAATTGAAACATAGCATTTGCCAAATAATTTGAGATTTTAAGAAAAATGTAGAAAGGACATTCTGGACATTTTATTTGATATTGTGTGACATGGCATAACAAAAACTTACAAATGTAACAAAAATATAAGCCACATCAGCCTTTTAGGTGATGTGGCATCCTCAAGGTAAAAACTGAAACTTCTAAAATTTGTCAAGGTAACAATTGAAACTTTTTTTTTTTGCAGGGGTTTTTTCAAATACACCCTATATGTCAGGGGTGAAAATAGGTATTAACCCTTACATTTATTATCAACTTATACTATTTTTCAAATTTATCCTTTATGAGGGAAACTTTATTTATCTTTCTATCATGATATTTATTGATTGTTATAAAAGAAGATCTATCATGATCACACAACTAGATATCCAAATTAGAAATAACGATTCTTGGATTATGAAGGGATATCCAAATTAGAAATAACGATTCTTAGATTATGAAGGGAGTGCTTGACCAACGAGAGGATATTGCGAGAATTACAGATCCTGGAAAAAGTTTTAATGTGAGTGAGATATAAATGACTCTACAAAATCATGGTCCCAAGGTAAGATGGAAAAATCTATAGCACAGTAATATGGCAAGACCAAGAACTCAATTTATTTTTTGGTTAGCTTGTAATGAAAGACTGGCGACAAAGGATAGCTGCTAAAATTTGGTATGATCGAAAACTCAACCTGCTGTTTCTGTTCAAAAGAAGAATCGCATAAGTATTTATTCTTTGAATGTGAAAACTATGAAGCATATCTGGATGGAAATTCCAAAATAGATGTGTTACTTGTACATACTCCTAAAAATTGGAATGAAGAGATTAGCTGGTTAATCCAACAAACGAAAGATAAAGGAATGGGGGTTGCTGTCCTTAAAATGGCTGCGACTGAAACAATATATGAATTGTGGAAAGCTAGAAACAATAAAAGCTTTGGCGAAGCTGTTGATTTTACACAGATAGGTAAGAGGATTATAGATACGTTGGTGTATAGAGGGTGGAACAACAATAAGCTTAGGAAGTAAATAGCTATCTTAATGATAGAGGAGTAGTTTGTTTTTTTTTGTTTTACCTTTCTTTTAGTTTCCTGGTTTTTGATTGATAGCTGGATCCAATTTGGATCGCTTATGATGTATTGAGTTTTTGATCTTAATAAAGTTTATTATTTAAAAAAAAAAAAAGATCTATCATGATATTTATTGATTGTTATAGGCTCTTTTTTTTTTTGTAAAACTACAACTAACACGGTTGAAAAGATGTCACTACAGTGATCCCTTTCCTGAGGACTGAGACCCATGAAGCTTTAAAAGCAGTGAGTTGCTAACCACCAAGATGGAGCTCATAGCCATTAGTCCTCCTGTGATTAAAAAATATCAAGCTAATAAACAGAAAATAGCAAGTTTTTTTCCTATGAAGAAAATATATTTGAAATGCGTTATGATTGAAGCCATGCAGTTATATGAAAATAAAACTAGCGGTACAGTGTTGCTCACCTGAAAGTGATGGTGTCATAGCAAAATCAAATTGGGGAAGTAACACACCAGCAGCAATGGGAATGGCAACAACATTGTAAGCCACTGCCCAAGACAAATTTTGGTAAACTTTTGCCATTGTTGCTTGTGCTAGGTCTAATGCATCAATAACCTGTCCATTAAAAAGTCAGGAAACAAGATTGAAAGAAAGCCATATGTTTAAGCAGATCACTTGTATCATGGCGCAATCTCAAAATAATATGAAAACATTTAGAGTTGCCAAGTGCTCACACATCACAAGTGCCGGAAATTTTGGGTAATCAAAATTTCACCTTGTCACCCATTTAGCATCAGAATGATATGAAGGCAATAGAATGACTCCCAGACATCAGAATGACATACCTGTGAAATTTTGTTGCCCAGAAGTATGATTGACGCTGCATCTGAGGCAGCATTCTCTTGAGCTTCATTCTGCAGAGCTATCCCAACATCAGCTGCAGCCAAAGAGGGCGCATCATTGATCCCATCACCTACCTTCGAGAAGGAGGAAAAAAAACTTTGTAAAACACCAGTTCCCATTCAATATTCATTGCTAGATCCATTCTAAAAAATCTAAAATCCAGTGTGATGCTTATAATAGAAGCATTTTAGGGTGAATCTGCACCATTGACCATTGAAATGCATGCTATTCAATGAAGAGCAAACATAAATATCATAACCTCAAAAATAAAAGTATCCAACTATTTAGTCTAAGAGAGGCATGGAGTGTTCAAGACCAATTATTTAGTGTTTTTGTGTATGGGGGGTGGGGGGTGGGGCCAGCTTCCATCATACCATCGCAACACGATGTCCAGCAGCTTTTAGAGATGAAATAAATGCAGCTTTTTGCCGGGGAGACAAGGATGCTTTGACAAAATCGTTTTCAATTCCAACTGTCTCTGCTATAGTTGCAACTGCCTCTTCCCTGTCTCCTGATAAGAGGACAGTTTTAATCCCCTTCTCCTTGAGCCTTGCAATAAATACAAGAAAATCAGACAGAAAACGCACCCACCAAGCATTAGAAAACAACAGAACATACTCAATGTTGGTAAGTACTTCAAATAAATGTGGTATTAAATCCAACTCAAAGTGCAGATTTGAATGGTCAAACTTTAGGAAATAGTCCTAAACCTTGTACGGAAATACCGGTAGTAAGTACAAACCATTTAATACAATATTCATGTCATAAATAAGGAGATATGTACAGCAGATTTGCTAGGTGGCCTAGTTCAATTAAAATATCTAGATAAACTTGCTACAAATGAATATAGTGATATGAATGGTAAACTCGGCATGAAGCGATAAAACATTATAAACTTTCTCTGATGGGAATGGGCAATCAGAAAAAACCACATGCACCGATAACAAGAAAAACTATTGATAAAAATCTTTCCAGTTTAGGGATGATTAGTAGTTTATTAACTCCAAGAGTAGTTACTCATTAACCATATTTTGAACATCATTAACCAACAACCGATTGGGTGGTTACAAGATAGTCGAAATAATTTTATCTGCTTTCTTACAATTTTATTAGGAATTAACAAATGGGTAAGAAAAAGGTGTAATGTTAGTTTTGAGCTTGAAAAGTAAAGACTACAACAAAAATGCACTGCCCCTGTTTCTGAAAAAGTGAACCAACTTCGTATATGACCAGAAAGAAGAAGCAGTAATATTACTTGCCTAAAATGGGTTGGATACATAAAGAAAAGTATAAGTACCTCATTACAGTAGATTCTGCATCTTCACGCACAATGTCAGATATGGCAATAGCCCCAATGATGCCTTCTCCTTCCCGCCCAACGTAGACAACAGTTTTAGAATGCTTCGAAGACGATGTACTCGATGAATGATTTATCAAAGCAAGTTCAAGATTCACCAAATCAGATGGGTTCATTTTAGTCTTGAAACGTTCACGAACCCATTCTAGAGACCCAACCGCTACCAAACGCCCATCTATTTCTGCCAAGGTTCCAAAACCTGGTTCAACTATCTGCCCTTTTGTGAGTGGAATGACCAATTCTAATGACTCAGCTTTATTAGTAATGGCCTTTGCTATTGGATGAGATGCAGTTTTCTCCACTGCGGCCGCAATCTGAAGAATTTCCGACTCTCCATACTCAATAGAGCCTATGGCAGAAACAACTGGTTTTCCTCTGGTAAGGGTTCCTGTCTGAAAGTTTGGTGTTAGAAAGTCTCCCTCTTTGTTCATGAGATAAATGTTAGTCAATGTTCAAAGTTGGAGGAGCATTCAGAATCAGATTATGTTTTAATAGTTAATTGTGTTCATTTATTACATCCACTATATGCTATATATTACACTGTACTACAGGATCTTATTTAGATTGAATAATAATGGCAAACATGAGAGGCGAGAAACAGATATTAGTCTATGAATATTGAATTTACCTTATCTAGAGCAATATAGTTTACACCGGCCAAGCGTTCTAGCACATCCCCTCCTCTGATAAGAAGTCCTTTTCTTGCCCCTGGTCATTGCAGAGACGGTTTATGCCTATTTAGTAAAAAAAAGGGATAGAAAGATATACTAAAAACATCAAACCAGGATGCCAGGGAGTAATATGGTATATTTTATAAAATAAATTCACAAACTCAAGTGTAGAACTTATGCCTGATTGTAAGACAGCTACATACTTTATAATTGCAGTAGTTGTGATTCTTTTGCATTGAAAAAAAAAATACATATATATGTACATATATATATATATACACACACACATACGTGTGTGTGTGTATATATATATATATATATATATATATATATATATATATATATATATATATATATATATATATATATATATATATATATATATATATATATATATATATATATATATATATATATATATATATATATATATATATATATATATATATATATATATATATATATATATATATATAGAAACACGGACAATCAAGAATGTTATAAAGTAAAAAAGAACTAAAAAAAATGAAAGAAATAAACAATAAAGCTTAATGGAAAATGAAATGAGAAAATATTACTTAATGCCAATCAATTTTTCAAGGAAACAGAAATTGGAAATCTGTAGCATTGGATAAAATGATTCAATATTTGAGCAATGAACAGGTTTTTCACCATAAGAGTAATGTGATACATTTAATGTATGTGTTTACTGTTCACATAAAACTTATGTAAGTTTACTAAATGCAGGAAGCATAAATAAAGTACCAAGTGAGGTGCCAACTAGGATGGCTGTTGGTGTGGCAAGACCCAATGCACAGGGACAAGAAACAACCTACAAAAAGGCAAACACTAGTTGTAAATTATTTAACTCGAAACTAAATTACAAACAACAAAAATAGGAGTGCTCCATGCTCAAGAAATAGGGAAGGAAGAAGGTACAAATAGTTTTAATCACGAACCTGAAGCAAAATTACAAGTCAGAGGATGCAAGTTTAGAATTACTCACCAAAACATCTACAGAGAGTTTTAAACTCAAAAGCAGACGATTTCCTTCAGGGCCCGCAATATCATTGAGCAAAACATCAGGAAATATGTTTGTTCCAAAAAAATACCTAGAGACGAACACAACAAGTTTGTTAAAGTTAATGGGCAATATAAACCAAACATAATGTCGGCTTTATTTCTTGATTTTCTTTTATTATTTTGGGCCATTTTCTTATTTCCTAATTATATTTTTTTGGTTCCACAACATATTTAATTTTTATAGTTCAAGAATAATGATTAATAGGATCAATGAGCAACACCTTACTATTCCAAGTGCTTTGATACCAACTTGGGAAATGTTCTTGTATATGTTAGCTGGCAAACGTATTAACTAAGGGCCTTTCCTAAAACAAATTTTGTTGAGAAAACTTAATAATTTGCACGTTTGGGTCGTCCTAGTTTTTAGGAGTGTCAGTAAGTTTGTTTCAGTATACCTAGTAAGTTTGTTTCAGTATACCTAGTAAGTTTGTTCAGTTTACCTAGTCAATAGGAATTTATTTTGAACTTGTTAGATAATGCCTATTTTCATGTTACCTTCAGTTATGTATTTGCCTATTTATAGGCTGTTAGTTTATCAATGAAACGTCCCACAAAAATCATATTCTGTCTACTTTTGTTAAACAACTTTGAGGTCTTATTCTTAAGATGAGAATGAAAGATCCATTCTTATTCGTAAGATGAGAATGAAAGAGATCCATTAATCAGCTTGAGGAAAAAGGTTGTCTCATTACCTGATTTTCTTTCCATGGTTTTCTCTCATTAATTTGTACTGTTTCCTTTTTCTTGGTTACATGTACAAAACTGTGTTTCATATTTATGGTTTTAAGACAGACTTTATTTGCGTGATTTTAAAATAATTAGTAAAATGTATAATCTTCAAAAATTAGAAATAATAATCAAATTTCATCCTTTTTACTCGGTGTCTGTACATCAACAAATAGAAATAATAATCAGATTTCATCCTTTTTTTGAGTAATGTTAGGAACCCAAAAATCGAGTTCTAAAAAAATATCAGTTTTAGTAAGCAATATGATAAAATAGGAGAGAATATCTCCTTCAAGGGTTTCCCCTTCATAATAGAGAATACTCTATTCACAATTTCAAGATTCAAAGATGCTGTCTACCCTTTGTATTCTCTTATTTATACACATACTCTATAACAACCTCAACTAACTAACTTCTATAACAACTCTAAGTACTATATTACTACTATAATATATATTATTCTATATCATAACAAATAAGCCTTTTACTTTTCTACATGGGAAAATTGACTATACATGATAATCATAAATTTCATAGTAGGATTTTAAGAATCATGGCCAATAACACAGGTATGGAACACAACTCTTTTTCCTTTGAAGTGTCGGGGATACGTAGGTTGGGTTACATCAATATATGTAATAATAAACTAGCACTCCCTCCGTTTTTTATTATATATCATTTTGAGAAAAATATTTGTACCAAATTATAAGTCATTTTACAATATCAATGTCACTAATATTTTTTTCTATTTTACCCTTAAGTATTTAATATTCTTTTAATTTATATTTCTCATACCATTAATGAAAAATAATCTAATAAAATCCTTCACACATTCTCTTTTTTAATTCAACAATCATTACATTTCTTAATCAATGTGAAATGGTCAAAACGACTTATAAAGTTATGATAAAAACGGATGGAGTATTAGTTATGTTGGAAAATATCTTATTTCCCTTTTCATTATTTCTATTTATTGTCTTTTATTTTTCTTTATTCTCTATTAAAGAGAGAATTAATTATCATTATTGTATTACTATATATACCTTAGAGTGAGGAATAAAATAGAACAGTTGTTTACCATTCTGTTCAATATGGTATCAAGAGCTCTGTGTTAGGGTTTACTGTAAAGCTTCCACAACTAGTGGGGTTAGGGTTTTCTGTTCGACCCGGTTTCTTACCCGACCCGATTCACATACCTGCTTAATTCCCTATGGCGAATCGCAACACCAGTTGGCCTACTCCAGGGTTCGCCTACATCGGATCCAATAATGACGGCGGTGGCCGCGGTGATGGCCGTGGCCGTGGTAACGGTGGTGGCGGTGATGGCGGTGGCCGCGGTGACGGTGGTGGTCATGCATTTCAAGCTAGTAATTCTGATCAAGGGCGGCAACTCTCTTCACGTCAGCTTCCACTCACTACGGAACAACTAGACAAACTGTACAAACTCCTCGAGTCTCCAACTCCTACTTGCTCTATAGCAACAAAAGGTAATTCTGCATTTATTAGTGTCAGCCCCAGTCATACTTGGATAGTAGATTCAGGTGCCTCTGATCATATGACAGGTGAATCTACTTTGTTCTCTTCATATAGTCCATGTGCAGGTAATCAAAAAATAAAAATCGCAGATGGCTCTTTTTCAGCCATTGCAGGTAAAGGGTCAGTTGTGTTGTCTCCGATGTTGACTCTTAAAAATGTCCTTCATGTTCCAAATTTATCATGTAATCTAATGTCTGTCAGTAAATTAGCCCAAGATATAAATTGTCAAACTAATTTTTTCCAATCTCACTGTGTCTTTCAGGATTTGAACTCGGGGAAGATGATTGGCAGTGCTAAGGAGAGTGGAGGACTCTACTACTTTGACATTGGATTTGCATCACAACTACCTTCAAAAACAATAAGTTCCTGTTTTGAGTCTTTTTCTGTTTTGAATAATAAAGATGACAACATTATGGTATGGCATTTAATATTAGGTCATTCTAGTTTTCGTTACTTAAAACACTTGTTTCCTAAGTTATTTCACAATAAGAACTTTTCTTCGTTTAAATGTGAAGCATGTGAGTTTGCAAAACATCATCGTTCCCAATTTTCAATACAGCCTTATAAACCATCAAAACCTTTTTCTATTATTCACAGTGATGTTTGGGGCCCTAACCGTACAAGTACACTCTCTCAAAAAAAATGGTTTATCACATTTATAGATGACCATACAAGAGTATGTTGGGTGTACTTGTTAAAGGGGAAATCAGATGTTTGTCAGGCTGTAAAGAATTTTTTTATAATGGTGCAAAATCAATTTCAAACAAATATCCAAGTCTTTAAAAGTGATAATGGCAAAGAATATTTTAATACTATCCTGGATGAGTTTTTTCTAAAAAATGGGATTGTACATCAAAGTTCATGTCCTAATACTCCTCAACAAAATGGAGTTGCCGAAAGGAAAAATAGACATTTATTGGAGGTTGCTAGAGCTCTACTTTTTTCAAATAAAGTACCAAAATATTTAGGGGTAATTTGTTTGCATATTTAATTAATAGAATGCCCTCAAAAATTTTGAATTTTCAAACTCCAATTAATACTTTCAAAGAATGTTTTCCTAGTACTCGTGTTTTAACTGATCTAACATTAAGAATCTTTGGTTGCACAGCATTTGTTCATGAACATAAAAATGTTGGAAAACTTGAACCACGTGCTATAAAATGTGTTTTTGTTGGATACTCTCCAACCCAAAAAGGATATAAATGTTTTGATCCAAAAAACAAGAAAATGTTTGTCACTATGGACGTTACATTCTTTGAAAATAAACCTTTTTTTGATGACACTCATCAAGGGTGGGATATAAAAGAAGACTTGTTTCAAATTGAGGACATGAGTTTTTTAAATAATTTATCTTTACCTGCATCCCAAAGTTCTGTGACTTATACTTCTGCACCAACAAAAATTGGCCATGATTCTTTAACTGATCCTACTCCTGTTATGAGTAAGGAACTTTGTGAATCTGAGCCAACATTTTCTCATGGAAAAAACAATGAAATTCCTGAAAATAATAATAGTGATGATCTAATTGAAATGCCACAAAATAATGAGTCACTTCAGGAAAACAGATTTGAATTAGGAAACGGAATTTGGAAAGGGAAGGTTTTTGTGAAAAAGCACCACAAAGAAAGGGATGAGTCCACATCTCAACACTGTCAGGAATCTGAACCGGGGAATGATCAACCTCCTAAGAATAGGAAAGGTAAGTCCATCTCTGTTTCTGAAAGTCGTATTTTGTATCCTGATATTGATGATCCTGTTGCCATTAGAAAACCTGTTAGATCTTGTACTAAACACCCAATGTCCAATTTTATATCATATTCAAATTTGTCTTCATCTCTGTCTGCCTTCACCTCAAAATTGTCTAGTGTAGAAATTCCAAAAAATGTACAGATTGCTCTAGAAATTCCAAAGTGGAGGGAAGCTGTACTTGAGGAGATGAAAGCTCTAGAAAAGAACAAAACTTGGAGTGTTACAACACTACCGGATGGCAAGAAGACAGTTGGATGCAAATGGGTGTTTACTGTGAAGTATAATTCAGATGGGTCAATTGAAAGGTACAAGGCTCGCTTGGTAGCTAAAGGCTTTACTCAGACCTATGGTATAGACTACTCTGAGACATTTGCTCCTGTTGCAAAACTAAACACTGTAAGAATTCTTTTATCTCTTGCCGCTAACCTGGATTGGCCCTTACATCAGTTAGATGTTAAGAATGCATTTCTTAATGGTGATCTAGAAGAAGAAGTATACATGGACACTCCTCCTGGGTTTGAAAACAAATTTGGATCAAATGTATGCAAACTAAATAAGTCTTTGTATGGACTAAAACAGTCCCCTAGAGCTTGGTTTGAAAAATTCACTCATCCATGAAGAAACAAGGGTACATTCAAGGACGTGATCACACCTTGTTCACAAAGTTCTCTCAAGATGGAAAACTTGCCGTCCGATTGTATATGTTGATGATATTGTCCTTCTGGAGACGATACATTGAAATGGCTAGAGTAAAAGAGAAACTAGCGAGACTTTGAGATCAAGGACTTAGGATCCATGAGATATTTTCTTGGTATGGAGGTTGCTCGGTCAAAGAATGGTATTGTGGTTTCACAGCAGAAATACATTCTAGACTTATTGAAAGAAACAGGAATGAGTGGATGCCGTCCTGCAGATACCCCTATGGATCCTAATGCTAAACTTTGGGGAGAAGGAAATGTTCGGTTGATCTTGGAAGATATCGAGATTGGTTGGAAAACGATTTATTTGGCACACACCGACCGATATTGCTTTCTCGAGTGTAGTAAGTCGGTTTATGCATTCTCCTTACGAGGAACATCTTGAGGCGGTCTGGATCTTGAGATATTTGAAGGAAATCTCGTAAAGGCTTACATTTTAAGAAAACTATTCAAAGAAATGTGTCTATCTTCACCGATCTTTGATTAAGGTTCGATCCACAGATAGATCGATCGGATATTGTACCTATGTTTGGGGTAATCTTGTGACATGGAGGAGTAAGAAACAAGGAGTGTAGCAAGAAGTAGTGCGAGTTTAGAGCTATGTCTCAAGGTATTTGTGAAGGATTATGGATCCTTAGAGTATTAGAAGAACTTAAGATAAAAATTGAACTTCCATTAAAATTATACTCGACAAAAAGTCATTAGCATAGCTCATAACCCAGTTCAACATGACAGAACCAAACATATTGAGATTGATCGACACTTCATGAAAGAGAAGTTAGATGCTGGAATCATATGCCTCCTTTTTGTGATTTCAAATCGAAATCATGGATATCCTAACCAAAAGTTTGGCAAGACCAACCTTTGAAAATTTGATAGACAAATTGGGCATGATAGATATCTATGCACCAACTTGAGGGGGGGGTGTTGGAAAATATCTTATTTCCCTTTTCATTATTTCTATTTATTGTCTTTTATTTTTCTTTATTCTCTATTAAAGAGAGAATTAATTATCATTATTGTATTACTACTATATATACCAGCCTTAGAGCTGAGGAATAAAATAGAACAGTTGTTTACCATTCTGTTCAATAAGTTAGTTAGGGCTATATCAAATAAACCACAGCAGTTGGGACTATCCGTACATGTCATAACCAAATCACCTAAAACTAAGAGAATTTGTATAGAAATATAAGTACTTACCAAAATGCAAATGTTGCCGCTGACAGAGTCATTATGCTAAATACAAATGGCCCTGCTATTGAATCTGCAAGTCTTTGAACAGGAGCTTCACGTGATTGAGCATCCTCAACCTATATTTAACCAGATAAAGCTGTGATACTGTAGATACTCTCCACAAATGCTCGATTCTCATGTCTCAAAGTAATGAACTTATCAGTATTACAATCTCAAAATATTAATAGAATCACCACCATACTAAAAGACGTTAGTTCTGAATATAGAGAACAACATGATGAAAATTAAGAAGTTTATTTGAATATCCTCCTCTACCAATGGACCAATGGGTATCTGGGTATCTATAGTTAAGGGGAGAGAGAGAGAATGAAACAATGATTTCTTCCCCAGAAATTGGAAAGACTGGTCTCTACCACCCAAAATTGACTGACAAACTAAGTGCGTGTTTGAATGACGCTTCCAAACTCAGTTTCAAGAAGGAGCTCCTATTTACTTATTTGTTGAATGGCCATTGATATTCACACTACTGCAGTTTGAAAGGGGAGTAAATGACAACCTGTTTCCGAAATTCCCCAAATGCCTCCATCTACCTCAACAACTTAACTAATGGCTTGAAAGGTTTGCTCTTAACTGACGAGTCTTAATTAACTTTGGCTGAGTTGATTTCTTGGCTACATTCTTATTTCTCTTGTTAACTTTCCTAAATTGTGGATTGTGGTTGTTGATAACAGACTCCAGAATGCATGGTTTTGAAATTAAACTAATAAATTAAGTTATATGCAAAGCACTGTCCTACAAAATTATAAAAACTAAGGATGCCAGAAATTACATTCTTAATTGGGAAAGAACACGGAAAAACTAGATTTTCTCATTAACACTATATAGTCTAACCACTAAGCCACTACAGAAGATGTGATACTAACCATGCGTACAATCTTGGATATCATTGTGTTGGAGCCAGTAGAAGAAGATTCAATCCTTAAAGGACCATCCTGAAATAGATATTTGTTGGCAAATGCAATAGATTAATGATTGCCCTCCAAATCAAAGGGACAAGATCAAAACATCAGATGCGCCCCAGCTATTAATTTAGCGAGACATCATAAAATTCAAGTTTGATTTCAAAACCTTACCCAGTTTATAGTTCCTGCTGAAACTGTGAGGCCTTCCTCCTTAAATACAGGAAGTGATTCTCCTGTAAGCATGGATTCGTCCACAACGCTTCTTCCTGCAACGACCCTTCCCTGCCCAGAAGTTTATAATGTCAGCAAGCAATACCATGTGAACCAACAAGATTCGTCATATATTCCTTCTTAAATCGTGAAGGGATGCCTCATGGTCAACGTGTAATCGATTGTATAACTGTTTTCTAAGCCAATGCTATTACAATAGGTGGTGGAAGATTGGGCCCACTTTAGGTACTTCAGATGCTTTTAAAGTTTAAGTTTAAACCTAAACTTTTAAAGTTTAAACCTAAACTCAGGTATCACACATATAACGTAATTATAAATATATTAACACAAACAAAGTTTCACCAACAATCTGAAAGGCTCACATCTATAGGAATAGTTTCTCCAGGCAACACCAACACTGAGTCTCCTACTCGAATATCATCAGTTGGAACTTCCACACAAATTGAATCAGAGCTCAGCACACTGTCAGTAGATAGGGAACCTTCTGATGAGGTAATGACAAGTCTTGACTGAGTAGATATTAGTGACTGGAAAAACATACACCCCAATGGTTAAACCAACTTATAAATATGACTCGTCAAAAAACAATGCTACTCTCTAAATTCAAAGACATGATGCTTAATGCTCAAATAAGCCATTTTTCCTTTCACCAATGTTCCAGTTCTTGGATTACTAAATTTTATAGGAAATAATGATACAGTATCTCTTATGGCTTAAATTACGACCATTAACCAATGTTCCAGTTCTTGGATTACTAATTTTTCTAAGAAATAACGATATACTATCTCTTAATTTTTAGATCAAGACCTTTAACCAATGTTCCAGTTCTTGGATACTAATTTCCTTTAGCCAACGTTCCAGTTCATGGATTATGACTTTTAAATTCAAACTAGAAATGAAATTTGAAATGAGATTGGATTTTGAAATAGAACACCATCACAATATCTTATTTATGCTGCGCGACTCTTTCAAAGGTCATATAATCATCAAAAGAGAACATATTATTAGATCAGTCTATCCCAACAATGTTGGGGCAGTTAGGCTTACAAAGCCTCAAGCGTCATCAACCACTAATGATATACTATCAAACATTGCCTACGAACTGTGTAATAATTTGTAACAGAAATCACAAATAAAAAAGAAGTTTTACATTTAGGAAAAGAGATCAAACATGATTTTCAAAAAACAGACTTTTGAATTAAAATAAGGATGACGAAAGATGGAAGAAGATTTTAAAATGGTCCAACAAGGACTAAGAATATAGAAAAGACAACAATTTTCTTGAAAACTTATTTTCCTGGAATATTATCAAACAAAAGAGATGGATCACATTGCAACTTACAAGTAATTCATTCATATCACTAGACGCCTGAATCCTTGCTTTTTCTTCCAGAGAACGTCCTAGAAGCACGAAACCAAGAAGCATGACCTGCATGCTAAAAGACAAAATCCTTATATGAGGAGCTTATTATCAACATGAATGTTAGAAATGCGAATAAACTATAAAGAAGTTGAGGTTATTATATCTAAGCAAACAAAATCCCTAGCCAGGTTAAGTAGTAGTTTGCTCTTGCTTGGCTTAAAAACAAATTTTCAAATGGAAAATATTGAGACATTTGAAAGTAAAGAAAGTCACCGGTTCATCAAAGAATGATGCATCCCATGCCAGCTCGCGGTTCAGCAATGAGATCTATAGCAGATATGAAGTTCAAATTAACAGCACATAAAACAAAAACAGAAATTTAGCTATTTTGTAACTTAATGGAACACTCAAATCCCACAGAGAATCTCACCGAACTGATGATGAAAGCAGCTATTGAACCAAATCCCACAAGAGAGTTCATATTTGGCGACCCTTTCTTGAAAGCATTTAGACCATCAAAGAGTAACTCTGCAAAAGTTTTGCAAGTCTAGTGCAGTTAGAAAATCTTAACACTATGATTAACTCCGGATTTTTAACAAATGTATCCCAGAACTGGAAAGACCACAATTCGAAACAAAGTTTTTGTCAAATTTACAAATACATTCATCATTGAAAGAGTTTTCAGTAAACTTGTCCCCTAAAAAACCAAAAATAGCAACTTTATTTAAATATCTAAAAAAAGAAGTCCCAAAATAACAAACTTACCTAACCAATTCACTAATTACAAAAGTTTCTAAAGTTGTATTGATGTATTCACATTTACCATAAATGCATAATGAAAGATATTGAACAAGAGATGGATACAAACTAACCTCTTCCAGGTCCCAATAACGCGCCCAAAGCTAAACCACCTTTCACATATGAATTATGAAGAAATTCCATAACCGGTCCTACAAAAAGAAAAGCAAGTAATGTTTGAGAAATTTGGTTCCAAAAATTGAAGTAAATTTGCAGCTGAACAATACCATGAGCAATATGAATCCCGAACGAATGAAAAATATGCGAAGCATGCGATCCACAGCAGAGTGCGACCAAAGTCCAAGCGAAAGCGACGCGGTTACGGCTCTTGACGAGAAGTTCCTCCTTCTTCTTCACCAATTCCTTCCACTTCCTAACATTTTCCGCCACTCCCAAACCAGACTCCCTCTTCTTAGTCGGAAACCCGCATTCGCTGAGTCGCAGAGCAAGGCTCTCGGCGACGCTCGCGTGTTCCTCTTGGAGGCGTTTAAGCTTAACAGCTGCGGTTTCGGTCAACATGTTGACCACGACGGAGTCGACTCGGTCGTCGGCGGAGAGGATGGTTTTGACTCGGGAGACGCAGCCGCCGCACATCATTCCGGTTACATCGAGAAGAAGCGGCGAGTCTTTGATTTGTGATTCCGGTGAGCGAATTTCAGTGCTGAAAGAGTTGGAAATTTGGCGGTGGGAGCGACGTGGTTCTGAGGGAAGTTGTGAAATGAAACGGCGGGAGCGACGTGGTTCTGAGGGAAGTTGTGAAATGAAGCGGCGGTGGTGATTGAGATTGAAAAAGAGGTTAGGTGGGGAGGAGAGGGAAAATGTTAGCAGATGAGAAGCCATTATCGGGGGTTGAAGAGGTGAACCACTAAAATTCTCATTTTACATAGTGTCGTGATAGTCTCTCCATATGAGGTCACCGTTAGGGACCGGTTATCTGCTATAGAGCCGTAATAATCAGGGACTTTTTTTTCTTTTAAATAAATAACACTTCTTACACGTGTAAATCATTTTTACATTTTGAGTTCGTTTTTAATATGATTTTGTATGTCTATATAATCTTAATTTGGTTAAACTATTAAATTTATTAATTATTTATATAATTTTATAAGTTTAATTTTAGAATAGTGAAATAATTGATATTTATACCAGAGTGTCCTTATTATTGATTGTAAAAAGAGATGTGATATAATTAGGAGTATATTGGAATAAAATAATTAGTATATTTTAAAAGTTAAAGAGTGTCCTATAAAAAGGAATAAGAAAAAATTTAAAACAATCTTATAATTAGGAACATATGTGGTATTAAGTATTATGTGCTAATTTATTTTATGGTTAGCTTTTCTTTGTCATATTATGGCTAAAAAAGAGAAGTAGTGTGATTATTGTGCTAACCACTAACCAACTAAGTGTTTGGCTACCTTGCTATTATTGATGGAGAGATTTTGATGATTCTCTTAGGAGATTTTGAGGGGGTCAAACTGACTAACTAATATTTATTTTGATCAATTATCTTTACATTCTCGTAGTTAAGTAATGGATGCAATATTTCCACTTTATCCCATGTAAGAAAGGTTGTTGTATTAGGTTTTTATGAGAGAAAGGAAACCAAAAGGCTAATAGTTGACTCCTGTTATTGGATGGTATTGACAAGCCCAAGTGCTTTCTCTAAGTGGGGTGCAAGGACTCAGCATAAGATATACATGCATGTAAGTTTGATATAATCTCTAGTACATAAACTTTAATGGAACAATATCGTAGATAATACTTTATATTTATGATCAATAACATAAACTTTATAGTTTCAAGTTGTTCTGGACTGGACCAACACCTGGCTCACAATCACTCAGACCTAATCCAGTTCCCCCATAAGTCCTAGAGGCCCACATGCTCACGACCGTTGGGGACTTCTCCCACATATGTATTAGGGCAACGTGGTCAACAACAGTTTTGACCATCACCGTGCCCTCCGAGAATAACGGGTCAACTTCCCTTATATCTCGGAGGGAGCTGCACATTAGGGATGAGGTCAAGTGCTGGACTTTATACACATGTAAACCTTGTCAATCTCTTAGTGAGCTTAATAATCTGAAGGCTTAGAAAACACTTAGAAGGGGGTTGAATAAGTTTTTCACTTTTAAATTTTTCATTTACTTAACAACAAACTAAACACACAAGGATTTTTATCCTGGTTCGTTTGAAACTCAAACTACTCCAGTCCACCCGTCAAGGTGATTTCGCCTTTCTCAACGAGGACTTAATCTGTTGTAATCAAAAGATTACAATTGCACAACCAATTGTTATGACTAACAATAATGCACAAGCCAATTACAAGTTACTAACACCTATAAGACTCAACTAGTCCTAGCCCTCTTGAGAAATCTGACCCAACTGGTCTCTCAAGGAACAATTACACAAGAACTTCTAACTTAAGTGTATGACTTGCTTTTAAAAGCTTTATCACTGAAAGTGATGTTTTACACAAGAATGTTCAAGCTCAAATATGAAAAATAAACTTAACAGAATGATGGTTTTGATTTTGGCAGCGTAAGTTCTCTTTCAAATAATTGTTTTTTTTTGCTTATTTGAATTGTGCTCTTTATATAGATTTTAAAGAAAAGTTTTGTTGCAACGTTTACGTGTCTTGATTACTGGAGAACGTAATTAAGATGTTTAATTTCATGTGCTTTGTTTTCTCCAAGTGCCTAGAAAGTTGAACCACTCAAGTACTTCGGTCGTCTTAGCCTTAGTAGGGTAACGTTACTGTAGCAGACTTTGTCTTAGAAGATGACATCCTAATACTTCATGATCTTCTGTAAGCCTTGTTCAAAACATCTTTTAATCAGAACATTCTTTGGTGCTTTTATCAGAGGTTGCGCTAGCATGCTTCCTTCAGAAGTTGCTTTCAGCTTGCGTGACCAGAAGTTCCATTCTTCATTAGAACTTCTAATACTTGTTTGCTCAACATGATTTGATATTTCTATATTCTTGAGTGCTTGAGTCAAGACATCATCTGAAATAAAAACAATTACATCATAGTATCATATCTATTATACAAAATTTATTTCACTTGTTATCATCAAAACTCTAAGATAAGATTAGAACCAAACTTTGTTCTAATATAATCCAGCCCACTAAGCAGACCTTGGGCCAACGCTGGGGGCTATAAATACTCTCTCACTTAAAAGGGTCAATGATTCATCCATTGTTACTCTCTTGTACTTGCACCCTGATTGTTCTTTTTCTCACTTTGACATCGGAGTACCTTGCAGGTACACCCCCATCGTTCTCAACCGCAGAAGATCACTTCCAATTTGTGGGCCAGCGATGATACTTATGATCAGGTACGATCACAAGTAAATGTTGTTCAACGTAGTATATTTTATGATTAGACAAGTCAAAAAGTTTGAGGAATTGTAATTTTTCTAATGTAATGATAAACGTGTAACTTGTATATAACTATATCGTATATTTTGTTCTATTTTTCTGTTCAAATTTGCAGGCATGTTGTTACATTTGCATTGGCATTAAATTGGGAGATAATTAAATAAGATTCGATCAATTGAGTCTTTAGGGTTTGACTTGAATTATGAGTTTTTATTTTTATGTCGTGTTATTGAGCCGTTAGCACTTAAATTGAAATGTGAAATTAGATTGTGATATTATTCAAATTTTGTTTGTGTTTCGTTTTAAATTATTTTGATCATTTATCTTCATATTTCCCGCAATTAAGTAATGGATGTGATCTCTCCACTCTATCCCATCATTCCCATGTAAGGAAGGATATTGTATTAGGTTCTTATGAGAGAGAGAAAACAAAGAGGCTAACAATTTACGCATGTTATTGGATGATATTGACAAGCCCAAGTGTGGTGCAAAGACTCAACCTAAGATATACTTCCATGTAAGTTTGATATAAGCTTTGGTACATAAATTTCTATAGAATGATATCGTAGATAATACTGTGTATTTGTGATTAATAACATAAACTATATAGTTACAAGTGAATGTTGTTCAATATAGTCCATTTTATGATTAGGCAAGTCCAAAAGTTTGAGGAATTGTGATTTTTCCAATGTGAGTCTTTTCAAAAAACGACATTACATATTTATATGCATCGACTTTTGCAATGCACACGAAGCCTAGAGAGGCATTTAGTGCATGTCAAACGTTTGTGATCTTTTTTCCTATCAATCCTACTAAAGTGTTTCATCTCTCTTAGACCATGTTTATTGCTTATAAACTGCATCATTACTGGTATTTTACTACCCTTAAGCCCTCTCGTCCTAACATCACTTTTCCTAATGGCAAACCCTTTACATTTACCATACTTAAAATAAAATGCATTCGCTTCATCAACTGTCCTGAATTTTATAACACGAATTTCATCCGCAATAACAACATTAATATTCACCTTTCTATCACCTACAACTGCATCTAATTCAACAAAATCTTTGTTGTGACTATTACCAGAGCCATCACCGTCATCTGAACTTTGATACGCATTGGACACTGAATTGTTGTCATCATGAGCATCGTCTGATTCAACATCAATTGTATCACTATCACGACAAAAACTCAGTTGGAATCATAATGGTCATAATTTTCTATAGTAAACCTAAACTAACACATTTGTTAACACACCAAAACTCAGCATCAATCACAATACCTAATTTCCTATTAAAATCAAAGGTGCCTAACATAATTGAAAATTCCAAATCATAAATAGGAAACCCATGTAAATAAAACAAATTAAAGCATACACTCTAAATTCATAAAATTTAAATCAAATTTAACACCAACTCTGAATTATCACAATTTTTAACACAACAAAACTCAACATCAATCACAATTCCATATTTCCCAATTAAATCAAGGGGTCTGATTCAAAGGTACCCACCAAAACTAAAAAATCGAAATCATCAAATATAAAAGCCATGTAAATAAAATAAATTCATGAATAAACCCTAATTCCCAATTTAAAATCGAATATAACACCCAAATTTATACTTTATTTGAAATTAGTAAATCTTAACCATTAATTGCAAACAAATTTAACAAACATTTTCTCATTTACCTTAGCAACAACGTGCTCAATACGAACACAATTAGATAATTGGTCGTGTTATGTTTGATGAGTGTTCGGCAAATTGACAACCTCAAAGGAATAGGGACGAACACGATGAATGTTGTTTTGAGTTTGCAATGTTGGAAAAAATATGCAAATAGGAGATGAGGACGGTGAATAATTTCGGCTTGTTCAAAAATGACGGCGAACAAACACGAAATTAGGGTTTCAGGATGGAAGATGAATATGGTGTTGATGAATTGAGGACAATGAAATTCGCGTTGACGTAATTTGTTTTATTATAATTGATTTTTATTATAATTATAATTTAAAAACAATATTAATATGTTAGAAACTTAATTGCAATATTCATAACTATAAAGTTACCACAGTAAGTGACATTGATGATACAATCATATGTATCATTTTAGGGCTTATGCATAATTCTGATTGATCAGAATGTGACTTCTTCAAAAGAGTCATTTTAATGACTTCACCATAGAATTTTCCTTATAAAAACCAGACACAATGTTTTAACATTGCTAGAAAAAGACCGGGATAGTCATCCGTCTCAAATAAATCTTTTGAGCATTTTGAAAATTTGATATTTAGGAGTTAAAATTTTTAAAAACTAAAATGAAAATAAAAGAGTTTTGATTATATATAAACGCTAGTAAGATACTTGTGCTCACGCACGAGTGGATATATTTGGTACAATATAAAATATATTTAGAAGCATGTAAGTTTGAAATGAAATATTTAATTGTAAAATAAATAATTATCATAAAATTCAATTGTATTAAATAATCATATAAAATAAAAAGAAAAAAGGAAACAAATAAGATGGAGAAAGAAGAAAAAAATATTTTAAAATTTGAAAATAAAAATTTTAGTTTTCAAATAAAACTCATTGTTGATTAAAGTAAAATAGACATTGTGTTGAAAGTGATCCGTAATATTAAACATTTTATTATCGTACTCATATGTTAATTTAGTGTGTAATAGGTAGTTTAGTCAATTGAATAGTAATTGTTTGATAGTGATGATCATAAAAACTCAACTTTATTAAATAACCATATAAAAAAGACACGTGAGCGGGAGAAACTAATTTAACAAATGAAAATAAAATATTTTTAATATAAATATAAAATATGAAATAATTTATTTAATTGTAAAATAAATAATAATCATATAAATTTATTAAAATAGATAATGATTGATTAAATTAAAATAGATATTACGTTGATAGTGACTTGTGAAATAAAGAAATTTTAATTTGATTTACATTAAAAAATAAATTATACTATCATTTAATTGATTTTTAATAGATAGTATATTACTATGACAATACTATTTTGGATGAAACTAAATTGAAAAAAGAAAAACAATGCATAAGCATTCATTACAATTTGATGTTTGTTTTTTTAGTTTCAAAAAGACGATAAAGTATATAAATAAAATTAAATATTTAAGATAATCTTGACAAAAGACAAAATATGTTTTACTAGTTATATTCTCAAATAATTAATAAAATTGTTTTTATTGCATAGTAATATTTGATTAGGACATTAAATTAGGATTTATATTATTCTAATTTGATTGAAAATAATAATAGTGGTTTATCACGCATTGAATTCATACTAATTTATATTATCAATTTATTTTTTAATAAAGTTTTTGTATTTATTAAAAATAATCTAATTAATAAGAAAGATTGTCCAAGTTAACCATCTATCAATAACAAACGCATGAGCAACATGACAATATGCCACATCATTTCCACGAATATTATGCAACCAAACAACCTTTATTGGGTGACTGAATAAAATGAAAAAGAAAATTCAAAAGGATGAACATTTGAGGAAGAAAATATCGTCTCATTAAAACAAAAATTCAAGAAAAGGAAATAAAAAGGGACGAACTATTAAAAGAATACACTTACTTCATTATGTTGTAACATAAGGAGGCATTTTCGACTTCTTCCTCCTATCTATATATTAATCAACAAATTTAAAGAAATGTTTGTAAGAAATCAAATTCAAATTATTTGAAACAAATTATCATAGTGATTTCATCATAAAATGAGAGTGACAATGAGAGCTTCACTTTATCGATGAATGTGTGCATCAAATTAATAAACACATTTGACAACTCAATCTCAAATACCATTATGATGTAGCACTATTAAGGTTGAAATTGAAATTGAAACCTAGAAAGACCTAAATATGAGATTTGTGAAATTAGAAATTACACAATGAATGAAAAAGAGAGTACCTACATTTTGAAAGCGTTGGCGATATAGATGATATAGATAAAGAGGATATTCGCCACAACTCTAGTAGGTGAGTAAGAATTCATAGGGATTTTCTTATGACTGAGATGATCCTTGTACAACAGATCTACACAAAAATAAACAAAAACCATTATAAATTTTATCAACCAACTATAGAAGTAAAAGTCATGAAAGCAGTACATAAAACAAATATATCCATGTATAATATTGACCAAAGATAAATTAAATCGATTTCTGTGTGAAGAGAAATTTTGAGATATGGGCTTACGAAGTTTTTATGTGTCTGTGTGAAGAGAAATGTGAGTTCAGGAAAGGATATGGAGCGATTGAAATGATAGATAGTGTGAGAAAGTTGACTTCGGAGAGAGAAATGGAGTGTGAAATGAGATAGATAGAAGTGTAATTGATATAAGTGGAAAGTAGTGGAAAATGAAAATTTGTTACACATACATTTTTTTTATCTGGGTAATGGTGTGATTTAATGAAATTTGAATAAATTGAACTAATGAAAATTGAACATTTGGGGCATCCTGTTAGAAAAGATGAAAAAGTAAAAGGTTATTTTGCTAGTTAACAAAATGTCCAAACTACAGTATAAAATATTATTTAGGGAAAAACATTTTAGGGAGTTTGATCAATTGATTAATACTAATTGTTTTATAGTAAATAACTATAAAAGATCTAAAAATGTTTGAATGAGTGCAAAGATGAGGAATAGAGTCATCCCGAACACACTTTAAAATCGAGAACAACAAACATACTCTTGTACTTGTCATGCCAAGTCTTCTCCCACAATTTATGTAGATTATTTTGTCATTTCGTATAATTTATTTTATAAATAAAGTTAAAACAATATACTTTATTTTTTATTTCATATAACTTATTTTATAAACAAGTTTGAAAGTTTGATGGTTATGACTTTTAAGAGTATAAGTTAAACATTGTTAAAATTATATATTTATCTTAGAAGATTAATTTTTTAATTTTGTTTTAAATTTGTTTACTATTAATTTGGTTAATAATAATTAAAATTTTTTTTTTTATAGATCTCCATAAGAACTTTATGATATATTTGGATGGATGTAATACGATGGAATGTACCAAACAAAATAAAATATGGTTATGTTCTATTATTTGGATTGATTAAAAAAAGATCGAATGAGACACTGTCATATGTAATGCATTTTATCTCATTCTATTATTTTTTATATCATTCTATTTGAATGGAATGACAAAATTGTTATATTCTATCATAAAGTACTCAAACAATAGAATGTGATATTATATTTATTTTATTACGCTATATTCCACTCTATTTCATTCTATTCTATTTCACTCCATTTTAATCTCTCTCAATAAGGGACAAAGTCTTCCTATAATAAAACTTTGAAATAGAAATATGAATGAGGAATAAATTCGAAAACAAGATTAAAATGAGAAAAAGAATATGAATGAGGAATAAATTCGAAAGCAAGATTAAAATGAGAAAAAGGTAGATTTAAAATTTTAATTGATTATCAAATTGAATCAAAAGAAATCTCATCCATTTTTGTTTAATAAAAAAGGAAAAAACTCATAGTTGTGTTGTGTGGGTGGGCGTTGGGCGAATATACTACCATACTCCTCCTCACTGCATTATCTTCTTTAGATAGTTATCTTATCGCATGACGCATACAATGGCTCTCAATTCTATCGACTCAGAAACTAACAACAATATCTCCTTCCATTCAAGAAACCCCCAATCCCCATTCCTAATCGCACTCCCATTCTTCAAACTCCCCATCTCCAATTTCCCCACTCCCCAACTCCCCACATCCATTTCCAACGCAGTTGATCAATGTTCCAAATTTCTCTATTCTCTCTCCTCTCAAAACCCTATCTTAAACAAATTACTCTCACTTTCCTCTCAATTCCATGACACATGCTTCCAGGTAATAAATGTACTAACATATGTAGCACCGACACTTCTGAAAAATTGTATCAGAACATCTACGTTTAATTTATTATTTTTTCAATTTGTGTTGATTTTTTTTGGTGGTATATCAGATTCGTTGCAGTAATTACAGGAACAGGAGGTTGGTGAATATTCATCACAATTTCGCTGCTGTTTTGCCTGGAGATTCTGTGGCTGGGTTAGTGGTGGCTAATGGGCTTCAGAATTTTTTGAACCTTTACAATACTTTGATTGTTTGTAGGCTTGTTCTTACCTGGTTTCCTAATGCTCCTCCTGCTATCGTTGCTCCTCTCAGGTTAATGAATGACCCATTCTTTTATTCATTTGTTAGCCATAATGGGACAATTATGAAATATATGTAAATATTGATTGATGAAGTATGCTTTAGGGTTTAGAGTTATATTTAGTGTCTAAAAAGTGGTCATGAATTGAAAAATCTAGAATGGTTGGAGGGAGTGTCGGGGTAGCATCTATAGTAGAAGAAATGGTAGTTGTTGTTGTTGTTTGGAGGGGGTTTCTTATGAGAAACAGAGAATCAATATAAACTCCAAAGGTTATGTTCCATGAGGAGATAAGAGTGCATTTAAATGATACTTTGTTGATATTTGGGGGATCTATACTCAAATAGAAAAATACGGTGCTTATGACTTATAAGGTGTTTAATTAAGTTGATAAGGATCAAAATGAGCGCATAAAATCTACTCCAGAACCCCAATGGAAGGTGTTGGGTTGTGGAGTAGATACTATTAGAGAGGGGCCCAGATTTTCTTCAGTCAGAGAACCCTGCTGTCAAATTTGGAAGTAACTTTGAAATTAGATGGTTTAGATTTTAAGCTCGATATATAAATTGAAAAGACTGTAGAGCATTGATCGAAATGGGATGCTGAAATATTGTTGCAGTCACTATTTGACTGAGGGAATCCATTTCCATTAGAGTACATGAGTAGTGGCTAGCATGTAGAATATAATAAGTTACCTTAAATTACCAAAACATTTGATTCTGTTATTTCATCTCTTGTGCATATGATGATATGATCTAATTTCTGAGTGTTGAATAAAATGATTTTTGTTTAATTCAGCACCGTATGTGATCCGTATCTGAACGTATTCCGTGGGCTTATCCCACCCATTGGAGGATTGGATCTTTCTCCCATCCTAGCATTCCTTGTCCTGAATGCCTTCACCAGCACTGCTGCAGCACTCCCTGCTGAGCTTCCAATCACAGAACAATCTAAACAAGGTCTTGAAACAAGATTACAGTCTCCCGATGTTACTTCTTCACAGAACAAATGGATGAGACGGCTTCAAGGGATCGGGTCAAAGACCTCTGCTTCCGCAAACTAGAACATCATAATGTTTTCATTTGTACCTCTGCCTGTTTACTTATTTAAATAGGTTTCTGTTGAAACTTCAGCTATCATAGTTCTAGGCAACACAATTTTTTGAGCCTGCGATTCTTATGATTTTTTTGTTAAAAGCTCTGAATTTATTATAATCATATCAATACCTTTTCTTTTCGCCTCGAATTCTCCTACTGTTCAACTGCTGATACACAATATTTTTCACCCTTTTAAATAAGCTAGATTTTGCAATTACACATGATTTGATATTAACCATTGGTATTATTTACTTTACTCTCTCAAGTGAATTGCTCACTGAATTATTTACCTTTTATTTACTTTACATTAATTAATTTCGCGTGCATGACCATAACCGAAACAGACAGCATCAGATTCCAAATGAAGTTTGAGCAGGAGCAGAATATTATGATTTGAGAAGAGAATCTGATTCATAATCACATCCATGCAATGTAACAAGTATAAAAGCAACTCAAGTAGCCTTTCTGAAACATGCATGTGATTTCTAGTCCTTACTACCTTACTTGCTTTGAAAAAGTAGGATTCCAGTCACCATATTGACATTATAGGTATTGGTTTTTCCCCTAACAGTCCACCATATTCATTTCTTCCAAAAACAAACAAACTTTAGCTATCTCACAGGGAGAGAACCAAGGACCAAGGTCACTCATAAATCATAGCATAGTGAATGGAACTTGAAGCTTGCAGAAGAGGAGGCAGATTTTCATTATATGAGAAACTAGCCACCATAGGCTTGGTGGTTCTAGCTGTGGCATCTCCTCTTTATATGGAGCGCAGGCCAGAGAGTGACAGTGGCTTGGAAGACAATGAACAACCCATTAACGTTTCTGTTTGGTTGCCTTTGCTGCTCCTTTTATTAATTCTCTGCATAGCTTTATCAGCTTACTTGGACCAGAGCTTTGCTGTGTTTGATCGTTACTGGATTCATAGAGTTTGCGGTTCTTCAGGCGGTATTTTTGTGGTTATTACTGTTCTTATTCTTATTTTGAAGTGGAAATCATCTCTATAAGGTCATGTATGCTCAAACTTTGTTGTGAGATGTTTTATAAGTGTGTAAGAATCTCTTTTGAAGCATATTTTGTAATCTCAATGTCGAGAGAAGTGAATATCTTATCAAATTTTGATAGAATTTGGCTAAATTACTTAAATGTGACTGTTAAATAAAATAGGAAACTCATCTTAGTGATAAAAAGTATGCTAAAATCACGAGCAAAAAAACAACCCTTTCTAGTCATTCTACAATTGTTAAAACTCGAACATGAGTGATTAGTTCCAAGTTCGTTCGGAATGAATTAAGTACACAATATATGAGAGATGAGTAATATAATCAAATCAATGTTTGACATTTTTAGGTACAAAATGTTTTAGTCACCTTCTATTTTTTTCTCTCTCAATAGACACTCTATCTACTCATTTTTCAAAATATGTATGAAAGGATGTCGTCTGGTTTGTGGACATAGGGTGTAGAGACAGATGATTTTTTTATCACAATAGGTATACATTAAGATTCAAGTTTATATCTTATTTTTATTTTGGATGTACTCACGGAACCCATTTAAAAGTTAGTTCTGAGATGTATACTTTTTGCAAATGAGAGTTCTCCAAGTCATGTCATCCTACAAATCGTGCAGTTTAAACATATGTAATACAAAACGATAGAGAAATAGAAGAAATACAAACTATGGAATTCAAACTAAATGGCTGAAATGGAAGACTTTAAGTTTTATGTAAGACAAATGTATCGACTTATTTTGTGCAAGACAAATGTATCGCTCAAGCAATATAATTTTTTATCATATTGCAGTAAAACCTAAGATACCTACGATGTTGTATGAAATAAAATGTTTGAATTGTTAAAAACCAACACAAAAATAAAGTGTAAGGATACATTGGTATGTAACAAGAATAGACAATAAGAGTATAAATAACAATAGTGAATTTCTTAATCCATCCCATACCCCCATAAAAATCTAAAAATACCTTTCTCAAAATCGGAAGTTTATTTCCATTTCGCACTATTTTGTTCTCACCAGTCAAAATATGGTGTGTCCCCTGAAATTGTAAAAAACTGTTTCGGAGATTAACTTCCGGTATTGAACCGGAAGTATAACTCCGGCCATAGAAGCGGGAACATTGAATTGTATGTCACCTGAATATTTTCTATGAAACCGAAAGTTTATTTTCGGTTCTGTCACGAAGTTGATTGCTATAAACAGCAACCACGATGATCACCACCATAACACACTTTCTCCTTCAAACCTCTCCAAAACCCTCTCCATTGCCAATCCATTATCCACTCTAAATCCATCTAACTAAAAGTCATCAATCAACATCTCCTCATCATTCGTTGTGTTTGGTTGGAACTCTTCTACAATCACTTCCTTTTTTGGAGAAAACAATCTTCTTGTTACTGGTGGCTTGACCATAGCCTACATAGTTGATGTTCGCCTGTTGCTACTGGTTTCACCCACTTCTTTCGAGGCTGACTCCCTTTCCGCCTTCTTCATTCGCTGGTGCCTCCTCCATTGAGATATGGACTTTGAGTTCTTTCCATTGTAATTCTCCAGCCTAATGTCTTCCCTTTTGAAACCTACAATTGTTTCATGTATGCCATGGCAGTTTTGCCTCCTTGTTCGTAACTCCTCCATTTTCCTTTTCCTTTGTCAACTTTCGCCTGAAGCCATCTGTCTGTAGGAATCTCAGCATGTAACTTGAATGTGACTCTTCATTCCCCTTTGGGATAGGGCCTATCAGGCCTCCTTGGTGCCTTCCATGCATTGAGATTGAGAGCCACAAGGTTTCCATTCTGGTGGTTCCAGCAAGACACAAAAGGAATTCTTTCGAATGCTTCAGACATCCTTCGATCATAAACAACAACACACCTTGGACACATCAAGCACTCGGTCCTACTCCTGTGGCATTTAACTAGAAAACCTAGTAGGCTTTCTCCAGCCCTAGGATAGACTTTGAATAGTTGATTATCTTGCTTCCAATTTACTCTCGTTCGAGCGCGCTGGATCCTTTCGAACTCTGCATCAATCCTTTGGTTACAAATGATGCTACATCTTGGACACAACAACATCTCTCTGTTTCTTATGTGGCAGTGAAAAAGATAATCACACAAGCTGATTTCTCTCTTTGGATAGACATCTATCACCTGCTCACTTTCTATTTCAAGACATTTCTCCACTTCTTCCATCTTTGGACAAGATTGCTTGAGATCAACCATGTGGACCCCTAGACTTTGAACCTCAATGATCTGTACTTTTTCGAACTTGACCCTGAGGCCCTCAGTAGCCTTTGTCATCCTTGCATCAGAAATGATTGGGCCTTCAGTAGCCCTTACCCCAGTCGAAACTCCAGGATTCATGTTGGTGGGACCATCAGCAGTCCCCATGTTGCCACCAACCATAACAAAGTCTTCTTCCTCTTGGGACTCATCGCCTTGGTCAGCATTAACTCCTCTAACTTCCACCATATTGATTTCGACTGGCTCGACATAATTGGTCTCTACTATTTGTAGAGGATTTGTGTCAATCTTTATGGAATTCTTGGATTTGTCTGCAAACTTAAGCATGCCCTCCTTGATAGCATTCTGAATTAAATCCCTGAAAAGAAAGCAATGTGAGGTTTTATGGCCCAGGAAATTATGATACTTGCAAAAACCTCTCTTCTTCCGTTGTTCTAACGGAGGAATTTTAATATTAGGAGGCATTATCATTCAGCCATCTTTTACAAGTAAATCGAAAATTTCATCACATTTTGTTATGTCAAATGTGTATACTTTCTTAGGAAATTTATCATTTTTCTCATTGTCAATAGGATTCTTGCCATTCTATGGGACAAGGACCTTGCAAGAATAAGGGGGTGCTTGTTTTAATTTTGATAGATCCACTTCAAATTGATCGAAATCATAAGGATCATGACAATCTTTTGGCTCTTCTTCTGCCTCTATATAAGCTACCATTTCTTTTTTATAATTTTTACTAGCCCTAGCCTTTTCAGCCTTCAGGTGCTCTACTTGTCGAACCCTATCTGCTAGTTGAGCAATGTCTCTCAAATATTGAGTGTCTTTCTTTCGAATAGAATAATCCAGACCACCAACAACCATTTCAACTAACTCGTGTTCAGGTACTACCGTGAAACACCTAGATTTTAAGAGACAGAACCTATTCAGATAGTCATTTATTGACTCTGTGAATTTTCTTTTAATACTGGCCTATTCTTTGAAGCTTATTTTGGATTGCCCCATGTAGAATTGTTCATGAAATAATCTTTCCAAGTAGGGTCACATATCTATGGATCTTGGAGGGAGGGTAGTGAACCAAGTGAAAGCATTTTTGGTTAAAGAACTTGGGAAATATTTTATCCTAAGATTTTAACTATTGGCCAAATCTCCTGCTTCGGTTAAATATCTGGCTATGTGTTCTACAGTTGACTCACTGGTATCCCTAGAAAATTTTGTGGATTTAGGGACTTTGCAACCCCTTGGCAATTCAGTCTGTAGAATATATTCTGTGATGGGGGACATATAGTTTGGCCTCCTAAACCCTAAATTCAAACCATTTTGGGTCATAATCCTTTCGATCATGGCGGTTAAATTGTTTTCTACCACAATGTTATCATTTATGACCCTATAGATTACTTCGTCAGCGTTCTGACCCCTATTTACCATCATCACTCTTATGGGTTGTTCTTCTTGAACCTCTTGAACCCCCTGTTGTTCTATTCTTACCCCTATATCTCGCCCTTCAACATTTTGCCTATGGGGTCGAATTTGCTTAATAATAGATTCTTCGTCTTGAATTACTACTTGGTTCTGCCTACGTCTCGTAGGTGCACCAGGGGCGCCAAAGAAATCTGATATCCGTGCCATTTGTGTTGACATTTGTTGGTTAGTATGGGTATTCTCCTGGTTAGTTCTATTAATATTCTGGATTAAAGGGGTGAGAATTGTATTCATTTCGCAGGCTAGGACCCTTATCATATCATAGTTACTATCATCTATCTGTTGCCTAAATGTTGCCTGATTATTTGTTGTAAGTATAGGCGTTTGGGTGAAAGATCCTAGATTTTGGGTATTTGGGCCCTCATGATTCATCCCAGAACCAGATCCTTGGATTGGGGAAGAGGTTGCTGTTGTAGTATTATGCAATCCTTCCATAAACGAAGTTGGCATTCCATATGGTGGATTCTCCCTTTGAGGCCTAAAATTTTCAAAACCTGGAGGCCTAGGGGTTGAGAATTGGGCTTGATTTCCTACATATGATAGGGTAGACCCTATTGACACATTTGTTGGTATCTCCGTTGTGCCTGAAGGCACCATTTTTGAACTACCCGTGGCCGCAGTATTCGTGGGTACTGTTATGGCATGAGAACTTGGGATTACACTAGATACATCAATCGAACTACCAACGATCGTGCCTGTCCCTTGTAGGGGATTTTGTCCCCCATCATGGATAGTTGTATTAACCATTTTCTTGGTATATTTTCTTCTGGGTATTGGTTTGTTACTGCCGGTTATCTTACCACTTCTAAGATTCATATAACACAACGAATATCTAGACTCAGAAGATCGCAGACAAAACAAATACTTAAACTAAATTATGCAAGTTTAAACATATAATACTTCGACACTGTCCCACCGGATGTGCCAATTTGTTTACAGTGATTTCTAGTAAACAACCGCTAGTCTTCCAAATCAACAATATCTTTGGTAACTTACAGGATCGACTAGATTGATCCTAGGACATATGTCTAAGTTTTGGTGTTTGAACTTGTGTTGAAAATTATATTTAACATCTCTTGCCTAGAAAACTAAGGATCTCAAAATACGTAAATAGAAGTTTAATTTCAGTACCAGAGAAATAAAGACTCTAATTTAAAGATGATAAAGAAACTTAATTAGAACGTAAAGGATTTGTAAAGCAATGTAAAATGGTTTTCAGACGAAATATAAAAGACTTGATAAGAAACGTAAATGACTTTCGAAAGATGTAAATTCTGACTGGGAAGATAAAGGAATAACTGAAAATTAAATGGCTTTGAAAGGTAAAAAACTTTAATTAATTCGAAAGTAAATATGGTGTTTCTATACGTACATTTCTCTGTAACTCGTTTCCCTAACACTTGGTATTTGGAGTATATGTGAGTTTTTGTACAAAATGAACACCCAAAATCCTAACACTAAGACTCATATTTATACTAATTCGACCCTAACGGTCTTATTATAGAATAATGCCATGTTCGAATATTGCATGTCTTCTGAATTCCCTGGCTTCCACGCGTCCTTCAACGAAACAACGTCTCATATTTGAATTCGAAATCTTGTTTGATGTAGATATTAAACTTCCATTTCGAATTCGAAACTTCAACGGTAATAGCCAATTCTAAGCTTCTTTCTTTTCAAACGAAAATATAACAATTGGACCTTATTTTCTATTCAAACGCAAGCCCAACATAGTAAAACCCATTATCTCGAATTCAACTTGTCCATCGAAATCACCAGCCAACACCATGATACGACATTAATGAATGTCGTTGCAATCGTATTTCCGACTTCTTCCATATTACTTTATAGGTACCATATTTCAAAAAATATGAGAAGTCAGGTTAAACTTGCTGTGAGGTCGAAACAAGTAGCTGGTGAAGATGAAAATTTGGTAAAGTCTGGTGTTATTGTGGATAAAATCATGGCTGCATGGAATGTTATTGTTAATGCATCTACAAAAGAGATGTATACTAATGATGTTTTACAATTTCGAGCTGTTTGTGAGAAATATATGAATCTGTTGAAATATGTGGAGAGCACAATACTTGATTAGGTGAAGGAGAAATTTGTTTGTGCATGGACTAATCAGGTTATGCACCTCGAACATACAACATCAAACCGAGTTGAATCTGCGCATGCTTGTCTCAAGAATTGGTTGGCAAATAGCAAGGGTGATTTGATTACAAGTTGGGAAGCTGTGAGCCATATGATCATGAACCAGCATAATGAGATACAAACGACATTTGGTCGTAATATCACGGTGTTGGAACACAGGTTCAAGGAGAATATGCTATTTCTCAATTGGTCGGTAACATCTCTCGGGCGACGCTTAATTATATTTTCCATGAGGCCAAAAGAGATTCAACTGTGGGTGATGACACCTCAAAATGTGGGTGCACTATTGTGAAAACACATGGTCTCCCTTGTGCTTATGTCATAGCCAAGAAGATGAGTGGTAAGGTCTCGATACGTATGGACGAGGTCTCTAGTCATTGGAAGAGACTTAGTTTTGAGGATGACGGAAAAATAAAAAGTGATAAATCAAATATCTCCATCCTTACCGAATGGGAAGCAATACAAGTGAGATTTTTGAGAGCCGATGACGCCACCAAACTCCACATCAAAGAAGAGTTGAGAAAGATTGTGTTTCCGGAGACCACGGATTTGAAACCACCCTCTCAACCAGTAAAAACAAAAGGTGTACCGAAGAATTTGAAACCTACACCAGGCGACAATTCTACTACGAGGACTCCTTCGTATTATGAACATGTTGACAAAGTATTTCCCGACTCACCTACACCGAAATCTCAAAAATATGCTTCCAAAGGTGCCCGTATTAGCAAACCACCGCCTATACCGACTCCATCAAAAATACCGTTCATCGACCACATGTCGGGTTTCATGCACAAATACGTTAAAAGGATCCTCAATGTGGGTGGTGATGGTAATTGTGGTTTTCGAGCTGTTTCTTGTTTGCTAGGTAGTTGTGAAGAGTATTACAACACTGTCTGAGATACTCTGATCACAGAGTTGACGAAACACAGAGTTGTACACACGTGTGTTCGGGAGTAAAGATAAGGTTGAGGAGATACATCACACACTAGTACCTGTTAAGGTTGATTGTGCACTGGAGGACAAATGGACACGGTTCCCTGAAATGGGTCATCTCATAGCAAGTGCGTATGACAAGATGTGTATTAATCTGACAAGATACAGTTTTTCGGAGACTTATTTTCCTCTGCGCACTGCTCTTACACCAAATCCCATTGATCGTATCATTTATGTTGTTGGAGTTGTTCATTTTCCCGGCGATATACCGTTTCACGAATTCAAGATCAAGGTGTACACCCCAATTGAAGAGGTACGTGAAACTTTATAGGAACTTGTTCCTTACGGCGACGGTCGAAAGGTAGAGAAGATTGAATACCGCTTGCCATCAATCGACATTGTAGAGAATCTGCAGTTCATGAACCGTGAACTAAAGAACGACGACGATTTACGGACTGTATGGTCGGCTTATCGAAGTTTTCAGGAGAAAATTTCAATCGAGCTAGATGCGACTTTATCAAGAACCGTCGATGACATTATGAGGATGCTGCAACGTCCACTAGGATATTGATTTGTAATGTTCAATTTATATTTAACTTTCAATTTATATTTGTTAAGTTTATGTATCTCTATGTCTGACAATGAAATAATTTTTTCTAATTTTCTGTTATGAATAAAATCGAAAATATAATTACGGTACAAAATCATAACTTAATTTCCAGTTTGGTGTAAATTTTATCAGATAGTAGTGCGCACCGAGAGTATATTTTCATTTTTCAGAGGTATTTTAAAAATTTCATGCGGGTGGATAAGAAGGTATGAGGTGGGTTAAGAAATTCAATAAAACACAGTTTGAACATCTTGTATATCATACCATTTTTCTATATAATTATTTTAGACAGGGTCCATATATAATTGTTCAAATCAATTATTTATGTTGTCTAGTAGCAATCTTTTCAAGTGCAATATGATTTGAAAGTATGATTGAGTTGTAGGTAATTTCTCAAAAAATCCTGTACAACAACTTCACCCATTTTTCAGGGTCAGAGTACATTGCAGAATGTCCAAATCAATGCATCTTGAATTCCAATCTTAGAACAATGAAAACAAAACTTGAATTTCTAGACAAGAAACTTACAAGAGCAACCAATATCACACATTTCATAGTTAAACTTTGAAGATAGAAAGACGATTGGCCCGAGTATCTCAACAAATAACAAAATCAAAACCAATGGAAAGAAGAAAAAAAGAATAAAGGCACATAAATGAAGTGGAAATCCATACAATTTATGATCATAATGGAAATGCAAAACCCATTGCAATTGAAACTGAGGCAGCAACCAGCCACATCAAATTGACTGGTGACAAATCATGAGCACCACTGCATTCATCATTAGCTCCACTATAGCAACCTGGTTTTGTTGCTTTAGCCACACCACCCTCAAAAGCAAAGGTACTATTAGGTTTTCCATTGCCAAACAACACACACCAGAAATAAGGAGACCCTCCATCGGTACCTGTAACAGCAGCACCCACCTGAGTGTGATTCTTACTGTATAGCAAGTCCAAGCTTTTCTGGTTTCTGATCAAGATTTCAGAAAACGCCTCCGGTGCATGAACATACTTAGTCTGACACCCCAAGAAACGACCGGTTATAAGAGCAAGAGTCGACGCCTTAACACCACAGGTTGGGGCAAAGACTTCAACAAATTGAGACTGTGGAGGCTTCTTGGCATCAGGTCCACCAACAGCACCACAATCACCCTGGTATGCCTTAATGTATTGGAGAGCGAGACATGCAAGCCCGGGATTGTCATATAGAGATGAATCCTTGTGAGCAGTTCTGTTTTTGTTAATCTCAGCTACTAACCTGTCTGCAGGGTTTGCAGTAACATTGGCTGCACAGTTGTTTTCATAATGTCACACAAATGAAAATTTAGAAAACACACAAGTGGGTATATAACAAACTTGTATACCAACCAAGATTCAAAAATATTGAAAAATGAAACTATTTTCATCCAGCAATTAAGATCTAGTCACAGCTGGCATATATGCTATGAAATGCTGGCATTGTAAGAACTCATTTCAATTCAAATCAAAATCTCAAAGATGCAATCAACAACATAACAGATCACAAAGATTAACAGCAAGATTCCAAATCTGGAATCAAAACCAGTAGATAAAAATCAAAAGAACTTGTTGAAGACTTACTTTGAGTATCAGCAGCAGTAGAACCCGTAGAAGCAGCAAGAAAGAAGGAAAAGATGAGTAGAAGAAACCAGACAGTGAAAGTCTTTGGCATTGTTAGTGTTTCAGAGGAAACAGAAAATGAAGATAGATAGATCTGTGTGCTGTTATTATGTCTGTTTCTGTGTTGAAAATCCACCAAACAAGTGGGTCTTCTTTGCTCAAGGTAGCTTCTTAGAGTTTCTGGAAGTTTAATTATGAGATAGATTATTCTAAGGAAGAAAAGTACGTTTCAATTACTTCATTTTCTGTCGGCGAGTTTAGGTTTATTATTACTATTTCCTTCTTACTTTTAAAAAGGTGAAATTATACTAGTTTCTATCTCTCTTAAATAAAATGACATATTTTATATATATAAAAATGAGGATCAGCTTACTCTAAGAGTAAGTGTTTTTAGTTTATTCTACGATCATAGCTTTTAAACAACATTTAATTTAATGGTTAAAAATTATAATTAGAATTAACTGTTTGATTAAATTTAATTTAAAAAATAAGATTGTAGACTAAGTCAATTTTGAGTAACTTGATCTCCACTATATATATTAGCATTCAAACGGACACTCCGTATCCATTTGTGCGTTTTTTTAGTGTGTACAATGTCAAAATATTTCTCTCACTATTATTTATCTTAGATGATGTTGTTCATCAATTAAGTGACTTTTTTGTGTATGAAGTTTCATCTTCTACTTTGGTAACTCGTGAATCTCATCTTGGATTAACTTATGTATCAAATTACACATTTTCATAATTTTCTAACTATGCTTTCACTACTTGATTCTTTGCTTGCTTGCCTCATTTGGCCATTTCTTTTGTGAGCTTTGAACACATCTTTTTCCTCATGCTTGTGAGATTTATTTGTGCGATCTTAGTGATCATTTTGTTATTGACTTGGGTGTTTTGTCACCCTATAAACATGTTCCCTCTTCATTTATCCCTTTATTGTGCTTCACTCACCTTTAGGAACATGTTAGGGTTCGATTTTGACCTAGTCTTGCCTTAACTATTCGAATATGCTTAGGTATAGATACCTTAGGAGTCTTATCCCATTTTCCTCCAGATTGCTATTTGATTGCACCAACAACATCGCAGAATATGAAGCTTGTATCACGAGTATCAAAGAAGCCATCGACTTAAGGATCAAGATCCTTGACATATATGGAGATTCAGCCCTTGTGATCAATCAAAGCAAAGACAAGTACGAAACTCACCGCCTTTGTTTGATTCCCTACCGAGATTATGCAAGACATTTGTTGACTTTCTTCAACAAAGTTGAATTGCATCACATTCCTCGAGATCATAATCGAATGGAAGACGCCTTGGCTACTCTATCTTCCATGTTCAAAGTCAACCATCGTAACAATATGCCTAAAATCAACATCAGACATCTTGAAAGACCTGCCTATGTGTTTGCAACTGAAGCAGTCATCAACGATATACCGTGGTTCCACGACATCAAACACTTCCTTCAAATTCAAGAGTACTCACTCTAGGCATCGCACAAAGATAAGAAAACTCTAAGGAGGCTTTTTGGCAATTTTTCCTAAATGGAGATGTGCTATACAAAAGAAACTTCGACATGGTCTTGCTCAGATGCGTGGACAGACACGAAGCAGATATGTTAATACACGAAGTGCATGAAGGGTCCTTTGGAACCCATTCAAATGGGCATGCAATGTCTCTTAAAATCTTAAGAGCAGGTTACTATTGGATAACAATGGAATCTGATTGCTGTAAACACGTCAAGAGATGTCACAAGTGCTAGATCTACGCAGATAAGATCCATGTGCCACCGACTCTACTCAACATTCTTTCCTCTCTGTGGCCTTTCTCCATGTGGGGTATCGACAGGATTGGAATCATTGAACCAAAAGCTTCGAACGGTCATCGCTTCATCTTAGTGGCTATTGATTACTTCACTAAATGGGTCGAAGTAGTATCTTACGCCAACATTACAAGACAATTGGTTGTGAGATTCATCAAGAACAACCTCATTTGCCGATACAGAATTTCAAGAAAGATCATTACAGATAATGGATCGAAACATCAAGAAGATCGTCCAAAAAATGGTTGTCACTTACAAAGACTGGCATGAAATGTTGTCATTTGCTTTACATGGATATCACACTTCAGTACGCACTTCAACAGGGACAACCCCTTTCTCTTTAGTGTACGGTATGAAAGCAGTGCTCCCCGTGGAAGTTGAAATTCTATCAATAAGAGTCCTCATGGAGGCTAAGTTATCTAAGGCTGAATGGTGTCAAAGCAGATACGATCAATTGAACATAATCGAAGAAAAACGTATGACCGCTTTGTGTCATGGACAGTTGTATCAAAGAAGGATGAAGAAAGCCTTCGACAAAAAGGTTCGACCTTGTGAATTTCAAGAAGGAGACCTCGTGCTTAAAAGGATCTTGTCTTTTCAACCAAATTCTAGGGGCAAATGGTCTCCTAATTACGAAGGCCCGTACGTTGTTAAGAGAACCTTCTCTGGCGAGGTTATGACTCTCACAACCATGGACTGTGATGAACTCACGCATCCTATAAATGTTGCTGTAGTCAAAAAATACTTTGTCTAAAAAGATAAAAGAAAAGCTCGGTAATTCGAAAACTCGAAAAGGGCGGCTTAGGAAAAAATGAGCGTCTCAGTGGACTGAAAACCTGAAAAGGCGGTCCAAGCAAAAATTAGAGACAATAGACAAAAATTTATCCTAGTAGATTGAAAACCTGAAAAGGCAATCTATGCAAAAATTAAGGATCAAAATGATAAAATAACTGCATCAGTCTGTACTTCGTCAACCTGAAAAATCTTCCATTAGCGGATCTTCAATCAAATCTTTTGAAGCAACAAGCACAGTTGGAACTCAAAGTTGTTAGGGAGAATAGAGGTTATTGCTTTCAATGTAGCATTTTCCTAATATATTACCATTTCCAACTTTTGTAAATAGTTCATGGAATCACGCCTTTGGCTGATTACCATTCTATCAATAAAATTTGAGCTTTGTGCCCACCTGTTGCAATTCTTGCTTTATTCTGTTTTGCAAAATAACGCTTTTACTTGTGAAAATCACTTTTGAAACAAAAACGAAAAAAAGTTTTAAATGAATTTTTACTTCAAAACTTTTCAAGATAAAAGCGAAATTTTTCTTCGAACTGTGAACATAGAAGGAACAACAACGGTTATCTCCATAAGCGTTTCGACCTCTAAAAGATAAAAAAAACTGCTGAGAAATTTTCTCTTCCTCGAAAGAGATCATCAAAGAAGGTATTCTTATCCAAAAAGAATCTCTAACAGGGTTGCCAGTAAAAATGCCTTTTCTCCTTGGAGAAATTTAAGCATGCAACTCTGATTCATCACCAGTGACATCTACAACATTGCTGAAGATTTTCCTGAGTATTTGATTGAACTGTGATAATCATCCTTTTTCCAAATAAGTTTTATCATCTTGTCAAGTATTGTCAGCATGTATATGAGATTCATGACATTCATTAATCATGCATAATTGCATCATTAATGCATTCTTGCATTTTTCAATATTTGCTTCAATATGACTTGTTTAAGTTGCATTTATTCCTGAAAATAAGTAAGGGTGTGTCATCTCTCCAATAGACTGTCATCCCTAAGCAGAAAGAGCACATTATTTTTCTAATTCCCTAATCGAGTTTGTTCCTCATTGGATTCAAAATCTTGTTTGACTGTTTCTTTCCAGTTCATTCATAGATAGAACCTTGTCTCCAAACAAGTTATTGTCTAGATCTCACAAAAAAAAATCTACCTGCAAACAATAAGCAATAGCCTCGTTGATTAGTGCATTTTAATGAACATTCTTCCATATTTGAATTTAAGCATTTCTATGCTTTTCTTTATTTATTTTTATATTTTATAATGTTTTTCGAATTTAGTTTATTTTTGTTTCAATTTGATTTTCGTATGAAGCCCAAGAGGAGGCTAACTCAACAGGGGAGTTCTTTTTATGAAGTCCAAGAGAAGGCTAACTCAACAAGTGAGTTCTTTTGTACGACATAAATAAACATGAACAAGTATATATATGATAAAGTGTGTGTGTGTGTGTGCATTCATAGGAGTTTATGAAGGAAATATATAAACAAGTGTTTAAAACAAGCAATTAAAGCTAGTGTAACTTGGATATATAGAAAGGATTTTATGAAATCAATATATAAATGATAAGTGCCAAAATGTAGTTATTTTGTATATACGTTTTGTGACACTTATTCGTTCTTGTTTGTTAATAATCGTTGAATAACCTCACTTTTAGTGTATAATCAAGTTTTCATGTATTTATGTATCATTTGATAGTTTTTCATATCTTTTTGTAGGTATTCATTCATAATTGGAGCATTGAGTAATAAAGTGTCGAAGACACGACTTCAAACGCACGATTTTGAGCAATAAAAGAGAATGCATAAAGCTAAGAATGAGTTTTTCAAATATTTCAAATCGCTAATTTGATTGATATTTATTCATAGTTAGATAGAAAATTGAATAAGCTTTCCAACGCTTCAAACCGGGCGCAATTCCGAGTTACGGTTCTCAAGTTATGGCAAAAATAAGATGCTGATTTTTTTCGGAACAACACAGACCGCGATGATCGCCAAAATACCAGGCTAAGTGCGCCCTGCGATTTCAGAAATCTTTAAAAGGGGGCTAAAAACACATTTTTAGGTTATGGGTTGGGTATTTTTGAGCCCCAACACCATCAACATCATTTTTTGATAGATTAGGTTAGAAAACAACATTGGAGCTTGCATTTGGATGATCCGAAGTCGAATCCCTCGTCGATTGGTGTTGACAAACCAAGAAATGTTTGGTTCCTCTTCTTCTCTTATCTTTGTAATCTCTTTTGTTGGGTTTTGTTTGTATATCTACTCTTGCTCATGTATATTTGTCACCCTTGGCGTTGTATAAAGTTTGCTTTACGAATCTGTGTTGATGATTATCTTAGGTTTTTACTCTATGTTAGGGATTTGAGCTTTGCTAGAGATAGATTGCTTAAATTCTTTCCTAGGATGATTATCTGTTAGTTTCTGAATTCTAGAAATGGGTTTAGAGCTGACATTCACTATAGAGTATTTGATCTTAATGCCTCTGCGTTGGTGAAGTATGCCAGAGATGGGTATGGAGGTGACGCAATTGACTTCTGTGTTGTTGAGATAGGCCAGACATGGCTATTGAGATGATTTAGGAGGATTCTCAATTTGGGTTAAAAATAGCTTAGGTTGTGAGAGGTATGTGATGACACGGACGAGTATGACATGAGTGGTAGATTTAAGTCTGTGACGGGTAGTGTGCATTCGTTCCAGACAAGCTGTCTATCCTTTATAGTTTTTGTTCATTTACTTTTTGTCTTTTATTTTCAACTCTTTTAATCTCAAACTCATTAACGGTAGAATTGTCGAACGAAGAATCAATAACCAATCTCTGTGGACACGATACAATATAACCTAACCGGTATATATCATCCGGTAAAAATAAATACCAACTCTTTGCTTGTCGCTTTACCGCTTCAACAAAATGGCGCCGTTGTTGGGGATTGGTTTTATTGTTTCTGTATTGCGATAATTCCGTTGTTTTTGAGTTTTGTAATTATTGTATATGTTGTATAGGCTTTGTATATGAACTTGTATATTATTACTTGTACATGTTGTATTTACTTTCCATGCTTGTACATATTTGTGATTTTCTTAGTTTTCATGTGATGTTGTAAATTGTCTCGTACTTGTAACGTTTGTTGTGTGATTGTTAGGACACTTTCTTTAGGTTTGCGCGGTGTGGCAATACCATGGCATGATGAGAGGAGGTTACTAGTGCTCGCACAATAAAGGCGTCGAGCTTACGACGTAAAACAAGCATGTTTGTTTAAGTGTGTGGTGACTTGTGTTTTAACAAGTTGAAATAGGACTTGTTATTAATTTTAAATCTCACTTTTCAACTTGTTAATTCATTGTCACCAAGTTTTTATATCGTACGTAAATTGTGTTTTTCTCGAGCTTGTCGTGTTTAGCTTGAAGAGTTTTTTTGGTTGTAAATATTGTAAATATTGTAAATATTGTTTTTCTAATTCTTTTGTTGTTGTTTGGACTTGAATTTTGGTCTGGTATCTTGAAGTTACATTTGGTGATTTTCCGAGTTTGATCGTTTCAGCTCGCGGATGTATGGTAATGATAGTTTTCAAAGTTGGTACACGTCAGGTACTCGTTTATCTCTTTCTATAGCATAACATGTTTAGAAAATTTATCATTTGTATAATTACCATGATATTCATTCTTTTTGCATTACTTTCTCATGAATTGAATCACTTTTGTACCATTTTTAATCATAAATGTGAGGAAGCTTTCCATTGTTTACATATGAGAGTCCACATTCTTGTTTTAGCTGGATTTTATTATGCTTAATCTTTTGTTTTGTGTTGATTGTATGATTGCAAGAAAATGATCAAGGCATTTTGTTGATTTTATGCATAACTACCTTGGCCAAATATTAAATTCACCTTGTGAGTGTGTAAACGTTTGTTTTCCCCTTTGAACTTTTATCAACATCTATTTTTATTTGAACTTGATGCTTGTCTATGAGTGTCAATTCGTTTTTTTTGTATGGATGTTGATTTTTTTGTTTCTATAACCCTCAACTATATGTTGTTGTATGGATTTTTACCTTGCCTTAGAAAGTAGGGAGTATTCACACATTAATGTTGGTTGAATTCAAGTTGGGAGAGAAATATTTATATACTTATATTGTGGTTGGTATGAGGTTAAGAGAAAAGAAAAAGAAAAGAAAAAAAAGTGAAAAATAAAGATTAGAAAAAGAAAGAAAAAAGAGAAAAGCTTTGAAAAAGAAAAATAAAAAGAGTAGGAATAATGTTATGTTAATAAGTGAGGTGTGTTTGGTGTGAAATTTGTGGTGAAGAATAAGTTTGATTGAAATTATATTGTTTGGAACTTTGTGAGTTGATCACTCCCTTAGGTTTAGGCAAGTTTTTGTTTCGATTGGCTTTAGGACTTATCACTTGTTTGTTAACCAAGCCACATTACAACCTTGAAAAGCCCTTGTGATTCTTGCATTTGTATTTTCAATACGTTTTTGGATGAATGCATAATTTAGTCTATTGTTTGCAAGATTGTGGAGGAGTGTTTTTTATCCCTCACCTTTGTGTGTTCTTCATCTACTGATGAATTTTTGCTAGGTGTGATTCATGATTGAGCTTGTTTTGTTTTAGAATATTTTGCATGATTTTTGTACTTAGGATTTGTTTTGTTTATATATTATTGTTGTAGTATAGTGGTAAGTTTGTATTTGTCGTGTACATTTTTTGTTTGAACCATACATTTGTTTTTCGTTTTCAAAACTTGTTGATTCATGATTATTTGATTATCATTCTTTGTTTATTAGAGTTATTTGACTTTTTTTTGAGGACAAACAATGTGACAAGTTGGGGAGAGCTGATAAGTGCCAAAATGTAGTTATTTTGTATATACGTTTTGTGACACTTATTCGTTCTTGTTTGTTAATAATCGTTGAATAACCTCACTTTTAGTTTATAGTCAAGTTTTAGTGTATTTATGTATCATTTGATAGTTTTTCATATCTTTTATAGGTATTCATTCATAATTGGAGCATTGAGTAATAAAGTGTCGAAGACATGACTTCAAACGCACGATTTTGAGCAATAAAAGAGAATGCATAAAGCAAAGAATGAGTTTTCCAAATATTTCAAATCATTAATTTGATTGATATTTATTCATGGTTAGATAGAGCATTGAATAAGTTTTTCAACGCTTCAAACCGGGCGCAATTCCGAGTTACGGTTCTCAAGTTATGGCAAAAATAAGATGCTGATTTTTTCCAGAACAGCACAGACCGTGCTGAGCGCCAAAATACCAGGCTAAGTGCGCCCTGCGATTTCAGAAATCTTTAAAAGGGGCTAAAAATACATTTTTAGGTTATGGGTTGGGTATTTTTGAGTCCCAACACCATCAACATCATTTTTTTGATAGATTAGCTTAGAAAACAACATTGGAGCTTGCATTTGGATGATCCGGAGTCGAATCCCTCGTCGATTAGTGTTGATAAACCAAGAAATGTTTGGTTCCTCTTCTTCTCTTATCTTTATAATCTCTTTTGTTGGGTTTTGTATGTATATATACTCTTGCTCATGTATATTTTTCGCCCTTGGCGTTGTATAAAGTTTGCTTTACGAATCTGTGTTGGTGATTATCTTAGGTTTTTACTCTATGTTAGGGATTTGAGCTTTGCTAGAGATAGATTGCTTAGATTCTTTCCTAGGATGATTATATTTTAGTTTATGAATGCTAGAAATTGGTTTAGAGCTGACATTCACTATAGAGTATTTGATCTTAATGCCTCTGCGTTGGTGAAGTATGCCAGAGATGGGTATGGAGGTGACGTAGTTGACTTCTGTATTGTTGAGATAGGCCAGACATGGCTATTGAGATGATTCAGGAGGATTCTCAATTTGGGTTAGAAATAGCTTAGGTTGTGAGAGGTATGTGACGATACAGACGAGTATTGTAGGCCGAGTATGACATGGGTGGTAGATTTAAGTCTGTGACGGGTAGTGTGCATTCGTTCCAGACAAGCTGTCTATCCTTTATAGTTTTTGGTCATTTACTTTTTGTCTTTTATTTTCAACTCTTTTAATCCCAAACTCATTAACGGTAGAATTGTCAAACGACGAATCAATAACCAATCTCTGTGGACACGATACGATATAACCTAACCGATATATATCACCCGGTAAAAATAAATACCAACTCTTTGTTTGTCGCTTTACCGCTTCAACAATAAACAAGTGTCCAAAATAAGCGGATAAGCTAGTATACTTGGATATATACAAAGGAGTTTATGAAAGCAATATATAAACAAGTGGATAAGCTAATATACTTGGATATATACAAAGGAGTGAGACTTACACCTTAAGGGAGGCCCTTCTGGTTTAAGAGAAGTTTCGTCGGGAATAATGGTCTCTTAATACCAGTGGAATTGATGTATAAACAAGTAGATAAAAACTAGCAAACGATATTAGTTATACTTGAATATTTGCAAAAAAAGTTGAATATTTACAAGGAAATTGAATATTTACACAAAAGGGTGGATATGTACAAGGAAATTAAGTATGTACATAGGAGGGTTGGGACTTACACCGTAAGGGAGGCCCATGATCAATTTGATTTAGAATTGGAAATATTTTCGAGGAAAAAACCTAGTTCGGTTTGTATTTTCAAAGATTAATCGAATCGATCATGGAAAAGAGGTTCATAAGTCAATTAAAATGTTTTTGAAAGTTTTGAAAGGTGAAAATTATTCACAAGAAGTTTTGAAAAAGATTAGGTTTGAAAAATCAAGGAGAAACATTTTTGAAAAGTATTTAAAATACTTTAAAACGTCTATTTTAAACCTAATAAAAATATATCAAAAGAAAATATTTTTTGGCATTATCATAAAATAGGTATATTAAATGACAAGTGTGCAAAAAACCATCTCAAAATGAGAAGTTTTGATTGGTTTTTGAAAATGTTGAAGTTTGATAGAAAAATGAAGAAAACAAGTGATAAAAATTTAATTTTGGTCCTAAGGAGGTTTGAACTCTGGACCTTGCACTCAAAGGTGAAAAGATTAACCACTAGGCCACATGCGTGGCTTGTTATTAACAAGCCTTCATTTGATTTTATTTAAAAAAAAGTTTATGAAATGGTTTGAAAAAGAGTTTGAAAATTGGAAAAGAAGTGAAACTTTGAAAAAACAAAAGGTCTCAGGGGGATTCGAACCCTGGACCTTAGGCATGGTAAATGACTTAAGAGCGCGCTAGCTGCCACTGGGGTGACTGTTCCATCAGTTTATAAAACAAGTTAAAATATATATATATTTAAAACGTGAATTCAAAAATGGGACAGATGGCGCCATGGCCTTCATCTTCCTTATTGTGAAAAACTCCATAACCAAATTTGAATTTCTTTGATTCTTGATCAATTTGAAAAATGTAAAATGCTAAATTGCTGAGAATTTCACCATGATTTCAACCATGCAATTTATTCAAGCTAAGACTCAAAGATCAAAGAGAATTTCCAGAAAGTACCAAATGAACCCTAACTGAAAATTTCAACTAATCTATGGGCACAATTGATTTTAAGTGAAATTGAGGATTCAGAAAGCTAGAGCAATATAATATATACATTTCTAACTATTAAAGTGATGCCAAATATGCTTATATAAGGGAATCAGATTTCGAAAAACTTACCTCTTGAAGCAAATTTACAGAACTCATATGAGTTCTTCCAGATGCAAATTTGTGATACTGCGAGCTTCCTTGAACCTTCCTGAGTGTGTTCCAACTCCTAGCTTGCTCTGAAACTATTTTAATCCTCCTGTCCGACTCAAGTTGCAGGTTTCTGATTTTTTAATGGAGGATGGTGATTGATTTGTTCCAGAAGTGTAAGGATGGTTTATATCACTTTTATATGATGTATGGAAGGTGTTTGAATGATTAAAAGAGGAAACACATAAGTGAATTTTAATTTTACAAGTTAAGGCTCAAAACTTGCACAAATGGAGTTTTGTGAGGAAACTGACTTTTGGTTGTTTTTGTGATGGTTTGAAGTTTCAAACAATGATATTTAGAAGAGATTTGAATGACATATTTGGTTAGAATTTGCTAGGATTGAAAATTAGAATTCTAACCTCTTTGAAAAAGAGAAAACTTGCAAATGAAGAAAGAAGTGAGAAAATAAGTTTATGATTGCTTTGGTATGATTTCCAAATGAGGAAAGGCCTCTATTTATAGGTCAAGATGTTTGGCAAGCAAGGAAAGGATATGATTGATGGTTTGTGCAAGTTGCCTTAAGTGGTAAGAATGAAATATTTCCATTTAATGCACATGGTTAAAAATTCAAATCATGGTTAATTCACTAAAGTAATCTTATCCTCCTCTCAATCATTGACTTTGAATATTTTTGGATCAAAACCTATCTCTTATGGTGACAAGGCTTCTAGAAGAGAAAGTTGGCAAAAAATGACTTGAAAACATGAAAAATGACTTGTAAATTATGGTTATGGACCTCTAAGTTTCAATTTCAAAACCGTAGCTACACAAAATGTTTTTGCAAGTTCTTGGACATTTTGGAAAGCTTTGAACAATATCTAAAACTTTCATGTTGAAAGTTTTTCTTGAATCAAAATGGATTTAGGTGAAAAATGGCCATGAAAATGATGAAAAAAGTGATAAAAACACTTGAAAATTTTTCTCTGTGTTAGAAAAATTTCAAGTTTTGACTTTTTGTTGACTTTTTCACACATTAAGATTTTTTATGATCATGATGGATATTTTGAAATGATTTGATGATTGAAAAAAATTGAATTTCAAAAGTTGACCAAAAGTCAAAGTTTGTATGGTTTGGACAATTGACTTTTTGTCAAATGATTTAGAATTTCTCTGATGATCAACCATGGCATTTGAGATGTTTTGAATCAAGAAATTAGGTCAAGATATTGCATTGGTGATTTTGATATTATTATGCAAGCAATTAGGTCATTCATTGAGCAAAAAGTCAATGATACACCATCCTCGATCAAAACCCTAATTTGGTCGATTCAAGATAGATCTTGAGGAAATGATTGGAATTTGAAGATCAAATATTGATGGTCGATGAAGATATATCAATTGAGGTGAGTGGAGACTCAAACCCTAATTTGATCATATGTTGAACTGATGAAAGATTTTGATCAAAACCCTAATTTGGCTCGAGGAGCACACACAAGTTATCTTGTTCTGAAATTGTCAATGATGCAATGATGTATATGTGAATGGTATGAGATGGTATTTTAGGTCAAAAATTGGGGTATGACAGAACTCAATGTTACATATTAGAGCAATACCCTCTTTATTCAACATAAAACAACTAAATGTCGCACTCCGAAGCTATCCTCTATGCTTTGATGAACAACTTTTGATCACCTGCGCGTTACCCACGCGGAGACAACATTCAAATAGAAAGGATGGGTAATCACGAAATCGTTACAAAAGATATACATGATAAATATAGTAGTTACAACAACATCATCATAAACTCCAATTAACATCATATATCACATATTATACTCACACTCTTATACCTTCATCTCAATCACCATATCATTATATCATTAAATCAATCATCACCAATAAAACACCATTTAATTCGTAACATCAACACAAACATCACTTAAGTCTTATCATCATCAAATCATCATTTAAATTAACAATTATGCAGTGTCACATAGAATGCAATGTATCAACATAGACTTATGCAATTGGTATCAATTATTTGATGAACACCGAGTCATCCTACTCCAAAGATCCCCGTCATAGGATCGATAATCTCTTGTAACCGGAGCACAACATAAAATGCACTCAATCCACACAATGGGATTGAGGCCAACACTATACAATATCCTAACAACACTGGACTTATGTCCTATCAATATGGCAGACCAACATTGTAATGCTATGGACGCATGATGCTTAATCAACATAATATTTGCGACCACAACTAGTCAAGTTCATTATCGTTCACATAATCATCATAATATATTCAATATACTTCATAATACAACATGGAATCATCATAGCAACATTAATTCATCATACAAACATACATCATCTTGCATCAATGCATAACCACATTAATTCATCATAGCATAGTCATTGGGAAAATACGTCATGCAATTCATTTTATTCTACAAAAATATAATTCATTATGTTAGCTTCTCAATGCTTCGAAGTCTTGTCAAACAGAGTGCTGAAACTAAAGTTATAACATTTTAAAATTTTCAAAACAATTATGTCGCATAAGGCTCGCCCGACCAAGCAAGAGAGATCAACATCTCTCTTCGCTCGCCCAACGAAGCAGGGGCATTTCGCTTATTTTTTAGGAGCATGCATTTTCCCAAGTTTTCTCACCCAGAGTCTCGCCTAGCGACGCTTGGGGAGAAATCTCTTTGCTCAACGATGCTTGTCTCGCCTGAAAACGTGTGTGAAACAACAACATCGCTATTGCAATATCTACACTGCACTAGTCCAAATTCTCCTAAGTTTTCACACCAAAACATACCCAAATTCACCACAAATCAACATGTTATCATAAAATTAACAACAACAGATTGTTACATCATTACGAGCATTAAATCATGGTATTTTACACATCACATTTCACCAATTTCATCAAAAATCATTACATTATCAATTCACCATAAAACCCAAACAACCTACATACATCTAAACCCTATATCAATTATAATGACAAGGATCACCCCCTTAACATAATTCCTTGCGATTGATCTTTTCTCTTAGCATTCTACAACAATCTGCTTTGTTTCCTCGTGCCCTAGCCCATTCTCTGCTTCTCAAAATTCTTTCACGATCTTACAATGAAATATCTTTTTCCTTTTTTCATATTTTAACCCTTAGACCTCTAATAGTAACTTCCCATCTTACCCTCACTAACTTCTCATAACGACCGCCTTTCCCTTATTATTTCTACTTCGCACTATTCCCTTATTTTAGTAATAATAATGATTCTAAATAATTATTAACTAATTATTTAAATGATAAAATTACTCATTTTATCCTTAATTCCACATTATCCCACAACATAACATTACAACACACATCACATTCAACAATACACCACATATTCATCAATAATTTAAAAATACTTATAATAAATCAATTAAATATATAATTCTAAAACAATTATGGTATTACATAACTCATGTATCATGTTGATACATAGAGTTTCACTGATTGTTCATTATTCATTGCTAATCACTCGTTAGCTTTTGAATAAAGAATGGTTTATTGTGTGTAATTGGAAGTGTGAAATTTTATTTTGGTTTCTTTTGTTATTGTCACTGAGGCGACTGTGGGAAGTGAGGGGGGAGAGGGTTCTCATATCTAGGAGGTTCATAGGTAGAAGTTGCATAAGGTAGTGATTAGGTGATAAGTTATAAACTAGGTTTGTTTAGCTTTGAACTAATACTATTGTAGTGAATTTCCTTCCTAGCTTGGATGCCCCCATAGTATGGGAGTTTCACCGAACTGGGATAACAATTTGTTATGTTCGTTTACCTTCTACAATTTACTTCTACATAATTTATTATTTTGATAAAGGTATTTTGTCAGTAGATGATATCTTAACATTTATCTTAACATTGTGTTTTGGTGTTGGGACATCAGTCTTGACATATATTTGAAAGTGCAAGAATTTCAATTGGCATCAATGCAAGCACTCTGTTTTGTTTTTGGGTGACTCCATGGAGAATATTTTCTGGTACTATAGACAAGGAAGGATGATACAACACCAGACCACCTCTGTTAGATAATTCAAACTATGACTATTGGAAGGTTAGAATGGTAGCCTTTATGAAATCCATAGACTATAAATCTTGGAAGGCTTTTTAGAAATGATGAAATCATCCTGTTGTGAAGGACAAATATGAGAACGAGTCTTTGAAGGCAGAAGAAGATTAGTCTAAAGAAGAAGATGAATTAGATCTTGGAAATTCCAAAGCTTTGAATGCTCTATTCACTGGAATGGACAATAATATTTTTATGTTAATAAATGCTTGTACCGTAGCTAAAAATGCTTGGGAAATCCTCAAGACAACTCCTGAAGGTACATCTAAAATGAAGATGTCCAAAATTCAACATTTCACTACCGGATTTCAGAATATAGAGATGAATGATGATGAAAGCATTCAATAACTTCACATGAATGTTCTTGAAATAGCAAATGCATGTAGTGCCTTGGGAGAGAAGATATTAGAATAAAAACTTGTTAGTAAGATCCTCAGGTCTCTACCTAAGAGATTTGACATGAAGGTGACATCCGTTGAAAAAGCTCATGACATCAACAACATGAGGGTTAATGAACTTATTGGGATCACTCTAAACTTTTGAACTGTCTATAAGTGACAAAGTTAAGAAGAAGAACAAAAGCATAATTTTTGTATCCAATACTAAAGATGAATAAAGTCAAGATGGTTTTGATACTGAAGAAGTATTATTAAATACCATTGTGTTACTTGGGAGGAAATTCAATAAAATATTGAAGAGATTGGACAGGAAGGGAAGACCAAATGTCAAGAACATCTCATCCAACATTAGCAATAACTATGATTCTCAAAATAAATTCAAAATTAAATAAATTTCAAATCAAAGTAAAGAGATTCAGTTTCATTGTCATACCCCAAAATTTGCCCTCCCACTTCTCAAGACAATTCATAACTCCATACTCAAGGAGTTCACAAGGGTTGACCAGACAACCCCTCTCCTAAGCAATCAATCCAAACTAGGGTTTTGCTACTCTCAAGTCAAAATGGATTTCCAATGCTTCAAGTGGACATCATACCTCATCATATGCTTCAAGGGATCACCATGTCAAGTTTCAAGCCTTAGAAGTCAAATTTGCTCATCCAATTGCTCAAATGGTTGAAAATCAACTATATTGGACAGAAAGTCAACTGTGGTCAACATACAGACAAACTTCATAATTTTTGGTCAACACCAATATTTTGAAGTAACATCCATCATTTGATCAAGGGTTGATCATGATTCCTCAAGGAAAGTTAAGTTTTGATCAAAAATCAAAGTTTCTAATTAGGGTGTTTTAGACAAAAGTCAACAGAACTTTGACCAAGCATAACTTTCACATACTTTATCATAAATTTTTCCACCAAAGCTCATTTTGAAGGGAATTCAATTCTCTACAACTTCATGTCTCACAAGCTTTGGCCAGAAATGCTTCATTTGGAAGTTAGGGATCAAAACATTACAGGTCCTTTTAAAAAGTCAACAAAATGTCATCTTTTTGCAAAGAAGTGTAAATGAACATGGAAACTTCAATGAAGATGAAACCAAAAGGAGTGTTTAGAGGATATCTTGAGATTTCTAAAAAATCCATGAACACTCAAAACTGTTGAAAATTGAGCAAGATACAAATTGTGCAAGTTTGACATTTTGAGGGGGTGCATAAAGAGAAATACCTAGCAGATGCAAATATTTTTCAAATGGGCCTAAGATTTTATGATCCAAACTTAATCCTGACATTATCCATGGCCTGGAAACTCAAGTGCATGCCTCCTATCTTTTTATTTAATTTATATTGGAATTAAATGACTAAGATTCAAAATTAATTAAATAAAATACAAAGGTAATTGATAATACATGTTGGGCTTATTTTCCAAGCATCTTGAGGACCAAGGAATCCCATGCTAGCTGTCAAATTCGTGCAAGACTTGATAGGCAAGATTAGAGACCAAAAAAGGCAATATTTGGTCTTTATTTTCAAGGAATTATATCTTAATCAATGTAAGATATTTTCTCCTTTTGTTGACCTAATTCTACTCTCTTATAAATACCTCACAAGATCAGAAGTCAGAGGGACGAAAACACAAGAACCTTTGCCTCCACAAGCAACCCCAATACTCCAAAATTTTCATACAAAACTTGCTAACTCGAACTCAAGTTTCCATCCAGTTTCAAGCTAAAACAACCATCCATTCACTTTCCCGAGCATTCCAGGAGTCGATCCGAGGCCTTACACAAAGCCAAAGCACCCTAGAACGTGCCACCCAAGACTCTCCGGTTTGGTATACTTTTCAAATTCGTTTTTTGTAATTCATGTATTATTAACAACTTTCGATTGTTTGTATGACCTCAGGAGACCCTTTAGAACAGATTTGATGCATAACATGCAAGCTTGAACGCAGGAATGAGGATCTGCCATTGTTAGGGCATTTAGGTCTGTTTGTTTTGAAACACAGTTTCCAGGCCGATTCAGGACGAAAGCATACCACCAATTCATTCGCAAGGGTCGATTTAGGGGGGGTAGGTTCCTTCTTGTGCTGTGATTTGGATGTTTTTGCAGGTTTCAAAAATTGAAGCCACCGGAGAAGAAGACCGGAGCTAGGGCTCCGGTAGAGTCTCCGTCCATGGACCCTTTGACTGCAGGCGTGGCGTCTTCTCCCATTCTGATTGGTTCACTCAATAATCAAAGGGTCCCACGCGTGTACTTATTTATCTATTATGACTTTCTGGAATTTATATCACGCATATATTTATGCTTGCAGTAAAACACATGGATGTATCACCGCCCCAACGGTTCAACATGCACATGCTATGTCACTCTCTCTCAAGGCATGGGTTCGATCCATGCCTTTTGTCAAAGTTTTCTAACATTTTTCTAATTTACGCAGGTAATACATACAACCTCCAAAAGTTCTGGAAAACAGGTTTCCAGAAGTTCTGGAAGGAACTTCCATACAGGTTCCAGAAGTTTTGGAAAACAGGTTTCCAGAAGTTCTGGAAGGAACTTCCAAACAACCTTCAGAAGTTCTGGAAAACAGGTTTCCAAAGGTTCTGGAAGGAACTTCCATACAGGTTTCCAGAAGTTATGGAAGGAACGTTCCCAGAAGTTCTGAAAAGGAACGATGACCCAACTTCCAGAAGTTCTGGAAAGAGTGAGCCAGAAGTTCTGGGACGAACTTAGTCAGAAGTTCTGACAAAAATCAATTATTATTCTATTTTCTTTTTAATTTTCTTAACTAACTTATTTTCTTTTCCAATTATCTTTTAAACTCTTTTCTAAAACTCTAAAAAATGTTTAATTTTCTTTTCATATTAAAATCATTTTTTCTAATAAATATTAATTAATTAGAATTCGGTTTTTTCTTTAAAATCAATCACAAAAAACTCCAAAAATTATTTCTCTTCTAGTAATTAGGATTACTAACCTAAAACCTTTTTTTTCTACTAATTTCCAAAACATTTTCACTAACATTTTCTTATTATTATGATTATCTATTTATTATTCCGCATTTAAATTTTAGAAAGGTTGTATAGGTCGCAAATTCTTTATCATGTAATAACGTAGGATTTACTTTCCACACTTTACTTTCCGCACCTTTACATTTCTGCCTTTACTTTCTGCACTTCTATTATGTATCTGCCCCAAAGCCATGTAATAGCGTAGGATTTACATTTCCGCACTTTACTTTCCGCACTTTAATTTTTGTACATATATTAACTGCTAGTAAGTAGGCATGTATGTCGATATTAAAAACAACATAGATCACTTCTAAATCTCAAGATAAATATCTGAATACAACACACTCTTCACACTTGCACACCCCTTAGGGTATCCTCTCTTGTTGCCTTACGAATACACGGTCATGTCCTTCGAACGTAGGGATATCTTAGCTAAAATTCTTACAAACATATCATCATAGTCCCTTCGAATCAAAGATCATAGTTCCTCGATGACCCTCGATGTTGCCTACGAGTACATGATCTCGTCCCTCGATTGTTGCCTACGAAAAGTGATGATCGTCCCTACGAATATGCTACGATATCCCTACATGTTGCCTTCTATGACCATACGATGACCCTTCGAATATCCCTTTACATCCAATGGATAGAGTTACCTACCAACTAATGGTATGGATAACGCTACCCTAAAGGAAAGCAAAATAACATGGAAACGACCATTCTGAGTAGGTAATAGACTCTTAATTGCTTGCTCTATCAAAACACTTTTCACACCTTACACTTTCAAAAATCTTTTCAAACACTTTGTATACATTCCAGCGCGAATCATTACAAAGTCTTTCCAAAACAAAATATTTCCAAATACTTCGTATACATTCCAGTGAGAATCATTACGAAGTCAAAGTTAAATGCCTTTTCAAAAATATCTTTTCAAACACACACAGAAAACAATTTATAAAGTGAGCTAAGCAATTAAGAGCCTATAGATAACTACGGATGAAAAGAGTGCTAATACCTTCCCTTTTCATAACTGCCTCCCATACTCAGAATCTAACGAAGGTCTTTTCCTGTTCTTTTCGCCTTCCCTTAATTGGATAAAAGAAAAGTCGGTGGCGACTCTTGCTATCCGTAACATTTGCGATAAAATGCAAAACAAACAAGTCATTTCTCCCACCGTATTACAGTCATGGATGTGAAGGATTTAGGCACATTGGAGCATAATGTCCTTCTTATCTCAAGAGACAACCTAAGGGACTATCTATTTCTTGGTCATATGATGAATCCTATGAGGGAGAATCTGACAAGCTTGTGATTGCCTTAATAGGAACATGGGATTTTAATGTAGACTTTAGAAGTGAAGAAATATCTTATGATGAATTGACTACCTCTTACAAATAACTGGGAAACAAAAGTGAGGAAGTCTATTAAATAGGAATAAAGAAGAAAATGATCACAACTAAACTCCAGGATGAAAAGGAAGAATACCTAACTAATTTCTCCGAGCTTCCAAATGAAGTGACTTTGTTAACATCAAAATTTGATAATTTAATCAAAGTTGTTAGGATGTTGAACAAAGAATTTGATGTCCTGAATGATGTCCTTTAAGATGTAGAAGGAGGTGGAAAACAAACTCGCATAGGGTTTAACTGTTAATCCTTGAAAAATAAAAAGAAACCCATGTGATAAAATTTGTTCGTTCTAAAATGAAGGATGAAAGCAAAATATTTAACCGGATGTTACAACATCTTGCCAGGTCACATGAAACTCATATCAGAGTCAAGTTCCAGCCTTGGAAATGTCATTTTTGTGGAAGATATGGTCACACATAGAAATTTTTCCATATGTTTCACGGATATCCAAAACATTCATCTCAACCTATTCATGATCCCTTAATGACTATAACTAGAAAGAAATGGAAAGTGGGAGATACTGTCAAGAATCCCATTGCTCATACCTCTCTTAAAATCTCATATAGTGAAGACTAGTATTTTGATAGTGAATATTCTAGGCATATGATATGTGTGGAGAATTTATTAAAAGATGTTAAACCTCACACAACTAGATATGTCATCTTTTGAGATGATGCCAAATGAGTAATTAAAGGTGTTTGAAGACTAGCTTATAAAGGATCTCCTAAGCTTGATAGAGTATTTTTGTAAAAGGTCTGACTGCCAATCTGATAAGTATTAGTCTACTGTGTAATCAAGGCCTTAAGGTTAACTTCATTAAGTATGCATGTATGGTCACTAATAAGGAGAATGAAGGGTTAATGAAAGGAGAAAAGTCTAAGGATAGTTGCTACTTGTGGACACCTAAAGGAATCAATTATACCTCAACATACATGTTGTCCAAGAACGATGAAGTCAAACAATGACATCAAAAAATTCTTCATTTACATTTGAAATGTAGAAAGAAAATTGTGTCTAAAGAAGCTATCAGAGGCATTCCTAAACTCAAAATCGAGGAAGAGAGAATTTGTGGAGAATGTCAAATTGGAAAGCAAACTAAAATGTCATACCAAACACTTCAACATCAGACCACTTCAAAAGTTCTGGAACTTCTTCATATGGATTTGATGGAACCTATGCAAGTTGAAAGTCTTGGTGGAAAAGGTATGCTTATGTTGTTGTTGATAATTTTTCAAGATTCACTTGGGTGAGTTTCATTAGAGAAAAATAAGAAGTCCTTAATATCTTCAAAGAGTAGTGTCAAAATCTTCAAAGAGAGAAGGAAAACAACATTGTTAATATCAGAAGTGATCATGGTATGGAGTTTGAAAATAACACGCTTGCTGAATTTTGTGCCTCTGAAGGTATTAGTCATGAATTTTATTCAACTACCACTTCTCAACAAAATGGAATTGTGGAGAGAAAGAATATAACTCTACAAGAATCAGCAAGAGTCGTGTTTCATGCAAAATAGTTGCCATATCACTTTTGAGTAGAAGCTATGAATACTTCTTGTTATATTCATAATAAAGTCACCTTAAGGACTGGTACTGAAATTACTCAATGTAAGTTATGGAAAGGACGGAAAATAAGAAAAATGGATCCCAAGAGTAATGAAGGGATATCTTTGGGATACTCTACAAACAACAGAGCTTATAGATTTTTTAACACCATAACTCAGGTCGTGATGGAGTTTATAAATGTTGTGGTTGATAACTCAAGCATATTTAGTGAATATGATGTTGAAGACAATGTTGGAACATCATTCTAGATGAATGATGGGTCAGAAGATGTGGAAAAATGACACCAATAACGAGACTGTTGATGTTGAACCTTATGACAATCAAGTAAATAATGGTCATTCAATAAGAATTCAGAAAGATCATCCTAAATAACTCATTATAGGAAATATTAATCAAGGGATTACTACTAGATCAAAGGAGGTTATTTCTAACTATTACTCCGTTTCTAAGATTGAACTCAAGAATGTAAAGGAAGCCTTAAATGATGAATTGTGAATCAATGTTATGCAAGAAGAACTTAGTCAGTTCAAGAGGAATGAAGTTTGAGACTTAGTGCCTAGGCCTAATGGGACAAATGTAATTGGTACAAGGTGGGTGTTCAAGAATAAAACTGATGAAAGTGGAGTTGTCACCAGAAATAAGTAAATTTTTTATGAAAACCCAATTCAGAACTACGACTCTGTTATTGGTTTTTCAATCAAACACTTAACCATGTAGAGAGATCCAGTGTGAAAAAGCTTTTATGGCTACTTTAACACAAACGAAAAAGATAGTTATAATGCTAAGCCTCATGTTTTTGATGAATATAAATTTTACTACTAGAAAGATAGAATATAAAGTTTCTTTCTAGGCTATGACATAGAACTTTGAGATATTTTCATAAATGGTTATGAGACACTTGTTATTGCGATTGGTATTCCCATTCCCAAAATACAATGAACGATGAACAAAGCTTAATTTTAAGAATCACCACAAAGCCAGATCTATTATTCTCAATGCTATTTGTTGCAATGAATATGAAAAGATCACTAATAGAGAAATAACAAAGGATATTCTTGATTCCTTGATGATGACTCATGAAGGCAATGCACAAGTCAAGGAAACTAAGGCTCTAGCCTTAATCCAAAAATATGAGGCTTTCAAGATGGAAGAAGTAGAAAATGTTGAGACTATGTTCTTAAGGTTTCAAACCTTGGTAGCAGAACTTAAGGTTCTGGACAAAGGTTACTACGTAACTGATCATGTCAAAAAGACCATTAGAAGTCTTCCCAAAAGATGGAGACCTATGTTTATTGCGTTAAAGTTATCTAAGGATCTAAATAACATAACTCTTGAATGGTTGATTTGTTCTTTTAGAAGTCATGAAATAGAGTTAGAGGAAGACGAGCCTCGAAAAATAGACAAATTTGTCGCTTTAAGATCCAAATTAGAAAGAACCAAGTCATAAAAGAACAAAGCCTTCCAAATTGAAGAAGTAGAAGTTTTTGATGACGAAGATGAATTATCCCTTCTGCCCAGAAGAGTCAAGCAACTCTGGAAGAAAAGACAAAACAACTTCCAAGGATCCATAAATAAAGGAGATCATCCCGAAACATCTGCAAGAGGAAGATAAGGTAAGGAAGTAACGTGCTACGAGTGCAAGGAGCCCCATACACTACATAAATGAATTTCCAACGCTCAAGAAAGAAAGCACCACAAAAGAAAGTTTCGAGAAAAATAGTTTCAATGGCAAGAAAAAATGTCTTGTGGCAACATGAGATGACTCTAACTCTGGAGGATCAAAATCTGAAGAAGAGCATCCCAACATAACATTCATGGCTACTTCGTTAAAAGGAAACACTACAAAAATTGAGTCTAATTCTGAAGAGGTATTTTTTGAAGTTTCTCGTGCTGATTTATAATTATGTATGTCTGAGTCTCTAAATAAGTATTAGAAACTTCAACAAAAATTCAAGAATCTAATGAAGGTTCATGAATATGAAATTTAAGAGTATGGTAATCTATAGAAAAAAGTTTCTGAACAAAAAGGAAACAATTATATTTTAGAAAAAGAAGATGCTTTTATGAACAAAAATGTTTAAAACTTGAAGAAACTCTTTCTAAAGCTCCCCCATCTTCTGAAACCGTCTTATGTTAATATGATAAGGCATTTCAGAAACTATTAAACAACGACATAACTAGAAGCAAAATAGCTTATATGATTTATGAGATCAGTCATAAAAAGAAGAGAAGAATTGATTATTTTTTTTGATAATTATAATCAGAATCCACTTCAAGAAAACAAATTTGAATCTCCTTTTTCTTATCACTACATTTCGAATGCATTACTCGTTTAATTTAGTGGATAATTGCTTGTATCCATGTCACTATCCATTTTGTAGGAATTTATCATACTGATTATTAGGGGTGTTCAAAACCAAACCAACCCAATAAAAAACCGCAAACCAAACCAAATCAAAACCGCAAAAAATCGCATTTGGTTCGGATTAGTTTGGGCCATCTTTTAACAAAACCGCATGGTTCGGTTTGCGATTTGTATTTTGCAAACCGAACCAAACCGAATCAAACCGCATTATGGTACAACCTCAATTTTATTTAACTCTCATCTAACTCAAAACTAAACTTATTATATATTAGTCTTATGATTACAAACAATTTTTTCATCCTTACACTTATGGTTTCAGTTTTAGTCTTCTTAAATATCTCATATCATTATCACTTCATCTTCACCACTTGCATCTTGCCTCTACTTCTCTAATCTCTACTCTCTTATATCCTTTTTTTCCCACCTTCTCATTTTTATGCAAATGTTCTCTCTTTCAATTTTATTTTATCGCACATATTTATCTCTAATCTCTTCTCTTTATTGTTCTTTCTTTTTCATCTTCACTAATCTCTCATCTCATTTTTTTTTTGTTTTATTATAATATTTTTGATATTATTTTATGCTATTATTTTATGTTTATTATTTCACTTTTGTTTAATCTAATTTTTACATATTAAATAGAAAGTTATTGTCCAAATATGATGAGTTTTATTGTTATTTGATAGTGTATGAATGACAAAATACAAAGTTATGTTATCATTTATATGTGTATGTATAGCTCAATAAAATATTTGTAAAAAACCGAACAAACCGCATCGAACCAAACCGCATTGGTTTGGTTTGTTTTTTTTTTTCTAAAAGCCAACCGAACCGAACCAAACCGCACGCCTTTTTCTCTCGCGGTTCGGATGATTTTTTGCGTCAAAACCGCCAAAACCGCACCGCGAACACCCCTACTGATTATGGTAATTTTGACAGGTGTATGCATTTTATGTGATCATGAGAGATTAGAATTAGAAATAAAAAAAAAAAGAGTAAGACTTTGTGGCTTGGCTTAAGGGAAATAAGTTTTCATGTCCCGCAAAAAAAGAAGAAGATTGATTAGAGGTGACAAAACGGGTCCGACCTGTTGGGCACGCCCGTTTTGTCTGCACTTTAGTGCGGGGCAGACCAAGAGTTTAGGCCCTCACCCTCTAATATGACTGTCCGTCCCGCCCCATTTTTTTCGCGGGCTTTTGCGGACACGTTTTTAACATAAAATTAAGTATTTTTAGACCTAAAAGTTGTAGTGCCCACAGGCTTTTCCTGCCCCACACTTACTTTTTTGCAGGACAGACCTATATTTTAGACCATCATCCTCAACTATGACCGTCCCACCCCACCCTATTATTTTTCAGGGTGGGCCTAAATGGGGCGGGCATGCCCGTTTGCCACCCCTAAGATTGACAAAACATAAAAAAGTTAAAGGGTATATTTGCAATAATACGAAGGAAGGTAAATAGATGAGTCGTTTGTGAAGGAGAACAAAAGCTGAAGGGATAATTCCTTCTTCCGATTATTATGTTGTTTTGATAATATGGCGTCACTCGTCACCCCAGCGCATTTTAGCAACATCAAACCCTTGCAGTGTTCCACCGGGAAGACTGACCGTGTGAGGTGTGAACTGTCGCCACCGCCATCATGGATGGAAGGCCGGCGAATGGTGTCCATCTCTCTACTTCTCTCCCCCTTCCTTCTCACTCCTAACCGTATATGCCTTCTCTCTCTGTTTCACTTTTTTCTGTTCCATTCTCTTCTTCTGCACATTGAATTGTTATTGTTTTCTATGTTGCAGATGCTAATGCTGAAGTAAAATTTATGGACAAATATGTTAAGAGGTAATGCGAATTCACATTCATAGCTTTCTCTCTAGTTAAACAAAGTGCTTATTATATAAGTGCTTATGCATAATCTATTTCAATAACAAAAGATTGTTTTCATATAATCTATAGGTTATTATTCCTAAACTATTCTAGAGAGCTTATGAAAATAACTGAAGACAATTTATGATTATGTCACGTGTTGTTTTTATAAGCACTTCCAAACAGTTTTGCTAGGGTTTATGCTACCTGTTAAGCTCAAATAAGTCAATTCAAATGGACTTTTATGATTTTTTTGTGATGCTGGCTTGAAGTTAGTGATGTATACACCCGAGACTCATATAACTTAAGTAGCAAACAATGAGCTGTTCAAGTGAGGATGCTCTTAAGCTTCATCGTGTTATGCAAAGAATTGGAGTACATACACATATTCCTTTAGTCATTCTTCGAGGAACGATATAAAAGAAGAGACACGCTTGATTGTAGGATATTAGTGGAGTTGTACATGATTTATCTGATGATGGTGGTGGTGATGAACTTCTTCAATTGGGAGAGTTGTCTCTCGGTGAACGGCACTTATAGGCTATGCTTTTTTGGATGATGAAAGCGTGAAAGCGGAGAGATGAAAATGATATAATTAGTGTTATACAGTAAGCAACAGGCAATTGGATAGAAGCATATGCAACAAAACTCATTCCTGACTTATTTTAAATCTAATGCTATTATGTGACATTTTGGTATTTTTGCTATTCTTTTATCCTCGCATCCATGTCGTATTGTACTTGTGTTGTATCAAATATACAATTAAGCATTCGTAAATTTATTAAACTAAAGTAGCTGTTTCCTAGTTTTAGATTTGCTTTTTTGTAATTTGTAGTTGGTCTTATATTATTGACATTATACTTGAAATCAATGTTTTGTTCCTACAAAATGATGATTCTGATATTAATTTTTTTCTTGAATGCTCAGAAAAAAGCTAGAGCCTCTGGAGACTTATGTACCGGCTGTAATACTCACACAGTTCCAGATTGAGGATTTGGGTAAATCTATGTGACTATGGTGTTACTTATTTCTTACTTGATATATTTGTACAATTTGTCAAGCTTCCCATTTCTTCTCTCTTTTGGATATGCTAAGATAACTATGAAAAACAAACTCTATGAACATGAATATGAATTTGACCTAATGCAGTGGATGTCATCAGAACTCTGCTGTTCAATGTCAACAAGACAGTTTGGCCGAGCGGTCTAAGGCGCCAGATTTAGGCTCTGGTCCGAAAGGGCGTGGGTTCAAATCCCACAGCTGTCATATTTTTGAGATTAATGATTAGTTTTTTTCAATTATCATAAACTGATCTTGATATAAATTCTACTATGCTTTTCTTTCTACTACTACAGATAAAACTTTAGAGGGCAATGAACCCCAATTTGCCCTCTGCCGGTCTCTACTTCGTTCTGGGCCTGCAGCATCTCTTCGTAAAAATATTCGAGCAGTAAGTAAAGGCCTCCTTCAACTTCTGAGTTCTTTGCCCTACCTACTTTTTGATATATTCCTGTCTGTGAAAGTTAATTAGAGCTTCACAATCTTTTTATAGGTTGCACAATATGCTTCAGACAGTGGCAATGGTAAATCTGCATTCAACAATGTTGATGAATGTTTGAGGTAACATAATCAATTTACCACAAAACATTATTATGAAAATAATATGCTTGAAATAATTATCACCATTAGCAACTGAGCTATAGTAATAAATTTCATGATTATGTATAAACTTAAACCCCAACTGAAGAATTTTGTGGCCGAAGGTCAATTGAGGAACTTGACAACCTGCTTCTGCGCGCATCAAGAAATGATCCTGGCGCCTCAGTCAAATCAATGAAGACAAACCTCAAATCTGCCCTTGTCGCACTAGACAGGTGATTTTCATGTACTTTTTCTCTCCTTAGCCGCCTTTATGGTGCAGTCAGCTGCACTCCATTAAATTATGAGACAAACGTCTCTCTTAATCTAGCCACCCTGCGACCGACTAGTTAACATTTTCCCTTGTGTCATCCTACCAATTTACACACACACGCGGCAAAGAAAGATGCTATTCTTAATAAGCTTTCTGTTTCAGCCTCTTACAAACAGTACCATCGGATGTGCTAAGTAAGGGAAAGGTTATAGCTGATTCATACTTGGAGGATCGGGCAGACGTCGAACCAGAGAGCTTGGACCCTGGTTTAAAGCAATTAGAATCAATACTATGAAAATATCCTTGTTTATATCTCTATACCAACCTGTATTACTTTCTCAACTCTATGTTCCCAATTATTGTTATCCTTACATGTTCATATTCAGTTGAAGAAACTGAGTTTGGTGCTCCATTGCATCTGCATCTGCATAAATTAAACCATGGACCAAATAATTGAAGGATTCAAGGTTCTTCTAATCAAACACTTTGAGGGACTTAAGGTTCTTCTGATTTTACCACTTATACTATTACACCAACCATGTTGATTTATTATCAAGTGCTTCCGAAAACTTTAAAACATAAAAAAAAAATAATTAAAATATTTCCCGAATAATTATTCTGAAAATAATCAAAATTAAGAATTTGAAGATCTATATTTAAAGTTTAAGGCCCATATTTCCAATGACTAAATTTCAAATAACTTTTACGGTTGAAAATGTAATTTTTTTCTTTTCAAAATTGGATTTAAAAGTTAGCTTTTCTTTCTTTTTTCCTTGTAAAATTGGGTTAAAAATGTTAGTTTGCAAGTCATTTATCATTTCAAAAGGATACTCTTTCCATAAAATTCAGAAACGTATTTTCGGACGTACCTTTTATACTTACATTTTAACATTTTATAAGAGACACTTCTATTTTACCCATTTTTTTTCAAAAATACATATCTGAATTCATAAATGCATTTATGTAAAAATCCATCCTTAAAAATCTTTAGCAATATTGTGCGATGCTATCTTTGTCCAGACCACAAGTCTAGGTCTCTAAACTCATAACAGTTAACAACTAAGCTACACAATTCAACTAAGTTCTCCCCCATACTACATGGCACTTTAAAATTTCAAATTAAATGTAACTAAATTTTCCACCATACTACATGGCACTTTAAATTTTCAAATATGTAACTGAATTTGCCACCATACTACATGGCACTTCAAATCAAATGTGAGTAGCTTCTTGCGAAATTGAGAGCCTGGTTTATATATTTATGAAAAACAAGGAGTAATAAGCAATATAGAAAATCTAGTGTGTATAGAACAATATGTATGGAGATATAGATACATCTCCGAAATTGGGAGGTGCATTTGTAAACATTTATTTAAATAAAATAGAGGTGTTTCACTTTCCACGTCTTTGATAGTGTGATTTTAGGTACATTCGAAAATACATATCCAAATACAATAAGAATATTTTTGAATTTTCTGATGTGTAAGTCGCATCTTATACGGTTAAAAGAGTGACCCCTTTATAAAAAGTAAGATAAATAATAAGGTTATTCAATGGACATTTTTCAAAAGCTTGACAGATTGATTTATAAGATAACACATTGATTCTTACATTTAAATTTTTGTTTGATTCAAGACATTTTAAAACTGTTATGGACTGACCTAATGATTAAACATAGTCCAATCCACTCCTACTCCAAAACGGTTCAAAATTATCGGCCCAATCAGTTTAAGCTAGCGAAGGACACATTTTCTCTATGCCCGACATCTTTGAATACGTGGCCGTATGGCCCCAAAGACAACAAGGCTACGACTTCCCGTGAGAACATCCTTGCTCGTGGCAATGACTAGTTTTGGGCTACTTTGCCCGTAATAACAATTAGTTTCGAGCACTTCCATCCAAGGTGTCGGGCACAATCTTCCCGCTTTTTGCAGTTACTTATTTTCTAGGACCTGATATCCAGGTCCAAAAATAAGGACCAATGGCCAAGCCCTGAGGGCGTTATATAATACCTCACACTTTTGAGGGTCAAGTATTCGATATTCAATATTCACTTCTAAAATCCTAAACTCTCTTGTATCTATTTGCACTCTTACTTACTTAAGCATCAAAGTATCTTCTAGGTACACCCCTTCTCTTTGATTCCAATCAAACATACGCAAATATCGACCTATTATAGGTTCTGATCACCGATAAGATAAAAAGTCTACGTTAAATTTTTGAAAAAAAAGAACTTCAGAAAAACTTTACCTCATATCCAACAATTATCCTTGTAAACATTCCGATTATATCTTTATTTATTGTTATTATTTTTTCAAAATCACAAAATTTTGTACCTCTTCATCACTGTATTAGAGAATGTCACTTAAAAATTCTGATACGCAATTTCTCTTCATCGGATGACTTATATTAAATTTTTTGGTAGTATAATTTTTTACCAAATTTTTGTTCATCAAATAATTTGTAATAAATTTTTTGATATTATAATTTTTTACCAAACTTTTATCTACGGGATAATTTGCAATAAGTTTTTTGATATTATAATTTTTTATCAATTTTTTGTTCAATAGATAAGTTGTTTTAAGTTTTCTAGTTTTTTTTTTTTTTTTTCATTTTGGAAGGACATAATAATAGACCGCGGTATGAAAACCATTGCCAGAAGTGAACATACAACGTTTAAATACCGGTGCTAAAGTGGAAAGGTCACTAAAAAATAATTTTGTACGACAAGGACAAAAAAACAATTTTCTTCACTTTAATCCACATTTTTTCACTGTTACATAAATTCATTTTTATTGTAATTATCGGATAACTTACCTATAAATTATTTGGAATGTATTTTTTTCATTAAATATAATACGAACCAGATAATTTTGTAAAAAGAATTATCAAGAATAGACAACACTTTTTAAATTTTAGACAACAAATTTTCATTGTTGTTTAAAATCATCTTTGGTGTAGTCTTAAGATTAACGAGAGTCATCAAGAATGCAAATATATTTTTTTAACTTTTTTTTCTTCAGTTATAATATAAGGGTATTTTAATCAAATTAAATAAATTATATAGGTGAAGATAATTGTTGGGGTATGGGATAAATCTTTTGAACTTCAATAATTAAAATAAGAGAATTGCTAAAGGCACCCTATGAATTGTTACTGCATCCTATGGAAAATCAAAAAATACCTCAAGATTTCGGAGATACATCTCCGAACGCACGCAAAACAAAAATGTTTTAGATTTAGGCGCTTAGGCTGTGTAAAAACAATTACGAAGATGCATCTATGTAAAGTTTCGATGTATAAATTGCTTTTCTTACTTATAAAGATGCATCTTTAGACGATATTTAATCAAAAGAGCGCCATAACCCTTTCTCTTTCCTCACTTCTCATAATACTCTCAACTCTCCAATTGTCATCTCTCAAGATATCTCAACTCACATTCACTCAAAGTCATTCAAGACACTTTCAAATCTTCTTCCATTAACATAAAAACGATAAAAAGTTCATTCAACATCAAACATCATTCATATCTGCCAAGTTTTTTTTCTTAAGTTTTTTCATTTTTCGTCAACATAAGTAGATATTGAGCATTAGGTTTTGTAATAAGTAGTTTAGATAGATAATTTACATTAACAATGTGTTTGATATGTTGTTTTATTGAAAAACTCGTTGTATTGGAGGTTGGGTTGAGCTACATGTCTTCCATTGACGTATTGTTGAGTTGCAGAACCTTACAGAGATGTATCTCCCTAAAATTGCAACGTATTTCTAGAAATAGGAGATGCATATTGTCATACCCCAATTTTTGACCTAAGATACCATCTCATATCATTCACATATGCATCATTACATCACTGACAAATTACAAAACAAGATAGCTTGTGTGTTTGCTTCTTGAGCCAAACTATGGTTTGGAATCAAAATCTTTCATTAGTGCAAGATGTGATCAATTAGGGTTTGAATCTCCATTCATCTCAATTGATCTATCTTCATCAATAATCAACATTTGATCTTCAAAATCCAATCATTTCCTCAAGATCTACTTTGGATCGACCAAATTAGGGTTTTGATCGAGGATGATGCATCATTGACTTTTGGCTCAATGAATGACCTAATTACTTAGATCATGACCTCAAGATCATGAATTAAATATCTTGACCTAATTTCTTGATCCAAAACATCTCCAATGCCATAATTGATTGATAGTGAAAATTTGAATCATTTGACAAAAAGTCAATTGTTCAGATAAGTCAAACTTTGACTTTTTTGGTCAACTTTTGAAATTCAAAATTTTCAATCATCAAAGCATTTCAAATTATTCAACTTGATCATCAAGAATAAAAAATGTGGAAAACGTCAACAAAAAGTCAAAACTTGAATTTTCTAAACACTTAGAAAAAGTTTCATGTGTTTTTTTTACATTTTTTTCACCATTTTCATGGCCATTTTTCACCAAAATCCAATTTGATTCAAGAAAAACTTTCAATGTGAAAGTTGTAGATCTTGTTTCAAGATTTCCAAAATGTCCAAGAACATGAGAAAATATTTTTTGGAGCTAGGGTTTTGAAATTTAACACTATAGGTCCAAAACTTGCATTTTAGGCCATTTTTGTCAAATTTTTCAAGCATCTTTGCTAAGATCTTGCCTTGTCATCACCAAGGGATAAGTTTCATCCCAAAATATCTTAAGCTCGTGATTGAAAGAAGGATAGGAACACTTGAGTATTTTAACTATGGTTTAAAATTTTAAACCATATGCATTAAATGTAAAGATTCCTTCCTTATCTCTTAAGGCCAAATTGCCAAAAATCTCAATCCTTGCTTTCCTTGCTCTCCAAACTTCTTGGCCTATAAATAGAGGTCATGAATTCATTCAAAATTACACCAAAACAACTACAAACTTGTTTTCTCACTTCTTTCTTAAATTGCAAGTTTTCTAATTTTCCAAGAGTTTAGAATTCCAACTTCCAATTCTTGCAAGTTCTAACCAAAGGTGTCATTAAAACCTCTTCTAAACATCATTTAGAAGTTGTTCAACACTTTAATCCATCACAAAATCAGCCAAAAGTCAGTTTCCTCAAGAAAACTCCATTTGTGCAAGTTTTGAGCCTTAACAGCCAAACTTCAAATCCACTCGTGCGTTTTCCATTTTGATCATTCAAACACCTTACATACATCATATAGAAGTGATTCAAACTCTTGAACAACTTCTGTAACATCTCCATCATCATCCTCCATTAAAAAACCAACAACCTACAACTTGAGTCGGGTAGGAGGATCCATCAAGCTTTAAAGCAAGCTAGAAGTTGGAACACACTCAAGAAGGTTCAAGGAAGCTAGTAGGATCATTGCCTTGCATCTGGAAGCACTCATACGAGTTCTAAGATTTTGCTGCAAGAGGTAAGTTTTCAAATTCTGAATTCTCTCATACAAGCATATCTAGCATCAATTTTGTGGTTAGAAATATAGATATCATATTGCTAAAGCTATTTGAATCCTCAATTTCACTTAAAATCAATCGTGCCCATATATTAGTAGAAATTTTCAATTAGGGTTTAATTGGTACTTTCTGAAAATTCGTTTTGATCTTTGAGTCTTAACTTTAATAAGATACATGGTTGAAATCGTGGTGAAATTCTGAACAAATTAGCATTTTACATTTTTCAAATTGGTCAAGAATGCAAGAAATTTCAATTGGCCATGGAGGTTTGTCACAATGAGGAAGATGAAGGCCACGGCGCCATCTACCCCATTTTCAAATTCACGTTTTAAATATATATGTTTTAACTTGTTTTAATAAACAAATTTATAGCCACCTTAGTGGTAGAACGTGCGCCTCTTAGTCCATTCATACCCAAGGCCCGGGGTTCGAATCCCCCTCGCCCCAGACTTTTTCATTTTTTTTTCTATTTTTCAAACTGTTTTTTCAAAACACATTCATAACTTGATTTTCAATATAATCTCTTCAATGCGTATACATAACAATCCACGCGTGTGGCCCAATGGTTAATCTTTTCACCTTTCAAGCCAAGGTCTTGAGTTCAACACTCACCAAGGCCAAAACAAATTTTTATCACTAGTTTTTTTTTCCTTCATTTTTTCATACAAACTTCAACATTTTCAAAAACCAATCGAAACTTCTCATTTTGAGATAATTTTTTGCACACTTGGCATTTATTTCATCTATTTTATGATTATGTCAAAAAATCTCAAAAAATATTTTCTTTTGATATATTTTTATTAGGTTAAAAAGTGAGACTTTTTAAGTGTTTTAAAGTACCTGCAAAAATGTTTTCTTCTTGATTTTTTTAACCTAATCTTTTTCAATACTTTCATGTGAATAATTTTCACTCTTCAAGTCTTTTTAAAATGTTCAAAATGTTTTAATTGACTTATACACCTACTTTTCCATGATCGATTCGATTAATTCCTCGAAAATACAAATCGAACTAGGTTTTTTCTTCGAAAATCTTACGAACGCAAAATCAAATTGATCACGGGCCTCCCTTATGGTGTAAGTCCCAACCCCTTATGTACATATTTAGTTCCTTGTACATATTCAATTCCTTGTACATATTCAACCCTTTTTGTACATATTCAAGTATAACTAGCTTCGTTCGCTTGTTTTATTCGCTTGTTTATACACCAATTCAACTGGTATTAAGAGGAGCATTATTCTCGGTGAAACTGCTCTTATTCCAGTGGGCCTCCCTTAAGGTGTAAGTTCCACTTCCTTGTATACATCCAAGTACACTAGCTTATTTTCTTGTTTTATACACTTGTTTATATATTTCCTTCATAAACTCCTATGAATGCACACACACACTTTGTCATATATATACTTGTTCATGTTTATTTATGTCATTTCAACTAGTATAACAACTAGGTTCCCCATAGCCTCCTCATGGAATTCATACAAAATAACTCCCTCGTTGAGTTAGCGTCCTCTTGGACTTCGTACAAAAGAACTCCCTCGTTGAGTTATCCTCCTCTTGGACTTCGTACAAAAGAACTCCCTCATTGAGTTGGCCTCCTCTTGGGACTCATACAAGAAAGAGATTTGGAAATCTCAAACAACCTCCTATTGAGCTTCATACAAAGAATCTCCTTAGCTAGGATAGAACCCAAAGAGTATGGTTTCCCGGTGAAATCACTCTTAAAGTCAAGCCATCCATACCCTATAGCCTCATCTTAGGCTCCATACAAGGACCCTCGATGTCCCTCGGAAAGCCTCATCTTGGGCTCACAATACAAGGACCCTCGATGTTCCTCGGATAGCATCCTCTTGGGATTACAATACAAGGACCCACATGCTTCTTAAAAGCACCCTCCTAAACAATAACCAAAAATTTCTCAAATCAAACATTTTCATAAACAAAACATATTTCTTAACTGTAAGTGGCATACTTGTATACTCAAGTTAAACGCCCAATGCTTACAATGAAAGATTCAAAGTTTTTCAAAACATCTTCTCGTTTTAAGAACTATAAGCGGTATACTTGTACACTCAAGTTAAACACCTATTTCTTACAATGAAATATTCAACAATCAATGTTTCAAAATGTATGTGATGGAATAGATTAGATACATTTTTCGTTAAGATGATACTTGTCGTTGTCTCTTAAAATATTTGCTTTCACTAGAACATAAGTGGGAACTAAGATTGCTATGACTTTCTCAACCTTCTTTTGAGAATATGTAGGCACAATGTCTTACTCTTCGCGAGCATACTTCTTTCTCTCTCAAACCACCCAAACTTTAATCACCCTTAGATCCTGAGCTACAATTGCTTTGATTCTCTCTAGGGGATATGTATGCAGAAGATTCCAATGATCTTTACGAGTATAATCATAATAAACAAACTTAGGTTCCTACCTAGCCTACCTTGTTAAATCCCAAAGGAGAAAATTTCCCAAATAGCATAGCAAATAAAACACAAACGCACAAAAGATCATATAGAGTACTATAGATACATAGGGTGCTAATACCTTCCCTTTGTATAACCTAACCCCGAACTTAAGAATCTCTACTCTCCCATGCTTTGTGTTTAGTTTCATACTAATCACATTGCATATCTTTTTTAGGGTATTTCAGCTTTCCCCTTTTCCTTTCTTTTTTTAGAAACAATAAAGCTTGGGTCTTGGGGCATCTTTTAAAAATTAAAATTAAATTCTTTTTGAGCCGGAGAAGCGAATTCCGATTTGGTTCCCTCGTTTTACTTTTTACCGCAAACACATATCAATAAGTTGTTTGTCATTAATTTTTTTCCTCGACTTGACATGTTTCATTTGTCTAATGGTTGTGTGTTTTTGTTTTAGGCATTATGGATGATAGAAAAGATATATTGAGGCACGACAAGCTTGCGTAACATACATGGATATGAAGGGAAACATCCTGATCCTCTCAGATAATTATTGATTCTAGCCCAATCGTTACTTCTAGCTCGGTCTTTGCGATGGCGTCGACTTCTAGGGCATCGCCTTCTAGGGGGTCGACATTTAGAGCTCGTGCATCTCCAGCTACGTCATCTCGTATGAGACAAATGTCTCCTACTGATGAGCATGAGGCACCGACTCCTATAGAAGGCACCTGAGTATCTTTTGATACTACGCCCCCTTGTATCTTTTGATACTATGTGATAGAGTGATTGTTACTTGATAGTTGACAAGTTATTGTTCTCACTCTTGAAGCTTTTAAGCAAGAGAGTTGAGTTTTGTATGGGAAATGTAATCTTCTTGTTGAGTTGTTCTTGATACAGTCACTGGGATTAAGACTGTTAGATATCACTGAGGTTATTAAAAAGTGAGATGGTGATTTCTCATATCTAGATGATGACTTCTAGGTAGAAGTTGTACTGGGTAGTGATTAAGTGAGAAGTTGTAAATTGGGACAATTTAGACTTTGAATTGATACTACTAATAGTGGAATTCCTTCCTAGCTTAGTAGCCTCATGTTTAGGTGATGTTTCCCTGAACTGGGTTAACAATTCTCTGTGTTATTTATCATTCTACAATTTTATTTCAGTATCACTTGCATCTTGATAAATATGTTCAGTTTGTCAACAGATATTGTAACATCTGTCTTGACATTGTTCTGATGTTGAAATATCAGTATTAACATGTGTTGCCTGTACCAGAATTTCAAACGATATATTTGTATAATCACATTTCTCAATGTAGAACTCATTTCCAAGGATTAGTGAAATATTGAAAGTTGTGAAATACTCATTTCTTTGTGATTATGTAAGGTATCAACGAGTATGGGGTATGAGCAAAGGTATCGATGGCCTAGAACAAATATTCAAGGGTGTTATTGCAAACACCACTCGTGTGCGACTATAAAAATCATTTCCCCTGAGCTTAAAGAATACACAAAGAAAGTATGGGGGCTATCGCAAATGCCACATGAATGCGAATACAACAATAAATCCCACTTTCAGAATCACACAAACACACCTCGAACATGTTAAAGTAAAAATTATATACTTTTCCATTGCATATATATTTTAAATATAATATGTGACAATATAAAAAAGGAACAAGGCTACCCCAATAGAGAAGCACCCTTCCCATCTTTGAGCATCTCATTAAGCCAAACCTGCTCCCTTGAAATACGCAGAGGAATGTGAAAATGCTCCACTTACTATAAGGAATTCTCGAAAGACTCCCAGATGACCCCAAGGCTAGTAGCATAATAATTGGTTCGATGTTGGGTCAAAGAATCATTCTCAAGGAAAAAGGATTGTAACTCTTTTTGAGCTTCTAAAAGAGATGTATGAGTAGACAATAGAGTATTCGTAATAGGACCTAGAGGAGTATCAATAAGACGTTTTAAGAGTTTTCAGGCAGTTTCATCATGAGGAGTAACACTCAGGTATAGCCCAAATATTTGATGAAACTCATCTTCTTTTTATTTAGATATAACTCTTCCTAAGAGATGTCACCCCTTTTGTAAGCTTATAACCCATTTCCCATTGGGAAATGATTCTTATTCTAGTACTTGGGAAACAACTGTGTACATTTAACCTCCGTCCACCTATGAAAACCCACACCTTCGCAGAAGCCTCCGAACAAATATGAGTAACTAGGAAAAATCGATCTTCAAAAATATTTGAGTTCTCTTAAAAAGCCATGAAGCTACGGACGATCGACACCAGAGAAATTAAACTACAAAGTTATGTACACTTACATGAAATATTCAAGTGTTCCATTTCTCAAGGGTCATAATAAAGATACCCATTATAACAAGGTGAGAGAAATGACTTGTTTGTTTTGCGTTTTATCGCAAATGTTGCGGATAGCAAGAGTCGCCACCGACTTTTCCTTTATCCAGTAAAGGAAAGGTGAAAAGAACAGGAAAGACCTTTTATCAATTCTGAGTTCGAGAGATAATTATGAAAACGGAAGGTATTAGTACCCTTTCCATCCGTAGTTATCTACGGGCTCTTAATTGCTTAGCTCACTTTTTTGAAAACTTGCTTTCTGTGTGTATGTGTGATTTGAAAAGTATTTGGAAAATATTTTGCTTTGACTTCATAATGATTCTTGTATCAGTCTTCAAGAATGTATACGAAGTGTATGAAAAGATTTGTTTTGAAAATGTAACTTTGTAATGATTCTCGTATGAATGTATACAAAGTGTTTGTTTGAAAGTATTTTGAAAATGTAACTTTGTAATGATTCTTATACGTTGGATGTGAAGAGACAATTGTAGGGTCATCGTATGGTCATTGAAGGCGACATGTAAGGATACCTTAGCAATTCGTAGGGGTGATCATCACTTTTTGTAGGCAACAACCGAGGGACGAGATTATATATTCGTAGGCTACATCGAAGGTCATCGAGGGACTATGATCTTTGTGATGATTTTTGAATCGAGAGACTTTTGCTAATGGTATCCCTACGTTCGAGGGACATGACCATTTTATTCGTAAGGCAACAAGAGAGGATAACCTAAGGGGGTACAAGTGTGAAAGTAGTGTGTTTGATTTAGATATTTTGTCTTGATTATTAAAGTGATCTAATGATTGATTTTAGTCTTAGCATGCAATCCTATTAGCCATACATCTAAGCAGTTAATATATGTACATAAAATAAAGGTGCAGAAAGTAAAGGTGCGAAAGATAAACCCTAAGTTATTACAGGGCTTTTGGGCAATTATATAATAGAGGTGCGGAAAGTAAAATGCGAGAAATTAAATATACGCTATTAAAAAAATGTCCTTGCAACCTATACATTGATTTCTAGAATTTAAAATGTGAAACAAATAAATAGATAATGGAAAAAATATTCTAAGTGTTAGGAAAATGCGAACCCACGCCTTGAGAGAGGAAGAGACTTAGCGCGCGCAAGGTTAACCACTGGGGTGGTGATACATCCATTAATATTAACACCTTGATAAATATATAAGTGAGTTTTAGTTTCAAAAATCATATTTTTCAAACACAAACACGCGTGGACCCATGAGATTCAAATGATTTAATCACACAACACCACACCTAGGTTACTAGAGTCAGCGAAAGTCAAAGACGTCGGAGATGTATTCTAGTCGTCTTCTCCGATTGTCCAAAAATCAAAACTGCAAAAATAAAGCAAATAAATAGTTAAGGGGAACCCTACCCCCTAAATCGAGGGCTGCGAGTTCAATGGTGGGATCGGTTTGTAGTGAAACTGCCTATAACCCTAGATATAGAGCTTCACAATTTCAAATCCCTAACAATGGCTTCTCATGGTTTAGGCACCAAATCTTGCAAACGATGGATCAAACCTGTTATATTATATCTCAGAAACTCATTAGCATGGTTAGTTCACATTAAAACACGATAGAATTTAAAATCTGAATTTCACAAATATGATGCAAATTGAGTTTATGATATGTGCGATTCAAGGAGTTTTGGCCATGGATTTATATCCATACTTACTTTGTGTTACTTCAGGAGCACGAATTAGTGTTTGGAATCGATTGGATGTGGTTGGAAATTGAAACTCGATGGTGTAAGTTTGCTTGATATTTTTAAGACAAAACTCTAGCTTTATGGCTGCAAGAACCCGTCCCCTGATAGTCTGGATGTGTTATGTATTTATAGAGGAATAATTTAGGTCAAGAAATATGGAGAAAATATATGGCATTCAATGTGAAAATATTTGATTGCCAATCTTTCAATTTTGCATGAAAAGCTTCCTATTTTGCTTCAATCACATGCCATGCGTTTTTGCAGCTTTCATGATTTCTCTTGGACCTCAAGGAACTTAGAAACCAAGCCCAACACGCCTTGCCTCTTGTCTTTGTATTTTATTTAATTAAAATCGAATTTTAATGATTTAATTCAAAAATAAATTAAATAAATGGATGTATGGCGTGTAATTGAACTTAGAGGTCATGGTCCGTGTTAGAAACAAGTTCAAATCATAAAAACCAAGGCCCATTTGGAAAAAATTCAAGATTGATCAATGTTTTCTTCATGCATTTCTTCAAAATTTCCAATTTTGCTCAAGTCATAACTTACTCAATTTTTATCATTTGATGGTGTTCTTGGAATTTTTAGAAAGATTAAGATACCCTATAAATTATCCTTTTGGTTTCATATTCATTGAAGTTTCCATCCCCATGTACACTTATTTGGAAAAAGATGACTTTTTGTTGACTTTTAGAAGGACCTATAATGTCTTGACCTATAACTCTCAAATGAAGCATTTTTGGCCAAAGCTTGTGAGACACAAAGTTGTAGAGAATTAAATTCCTTTCAATATGAGCTTTGATGGAAAAATTTCTGAAGAAGTATGTGTAAGTTATGCCTGGTCAAAGGTTTGTTGACTTTCCCCTTAAGAAACCATAATTTGGAAACTTTGACTTTTGATCAAATTGTTGACTTTCTTGATGAATCCTGATCAACCCTTGATAAAATGATGAATGTAACTTCAAAGTCTTGATGTTGACCAAAAATGATGAGGTTTGACTGTATGTTGACCATAATTGACTTTTTGTCCAATACAACTGATTTTCAACCATCTGAGCAATTAACTGAGCAAACTTGAGCTGTGAGGCTTGAAACTTGACATGGTGACACCCTGAGACATATGAGGAGACGTGATGATCACTTGAGGCATTAGAAATCCATTTTTGACTTAAAAAACAAAACCCTAGTTGTGGGTTGATTGCTTAGGAGAGAGTTTTTTTTGATCAACCCTTGAGGAATTCATGAGTATGGAGATGTGTATTGACTTCAAAAATAGGAGAGAAAATTTTGAGGTATAACACCCATGAAAAGACACTTGAAGCATGAAGGATTAAACACGTGAATTCCCAAGAAACCTGAATGTTTTTTCTTGTTCTTTTAGGATAGCTAAAATAATGATAAATAACCGATGTTAATATGAAAAACCATTGCCTTTCCATGCAGAAACAAGGGCTTGAAGGGAAGTTGTTCTGAGTCGACCATAAAGATTCCTAACCGACCACTTCAAAGAGGTCGCGATCCTTCTAGAACCTTCTTAATGCACAATAATTATCTTATGGATAAGTGGAGATGATCCAAGTCCCATATACATCCAACGACTCCCTGTGTCTCATGCCTAACGAATAACATGTTGTTAATATATAAGGGGAATCAAATTACACCAATAGATTACACTACCAATTACACTCAATTTAAACCCTTGATATTATTCTAATCTAATGGCTATGACTACTTAATGGCTCCCATATAGAGATGTCAATGAAGAGGGGCGGAGGACACATTCCAATCTCAATCCCCGTCCTCGAATTTATTCCTTATCCCTGTATCAAATTCCCGCCACAAGGGGATTTTGTTCCTCATCCCTGTCTCCCCGGATCCCTACGGTTTCTGCAGATATCTATAAACATAAACTTTTATTTATTATTTTAAACTAAATTAATAGAAAAGATTCAAAAACTAACCACAAAAAATTAATAAACTAATAATCTACGATAAATGTATCGTTTTAACAATATTTAATCTTGAGATTCATGAACAAAAGATATTTTAAACTTTAAAAAAATTAAAATAGTCATTTAGATCTCTCTCTTTTACTAACATTAGATATGTGTTTTACACTTGTTTATAAAGCACGTTATTTGAAATGAAACATAAATTTATATTAAAATATTAAATTATATATATTAATTAACAATATTATGGAATTTTATTACGGGCGGGGACTCTACTGGACATTCGAGATATTTGCCATCTCTATTTTCAAAGTGCCTCAGAAAAAAATTTATTCCCTATCTACGTCTTCACGGGAAAAAATCTCATTAACGGGTGCAAATTGACATCCCTACTTACATATGATTCTTTCTAAAAAATAATCTCTTCAAAATTTGATAATAAATAATTTTAATTTTATCAAATCATAATACTTTCTTGTCATAAAATAAAAAATATATTTTTCACTATTCATTAAAAAACATGATTTAAAATATTTCTTAAGAAATCATGAATCTTTAATAAAACAACTGTTTATTTTTATCATGGATTAAGATAAATAATGAATTATGATATTAATGATTCTTAATTAAAAAATTAAGTTACTCTCAATTATAATTTTTTTATTTAAATAAAATTATATTCTTAGTAAGATTTTTATTTTATTTAAATAAAATATATTCTTAGTATCATTTTTATTTTATTTTCTAAAAATTATATGCTATTTACTTATTCTTATTAATATTTGTAACAAATACACAGTTTTTAATATTTTATAAATACAAATGTATTTTTAATAACACAAGTCTTTACTCTCAGTATTAAATAAATTCCATTATTTTTTACTAAAATAAAATTATGTTCTGTTCACTTAAAGTATATTACAAAATTTATGATTTTTTAAAGAGAGTAAAAAATTATATTAAATAATTATGTTAAAAAAGTAACATAATAAGTAATGAGAACTAAATTATATATACAAAGTAAACAGAAAAATTGAAAAATAATCTCTCATTTTGAAAACTTTTCCATTAATTTTATTTTAGTTTTATATATATATATATATATATATATATATATATATATATATATATATATATATATATATATATATATATATATATATATATATATATATATATATATATATATAATTCACAACTATATATGATTTATTATTTTTTATTTAGTTTCTGGGTTAAATATATTTATCCCTTAGTTTTTTAATACAATTTATTTATTATTTTGTACTATATTTTAAAATTAATTAATTTTGTTATTTACTTTAAGTGAGTAGAATATTATTTCATTTTTAAAACATTAAAATGAGAATGAAATTTCTTTGAAAATATAAATAAACAATTATTGTATTAAAGATTCATAATTTTGTTTTAAAAAAGCAATTTTTAATTATTTGAGTTTCTAAATATAACGAGAAAAAATATTTTATTTTATGACAAGAAATAAAGAAAATATTATGATTTGATAAAATTAAAACTATTTCTTATCTAATTTGAAAGCGACTATTTTTAGAAAGAATCATATGAGTCATTAAGTAACCATAATTATTAAATTAGAATAATATCAAGAATTTAAACTGAGTGTGACTATTAAAATGTAATATATTGGTGTAATTTGATTATTTCTTTTGCATATATAAAAAACAATAGTTTGAGTTATTTAATTTTTATTTACTCTTCTCCTTTACATATTGGTTTGGACGTTAGAATACACTTTATAAGTTAACTCTTTTTTCCATCACATCAAAAATCCATATCCACCTTAAATCTTACGAACATTGATTCACCGATCAACTCTTGCATCGATGTCGGATTCGACTGAGGTTTTCAACTTAAACTCACAACTAATAGTTTAATGAACAAAATCACTCCAGAAATTTTACCTACACCATAATAATATGATAAATTTTTTATTAAACATTTTCTTATATATTCTAAATCTTATGTTACGGTGCCAAAGAAAATCATTCAAACTTGGTTATACCCTAACTAAACATGAGTATAACTCAAGTCCAATTATGAGGTATTTTTTGTTTTTGGTGTAAGGATACTTCACAATTGTCTTTTTAGAATATATAATTTTTTTATCGAGGATTATTTATTGTGTTTAAATTATCTTTAAGCTCAATTTTTAAACAAACTATTCGACCATCAAAATAATTTTTCTTCAATCAAGATATAATATGAATTTCGAATAAATGAATCTCAACTCTCATCTTAGTATCAATATTTTATCGACCTAAAATTTATTAGTCAATGTGACAAAAGATATTATTCATTTTGAATGTAATTGAAAATCAGTCTCAATTTTATCCTTTAAAATATACTCTAGTTGGATTGAATTGAAAAATGTATATTATATATAACTTATTTTTAGACTAAATTCTCAAATTCTGCAGATTATTTGGTGATTAGAACAACACTAAACATAAAATGATTTTTTTGTAAAAAAAATCACTTTTTATTTAAATATATTTAAACATAAACAATTTAATAACCAACTTATATTTAATTAAAATTATTTAAACAACGCCACCAAATATACCGCAAATATCTATATTTTATTTCCCATTATTACTTTAAGAGGTAGTATTTCATTTTAATATAGACAATCTAGTGAAGCAATGTTTGATTCAAAAAAAAGAAAAACAATGGAATGTAGTACGTTAAAGAAAGTGACTTAACATCCCACAAAAACACAGGTGGCATATGAAATACAAAGTTGCAGATGGCCCCCCGTTCATTTGGGTCCGACTGACGAAACAAAAGTCAAATCAATGAAAAGGAAAACGATATTTCCATGACCGTTAGATGGTGTAAACATAAAAAATTAATGGTGAAGACATGAGAACGACGTATTAGAGCAGTCATGTGAGCATCTATTGTATACTTCCAAAACAATGTCTTTGTCTCGTCAGATCATAATTGGTTTCACACGTGTCTTAAGATAACAATCTCTGCTGAATATAGCTTATTATACGCACTTGCAGCCGGCTAAAATTGACCTATCAAAACATTCATTACAGATATTCAAATATTATTAAATTTATATTTATTTAAATATATTTTTATGAAATTGTCTGCATATTTTGTTTTCTCAATTAGTATAGATCATTATAGTACAAGTACAAGGATGATTAAACTTTTTCAAAGGTGATTGAATCTTTTTATATAAGAGAGTTTCTTTGAAGTGAGCATATGTTATGAGAAAAACGCACAACACTAACATCGTTTGATCTTCATCTACGATTTTGACATCAATATTTTTAAAATCAAGAATCAATTTGTTGAACATATCTAATATTTATCTTAAATATTTAAAGTATAGGGATCTTAAATACTATTTTGTATTGATATTTTTTATTTTTAATTGCTATAATTTTAGAAATAAATATTATAATTTTTAATAAAATATTTATGATTTATTTTTTTAAAGTACGACTAATTAATATATTTTTATACAATATTAGAAACAAATATTACAATTTTTTAATCAAATATTTGAGTACCATTTAATTCGATACTTTACCAATATATCTTTTGAATGAAGATATTATTATAATTTATTTTTATTATACTTATATGGAAATTATTTTGAAAGGTGAAATAAATATGTTTAATTTTTATGTATGATTTGATTTTGTAAAATATTATAATCAATCAAATTTGAATTCTCTTTTAATATTATAGGATGATCGTTTCATATTGTAGCAATATTTTATACATTAGAATATATAAAAATATGAAAATAATTAAATCAAAACTTTACAAATATATCTTTTGAATGGAGGTATTAATATTATTTAATTTTATTATATATAGAAATTATTTTGAATGGTAACATTAATACATTTTATTTTTATGCATGATTTGATTTCAAAAATTTATGATCAATAAAGCATATCACAATCTTTTTAAATTAACTTTAAAATTGTAATTATGATAAAAAAATGTTAAATTGTAGTCATGAAATTTAAATAAAAAATGATAATCATAAAAATTAATAATAAAAAATATAAATTTATTCATACAATCCTTTTTATAAATTGAATAAGTACATTTTGTTATAGTTTAAATATTATTTTGTTACTAAAAATATTTAAAATCATATATTTTTATGAAATATTGATAAAAATCATGTATTTTAAAGAAATATTTATTTAACTAATCATTTACTCGATTATATGTATAGTAACGTTATTAAAGAGTTAATTGATCAATTAATTCAATTAAATTATTTTTAAAATATTAGTTGATCCATTAAAAATTAATTTAATGTAAATAATGTAAATAAAATATATAATATTGGTATAATTTTAAATAGTATTTAGAAAGTAGTTTAAGAAAAAACTATATGATTTTGAATGTTATTGAAATAAAATATATATAATATTAGTTGTTAGAGCCTGCAATATTCACAATTTAACTAATGTTAAAAGACTACAATTTGACGAGGAGTTGTTATATATTGTAGGTTTGGAAAAATTGTAAATATGATATATAAAAAAATAATTTAAAAGTGGTTATACATTGTCATTTCATTAATTCTATTCCAATTAAAATCAACGATGCATACGAACCAATTAAAATAAAGATTATGATTTATTTAAATAAAGAAGATATCTTTTCTTTCTCTCTTTTGATAATTTTTTATTTTTCTACTAATATCAACAATAATAAATGTTAAATTATTATTTAATATTTTAAGCAATTTTTCGATATTCTTAGATCTAATTTTTTATTTCTTACCCTACGGATATCTATAATAATAAATGTTATATTATTATTTATAGTTGTAATTTTTTTAATTATCAATAATACATTTATATTAAAACAAAAATGATTATATTATTAAAATTATTATTCTCTTTTATTTCCATATTTATAACATAATAAAAAATAAATTATATTTTTATCCATAAAATTTTATAACATGATAAAAAATTATTTTTTATAAACAAAAAAAAAGTTATAATTTTTATAAACGGGAATAAGTTACAAATATTTTTATAATAAAAAAATTCAACTATTGATGCAATTGTTTTTAACATGAATAAATTAAAAATAATTTCGTAAAACGTTACACAGGTTAATGACACTTATAAACAAAAAAAAGTCTATATTAATATAATTATTTTATTAACGGAAATAAGTTATAATATTAAACATAAGGACTAAAGTATCGGTGAGAAGGTTTTAAAAGTATGTAAAATTTGTAAATATGATCTAATAAGAAGGTTTTAAAATTGAAATGTAACGAGAAGTTGTCATACATGTAGGATATAATTTTTTGGATTCATACTGGTTTGTTAACTCATTTGAATTCACGGGTAGATGGGAACGTATTATGAGATATAATTGTACTGATATTGTTAACTCATCTAGATTCACAGGTAGATGTGAATGTATCTATGAGATATCAACTGTACTGAGTTTGTTAACTCATCTAGATTCACGGGTAAATGTGAACGTATTTATGGGATATCAACGTATTTATGGGATATCAATTGTACTGGGTTTGTTAACTCATCTGGATTCACGCGTATTTATGAGATATAAACTGTAGAGTGTTTATTTTAATGTCAATCTTTTAAATTTGTTTTACTATTGTTTTATATAGTTGAAGTTAGAGAATCGAATGTACGATTTATTATAAGTACAGATCAATACTTAAAAGTTTGTGTATATTATTAGTTTATATTAAAAACTATAAGAATGTTAATCGATTGAAAAATAAATTCAAACTTTACAAATAATGATTTAGTAGACATGTATAAATGAGAATAAGCTACATATATTGGAAGTAATTAATATTTTGTATAGTTAGAATAAGTTACATATTTACATATTTTATTAATTTTTGACGGGGTACAGTAAAAAATTAATAAACTATGTAAAATTTATAAATATCATCTAATAAGAAGATAATCAACTTGAAATGTAACGAGAAGTTGTCATACATTGTAGGATGTAATATAATTTTAGAACTAACTCATTTGGATTCAACTGGATTTGTTAACTCATCTGCATTTACGGGTAGATGTGAATGTATCTATGAGATAGCAGCCGTAGACTGTTCATTTTAATGTTCATATTTTAAAAATTTACATTGCTATTGTTTTATATAATTGAAGTTAGAGAATCGAATGTACGATTTATTATAAGTACATATCAATGCTTAAAAATTTATGTATATTATTAACTTATATTTATAATTATAAGAATGTTAACCGATTAGAGAATGAATTCAAACTTTACAAAAGATAATTTGGTAGACATGTAGTGTGAATCACGACGGAAATTTGTCATACATTTTATATTTGGAAAATATGCTAATATCTAAAATTGGTTTAATACATTTTTACAATTAATTATTTGGATTAAATTGGGGTTTATTAACTCATCGAGATTCACGGGTAAAATGTGAACGTATGACAACCAACTATTGACTGGTCATTTTAATATCTATCTGTTAACTATTTTTTTAATTGTTGTCTTATATAATTGAAAATACGCTGTCATACTTAAAAAATATAGGAATGTTCTATTACATGACAAAGTTAGTTCCATGTTATATGAAATCTCGACCGGACCCGTGCGACAGCACGGGTTACTTACTAGTTAAATTTATATTTATTTAAATATATTTTTATGAAATTGTCTGCATATTTTGTTTTCTCAATTAGTATGGATCCTTATAGTACAAGGATGATTAAAATTTTTCAAAGGTGATTGACTCTTTTATATAAGAGAGTTTCTTTGAAGTGAGCATATGTTATGAGAAAAACACACAACAGTAACATCGTTTGATCTTCATCTACGATTTTGACATCAATATTTTTAAGATCAAGAATCAGTTTGTTGAACATATCTAAGTGCTCCGACAAGACTTGACCTTCACTAATCTTGAATGAATACATAGCTTGTTTTAGGTAGAGGCGACTGACTAAGGATTTGGTCATGTACAAACTTTCAAGTTTCTCCCATAGACCCGACACAGTCGTCTCCTTCGAAACCTGTCGAAAAACCTTAACGCCGAGGCTTAATAAGATGATGTTGTTGGCTTTCTCTACCATAGTCTTTTTTCTTTATCCTTTAACGCATCGTACATGATTGCGACTCTCTTCAATGCTACTAAACAACCCTGCTGAACCAATTGGACATAATGAATACTTGACTAATTACTTATGCAGAACATAATGAATACCTGACTGATTATGAAGACCAAACACTGTATTGAAGATGTCTTAAAATGGAGTGATATTAAGGAGCAAGTTTTAAAATAGAGGGAAAAGATAACTTGGCTTAGGCTTGGGATGGGAATAATAGTTATTTCCATGCTTATGTGAAATCCAATAAAAAGCAAAATGACACGAGGAGTTTGTACAAGGAGGATGAAACTCCCAATACCACTCAGGAGGATTTGGAGGCAGAGATCCTTGGCCTGCATGGAAATCTAATATGTAAGGTAGATAACAACTTAATAGGAATTGATATTGTTTCCTTGAGAGAGGTACCTCAGTTGACTAATGATAAAAGATGGCTTTTTGAAGCCCCTGTCACATCAGTAGAGATTGTGCAGGTGTTGAAGGACATTGAGGATCTCAAAGCACCTGGTGCAGATCGTTTTGGAGCGATATTCTTTAAGGCTGCCTAGTGTATGAAGACAAATTTGATAGTACTTGTTATGGATTTTTTTCCCTTAATGATAGAATATACAATGCCATCAATAGCATAATGGTGACTCTTATTCTTAAAGGTACTGCAACTAAAACTATCAAAGACTATAGGCCCATTTCTTGTTGTACCACTTTGTACAAAATTATTTCTAAAATCATGGCCATGAGAATGGGTAGAGTTTTGAGTAGAATTGTAGGCATCTTTTGTTCCTTGGAAAAATATTCATGACCATATTTTACTTGCTTATGAATTGATTATAGGTTATGGTAGGAAAGGTGGTGCTTCTAGGTGTATGTTGCAGCTGGATATTCAAAAGGCATATGATACAGTGGACAAGTTGGCATTGGGGAAAACTTAAAGGAGGCTGGCTTTCCAAGCAAGTTCACAAGATGGATAATGGTGCCTGTAACAATAGTGTCCTACAAGTTCAACATTGGAGGAGATTATACAAAGTTCATGAAGGTTAAAAGGGGTTTGAGGCAAGGGGCCCAATCTTACATTGTTGTTTGTGATTGTCATGAAATATCTGCATAAAACTTTGCAGAAGTTAAGGAGAATCCTTGATTTCAATTTCCATGCAAAGTGCGACAAAATTAATATTATTAATCTTAGTTTTGCATATGATCTTATCCTATTTGCTAGAGGAGACACTCCATTAATTGAATTGGTCATATACAAAGTTAGATATTTTTCAAAAGCAATTGGGCTGTATGTGAACCCTTTAAAATGCAAGGCCTATTATGGTGTTGAAATTCTGGTACAACAGACTCATATGTCTCATAAGGATGTCAAGACATCTGATCTGACATAAACATATAGGCAAGGTAAACTAGTACAAAAAATATAAATAACACAGCAGAATTGTTCACCCAGTTCGGTGCAAACACACTTACATCTGGAGGCTACCAAGCCAGGGATGAAGTTCACTATTAACAGTATCAATTTAGAGCTAAACACCATCGTTTAAAACTCTTCACTTAATCACTACCCACTAACCCTTCTACCTAAGAAATCTTAGATATGAGACCCCTCTCACTCCCCCTCAATCACACACAGTGATAAACAATTGTATCAGAGTCTATCTATGTCTTAAAGCTTTTTGATTCTAACTTAGGACACACCTTGGAATTTCTTCACAGCTTCCTCCAAGAACAATACATACTGCCTCTTACCTACATGTTTCAAGAAGTATGGTGACCATCCCATAGACTAGGTGGTTCACTATATATAGGCCTAATGATTACATGTTTGATATTCTTGGCTAGCTACCTAAACTAGGTTACATATCCTTATTTATAACCTATACCCAACTGGATTTAGTTGTAACAAAGCTCTGAAATTTCTGCTACAAGAAAGGTCTTAGTTTCCTAAATAATCTCCTTATTTAGGGATTCTTCATTCTCCTTGATTTTAGGTTGAATCTTCTAGACCTTTAAATAAGCATGCAAATATGCGCTATATATGATGCATAATATTTTCTAAATATTCTGCATAATTTAAATTAGAACTAAACCTCTTTATTTAGTTTAGCAGGCGCGATGTCGAATGCTCCTTCATAGGAAATCTTCTTCGACATGTTGTTCCAGTTGTTGAAAAGTTCAACACAAAATGTTCTGACATTTCAATAAGACTTCTTGTTGTACCTGTTCTTCTTAGAAAGTTTATACATCCTATTGTACATAATATTATTGCTGCTATTATTTGTTTTACAAAAACTAATGCCAATCCTCAAAACTAAGTAACTTACAATCTCCCCCTTTGGCAAATTCTGGCTAAAACAAATAAATAAAAGAAATTATAATCCAGGAGATTACATAAAAAAATTAACCCATCAACAGTAGTATTCAGGGCTACTGCACACATCACCAGATGTTCAGTTGAAGACAATGTCTCAACATCTCGTTCGACATCTTTCTTTGTAGCACTATGAAGATTCTTTATTGAACCAACACCAAACATGCAGGATAAAAAGAAGGAAAGTCCTGAAGTTGGGTTGATGCAGACAAGGAAGAAGATAGCGGAAGACTGCTTGTTCCCCCCCCCCCCAATTTAGAGACCATTAATGGTGGAATACGTGACCTTCACTAGTTGTTAAATTACCAACCAAGTGTCCAACCAAATCAACCACCATCCCTGGTAACTCAGAATACAAGTCACAACATTGTTCATAACTTAGATCACAAGTCACTGTTCGCGTTAAAAAGGGACGAACGAGGGAATCAAATCGGAATTCGAATCTCTAGCTCAAAATGATTTACTCTTTTGATTTGTTTTTAAAGATGCCGCGAGCATCAAGCTTTATTATTTCCAAAACAAGAAAAATGAGATGAAAAAGGGGAAAGCTGCAATACCCTCAATAAATAATGATATGTGGTACGACTAGCGTGAACTAGACGCAACGCATTGGGAGAGCGAGCAAGGGGCTTGTTATATAAAGGGAATAAATGTGGCACCCTAAATATATATATATATATATATATATATATATATATATATATATATATATATATATATATATATATATGAATATTCTTGATATGTTTGTGTGTTTTAATTTACTATTCTATTCTTGGGAAAGTTTCTCCTTTGGATTTTAAGAAGGGTAGGTTATGTGGGATCCTAGGTTTTGTTATTATTGTGCTCGCAAAGATCATTGGGATCTTCTCATACATATCCTTAATGGGAATCCGAGCATTTGTAGCTCGAATCTAAGGAAGCTATGGTTTTGTTTGGTTTGAGGGAGAAAAAGTATGCTCGCCAAGGATGAGACCTTTGCTCCGTATTCTCAAAGGAGGTTGAGAAAGTCGAGCAATCGTAGTTCCACTTATGCTAGTGCTGGTGTTATTAAGAAATGTCATCTCATCTTAAAAAATGTATCTAATCTATTTCATCACATACATTTTGAAGGGTTGATTAATTGAATCTTTCATCGTAAGTATTAGGTGTTTTGCTTGAGTGTACAAGCGTTACCACTTACGAGTTTAAGAAAGATGTTTGAAAGATGATTGAATCTTTAATTGTAAGTATTATGTGTTTTGCTTGAGTGTACAAGCGTTACCACTTACAGTTAAAAGATGTTTTTGTTTGAAAAAAGTGTTTGATTGTATGTGATGTGATAGATGAGATACTTCTTCCATAGAGATGATAAATGTCTAAATCTCGAGGAGAAATTGATTATGGATTAGGGGGATGCTTTTAAGAAGCCTGTGGGTCCTTGTATTATAAGCCCAAGAGGAGGAATTCCGAGGTTCATCGAGGATCCTTGCATGAAGCTCAAGAGGAAGCTACAGGGTATGGTTGGTTTTGGCTTTAAGAGTGGTTTCACCGGGAAACCATCCTCTTAGGATTCAAGAGTGATTTCACCGGGAAATCATACTCTCAGAGTTCTATCCTAACGCGGGTGATTCTTTGTATTGGAAGCTCAATAGGAGGCTATTAAGAGATTTCCAGGTCTCTTTCTTGTTTGATGCCCAAGAGAAGGCTAAACTCAACGAGGGAGTTCTTTTGAACGAAGCCCAAGAGGAGGCTAACTCAGCAGGGGAGTTGTCTTATATGGAGCCTAAGCGGAGGCTAAACTCAATAAATGAGTTTTCTTATACGAAGCCTAAGAGGAGGCTAACTCAGATGAATGAGTTATCTTATATGAATCCTAAGAGGAGGCTAAAGGAACCTAGTTGTTAGACTAGTTGTTATGTTATAACTGAACAGTTATATGAACAAGTGTGTGATGTGTATTCACAGGAGTTTATGAAGGAAATATATAAACAAGTGTATAAAACAAGCAATTAAAGCAAGTGTAACTTGAATATATACAAGGTTTTGGGACTTACACCTTAAAGGAGGCCCATTGATTTAAGAGTAGTTTCACCGAGAATAATGCTTCTCTTAATACCAATGGAATTGATGTATAAACAAGCGGATGAAAACAAAGGAACGAAGTTTGTTTATGCTTGAATATTTACAAAGATGATTGAATGTGTACAAGGAAATGAATATGTACACGAAAGGGTGGTTATGTACAAGGATATAAATATGTACATAGGAGGGTTGTGACTTACACCGTGAGGGAGGCCCATGATCAATTAAGAAATTCAAGGAGAAACCTGGTTTGGTTTATCTTTAAATCTAATCAATCATGGAAAAAGGTGTGTAAGTTTATTGAAAGGTTTTTTGAAAAGGTTTTGAAAATGATTTTGAAAAGTGAAGGATATTCACAAGAAGTTTTGAAAAAGATTTAAGTTTGAAAATTGGAAAGAAAACATTTTTGAAAAGTATTAAAAATAGGCAAATTACCCTTTTTGGTCCCTTAAGTTTACCTTGGGGTACATTCTGGTCCCTTATCTTTAAAAAGTTCCAAAGTGGTCCTTTAATTGTTTAAAAAGGGTCACGTTAGTCCTTTTTCAATGGCCAATTTGGAGGAATTAGAAGTCGGTCGCTCGATGAATGAGAAGCACGCCGCCGAGCATGAGAAGCGGCCGCTCGGATCATGACAAGCTTGATGCTTCTAGAGGGTGAGAAGCACTAAAAATGCTTCTGAAGAGTGTAGAAGCTGAAAGCTTCTAGGGGCAGAAGTATCAGAAGTACTTCTGGAGGGTTGAGACTCAGAAGTGCTTCTGGAGAAACAATCATCAGAAGCTCGATGTGGCTTTTATTAAAAAAAAGGTCTCAGGGGAATTCGAACCCTGGACCTTGAGGCGAGGAAAATGACTAAGTGCGTGCTGGCTTGCCACTGGGGTGGCTGTTACATCCGGTCATAAAACAACAACCAATAAACATAACATTAACAAAGAACTTGAAATTTCCAGAAATTAGAAAAACGCGCGCAGGGCTTCATCTTCAACCTCCAGAATTTCCTTCATAGATTCTTCATTTCTTAATGAAATTGTATAATTCAAACATCAAACTTGCTCGGATTTTTACTAGGAACATGATTATGACATTTAATTTCATTTATTTTAAGCTTAGAATCATTAATTTTCATATGAACACGAAGAATCCTAATTCTATGTTTTGATTATGAAATCATGTATGAGCATAATTTTAAGCAATTGATTGAGGGTTATTACTCAGTGATAGTGCAGAAACAAAATGGCCAAGCCTTTTTTGAACTTAAAGTTAGAAATCACAGAGTTCAAAGTTCAAGTTTATACCTCTTTAAACTGAAATCGTGTTTCTTGCTGGAGGTGCTCCAGAGGTATTTTGATGATTGCTACAACTTCAGTGATGTTTATGGAAGGTGTTGGTATGCTTACCTTGGTTTAAAATGGTCTGGATTGTTCTGACCAAGTCTAGTTACAGTCACTTGAAGTGAGAATCGAATTTGGAGATTTTGTGTTGGCAGTGATGGAATGATGATTTGGATTACTTCTATATGAGGTATAGAAGGTGTATGAAGTGAAAGTTCGGAAGATGCACAAGTGGATTGAGAGTTTGTAAGTTATGGCTCAATATGTGCATACATGAAGTTTGAAAATGATTTCTAAGGTTGGCTAGTTTTTGTGCTAGTTTGAGGATTCTAACAACTTTCTAATGATGTTTAGAAAGTATTTGAAGCTTAAGTTTGCTTAGAAGTTGCAAAACTTGAAACTTGCAAAATTCTCCTTCTTAGAACTTTGAAACTTGGAAATCAAGAAAGAAAGAAGGAAAGCTTGGATTATGATTGCTTTGGGGTAGTTTTGAATGAAGAAATGACCTATATTTATAGGCCAAAAATTTTGAATGACAAGGCAAGGTTATAATTGAGAGAGCTTGCAACTTGGCTTAAGAGGTAAGAAAGAATCTTTTGCATTTAATGCAAATGGTTAACTTTTTAACCATGGTTAATATTTCTTCTTGATCCAATCCTTCTCTCAATCATTTCTAACTGATATTTATCAGTTATAACCTATCTCTCAATGGTGACAAGGCGTCTACAAGGAGAAGTTGCAAAAATGACTTGTAATTTTGGTGCATGATTTTGGAAATCCATGGTTTTGGAGCTCCATGTTTCAAAATCAAAACCCTAGCTACACAAAGTGTTTTTGCAAGTTCTTGGACATTTTAGAAAGCTTGTAACAAGACCTACAACTTTCATGTTTTGAGTTTTTCTTGAATCAAAATGGATCTAGGTGAAAAATGGCCATGAAAGTAAGAAAAAACCATGTTTCTTAACACTTGAAAATTTTTCTAAGTGTTAGAAAAAATTCCAACTTTGACTTTTTGTTGACCTTTTCACATTTCTTGATTTTTTATGATCATGATGGATCATTTGAAATGATTTTATGATTGAAAAAGTTTGGATTTGAAAAAGTTGACTAAAAGTCAAAGTTTGACTTTTTTGAGCAGATGAATTTTCATCAAATGATTCTGAATTTGTCTGATGAAGAAACATGGATTTTGCAATGTTTTGAACCAAGATATTAGGTCAAGATGTTGCATTGAGGATTTTAAGATCAATCTTCAAGAAAATAGGTCATTCATTGAGCAGAAAGTCAATGATTCACTATCTTCGATCAAAATCCTAATTAGTCGATTCAAGGTAGATCATGAGAAAAAGTTGGAAATTTGAAGATCAAATGTTGATGATTGATTAAGATAGATCATTTTAGGTGAGTGGATACTCAAACCCTAATTAATCATATCTTGAATAGATGAAATTTTGATGAAACCCTAACTTTGACTTCAGGAGCACACGCACGATCTATCCTGTTCTGAAACTGTTAGTAATGCAATGGTGCATATGTGAATAAGGTAAGGTGGTATCTTAGGTAAAAAATTGGGGTATGACAGTCACAAAGCAAAAAAAACACATATGTTCAAAATTTTTGTTGTGACATGTTTTACTACTATTTGTAGTCACCATTTCATGTATAAACAACACATATGTAGCATGTGTAACACTACTTTCATCCCCCTTTTTGGCCAAAACTTGACAAAGGTAGCCTTCACAAGACCAGACCCAGGCACAACCTTCCTATACTCGAACAAAATTCATTGTGGTGATGAATGGAAATACTCACTTGATGGTAAAGGGTAGAAGTGTCCTCTATAAATAGTAGATCAGTTTCTTAGGAATTAACAATTTTTAATTCTTGGTCAAAGCATTGTTAATTGATAATGAGAAACTGCTTCATGAATCAATGTGCACTGTCCAAATTAATGTTGAATACCTTTAATAGATTTAGACTTTTTCTGCTGAAAAGAATCAGTCCCAATAAATGCATAGGTCACTTTGCCCTTGTTGAACATGCAAGGACATGTCCTGAATAATGTCTTGACACTTAGTCAGATATTGTTTTCTAATTTCATGTGATCAACATCTCTACTTTCACCAATCAAGAATTCTTTACCAAATTTTACACTTATTCATGTTGAATATTAAGTGTCCTTCATTCACTCAGAATTAGAGACATATATTAAGATGCCAAAGTATTACATTTGTGACATATCTTCATAATAAAGTTCCTCAAGGAGTCTTTTAGACTTCTATAGGTTTTCTCAAACTTCCCATTCGGTTTTTAAGTGATATATGACCTTCTGATCTTTACCCAACTTCTCATAGTGATATACAATCATGTTGTGTTAAGATTATTCATAATGTTATAATGTCACACCATGCTCTCTTAACATCATTCTCTCATGAGTATTGAATTCCTCAGAAGAGTAAACCTTTCAAGGACACTGCTGATTTATATCCTTGAGTATTCACAAATTGCCATGACTTTTTGAACGCCTAAGATGTCATGCTATTATAGTCTGAGACTGATCACTTACCTCTTCTTAGGATTCAGACTATCTAACAGAAGAATTTCCACTTTTTTTTTTATAATCTTGCAGATTAATTATTCTTATGTGTAAAGCCCTTCACTAGTGGTTGTTGATTGATCAGTGAATTTTAATGCACATTATTCCATGTTTGTATTTAAGCATTTATATATTTTTATTTACTTATTTTTTATATTTTATAATGTTTTTTAATTTAGTTTATTTTTGGTTTAATTTGATTTTCGTATTTATTTTTCAGCTTTAGCAGCTTTCACGGAAAACTTCATAACTGGAGCTACGAGTATCGGATCAACGCGTTCTAATATGCGTTGGAAATCTAAGAGAAAGAGCAACAACTTTCATTTGGAAGTCCGAAGCTGATTCGGATTGTAGAAGACTTGAAAAATTCGTTGAATTTGTAGCATTAGATTTATAATTTATTTTGGGTTATTTGTTTTGGGTCTAGGTTATGTATTTGACCCAGTTGGATCGTAAACTAAATTGTTTTATTTTCCTCTATTGCCTAGAAGCCACTACAGTAACTTGAACATTCTATTCATGAGAGAAATACTTTTTCTTTTGAACAATTATAATGGAGAACTAATTCTCTCACGGTTAATCTATTGTAATCGATTTCTGCCGACACTTTGAGGTTCTGATATTTTCTAATTAATCTATTTCTTTTCAATTATGATATTTGATATGTTGTTCGATTAATTCAATATTATCCAAGGTTAGATTGATTTAATTCGATGATTGCATGTTCCTATACTTTTATCGCATTCGCTTAATTCGCGTCAGTTTATCGTGTTTGCTTAATTCACGATTGCTTTATCTCATCTGTTTGCTTAATTCGGAAATTAGGAATGTCTATCGTGTAATATCAATTGTCGCTTGTATGATTGTTATTATAATCGAAAAGGAAATAGATTCATCTTAGGAATTGGAAATTATTTGGATCGATGATAAGTGGGAAACTGGACGCAATAGGTTAATATGTTAATTATAATTGTTATCAAACTCGTGATTTTACTTTTGTTATTTTCAATTGAAAATCAAACCCCCAAATAAATTTCAGTTGGTTAATTCATACAAGAATCCTTGTGATACGACTCGAGTCATTGTTGCTAAACTACAGTTTTATAAAATACTCATTTTGATCCGCGCGCGACAGTGAATCAAATTGGCGCCATTGCCGGGGATTCTTGTCGAATTAGCCAATAGTTTAGTTTTAGGTATAATGTTCTTGCATTTTTTTCTTGTTTTTTTTGTTGTGTTTGTTGATTTTCAGGGTTGCAATACCGATTGCAATATAGTGGTTTGTATTCCAGCCAGTCAGGTAAGTTTATGAGCTATTGTTTCGAATTGATCCGAATTTTTTCCGGTACTTCAGAAAAAATCGACAAACAATATTTCTTTAGAAGGAGTCCAGCCCTCAAAATTGCAAATTCCTCTTTTTTCTATTTTATTTGATTTAATTTCTATTTTCATATTTTCAATAAAATCCTAAAAAATTTGTAGGTTCGTGATTTGATTTGATTTGATTTTTAGTCATATTTTCATAATTTTTAGATTTTATTTTAATCGTTTTTCTATTTTTTCATTTGATTTTTTTTCAACAGGGACATTGTTGGCTGTTACATAATTGCTACATTATAATGCTTTATGATTTTATTTGATTTTGTGCTGACTTAATTTTGATTTTGATTTGATTATTGATTTGATTCTTATTAGTGATAGTGATTTTATTTGATTTAAAATTTGATAATCATATCATGACTGATCACAATAGAATCTTAAGAGAACTTGCTACAACTGGTTCACTCGTTGTTGATTTCCCTTCTTTGTCTGATTTTGATGACACCTATACTTGTGATGTTTGTACCGATACTCACTTATGTTCAGTTTGTATTGAAATTGAAGTTGCTTTACATGGTGATTTTTCTTCTGAGATTTCTTCTAACAAAGTTGATGTTGCAGATATAAATATAGCTCTTGCTGCCAAAATTTTGCCATCCATTGAGCAACCATATGCTTTAGAGCTAAATTCATTCCCTTTGTTTTTAGAATTTAATGAAAATTTGTTTGTAATAGTTTCATCTAAACTTGAATCTGAATAGGAACAAAAGTTGTTACAGATATTGTAAGAACATAAGAAGGAAATTGGATGGACCTTGGATGACATTTATGATATTAATTTGTCCATGTGTATGTATAGGATCTCATTTGAAGATGTATCAAAAGTAGTGAGGCATCCCCATAACCTTTTAATCCCTGATGTTATGAAACATGAGATCACTTTCACGTGCTCATTCAAAACTTTTAATTTTAGAAGAAAATTCTTTGATCCTGGAATAAAAAGAGAAGACATTGATCAAAATTGCAAACACAATGGACAATTTATTAAGTTATTCCATGAGAGCCCCACATTGGAACATTAAGTTATAGAAGAGATCTCATTGGTAAAGTCTACTTATATGATCACATATCCGCCATGACTACTCAGGTGTGTTCTTTTCTATCTCTTCTCTCTGTTGGATTAAAATTATCCAGCGTCTCCCTGAGGGATTCGTAAAGGCTTAACATTCTCCCATAGGCACCTACGCAGGTGTGTTAGGTGCGCAAGGTAGGCCTCTTGCTGGGTTTGCTGTAAGGAAATAGAGTAGCACCTTGGCTACTAGCAATTGCTTTTGGCCTAGTGGTAAGCGCTTGATCCAGGATATATGAATTGTTAGAACATGGTTTGGTTGTACTCTTATTTTAGTAGTTTTGATGATAACAAATATTGTTGATGACAATCATGTTCTGACTCTGATATATAAATATTATGTATTAAACATTGTTGTCTCCTAATTTTTTAATGAAGTATGCAGATGAAGTTCTGACTTTGAAAGGAAAAGAAGAACAAGTTATGATTCTAATAATAGAAGAAGTTCTGATCTGAATGAATATAGAAGTTCTGATACAATGGATATATGATTAGAAGATTCATCCATGATCTAAATGAATACAGAAGTTCTGATACAATGAATATATGTTAGAAGATTCATCCATGATCTGAAGTTTAATTTCACGCTCTAAGAGAAATTCTGATGAACTTCTAAAAGCACCAAAGGCTACACTAAACTCTGATTAAAACCTTGTCCGCTGATCCAAAAGCTTTAAAGTTCTGCTACATCATCTTCTGATCAAGACATCAAGGATTCAAGTCAAACTTCTGAAAGCACCATGCTGCACTACAAACTCTGATACCTATGTTATGGCTGCTTTGTTCTGATGCGTTACTTAAAGATTTGAAGTAACGACCAATTTCCAACAAGATCTCGTTTTTATGGAAAGAGCAATTAAATCCAAATATCATCATTCCATATATATAGATTATATGTCTCAAATGGATAAATTTTCCTGACGCCTATATAAAGATCTATCCATGAAGAGAATAACAACAACTTCTGTGCGTACAACAAAGAGAGAAATCTGCAAAGAAATCATTCATATTCTCTAGTTCCTAAGTGCTTGAAAAATTATGTAAAAATCACAGTTGTGATATAGCTTTTTAGAAGCATCGTGAAACACACAGTTTTGTAATTGATTTTAAAATTGAAATTCCTTGAGAAATCGGGTTGTGGTTGATCTCAAGAAGACTAAGACAATTGTCTTGGTGAGTTGTAATCAAGTTCTGATTAGTGAATTAAGACCTCGTTGAGATAGACAAATCACCTTGACGGGTGGACTGAAGTAGTTCGAGTTCAAATGAACCAGGATAAAAATAACTGTGTCAAACTGTTTTAATTTCTAAAAATTCAATTCAAACCCCCTTTCTTGGTTTTCTCAAGCTTCACTCTCTCTTATTTTATGTTTGTTTCTTTCATTAAGGACAATGCATGTTTTAAGTGTAGGGGAGAGAATCATTTTTTGTTTGTTTTTGTTTTGGTTTATTTGTTTTTTATTTTGGTTTGTTTCTTTTCTTTAAGTAAAAATAATAATTTAGAAACATTTTGCATTTTCTTGAAAATTTTAGGCTATAGATTAATCTGAGGTTAGTTGTGAGACTTGGGAAAAGTTCACAAGATCGGTATCGTATTAACACCGTAAGTATCTTGCATATGGAGGTTAATTTGAATACTTATTATAACATAACCTCGAATTCTGATTCTTCCCTTGAGTAGTTTATCTTTGCAGTCGGTACCATCTCACACATGATCTACTTAAGGAAGCTTATGGAAATAAGTGAGTAATCCAAGTTTTATTTAAAAAAAGAAAAGGAATGCACCTTCTAAGTTTGGTGACCCTCACCCGGTCACTTAATCCAATGGTTGTATAACCTACAAAAAAATGATTTCAAGACCCATTATTAGTTGGTTCAGAGGTTTCTGGTGCTGAACTTGGTAGGGCGGATTACTGTCCGATCTCCCACAACTTCAATTGGGTAAGCAAAGGGTTATACCACTAAGGTACCAGAACCCCTTGCAAAAAGGATTAGATTCACTAACCGTTCGCCTTACTATGAGTGTGTGGAGATAACGGGCTTAATGTGATTGCGCCAGAATGAAAGAGAAGAGGATGAGTAAGTTAGGCTTTGGTATAATAACATGATTCATATTGATTTGTATATGTAGGAGGCTTATGTATGCACAATTATAGATTTGTGTTCCTACGATATCCTTAGTGTGCAAGATTAGTACATATCGATGCAATCTTAACCGAAGAAGTGTTTGTAGCCTGGAATGAGTAACTAATGATGTTGTTATGTTTCTTTTGATTTTATTTTGCTCGGAGTGCAAAAGTTCAAGTGTGGGGGAATTTGATCAGTGAATTTTAATCCACATTCTTCCATGTTTGTATTTAAGAATTTCTATGTTTTTATTTACTTATTTTTATATTTTATAATGTTTTTTCAATTTAGTTTATTTTTGGTTTAATTTGATTTTCGTATTTAGTTTTTCAGCTTTAGCATCTTTCACGAAAAACTTCATAACTGGAGCTACGAGTATCAGATCGACGCATTCTAATATAAGTTAGAAAGCTAACAGAAAGAGCTATACTTTCATTTAGAAGTCAGAAGCTGATTCGGACTGTACTAGACCTGAAAAATTCGTTGAAGTTGCAACATTAGATTTATAAGTTATTTTAGGTTATTTGTTTTGGGTCTGGGTTATGTATTTGACCCAGTTGGGTTGTAAACCGTATTGTTTTGTTTTCCTCTATTACCTAGCATCCGCTACAGTAACTTGAACATTCTATTCATGAGAGAAATACTTTTTCTTTTGAACAATTGTAATGGAGAACTAATTCTCTCACGGTTAATCTGCTGTAACCGGTTTCCGCCGACACTTCGAGGTTCTTATATTTTCCAATTAATCTATTTCTTTTCAATTCTGACTTTGATATGTTGTTTTCTTAACTCAATATTATCCAAGGTTAGATTGATTTATTTCGATGATTGCATGTTCCTATACTTTTATCGCGTTTGCTTAATTCACGTCAGTTTATCGTGTTTTCTTAATTCACGATTGCTTTATCTCATCCGTTTGCTTAATTCAGAAATTAGGAATGTCTATCGTGTAGTATCAATTTTCGCTTGTATGATTGTTATTACAATCAAAAAGGAAATAGATTCTGCTTAGGAATTGGGAATTATTTGGATCGATGATAAGTGGGAAACCGGACACAATAAATTAATTTGTTAATTATAATTGTTATCAAACTCGTGATTTTACTTTTGTTATTTTCAATTGAAACTCAAACCCCCAAATCAATTTCAGTTGGTTAATTCAGACAAGAATCCTTGACACGACTCGAGTCATTGTCCCTAAACTACAGTTTTATAAAACACTCGTTTTGATCAGCGCACGACAGCGGATCACTGATACTTAGTGAAGTTTCTAAATCAATCCAGTAGTTATGCATTGCCCGAACATACTACTTCTTCAACATCTCTTATTCAACAATGTATACAGAACTACCGTTGATGAGTGTAGAGTTAATATATTGAGATTTACACTCCCAAGTATATTATCATCAACAGTGATGTTCCAACATCCTTTGGGACATTGACAATAATATCACATAACTTATCTGCCTTGGCTATGGAATAATTATCTAAGGGAATTATTTCTATCCATGCCCCTTAATAATATTCTTAACAACCTTCCTCTTTTAAGCCATAATATAATGAATAAGGAACTCAATCATAGCTGCACAAATAGGCTCTTTCATCAATATAATCTAAGATAATTCCCAGACTTATCCATAAACATGGAATCATGCACACAATGTCTCCACTGAACTTCAAATGCACTCCTTGTTGGTGTAAGCCCTAGAGGCCAATACATTTTGGTACTTGTATCGTATTAGTTATTAATAATAAAAAGGCTTTTCTTTATTATGTTTTATTTTTTGAAATAATAAAGTCCCTAGAATAGTTAGTCTGTTTAATGCAATGTTAAGTGTGACTTAATCACGAGATCCATTAAACACAAGGACACTATTCTTAAAGTATCCATAATCGAGCTTTATTGTGAAGTGGGATAGCATTAAAGCATTGAGATTATTATGAAGATAGACTGATGATCACATCTCATGGATCATTGATAAAGAGTTGTCAAGTCTTGACATAGGTATAAATATTAGGAGTAATATTTATACTGGATTGACCCGCTATGAGAGTACTACATAGAATGTTATGCAAAGTGTCATAAGTTACTCATGGTGATAAGGTGCATACCACCTTCGACCGAAACCACTATGGACCCTAGATGTAGAGTCAAGTGCTTTATTGTCGATCAAACGTTATCCGTGAATCGGATGATCATAAAGACATTGATGGGACTTCACAAAGCATGCTGAGGGACATGAGTGACCTAGATGGAATTTGCCCATCCGCGAAGGATAAATGTCTAAGGGCCCAATATTGAATCGACAAGGATGACACGGTCTATGCCTTGTGTTCAATATAGACATGAGGGCAAAAGGGTAATTATACACACAAGTATTATCACGGAAAGGTTTTGTCGATCACATGACATTTTCGTGACTGGTAGATGATGTGTTGCTAGATACCGCCATCGCTTATTATGTTAAATATGATTTAATATAATTGCCAACGTCGCTGGTCACACACATAAGGACGATTAATAAGAGATAGTGTAAATAAGGAACATCGTAGGGTACGGTGTACTTAAATGAAATACGGAAGTGGAATACGGAATGTGTGATACACGATATATCATAGCGTATGATTTTCGTGAGCTTTATTGGGTTTTTAGTTTACAGCCATTATTGGGCTTTTAGCTTGTAGCCCACACTAGTGGTCTTATAAATAAGACCCTTGTGATGAAGCTTTTGACATTTTTTTTGATGCAAAATCCGTACTGAATCCCTGCCGAGATTTCGTTCACTCTCTCACTCAAGGCTTCCGTTCGTGAGCAGCTAGCACTGTGATCGGAAGCAAGCTGTTCGTGTGGACTGAGTAGAGACGTTGTTCTTCATCAACGTTCGTGATCACAGCGTCAGAAATCCGAAACGTCACAAGAGGTATAAAATACTATCACTGACCATGTCCATTCGTAAGGATCTCTAAAGGAAAATCGAATTTCCGCTGCAATTTTAAGTCGCGATTTACCTTCACTCCTTTCATTCTTCAAGAGTGATAAAGTCTAAGATACCAAAACACTCAAGTAATATCTCCACATAAACTATGCACTGGGTATCATCAAGTACTGTAGGGAAGAGACATACTATCTCTTGATGTATAACAATACATACTGACTACTCTTGCCTAGTACCACACATACCTAGTTAAGAATAATTAGTCCCTGTATCCACTTGTCATGACATGTAGACCAATATCACAATTTTTACTGGTTTGAAACACACCCAAGTTTCATAATTTATGCAGCTACAATATATGCTCCTGCTGAATATGACCATTTGACTACAATTCAAGAGCACATGAAGGTCTTCATACTCTTTTAGTGGAGGGCAGTCACTTCACACATCTGGATGAACACGAATTACCATAAGCATTCTTGATTTGGAGTTTCACACGTATTCCAACCCATTTGTCCTTAGTTTGCTTGTTATACAAGATTCAAGTTGTCACGCTCTGTTACTCGTAATAGAAGGAATCACGTCATACACAAACATATTGATCAGATCACCTTATCTGACACCCCTTTCATTTTCACAATATCTGATTTCTTCAACAACCATGATGTTACATCATCATATAGAACATCAGCTTCTCCATATTACAGAGTTCAACATTTTGATTCTTGATTCATTATCCAAAAGGATTGTTATACAACTAAATCTTTTAAACGCTCAAAAGTAACAGAGCCAGTGCAATTTTCACATTTTTTTATGCAAGCGTTTTAGATTTCAGACTTGCATACATTCATCAAACGAATATCCAACTCCCGTAAAGATATTTTCCATCATTTGTATGCACGTCTTCATTAGAGGACCATATATTCATAATAGATGAAGGTATCACACATTATGCAATTGTGAATATTAACACACTCTCAATCATTCTTTGAGTTATATTATTCAGAACTTAATCATATTATATGATTACTCAACTCTTGACAAAGTATTTGTAGATAGTCATATGTACATTTTATCACCAGTGACTCTTTCTTCACAATTTCCTTTAAAAGAGATAAATAGCTGTTTGAGCCACCTTCTCACAATGTTGATCAACACCATCAGAACTGGAAGAAATATACGATATCTAGACCATAGATCACTCCAGATTTGGTCAGTGAAACTACACTTCACCCTGGCCAACATAACCTTCCTCTGTAGAAGAGACATGAAATTGAGATGATGTTTCAACATGAATTATGACATCACCCTAGAATACATGATCTTACCATATCCATGGTAGTCCATACATAACTCTTGTAGGAGACATAATAGAATATACTTGTAACAAATCAACCTCCAAGATTAGGCCATGAATACAATATGAGTGTGCACATTATACCTCTTAAGGTGCTTATTTTGATATGCATAATAATCAGACCTTTTCTCTGACTTTCAGTTGTCAAATAGAATGTTCTGGAAATTTGAGATCAACCTGCATGATGACTTTAATCATTATTAAAAAATTGAGCTCAATTTCAACATGCCTACTTACTTGGACCCGAGGAAAACTATTCCAACAAGTTGCAGTATAATTTCCAGATGCCTCATCTTCTAGATCAGGAGAAGGTTATAAACATATGTTTTCAGAACACATTTTCTCAGCACCCAAAGAATCAGTTAAGTCAATCCTTAGTGCAACATGCTTTTTCACACTTAGCTAATAAGGTTTTCCAACATCTTGTACAATGTCTTTCTAAGTCATTTATCCAACGCTAGGAGTTTTCAATCAGATGTAAATGTAGCAAACATTAGACAAATCAGAAAACTCTTCAACAGTCTTCAGACACGGCTTAGTCACCCCAGGATATAAGAACCACAAAACCAGTGACAACAAAAAAATTATGATTTTAAAATAAATCAAAACAGAAGCACACATGCCTTCTATTACGACTCTTTACACCTTCAAACAGATCCATATCTCAGCTAGTCAAAGGTGGTCCATCCTCCACTTCAAGGAAACATTGAGGCAATAATATGACCAACTTCGTTCAAACAACTTTCCAGTATAAACTTTCTTCTTGCCCTTGTTACCAAAAATTATCCTCCCAGGATCTCACCTAGAATAGAATAGGATTCCTACTCTAATACCAATTGAAATTTTGGTACAGCAGACTCAGATGTCTCATAAGGATGTCAAGACATCTGATATGACATAAACACACAGGAAAGGTAAACCAGTACATAAAATATAAATAATACAACAAATTGTTCACCCAGTTCAGTGCAAACACACCTACATCTGGAGGCTACCAAGCCAGAGATGAAGTTCACTATTAGCAGTATCAATTCAGAGGTAAACTCTCCCGTTTACAACTTCTCAGTTAATCACTACCAGTAACCCTTCTACCTAAGAACTCATAGATATGATACCTCTCTCACTCCCCCTCAATCACACACACGGATAAACAATTTCAATAACAATGAATAGAAGACACATTTTTATCACAGTCTATTTAAGTCTTAAAGCTTTTTGCATCTAACTTAGGACACACCTTGGAGTTGCTTCACAACTTCCTCCAAGCATAATACATACTTCCTCTTACATACAGGTTTCGAGAAGTATGGTGACCATCCCACAGACCGAGTGGTTAACTACATCTAGCCCTAATGATTACATGTTTGATACTCTTGGCTAACTACCTAAACTAGGTTACAAATCCTTATTTATAACCTATACCCAACTGGATTTGGGCCTTCAATAACAACTTTATTAGATGTAACAAACCTTAGAAACTTCTGCTAAAAGAAAGGTCTTAGTTTCCTAAATAATCTCGTTATTTAGGGATTCTTCATTCTCCTTGATTTCAGGTCGAATCTTCTGGACCTTTAAATACGTCTATATATATGCGCTATATATGATGCATAATATTCTCTAAATATTCTGCATAATTTAAATCAGAACTAAATTCATTATTTAATTCATCAAGTGCGATGTCGAATGCTCTTTCATAGGATATCTTCTTCGACATGTTGTTCTAGTTGTTGAAAAGTTCAACACAACATGTCCTGACATTTCAATATGACTTCTTGTTTTACCTGTTCTTCTTATCAAGTTTATACATCTTATTGTACATAACATTATTGCTACTATTATTTGTTATACAAAAAGTAATGTCAATCCTCAAAATTAAGGAACTTACAATGACGGTGTGGATGATAATACCAAAGCAGAAAAAATCAAGAGATCATCTCTTTCATTGAGGGCCATCTCCCTTTCAGGTATTTAGGTGTTCCCCTCACTAGCAAGAAGTTTTCTATTCATAATTATATGAGTTTAATTAATAGGATTGTGATGTGTATGAACACTACGTCAAAAAGGGTTTTAGGCAGCGCATCTTAGACAACGCTTTTCCCCAAAAGCGCTGCTATAAGTTAAATTAAAAAAAACACGGAAATTATAAACAAAAATGTGTAAAAGTGTTGCTAAAAGGGGCACCTTAGACAACACTTACAAAAAGCGCTGCTAAAGGACCACCTTAGACAACGCTTTTCAAAAACGCTGCTAAAGGCCATGTATAAAGCGCTGCTAAAAGGGGCACCTTTGACAGCGCTTATAAAAAGCGCTGCTAAAGGACAATCTTATACATCACTTTTCAAAAGCGCTGCTAAAGGCCATGTATAAAGCGCTGTTAAAGAGGCATATTAAAAAGCGTTGCTAAAGAGGTATATTAAAAAGCGTTGCTAAAGGCCCATGTAAAAGCGCTGCTAAAGGGGAATATTAGAAAGCGCTTTTAAAAGCGCTGCTAAAGAAAGAGAAAGCGCTGGTAAATGCCCATCTTAGACAGTGTTTTTGAAAAGCGCTGCCTAAGGCCATTTAAAATTAAAATTAAAAAATATATAATATTCCCTCGGAAAACAATTTCTTCTTCTCACGAAATCCCTAAACCCCTGAAAACCAAATCTTCTTCTCCTTCCCTTCGTTTCCTTCTGCCTTTTGTCTCTGCCATCACCAGCTTCCATACTTCACCGTCTTCTCCTTCCCTTTGTTTCCTTCTCCCTTCCGTCTCTGCCATCACCAGCTTCCATACTTCACCGTTAAATGTTGTCGTAGCCACCCCCTTTCTATCGTTTTCTATTCTATCCGCCTCACCCTTCTTCGCACCCTCCACCGAAAATTGTCGTTCCCTCTCCCAGCTTTCTTCTCATATTGCAAATACTCCCTCTCACTGAACCGATACCCACAAAGATCCTCCTTTGTAAACTTTCTCCCTCTCAAATCTCATAACCCCAACCTCCATCAAGCACACATCAACACGCAGTACTCCCTACGCCTTGCTCGACCCGTCGCCCCGACCTCCATCAAGCGCACATCAACAAGCTTCAACAACAGTTTCAACATTCCGACGAAAGAAATCTTTTGCTCAAAGCTACGATTCGGTAACATTCGGACCTCCCTTATTCTCGTGTCTCACTGTTTATTTGTTATGATGTGTTTTCGATGCTGTTTAGGCTAGACTTTGGTATAGCTCTGTGTGTTATAAAAGGTTTATGGTGATACACTGAAAATCAATTGTTGGATTGTATTTTGCAGTTACATTGACGTGAAAATCAATTGTTGGAATGCATATATGTGAAGAAAATGAATTCTTTTTTCAGAACTTTTTCCTCATCCCTTGGTAACAATATCAGTTTGGATGTTAGTATTCAAAAAAGTCACTAAATTTGTTCACTTTGAATGTGTGGTTTTTGATATTTTACTAGTGATGAGGAATGAAGAAATAATTGCCCTTTTCTCTTTGGATACATGTGATGTCAATGCTATAGTTAATTCTATTTGTCAAGATCTCTTTAAGTCAATGCTTCTTTATTTTGGGAAGTAAAGTACCTCATATTGTTTGGATCATATGATTCTTTTTCAAATTCAATGTTGATGGATCCTATAATTCTCTTATCTCACTCAAGTTTCCTTTACATTACTGAAAATTTATTTATTTTTAAGATGAGTTATGTAATCTTTATTATGGTATCTCTTTATTGATGAGTTTCAACTTCTTCGCACTCCTAATTTAAAGGTCTCTCTTGCCTATATTTAAAAAGAAGTCTATAGTTTTAGTTCGATTCAAAATTAGAAATGATATGTGAGATGATGATGTAATGTTTTGTTGCAATGGAATTGTATTTTTGGTGAGATAGAGAGGGATTCATTTGCAACTTATAGAGTGAATAGAAAGAATAAGAAAGAGTAAGAAGCATAATAACAAATCATAACAAATAAAATATGTACTGTGATAAGTTAAATCTAAATGTTTTTAGTAGAGGTTTTTTTTAAATGCATAGAATGTTTATTATTTTGGTTAGTTTTAAAATTTTTGCATGCCAAAAATTAAGAGCCACGATAAAAAAAAAATACTATAAAGGGAGATTTCAACTTGAGATGGTTAATGGTGACTACAGTCAAAACTGGTGGCAATGATCTAATGTTTTAGTTAAGTGTTGTCTTGATATCTATAATTTATGACCATAGATAAGGTGAAGAGCAAAATTGTTAACCATTTATGAATTGGTTTAAAAAATTGTACCCCATACAATATCCTTATTTTACCCAAAGATTTTTCCCTCTAGAAAAAATAGAAGATATACTTTTTCATTTGTGTTTGATATTCCTATTTACAATATAAATAAGATAAATTAGTGGTTTTAAGCAACATAGCGTCTCTGATTCTATGGTGAAAACCAAATCTCTATGCAGTGTAAAATTGATTGTTTTTAAGAAAAATAATTTATGTTTGAATTTGTATATAATGAAATGAATAGAGTGAGTTTAATTTACAAAAAGGTTTCATGCTTCGTTTGTTATCAATCAAAATAAAGGTGGAAAAGTATAACAAGTTGATTCGCCTGCGTGGATTGGAATCCAGATTCGCTTTCATAAATCCCAACTTTGTCCACGCAGGGTCTATCATCTCAAAATCAGATGAAGTAATAGTGTTTGTACTCCGTTTATTTATGGCCATCAAAGATACAGAAAAATTGTTCTTTTTACCATATAATACTGGCCACAAGTAAGATTTTCATTCTAAATTTCCTCTATTATAAATTTTTTCGTTTTTTGACGTTGTGTAGAAAGTTTCCATCTAACCTTTATTTAATATTACAGTGGACACTGGTTATTAGTTGCGATTAATCCTGTGAGAGAAATTGTATATTATCTGGATTCATTGGGCAATGATTGGACAACATACCTAGATGTGAAGAAGACGATTGATACGTAAGTGAGATTGTTCTAAAATATTCTTGTGTATATTTAATTATTTATGTGAGATAGTTCTAAATATTCGTTATTATTTTATTATAGCATTCTACAAAGTTTTCTAGCACAAAGAGATATTCAAGTACCAAGGAGTAGAGTCAACAATATTTCGTGGATCAAAGTGGAGGTTTATATTTTCACAATTTTGATTATATAGCGATGATAATTGATAAAGCAAGTTAAGGTGTATATCTTGATGTATATCCATATTTTCTTTCCATGTATAGTGTCCTCGTCAGAGCAATTGTGTAGATTGCGGTTATTTTATGTTGAGGTTTATGAAAGAAACTCTTCTTTTGGACCGATTAGAGATTCCATCCACGGTATGAACTTCTAACTTAGGAATTATTTTAATATTTCTCATAAAATGACTTAGTATTTTAAGTAAATCATACTATGTTATATTATTATGTAGTACTTTGATGAATTCAAGTGTGCTTATTACTCAAAAGATCAATTGGATGAACTTATGGAGGATTGGTGCCAATTTGTTTTGGAGTTGAGAATTTTACTATAAGGTATAACTTTGAGTTTTGTGAATATAATATATGTCATTATAGTTGTGTTACAATATTATTGTTTTTGTTGTTGTTATTTGGTAACTTGTATGAATTTCGATGTTTTGATTTTGTTTCAGGTTATATAGGTGCAGATCGATGTAGAAGATAGAGCTATTTTGTAATTCATTGTTGATGTTGTTTCATTGTTGTATATATTAATGTTGTTGTTGTTTCAAGTTGTTTCATTGTTGTATATATTAATGTTGTTGTTTCAAGTTTATGAAATATTGTGCAAAAAAGGATTGAAGATGTATATTGATGTTGTTGTTGTTTCAAATTTTATATTGAAGCTACAAATTCTGGTAAAAATCTGGTGAAATTAAATCTAATAGGCAGCATTTTGTTTTAAATTTTAAAAAAAATTATAATCAAAATTTTATTAGGGAAAGCGCTGCTAAAGGGCGGGGGGAATAGACAACGCTTTTAATGAGAAGCGTTGTCTAAAGTGGATGAAAAAAGCGCTGCTATAGGGGGCAATAAAAAAGCGCTGCTAAAGGGAAGCGTTGTATAAATTAAAGCGCTGCTAAAGAGGGTATCTATAGCAGCGCTTTTCAGGAAAAAGCGCTGGATAAATGGTATCTATAGCAGCGCTTTTACAAAGCGCTGTCAAAAGCTCCACCTAAAATTCTTTCAAAAGCATTGTCTAAAGTGAAAGCGCTGCTAAAGAGGGTATCTATACCAGCGCTTTTCAGGAAAAAGCGCTGCCTAAAGGTTATCTATAGCAGCGCTTTTACAGTAACCTACGCGCTTGGTTTTAGCAGCGCTTTTAAGCGTTGTTAAAGGCCTAAAAAAGCGGTGTCTAATCCCTTGTTTAGCGCCGTGGAGGCGCTGGAGCACGAAACTTCTTAGTTATACATGAATAATTCAAATCATTAGTAGTGTTACTTTGACCATGTCTAGTTACTGCCTACTGGATGCAGTTCATACCTTTCCCGAAAAAGGTCATGCATAAAATAAATACCATTTGAAATTCGTTTTTAGGGACTGGGGAGATGCAATAACCTTAAAATCTCTAAATGCTTGGAAGCAGGTCTATGCATCTAAGACTCAAGGTGGTTTAAATCTTATTTTTCTTGAGGAGTGGAACAATGCGAATATGGCCAAGTTGTTCTGGAGCTTGAGTGGAAAAGCTGATAGTTTGTGGATTTAATGGGTACATACATGTTATATTAAAAAATTGACCTTTAATGAGTGTGCAGGTAAAAAAGAATACTTTAAGGATTTTGAAAGTTGTGGTGAAACAGAGAGAAGTGGCACATCGTATGCAAGATTGGCATAAGGTGACTAGAAAGTTTGAAATAAGAAAGGTGTATTAATTCATTAAAGAGGATTTACCCAACAAGGAGGTGAGACATCTGATGTACATGAATATTGTGAGGCCTAGAGCACTGTTTGTGTGATGGTTAGCGTGCCAAAACAGATTAACAACAAAGGAGAGGTTGTTCTATTTTGGTATCATTGGTAACAATAAGTATTGTTTCTGTTTGCATGTAGAATTTATTGATCACCTTCTGTTTGATTTTCCAAGAGTGATAGGTATGTGGAAACAAGTTCTTGAGTGGGTTCAAATTAATCATGTTCCAGGTGAATGAAGAAAGGAACTAAATTGGATTGCTAGAAGTAGGAAGGGAAAGGGATGGAAGGAACAATTAATTAGAAATGCAGCTACTGAAACAATTTATGAAGTATGGAAGTATAAGCATTATGGTTGCTATGGAATCCAAGTAAATAATACAAACATGAGGTAAAATAATAAACAATATAGCTAATAGAGGGTGGTGCAAACCTAATCTTAGAGAGAACATAACTAGTCTTATGGTTGTTTAATTGAGGTTTTTATTTGTCTTTGTGAGGGTTGAATCCTATATGATCTCTTTGTAATCTTAGTTTTGGATTAATGTTAAAGTATCATTTAGTCCAAAATAGAATTGAAAATTACATAGATATACAAATAATTCATTTATTCTTAGCTTACCAATTTTCAACCCTAAACAAATTTTATAAATATTTATGAACTTATCTTTATATAAAAAAACACACACACACACACAAACACAGACACACACACATATCTATCTATCTATCTATCTATATATATATATATATATATATATATATATATATATATATATATATATATATATATATATATATATATATATATATATATATATATAATTTTTCACTCATAATTTTTTTCAATCATAATTTAATTTTCTTAAAAATCTATTAAATTTATTTGAAATTTAAACGCGCGCAATGTGCAAGCTCACATCTAGTTAAAAACAATTTTGAGACTGTGCTTTATCGTACTTATTAGAATATACTCCAAGGAATTTGCAACATTATGATCTGTCGAAACCTTCAGCACTTGGACTTCTCCACGCTCGATTAACCCTTTAACGAAATGCAGCCTCGCATCAATGTGCTTGGTTCGCCCATGATAGGCTGAATTCTTCGACAAGTGTATTTCACTTTGACTATCACATTTAACAGTGATGACTTCACCTTGAATTTTCAGCTCCTTAGCAAAACCTTCAAGCCACAATGCTTCTTTCACAGCTTCAGTTAAACCAATATATTCCGCTTCAGTGGTTGATAATGCAACAACCTTCTAAAGTGTTGCTTTCCAACTAATTATTGTACCAAACAAAGTGAAAACATATCCAGAAATAGATTTTCTGGAACCCATATAGCCTGCGTAATCAGAGTCGACATATCCTTCGATTACTGCTTTACTATCTTCATCCAATGCTCTACCATAAATTAAGACTCTGTCCAGAGACCCATTTATGTACCTTAGAATCCACTTCAATGATTGCCAGTGAGCCTTTCCAGGATTCTCCATGTACCTGCTTACAAGACTTACTGCATATGCTATGTCGGGTCTAGTACAAACCATAACATACATCAAAGAACCTACCACATTAGCATATGGGATGCCACTCATATAAGCTCTTTTGACGTCAGTACTGGGACACTAATCAATACTCAACTTGAATTGAGGACTTGTTGGAGTCACGACAAGCTTCGAATTCGACATACCAAACTTTTCGAGAATCTTCCGTAAATATGCCTCTTGAGATAAGCATAATTTCGACTGATTTCTATCTCTTCGAATGTCAATCCCAAGAATCCTGGAAGCTGCTCCTAGATCCTTCATTTCGAACTCCTTATTGAGTTCAGCCTTCACCCTCAATACCACTTCGACATTGTTACTTGCTATGAGAATATCATCAACATAAAGGAACAAAATAACAAATAAATTACCAGGACGAAATCTGAAGTAAACACAGTGGTCGGACTGACTTTTAACAAAACTTATGTGTGCCATGAATTTGTCAACTCTCTAATTCCACTGTCGAGGATATTGTTTTAGCCCATATAAATATCTATGCAACTTGCACACATAATCTTCCTTTCCGTTTTCGACATACCCTTCAGGTTGCCTTATCAGGATTATTTTATCTAGATCACCATACAAGAACGCAGTCTTCACATCCATCTGTTCCAGATCAAGATCAAACTGTGCCACCATGGCAAGCAACATTCGAATGGACCTATACTTCACAATAGGAGAAAACAGATCATTGAAGTCTACACTTTCTTTCTGAGTGAAACCCCTTGCAACCAACCTTGCCTTGTATCTTTTCGACGTCACTCCTTCAATTCATTCCTTAGCTTTGAAAATCCATTTATAGCTGACTAACCTGGCTCCAGCAGGTTTCTTGATCAATTCCCAAGTGTTGTTATCATGAAGAGACTTCATCTCATCATCCATGTCCTTCAGCCATTCAATATTATTTCGACTCCTCATAACTTCCTTATGGTCTCTTGGTTCTTCGTCTAGAACCTCACTTGCAGAGATTAAGGCATAAGCTATAAGATCTGCATACCCAAATCTTTGAGGTGGTTTAATGACTCTTCGTGTCCTATCTCTTGCAAATAGATTGTCATCGGCATTTTCCTCAACTTCATCAGAATCCTCTACTTCTTCGACTTTATCTGGGATATGCAATTCAGCATCAACATGCTCCACCTAAACAGGAATCTCTACCTGTTCCAGCTCTTCGTCAAATACTTCTACACTTTGACCAAAATCATCCGTTTTCTTGAAAGCCATTTCAGCTTCATTGAAAATAACATCTCGACTGGTGATAATCCTTCTATGACCTGAATCTAGGCACCATAGCCTATAAGCTTTGACTCCTTCAGGGTATCCCATGAACATGCATTTAAGAGCTCTAGGTTCGACCTTGTCTTGCCTAATGTGAGCATAGGCTACGCAGCCAAATACTCTTAGTTTGTTGAGATTTGGTGGATGTCCCGACCAAACTTCTTCAGGTGTCTTCATTACTAACACAGTCAAAGGACATCTGTTTATCAGATATGTTGTTGTCGAAACAGCCTCAGCCCAAAACACCTTCTTTAACCCAGCACTAGTCAACATGCATCTAACTCTCTCCAAGATGGTTCAATTAAACCTTTCAGCCAAACCATTTTGTTGTGCAGTGCCTGCAATAGTTTTGTGCCTTCCAATACTAGAGGCAACACAAAATTTGTTGAATGCCTCATTGTAAAATTCAAGACCATTGTCTGTTCTCAACCTCTTGACCTTTCTGCCAGTTTGATTTTCAACTAGAGTCTTACAACCTTTGAAATTCTCAAAAGTTTCATCCTTAGTCTTCTAAATGAATACCCATAACTTTCTAGAATAGTCATCTACTATAGATAGAAAATACCTTCCTCCTGAATGTGATGGACACCTTACAGGCCCCCAAAGATCAGCATGGATGTAATCAAGGGATCCATGTGTTCTTTGTTTGCCTTTGTTGAACTTCACTTTGCAAGATTTTCCAAGTACACAGGGTTCACAAAACTTCATCTTTTCGACCAAACCCTTTTCATTGACATGGCCTAATCTCAAGTGCCAAATTTATGTCTTCGACAAAGGTTTCATGGATGCAACATTTGTCAAACCACTTACAACTTCAGCCTCAAGGGTATACAAGCCTTGTTTCTTCACGCCTCTCAAGACTTCCTTCGACCCCTTCATGCCTCTTAGGATACTTTTCTCTCCTTGAAAAACATATCCTTTCTTGTCGAATTCACCAAGAGAAATCAAATTTCTCTTCAAATCAGGTACATACCTGACTTTAGTCAATAACCTTATTAACTCATCATGGAGTTTGAATCTCACAGATCCAACACTTGCAATCTTGCAAGCTTTGTTGTTTCCCAGCAATACAGATCCACCATCTTGATTACATAATTCCTCGAACAAGTCTTTGTTTGGAGTCATGTGCCAAGTGCACCCAGAATCCATAATCCACTCCTGCGATGGGTTTCTGCTCGAAACCACAAGAACATCATATGAGTGAAATCATCTTGAACAATATCTGTATTACCATTATCCTTTCCTCCATGATCTTTCAAGCGTTCAGGGCATACTTTTCTTGTGTGACCCTCCTTCTTACAATGATAGCATTGAATACCAGATGCTTCACCATTGTAAGACTTATGCTGACTTTTACCTTTCTTCTTGTCGAACTTATTATCCTTTCACAAGAATTTTCCTTTAACGGTCAAACCTTCACCAACCGTAGAAGGTTTATGCTCCTTTTGTTTGTTCAAGTCCTTCAAATACAACGCTGATTGAACTTCTTCAAAGGTCAGAGAATCCCTTCCATACATGAGAGTTTCTTTGAAGTGAGCATGTGATCTGGGCAACATGCTCAACAGCAACAACGCTTGATCTTCATCATCGATCTTTACATCAATATTTTCAAGATCAAGAATCATCTTGTTGAATATATCCAACTGCTCAGCCAACACTCTGTCTTCAATCATCTTGAATGAATACAAAGCTTGCTTCAGGTAGAGTCGATTCACTAACGATTTGATCATGTACTAACTTTCAAGTTTCACCTATAACCCTGTCGCTGTCGTCTCCGTTGATACCTATCGAAGAACCTTATCACCAAGGCTCAACAAAATTGTGCCGTGGGCCTTTTCCATCATTGTCGTCTTCTCAGATGTCGTTAACGCTTCATTCATGGCTGATTCTCCCTTCAACGCTTCCAAACAACCCCGCTGAACCAGTAGGGCTTTCATCTTCAAGCGCCATAAACCGAAATCGTTCACTCCGGTGAACTTTTCAATCTCATACTTTGTCGAAGGCATCTTCTCTATGCTCACCGCACCAATTTATTGTGAATCGGATGCCTTAGAATAAAATATAAACTTGTTGCTTAATGATCAAGAAACAATTAGGGTAGAAAAAAGAATGAAGAACACGATGAACACAAGGATTGGTTATTAACTGCTATTCTTTCCTTACTCTTGAAATAAGATTACAAGTATACAAGAATAACAAATAACCCTCTCACCCTAAAATAGAATTTGTAGTATGCAATGATGAGAGACTAATATGGTATTTATAATAAACCTAACATACTAAACTAATGGCTTTTATCACAAATACCCATTACAAGCTAACTTAGGATACAAGCTAACTTAACCAATTGGACATAACAAACAGGCTCAGTTCGATGCTAACAATCCTAGCATCCTTCGACACTACAAGCTAGAGCACACTTCGACTACAACTTGTAACACTTCGACAACAACATGTGAGAAAACTTCGACTGCATGCTAAACTCTGTCGAACCGTCAAACCAAGATACTACCTTCGATCCAATAAAATTCGATCCAATATCTCACAGTAACATTATAACCTGAACATCACATAGAACCACAATTATGCTCACCTTACTAGAGCTCCACAACGGTTATCAAAGAATATGAAGAAAAATCAATAAACGAATGCAATATTAATCATAATGGCTTCCAATTTAAAACGTCATGCTAATTTATAGTCTTTTCATATGATTATCAATATATATTTCACCTCAGAGTTAATGAATCTTTTAAGTTGGCTTGAAAGTTTAGGGATGAAGGATTGGGTATTAAATGATGTGTTCTAATATGATGAAATTAAATTATAAGATAAATAATCACAAAAAGGTTAGGCATAAGATATCATAAGCTAGGGAGATGAATAACCTATAGAAAGGTATTTTCCAGCCTTTGAAGCAAGAGATCTGTTACTGGAAGTTAATATTGAAAACTTTGAATAAACTAGAATGACTAAGGTTAGTGGATTTCTATTTAAGACTGAGAGGAATAAACATGTGGACTTTATCAAATGTTATAAAGATGATTTTATATGGGTGGCCATGAAATGCATGCACTTTGTATGGTTGAATTTTCATGTTATTTTTTCCCTAGAATTTTAAACTTATATATCAAATATCCACTAATGTAGTATTCTATGACCTCATCGAAAGAATAATGGAAATAGAGTAAGCCCTAAAAATAATGTGGTTGCATGGTTTAGAAATGAATCCATCCAAATGCGTGTTTGGAGTATTGATTGTAAACTTCATGGGTTTCCCGGTACATAACAAGAGGATTGGTGTGGATGAGAACAAGGATAAGTCAATCATAGAAGCCAGGCCTCTAAAATAAAAACGGAGTTATAATGGTTCATGAAGAAAATCAGCTTCTTGAACAGATTCTTATCCAACTTGGATGGCAAGATGAGAGATTTTCACCCTTGATCAGGCTGAAAGGAATAAGAAATGGTATAAGGATGTGATAATATAAATTTTTCCACCATATCAAAAATTCTTTCGAAAATCCATATGTGATCATACAATCATTACCAGGTAAACCACCCAGTTAATTGTTGCGGAGGATGAATAAGTCGACTTCTTACTATCCGAAGACATTGATTATTGAATTAAGAGAGCAATATAATAACTTGATAAAATCTTTAAGGATAATGGAGAAATACATACAACAATTAATCAATTATATTAATATTTAACTTATACTTGTACCAACTTGAATATTATTTATTACCTAGAGAGTTTTGAAATTGTGTTAGACTGAAAAAGTTATATGTTTACTCAAAAAGCATATAGGGATATGTTTTAATCAATACATTTTCACATAAAGGGATATGCTTTAATAAACTTCTAGTATAAATTTTGTGTGTAGAAGTTTAGAATCCATTGTTGAGGCAAAAAGGGATTAGGGTTAGAAATATCATCATCAAATCATACTGGAGATTTTATAAACGCAATTTCTATATTGATCGTATGTTTTCTTATAATCAAGTAAAAAATGAGGTTATAATCACAAGGCTTAAGATACAGGAAAATATGGTTACATATTATTACTGCATACAAGTTATGTGTGATGCTTAAATGATCATTAAATATGTTAATAGAGAATACCCAATATCTAAACCCTAATTCTCCAAAGAAGCTAGAAAATAGTTATTAAATTACTAAGTAGGTTTAGAGAGTTAGCCATTATATTTTGTAGGTTACGATGCTATGTGATGTATTTCTATTTAAATATCATAATTTGTAAATTTTAAATGATATCCATCCCATCAATCAAGGTATGTAGGAATTTTATCACCTTTATTTCACTTTATTTTTATGGATTTCTTTAACTAGTAGTTCAACATCATATGTTTGTACCTAACACTCTTTTTTTAATATAGAACCCACCCCCTTTATTTTTTTAAATTTATTTCTCCTTTCCAATTCAATGAATTCTTCAATTTTTTTGGAGTAGGATTTTTAGTACCATGCAATTCCTTTTCCAAAACTTCTCCATTTCATTATTTTGAGGGGCCTTTTATTTCCTAACACGGTGAATCTCTAGATTGTCGAATATCAGAGCTACCTTTGTATCAACTACATGACTGGTAAATGGTTTTATTGATGGAATTGGCATTAAATCCATAAATTTCTCTATCAATATCAATACTTATTTCTCGAGGGACTCATTGTTCTTCTACAATGTGTGCATATTATTAAGATCACATGCATCATGCTCATATTGGTTCTTGAAACCGATATAATTATCCCTTGAGATATCATTTAATTAGAGGGATACATTTTTAGGAATTTATTATTTATGGTAAGGTATTTTATTTACTACTATAAATAATACATTTCATGACTAATCCTTCACATTATCCAATTAAAAATGAATGTCAAATGCATTGGTGCACCACTTTTTAATTTTTTAAACAATTAAATATATTCCTTCGATTTTTTGGTTCAACTGACAGTAAATGTCACTCAGGATAAATGATAGAGGAAGACAACTCGAATAAGGAAACTTGAAACTCAAACCAACGTATTTTTTTACTCTCTCATCACATTTTTGGTACGTAAGACTTTCTCCATGACTATACCAATAATGTTATTGTTGTTGTTGTATTTTTTGTTGTTGTCACTGTTGTTGAGATTTAGAGTATAATGTTGTTGTTTTTGTAGTATTTGTAGTTTTTGTGTTGAGATTGAAGGTTTAGTGTTATTGTTGTTTAGTTGAGATTGAATGTTTATTGTTGTTGTTTGCGTATGTTTTTATATTTATTTCAAAAGGTACATGATTATGAATCATATTTGGATGAAGGCCAATATATTAAGTTAAAAGTATGAGAATTGTTGATTTCCAATTTCTTGAATTTGCAAAAATAAAACTTCCTAATGATAGTGAATTTTTTTATTGTTTTGTAAAATATGGTGAAATACGCAAAAACATTCAAAGGAAGAAATATTTAATAATTTAGGCTGTGATGGATTTATTAAAAATTATACGAAATAGTATGGCATGGTGAAGTGACAAAAAAACATGTGTCGCATAGAGATGAAGTTGATGATGATATGAATGATAACCTAGAAGATAGGTTCATGATATTGAAGTAGATTCTTTTAAGAAATCCCATGTGTATGATACTTTACATAGTGATATGGAAGAGTTGTTATTTTTGGGATGAAAGTTTTTACAAGATTAGTACTCGTGTTAAGACTACTTAATCTTAAGGCAAAACATGGGTGAAAGAATAGATGTTTCATTGAATTGCTTGATTTATTGTAAGAAATACTTCCATAAATTAACACATTGTTGAACTGTGGTTATGAGGCAAAGAAGTTATTGTGTCTAATGGGTTTGGACTATATAAAAATACTTGCATGTCACAATTATTTCATATTATACAAGAATGAGTATGAAAACTTAAATTAGTGCACATAGAGAATCACACTACAAGCTAACAGACATTGGTGCTAAAAATGACGATGGTGTAACAAAAAAGGGTGTTCCTGCCAAGGTGATGTGATTCTTACCAATAATTGAAATGTTTAAGAGAATTTTTTCTAATGAAAATGATTTAAAAAAATAATTGATGGCACGTAAATGAAAAAATATGTGATGAAAAAATTCATCATGTAGCTAATTCATTGCAATAGAAGAAAATTGATTAGTTGTTTCCGGATTTTCCCCTTCAGCCAAGAAAACTTAGGCTTGGACTTGCCACCGACAAAATGGACCCACTTGATAATATAAGTACTATCAAACTTCATGGAATGTTCTTCTCATAATTTACAACTTATCTTTATGGTTGTGCATGAAGCGTAAATATACGATGTTATCAATCATGATTTTGGGTCTTAAATAACTAGGAAACAACATAGGTTCTTATTTAAATCCATTTATAGAATATTCGAGAGTTTTGCGGGATGAAGGCATTGATGTTGACGATATGTATACGGGTGATAAATTTAAGATTCTTTTCATGTTATTTTGCACAATCAATGACTTTTCTACATACATTAATTTGTCTAGGTACAAAGTTAAGGGGAAATAAAGTATGTCCTATATGTGAATATGATATACACTCCCACCAACTACAAAATGTAAGAAATACTACTTACCTTGAGCATTGAAAAATTTCTAAGACATAATCATCCATATTGTATATTGTGTAAGGTTTTTAAGTGTGGAGGAAGTTTTTAAAAGAAAACTACATATTAATGTTGTATTTGGAAATAACCAAAAAGTTCTCGTGAAGAAAAGTATTTGGAAAAATGGTCGGTGTTTTTTGATCTTCCATATTGGTCTAGCCTCGATGCAAGATATTGTCTTGATGTGATGCATGTGGAGAAAAATGTGTGTTGTAGTTTGATTTGAAAAATTCTTAACATTAGAGGAAAAAAATTCCCGTTTAGATGTTATGGTGATGGGTATACAACAATACTTATCCCCAAAAGCAATAGGAAATAAAACAGCTTTTCCCTCAGCATGTCACACTCTGCCTAAAAAAGAAAAAAAAACGTTTTTGTGATTGTTTGCAAGGTGTCAAAGTTCCCCAAGGATAATCATCATATGTGAAGAATCTTGTGTAAATGAAATATCTCAAATTATTTGGCTTAAAATTTCATAATTTTCATGTCATGAGGTAATAACTTCTGCAAGTGGTTATTCGTGGCATTTTACCAAAAAAATATATGGGTAACTATAACCAGATTGTACTTATTCTTTAATGTTGTATGTAGTAAAGTCATTGATCCTAGAAATTTAGATTAGTTGGAATATGAGTCTGGAATTATCTTGTCTTAATTAGATATGTATTTCACTCTATCATTTTTTGATATTATGGTTGACTTAATTGTTCTTCTAATCAAGGAGATTAGTTTTTGTGGTCTTATTTATTTAAGTTGGATGTATCATTAGAGTGATACATGAAGATATTTAAAGTTTATATGAATAATTATCACCATGTGAAAGCTTCAATCATTGAACAATACATCACATAAGAGACTATTGAGTTTTGTTTAAACTATTTGTCAAAAGCAAACTCTATAGGTATTCTCGAGTCTCATCACGATGTAAGATATGATGGTAGAGATACTCAAGGTTTAAATGTTAAGACAATGAATCGAGATGTATTTCTTCAAGCATATTTTTATATATTTAATAACTTTGATGAAGATTAACCTTACTTGTTCGCTCACAAAAGTCCTATCAAGGAAACATTCCCACGAATGAGTGAAAAATGAATGTTGACAGAGTATAATAAAACTTTCATAAATTGGTTTAATGAAAGGATTTCTAAAGATAATATTGCATCCTAGACAATTAAATGGGTTTAAATATTCCTAAGTTTAATTTAGTAACATAGAGTGAAAAATCATGGGGTTATGGTTGAAGTTGAATGCATGTACTTCTCTAGTTCTAATGATAAGAATCATATATTGGCATCTAGAGTGTACTTTGGTGTCCTTGAGAAGATATTGGAGATTGGTTATGTTATTTTTAAAGTGCATTTATTTAATTGTAGTAGATTGACTATAAAAGTATTGTAGAAACCGATGAATTAGGATTCACCCAGGATGATATTTGAAAGACAACTTATATGAATGAACCGTTCATCATGACATCCCAAGCAAAACAAATTTTTATGCCAGTGATCATTCTAACAAAAAATGGTCAATTTTTATACATGTAAATCATATTCATGATAGTCACTAAAAATCAAGATTTAGATTGTGAGATCCCTTTATGGCAACACATGTGTTGCTCATCTGGAAAAAATTAGTTAGATGATGTGCATGTTATTCGTTATGATCATCAAGAAGGGATATGAGAAAACTAGTAAGTAAGTAAATATGAGTCATTGCAAAGAAATAAATATATTATCATTCTTCCTATTTTTTACCACCTTGTGCACTAACACTTGGTATCTAGATCTTTGGTTCAGATCCACAGGAAAACACGGGAAACACGAGTGAAATAGTGAGGCGTTGTGTGATTGATTTCGTTTCTTAAATTTGTGTTGAATCTTGAACGAAATCGTAACAGAATCACATTTTTTATTTTGCATGATTATGAAAAATTGTGTGTGGTGACATTTGAGTGACTTTCACAAGGTTCAAGATGAACATAAACGGTAGTCAGAGCATCAAATTTCTAGTGTTTGATGGCAAGAAATGTAATCGCTGGATGATTTATATGCGTGTGTTGTCTGGAGCTCAAGATGTTCTTAATCTCTTTAATGACAATTATGTGGTTTCACTTCCTGTAAATGCAATTGATGCAGAGAGAAATGCTCAACATGATCTAAGGAAGAAAAATCAGAAGGTGTTGTTCTATATCCATCAGTGTGTTGATGTGAACGTCTTTGAGAAAATTGTTGATTCAAAGACAACGAAGGGTGCGTGGGACACATTAGGTTATGCGCTATGGTGGTAACGCATCAGTGAAGAAGGTGAAGCTACAATCTCTACAAAAGCAATAAAAGAATCACAACATGAAGGAAAACAAGAAGTTATCCTAGTACATCTCAAGAGTTATTCTGATCACTCATGAGATGAAAGCTTATGGATAAACTATTTATGAACAAGTAATCATTGAGAAGATATTGAAGTCTCTTACCCCTAAATTTGATTACATTGTTGTAGAAATTGAACATTCTAAATATCTGGACACCATGAGAATAAGAGAACGACAAAGAAGTTTAGAGGTGCAAGAGTTGCGTCTGACTGAAAGAACTTTTGATAGGGAGTTCGAGCAGGCTATAAAAGCTTATTTTGTCAATAAGGAACAAAAAAATTCTTGGTTAGAAGCCAAGAAAAAATGGGGTAGGTCTCAGAAGTCAAAAACCTCCACTTCTAATGAGAAGAAATATCATAAGGGAAGGGGGAAGGGAGAAGTACGGCAAGAGAATGGTTCAATGTTAATGTTGTAATAGGTTTGACCACTATGCTAAAGTAGGTTGGTAAAACAAGGAATAAGAAAAAATAGCCAGAGGAGACTCAGATGATAAACTTATTCTATTGATGGCTCATGAATTTGATGAGGAACCCGTGCGATTGTCGTTTTCTGATTTTGTAGGGGAAGTAGAATATGAGTCAGAATCAAAAGATGACTCTGAATCAGAAGTTGAGTTTAATTCTGAAGATGATTCAGAGTAAGAAGATGACTCTGAAGCTAAAGATAAGGCAAAATCTAGATGTGATTCTGAGTCTGAAAGAGAATCAAACGATGAGTCAAAACCTGAAGGAGATTCTGCTTCTAAAGATGAATTAGAACCTGAAGGTTCTGAAGATGAGTTAGAACTTGAAAGTTCTAAGGAAGATATATAATTAGAAGATGAATAATGTTCTAGATACTTTGAAGATGATTTAGATGGTGCATATGATTATGATCCAAATTTTGACGAAGATCTAGAATTTGGTGGTTGTCATGCTTTTGGAAGGGAAAACTCTGAAGATGTAGGTTATGGAGGACAAGCTTCTGGAGATGATCATGTTTTTGGTGGAAATCATATCTTTGAAGGTGGGTCTTCTAAAAGAGGAGCTTATGAAGTTAGTCCATCCTCTGCGGTGGTCATTATTTTGAAGGTGGAGATTCTTAAGGAAGAGCTTCTAAAGGCGATCTAACTTTTGAAGGTGGTGCTTCTAAAGGTTGTGGTTCTGGATGAGGTCCAAAAGCTAACAAAGGTTAAGTTTCTAGTGGTAGTCAAACTTATGAAGAAAGTCTAGAAGGAGATACTGAACAAGTCTAGAGGCCACAAAGAATCAGACAAATACCAAGGAGATTTGTAGAGTTTAACATGCTGCAAGATACTAAAGGGATTATGAGGAATGTAGTATTAGAAGTTGCACATTATAGTACCCATAAGAAACTTTTAGATGTTCTGACGAAGGATGTCAAGACTGAACACTTTATTCATTTGAGGGATGAAATTAGTGTTGTAGAATTTTAATTAGCTGAATATGAATTAAGGGACGATATTGGAAGTAATTCATATTGAGAAGCTGTTATTAGAGTTTGAAGTTTATGTAACCTTTACTCAGAAGCAGTGTTGCTCAAAAGCAAAAGCTTATGAGGTGACTGTTCCAAAAGTGTGTTTAGCTTCTAGAGTTTAGTTTATTTTGTTAACTTAGTTATTAAGTTTTCTTTTGTTAGATCCTACATGACAGTTTACTTTGTGTATAAGTAGACTAGTGGTAGATGGCATATTTTTAATATTTCTTATGTTAGATGATGACACGTATCTAGAGGGGGTGAATAGAGGCGCACAAATATTTCTAGGCAAAAATCTATAATTTTAAAGTTTTCAAAACGTTTTTTTATTGCGGAAGCAATTTTGGATTTCTCGTCTAAAAATGCTATTTGGAAACTCGGATATGAAATTCAATAACTTGTAATCTATATGATGAGATACACCAAATGAATAAACCAACACAAATCAACAGTCAATCTTATTTATTGCTTGAACAATGTCACTTTGCAAAATTATATCCAAGGCTAAAGAGAAAAGAACTTAGTTTAATCATTTTATCAAACATTTGGCATGCAAGTGAATTTTCCTTTGATTGGTGTGGATATACTAAACCACTTATAATCAAAATGATTATAAAAATTATCCACACCTACTTCAAAAATCATTTTGAGAAAAAAATTCTTACAATTCAACTATTAGCTCAATATTATTTGAAAGAACGATTAATGGAAATGAAAGCGAGTAAATTGCGGAAAAATAAAAACACAAAAGGAATTTGTTTACACAGTTCCCCACAGTCATCCTCGCGTGCGGGTACGTCTACGTCCAATTCCCAATATGAATTAGAATAATTCTTAATGCAAAATTGTTTAATATAATAGAATATTTAGAACAACAATACTAAATACTCCGATTTGGTGTTGATGCTCCTTCTTCCACCTTTGATCTTAAGCAAGATCGAATGAACCAATAGATGCAACCTATTCACCGCTTAAGCTACTTCCTTGAAAAGATTTCAAACATACCAAGGTTCCTTGAAAATATTTCAACCACCCCAAGGGATATTTTCAATCGAGTAAATCCGATTGCAAACTATCAACACAAGATCACTGATTCCGTCACCCAATCCTTGCTACTTCCTTAAAAAGATTTCAAACACTCTAAGGTTCCTTGAAATGATTTCAACCACCCCAAGGGATCTTTCATATGGATGAACTTTCGAACAATCTTATACGACCCCCCCCCCCAAATCAACCAATGATCTTAGAGGACAAACCCGATATTTTTTTCCGGATGAAGACCCTTACAAATCTCAACCTAAACCAATTGGAAATCTTCAATTCTTCGTCTAGATGTCACCCTTATGGAACATTATCACAATGTAAAATTGGTGTGTATGCAAACATTGGAAGGTTGAAGAAGAAGAGGAAATGTAGGCTAATTTTATGGTATCATCAAGGTTCAAATGATGCATGAATGGGGATTTATGTTTTAGAATATTTAGGGCAAAAAGGACATATTCGAAATTAAAAAGAAATGAAATTTTGACTCAGTCAGCTCGTATGTGTGGACTTGAAATTTGGGTATGTCGACACATACATTTAAAATTTTAATGCATGTGTCTACCTGAAAGTAGGATGTGTCGACCTATAAGTTATAGAGCCTCACAGGCTTTAAAAATGTGTTACATGTGTCAACCTGAAATACGTATGAGTCGACACATAAAATAAGATTTTATCCATTTTTCAGAAAACCTTCAGTATATGTTGACCTGTGACTTACAGAAGCTACATGCTTTGAAAATAAGTTACATGTGTCAACCTGTAATTCGAATGTGTCGACACATGCAACTGAAAACATGCAGAAACTCAATTTTGAAGACTTAGATGAATTCGATATACTTTTTGATGATTCCTAATACCTATAAAGCAAAGGAGACACTATGTCGTACAAGCACATAGACAGCGCTTTTTTTGGCTTTAGGCAGCGCTTTAAAGCGTTGCCTAAGCCTGCGCTGCTATTGGTTTAGGCAGCGCTTTATTTCAATGCAAAAAACTTGCCTAAGGTGGCCTTTAGGAAGCGCTTTTTTCTATAAAGGTTGCCTTTTGTCTACCTTAGACAACGCTTTTTTTAGTCAAAATCGCAGCCTATTGTTTAGTTTAGGCAGCACTTTTTTTAATCAAAAGCGTTGTCTGTTGTTTACTTTAGGCAGCACTTTTGAAAAAAACGCTTCCTTTGGCCACCATAGACAGTGCTTTCTTAGTCAAAAGCGCTGCCTATTGTTTACTTTAGGCAACGCTTTTCTTAGTCAAAAGCGTTGCCTATTGTTTACTTTAGGCAACACTTTTATAAAAAAAACGCTGCCTAAAGGCCACCTTAGACAACGCTTTTTTAAAAGCGCTGCCTTAGGCTTTATAAAAATTCCCTTATTTTCTATTTTAGACAGCACTTTTGTATATAAGCGCTGTCTAAAGTCAACGAATTTTTTTATACATTTGACTTATTTTCTCATAAACCTGTAATTCCATAAATCTGTAATTCTCATCAATCTGTAATTCCATTACAACATTATATACCATTATTGGCCTTTAATTTATTTCAACAAACAAGCCTTAATAGACATAGACATTATAATAAAAAATATATACACCATTATAAACAAACAATCCAAAATATATACACCATTATATTATAGTTCAATATACACATAAACCATTTGTTACAACATTATATTATAGTTCAATACACATAAACCATTTGTTGCAACATAACCAAAATCAACCCTAACATATAACCTAAATTTTCTTAACACTTTTCAACTTCGAATACCTTATATGATTCCTTGCTCACTAAAATATTCACTTAATTCCTCCTTGATTTCTTCCAACTGATTTTTCGTGTAATGAGCACATTAGTAGTAATCAAAGTACTACATAACAAAAACATAATATGCATGGTTTAGTTAAAAGTGATAAATTATAAGAAAAATATGATAAATAATAAAACAAATCCTAAGTTATAAATCCATACCGTGATTGAAATCTCTATTCGATTCAACTGAAGGATTTCTCACATAAACGACAAATCGAAGTATCCGCAATCTATATCGTTTCGCTGTTGAGCACACTACATAGAAAAACAAATAAGAATATATAGTAGTCTTGTTTTATCAAGTAGCATAACTATTATAAGTAAAATTGTGAAAATTAATATACCTGCACTTTGATCCATGTAATGTTGCTTGATTTAGACCGTGGTACTCGAGCTTCTCTTCGACATCGGAATACTTGTATTGCTCTAACAAAATAAAAATATATATTTAGAACAATCTCATATAAATAATTATATATATAAATACACACGAATATTTAGAACAATCTCACTTATGTATCAATCGTTAACTTCATATCCGGATAATTTGTCCAATCACCATCTACCGAATTCAGATAATAGACCACTTCTTTTATAGGATCCATAGCAACCAACAACCAGTGACGTCTATAAATTAAAACAAAATTTTAGATGGAAATTTTCTACGCAAAAAATACAAAGATTAAAATGAGCTTAGAATGAAAATCTAACTCTGTAGGAATAGTATTATACGCTCAAAGATACAAGCTTTTTGTACGGCTAGCCATAAATCTCTCGACTAAGTGCTCTCTTACTGAATCTAGATCGTTAACAATTGTCTTTCCATTGACACGGGAGGAAGACACAAAATGGAATTTGTTTGACAATTGATTCTTGCGCATCAATTTGTCATACAAGAACCTTAAATAAAAACATAATAAAGATTAGACTATTTTCATTGAAATGTGTAAATAAATTGTTCAACTAATTAAATAATAGATTGATCGCATTACTAGATGTATGAGTGTACAAGACCGATGCCTAATTCTATATGCTACAAAATTTGTTCTATATCCTCTTTTGCAATTGTTTCGGTGCAAGAAAAACCAAATATACCTTAATCCATATCCATTTGACGAATAACACCATTCATCAAATTTGATGTTCCCATTAGTGTTTCAAGACACATCCAGAATCGAGGTACTAATTTTCTTGGCACGATTTTGGGAAGATCCCTTTTCTTGTGACTCTTGAGTAGATACCTAAAAATCATATAACTTAGGTAAATTATAAAATCATGCAGTTTTTGAATCCAAATCATAGAATTAACACTTTCAATGTACCTCTTTTTGTGATGCAACATAATCGTTGTGCCTCAAAATCCCTTTATCCTTAGATGCGGGTTTTGTAGGAGTCTAACCTTACCATGTAAAAAAATATACGTAATGATTCAGAATTGATATTTGAATACTAAAAGTTTCATAATAGTTTTCAACATACCTGATCATCTATGAAAATGAGATCTGACGGCCATGCAACAAACGATCTTATTGCATCTCGCAACAATGTTATCTCTGAGACAAGGTCAGGTATCGGTAGCAATGCATCCAGATCTAATGCAACATCAACAGGTACTTTCAAATGTCCATCAGGGAGCGGTCTATGGTGAAGTAAATCTCCCGAAGTGTTATGCATTTTTCCCTTGCCAACTATGCGATAAGTCGGTGACGAAAAATATAGTTGACAAGATCAAATACCCTAAACCAATACTAAATATGACATTATTAATGTGTGTGTGTGTGTGTGTGTGTATATATATATATATATATATATATATATATATATATATAATAAATTACACAAATTTAATTTCATAATTATATATATTACCTCAGGAAATTTCGTTTGAAAATCACAATTGATACTATTTTTCTCACTAGTATCCTTGATCCCTGAACCTTGCCCTTCTGTCTGGCGTCTTTCTTTATCCTTTTCCAGCTCATTAATTTTTGCCTTTAACTTTTCTAGCTCCTCCATCACTTCTATGTTGCTATGAACTTTCCCCTTTTTCTTGATACCCAAAAATGTTGGAGTCACCCAAATCCCTTACCCCTCATACGACCGACGTACTCAAGAACGTTTAACACTCGACTAAGTAAGCTCCTGGAATCATGGTCTCCTGGAATCATTGTACAAATAGTCCATTTATGGTCACACACATAATATAAAATACACATCTCATTCTGAAAGATTTCATGTTAAACCAAGGTTAAAACAGAACCTCAGAAACTCTAACCAGAAAGGACCCAGAAAGATATGGGTACCTAAAGAAAAAATAATTTATGTTGCAGATGTCCTTAACAGTGCAGTTAAAACATCAATTATGGTACCTGGACTCTGGATGCTCGGGACATATAACGGGAAGAAGGACTATGTTCCAAAGTCTGGAACTTAAACCTAGAGGTGAAGTAAAATTTGGAGGTAACCAAAAGGGAAGAATCATTGGGCTTTGAACCATTGGAAACGGTAACCACCCCTCTATTTCTAATGTTTTATTAGTAGAAGGATTAGCGTATAATTTATTGTCCATAAGTAAATTAAGTGACAATTGTTATGACATTATCTTTAATCAAAAGTCATGTAGAGCTGTAAATCAAAAGGATGGGTCAATCCTCTTTTTTGGCAAGAGAAAGAACAACATATACAAAATTAATCTTTCTGATTTAAAATCACAAAATTTAAAATGTCTTCTGTCGGTAAATGATGAACAATGGGTCTGGCATAGAAGATTGGGTCAGAGAACTTCCAAATTTGAAGTTCAACTCAGAAAATGGGACATGTTAGCATGAGAAAATTTTCTCAAATTAACAAACTCAATCTGGTTAGAGACTTTCAAATTTGAAGTTCAACTCAGAAATTCTGTGTGAAGCTTGTCAGAATGGAAAATTTTCAAAATCCTCTTTCAAATCTAAAAATGTTGTTTCTTCCTCTAGGCCATTAGAACTTCTGCATATTGATCTATTTGGACCAGTGAAAATTACATCCATTAGAGGCAAGAAGTATGGATTGAGCATTGTAGATTACTACAGTAGATGGACATGGGTAAAGTTCTTAAAACACAAGGATGAGTCACATTCTATGTTCTTTGACTTTTGTAACCAAGTTCAGAATGAAAAATAAAGGTTAGAAGTGATCATGGTGGTGAATTTGAAAATTAATTTTTTGAAAAATATTTTAAAGAAAATGGAACTTATCATGATTTCTCTTGTCCTAGAACTCCCCAACAAAATGGAGTTGTAGAACGAAAGAATAGAACTTTACAAGAAATGGACAGAACTATGATCAATGAAACCAATATGGCTAAACCCTTCTGGGCAGAAGCTGTGAACACAACGTGTTATATTCAGAATAGAGTTTCTATAAGACATATTCTTGAAAAGACTCCCTATGAATTGTGGAAGGATAGAAATCCCAACATTTCTTATTTTCATCCATTTGGATGCAGTTGTTATATTTTAAACACTAAAGAACATATGGACAAGTTTGATTCTAAAGCAAAGAAGTGTATTATACTTGGATACTCTGAACGCTCAAAAGGATATAGAGTGTACAATACAAAAACTCTGATTGTTGAAGAATCAATCAAAGTAAGATTTGATGATAAGCTTGGCCAACAAAAGCCAAAGAAGATTAAAAATGTTGCAGGTACAAAAGTTCATTTACCAAACTCTGAAGGGACATAACAGAAGGAAAAATCAGAAGTTCCAGCTGTTGAAGAAGTTCTAGACAACTTAAGAATTTCTGAAGAACCCTCACAAAAAAGATTTCTAAGAATCACATCAGCACATCCATAAGATGTCATCATTGGAAATAAGGATGATCCTATCAAAACTAGGTCTGCTTTAAGAAACAATGAGGAATCACTATTTGGTCTAGTTTCTCTGATTGAGCCAACTTCTATTGATGAAGCTCTTCAAGACAATGACTGGATTATTGCCATGCAAGAAGAACTGAATCATTTTACAAGAAATGATGTGTGGGATCTTGTTCCAAATCCTAAAGGATTTAATATTATTGGAACTAAGTGGGTATTCAAAAACAAATTAAATGAGCAAGGAGAAGTTGTCAAAAACAAGGCACGATTGGTAACACAAGGGTATAGTCAACAAAAAGGTATTGATTATAATGAAACCTTTTCTCCAGTCGCCAGGTTAGAGTCTATCAGATTATTAATATCTTTTATTGTTTAAAATAATATTACTTTATATCAAATGGATGTCAAAAGTGCACTTTTAAATGGCTATATAGAAGAAGAAGTTTATGTCCGTCAACCTCCTGGTTTTGAGGATTCAAAATTTCCAGAACATGTTTTTAAACTCAAAAAATCTTTATATGGGTTAAAACAAGCTCCCAGAGCATGGTATGAGCGTTTGAACAATTTTCTCTTAGAAAAGAATTTCACCAGAGGAAAAGTGGGTTAAAAATAATATTTTGATATGTCAAATTTATGTAGATGATATTATTTTTGGAACTTCTAATGTCGCTCTTGGAAGAGAATTTGCTGAGTCTATGCAAGCAGAGTTTGAGATGAGCATGATGGGAGAATTTAAATTCTTTATGCGAATTCAAATCAATAAATATCCAGAAGGTACTTACATACATCAAACTAAGTATGTCAAAGAACTTCTGAAGAAATTCCAACTATCAGAAAGTAACGAAGCAAAGACCCCAATGCATCCTACATGCAATTTGGGAAAAGATGAGGTAAGTAAGAAGGTAGATCAGAAACTCTATAGAGGTATGATTGGATCTTTTCTTTATCTAACTGCACCTAGGCCAGATATTCTGTTTAGCATTTGTTTATGTGCAAGATTCCAATCAGATCCCAGAGAATCTCACTTAAATGTTGTTAAGAGAATTCTAAGGTATCTGAAAGGTACTACTAATGTTGGACTGTGTTACATAAAATCCAAAGACTTTCAATTAGTAGGTTATTGTGATGCTGACTTTGCTGAAGATAAAGTAGAACGAAAAAAGCACCTCTGGAAGTTGTCAATTCCTTGGTGAAAATTTGATCTCATGGTACAGCAAGAAGCAAGCCACCATTGCACTTTCAACCACTGAAGAAGAATATGTAGCTGCTGCTGGCTGCAGTACTCAGATGCTCTTGATGAAGAGTCAACTAGAAGACTATCATCTGTATGAGTGTAAGATCCCTATCTTCTGTGATAATACTTCTGTCATTTGCCTTTCTAAAAATACAATTTTACATTCTAAGGCAAAGCATATTGAAATAAAACATCATTTCATAAGGGACTATATTCATAAAGGAATTTTGAGTTTAAACTTTGTAGATACAGACCATCAATGGGCTGATATTTTCACTAAACCTCTTTCTGAAGATAGATTTAAATACATTTTAAAAAATATAAGTATGGAAGTATGCCCTAAATGAAATTTTTGTTTACTTTCAATATAGTCAGAAGTTCTATTTTTTAACGTTCTAATTAACATCTCTTCAAAAGTTAGAAGAGAAGTTCAATTAGAAGCCATACATAGAAGTTCTTAAATATTGTCTAATGCTTCATTACAAGTACGGTTCAGAAGTTCACAATATCAAACAGCTGTTACGTTTTTAACCTAGAGGATTGAATATGTGTTCATAGTTTCTGATAGGTTACTTACACGCGTTCTAGCTTTTGACATAATGCTCTTAGGTAACTGTTGATATCTAATAAAATCTCAAGAAATCCCTCTAATTGTCAGACGCTACTTAAATGCGCATGATGATTAACTTGTTTTTTTAATAATTTTTTAATTGATTTTTAAAAGTTTCACTTCCATGTGTTTTCTACTCTAAATACTCTTTCAAACTACTCTTTTCTCTTTTTCACTCTTCAAAACCTTTTTATGCATTTCTGCCTCTTCTTTTCTCTTTTAAAAAACCCTAAACCCATAAATTCAACCATGGCTTCAAGCTCCAACAATCCAGAAACTTATACTTCTAACCCTCAAGAAACCAATGTTCAACCCATTCCTCAACCATCTGAGAGATACGTTGTCCCTGAAAGAACAACCCTAATTCCTGTTGAGAAATTGGAAGTTGTGTGTGAATTGATAATAGATTTGGTGAATCTCAAAGACAATGGATTCAACTTATTTCCAGTTGTGGAATTTCAAGGTTGGCTTAATTTCTTTGATCGTCTTGTTGGACCAGTCTTTCCAAACTTGGTCAAAGAATTCTGGATTCACGATGTTGTAACCCCCAAAGCCATTCTCTCTTTTGTAATGGGTAAGGAGATTTATATCACTGATAATGTTATCAGAAAATTGTTGGGCCTAGAAGGAGAAGGTAAGATTGGAGTTCCAGAAGGAAGGATTGATTTGGAACCTTTTAATGCTAAAATATTTACTTATGGAGAAGCTTCTAAAAAAATCAAGGATTTGAAGGATATCTACAAGATTTGGGCTAAGATTTTTCATGGTTGTATACATCATAGAAAGGAGACAAGTTCACCAGATTACATCAATGCAGATCAGCAATATCTGTTGTTTTTCGTAGGAACTAATGTTAAGGTGGATTTACCCTATCTTCTGTTCAGACATCTCTGGCTACATGTGAAGGAAACAAGAGAAGCAGAAAGAACTAGAAATCCTAAGGCTAAGAGAAACTGGATACCTCTGGCCAGACTGATCTCAGACATTCTGACAAAGAGTGGTCTGATAGCGCACCTAGAAGATGTTAAACTACTGAAGGAGATGGATCCTATATGTGGAAAAATCTGGAATGGCAAGAATCTTGTAAAGAGAAGGATCATTGAGAGACTTCTGGCTGAACCCACTCCATTAGCTTGAGGTTCTGTCACGAAAAGGAGAGTTCTAGTTGCTGATTTCCCAACGTTTGACTCAGAAGCTCATCAACTGACTTTTCAAAATTAGATCAGAACTTGCAAGAGGAAAGGACTTACAATTGATCCAGCGTGGCTGCAAGGAAGATATTCCCCAAGCCCTATTAGGAAAATCAGGAAAAGGAAAGATGATGGAGAAGGAACTTCTGCTAGACCACAAAAGTCTCGGAAGAAGAAGAAACAGATAACTTCAGGTACAACTTCTGGTCACATTTTTGTTTCTAATACTGCTAGTGTATTAACATTTTTTGCACCAATTATAACTTCAACCTCTGTTCCCCCAACATCATACACTACAAAACAAACCATAGAAACCATAGATGTAGATATAGATCTTACTGTACCTTCAAAAACTCTAGAAACAAATCCTCACATTGTTCAAGTTCTATCTGATATTGATAACTTTGATTCCCTTAACACATAAATTCCACCTTCATCCACTTCAACACAAACCACACTTGTCACCACTCCATAAAACTTACAACAGAAAATTCATGTTTCTGCTCCTAACTCACCTAATCCAAATGTACCACCATCCCCAACTTTTTATCCACACCCAGACAATGGTGAATGGAACTCAGAAATTAACATAGATAACATCATGTACTTACGCTTCTACAATCTCTTCGACTCGATCACAATGGTATGTATCTGTAACATTGTCGTATGAAGCATAGGTCGCATTACTTTTCACCCCCGATTCAACATTCTCGATGTTTTTCTCACCATGAAATATCCAAAACGTATAACTTCAATCAATTCCACGCCTCAATAAATGCAATTTCAATCCATTTGTGTCAACCCGACCCACATAACAACAACCCAAGCAAGGACATTTCAATCTAATGGGGTCTTCAACGTGTTCAACAACAAACTTAACGAACTTTATTACCCCATTCTTGTACTCTTTTGACAATCGATCGAGAGACATCCATTTTTTATCCATGGTTTTACTACTTAGTAAGCTAAACAAAAACACTAATTAGGGCACATTACGGTATAATGCATTTTTGTCAAAATGCAAAGTATACACGGAATGGATCCGGAGCAAGCAAACACAAATATATTCATGCAATTTCAGACAAGTTCATCACAATACCAGTAATTTGAGGAAGAAATTTACCTCGGATTTATCGAACAGCAACGTCGAGAAGTTGAAACGAGAAGGTTGAACTCATGGAAACACATGGAATGAGCATTGTACATATAAAACAACATCTGGGATAAGTCATAACATATAAAACAACATACAGGAAAAGTCATAACCTCTAAAACAATATTCGGGCAGCCACTTATCTTACATGAGAGATCTTAATAATTTCGACTAAAAAAAACTTAAAGCAAATGGAAACTGGAACAAAATGTCACGAATTTGAATGTCACAAATTCGAAACCTCAATCGGTATACAAGCAACATAACAGGTTATTACAAGCCTTTTATTTCACAGAAATTCATCAAAGATTCAAATGGCATAACGGTTCAAACTCAATAAGCTTCTAAAACGAAAGAACTTCTTATAACAAGCTTTTCTAGTTATAATTGTTACAACTTACAAGTTATAATTATATTCTAGTCATTATAGATGAAACATAAAATAAATTTATAGGAAGTACATTGTTCATATAAAATAGGGACCTATAAGTCTTGAATATTCTATCTCTTTCTATATCGAAATCATAAAAATGTATTTCTAAAATCTAAAGATCCACTACCAACTAAATTCTATATTATATTACAAATAAAGACCCCTATAATAGGTTGGGTAAACTTGACCATATCACTTTCTCAACTAGTTATTACATATAAAATTTTGGTTATTATTAGCAAACAAAAAATTTCACATAATGGGGTGGACTACAAGCAATAAAACTTTTAGAACAAAACCCGGGAAGCCACCCCATAAATTTGATTATGCTCAATAGACACGTCTTGAACATGTTCAACATCAATGACAACCACAAAACGTCATAACCAATTTTATACTTTAAAATTCAAGCACAAATGAAGTGAACATACCATCATCAAAACCTCTTTCAAATTGATTCAAATGTCATGCTATAAGCATAAGCTTCACTCAAGATTACAAACCAATAATGATATTTCCATCATAAATTCATCATTCGGGATCAAAACAATTAACAACATAGACATCAAGAATTAACATCAAGAATCTTACCAACTTATCACAAACCAAACACATGACATCAATAAAACAAATTCCATATTCGGTTACCACAACATGAACACATGATAACTTTTTCTGTTCACAAAAGAAACTAATAAAAGGGTAATGCTAGCAAAATTCAACGACACTAAATCCACACAAGTTTGATACGATTTAAATACGGACAGCCACATTACGACATAACTAAATCATTTTTTCAGAAATTATCACAAACTTTCTTTATACCACCTAACTTAAATGAGAAAATTGAAACAATTAGCAACGACACAAAAACTCTATTGTTAATAAAAAAACACCAAACTGATTTTTCCTGCAGTATATATTAAAGGATTCTTAAAGTAAATCACAACTCAACACAACCAAAAAATATTCACAGAGAACTCGAAAAAAAACATGTTATCATGCTATCAACAATTAAGACTTAGTTACTACAACAACCACATCATTATCTAAAGTACTCAAAAACTAGCTAATGACTCAAATTAAATTAAACTAATAACAACATCACTTAAAGTCCTAGCAAATTGCTCAAGTTATAACATAAAATCCAGAAATTAAGATCACAAATCTTTTATAACACACACCTCTAAACACATGAAAATACAAAACGAGAATAAAGAAAATTTGAATGTTACAAACTCGTAGCTTTGAGCTAAAGATTGCCTTTGTCGAAATGTTGAAATAAAGTTGTTGTTGAAGCGTATTGTTGTTAAGGATGGTGAGTGTTGCCGTGACGGAAGCTATACAAAGACGACAAGGCTTCTGTATTCTTCGCATTTCAAATGGATATTGGTTGTTACTCATTTTGCTTCGGCAGACAAATGATGATGCCCCTGAGTGGTGGTTTAAACGGTGGACTAAGGAGATGGAAGCGAGTTGGGAGATCGGAATCAGATTGTTGATGGATGTTGTATGGCAGTACAAATGCGGAGGGAGGAGGTAGAACATGAGGTTCGGGATGGTGGTGATGACGATTACAGTAGAGGGTCTCAGTGGTTACTATGTAAGGTTAAGGATTGGTTATGAAGCAGGCAGACGACGATAAGGTATGAGTACGGTGGAAACGAGAGATGTGGGGGTGGTTAGCTGAGCTATACAGATGGAGATGTAGTGTTGACAGAATCGATGATGGAAGAAAGGAGGAAGAAGAAGTAGCAGAACGAAGAAGAGAAGGGTTTTGCATAGAATAGAAAGAATGAAAAAAATAGGGTTTATAATTTATTTATTTTTTAAAAAAAAGACCTTATGTAGCGCTTTTTTAGAAAGTGTTGTCAAAGGGGGGGGCCTCCAGCAGCGCTTTCTGATTAACCTTTAAGCAGCACTTTTGAAAAGCGCTTTCTAAGGGGGTCCTTTAGCAGCGCTTTCCCAAACCGCTGTCTAAAGTGCGCCTTGGGCATCGCTTTTTAAAGCGCTGCCTAAAGGTAACCCTTAGGCAGCGCTTTTGCTGTTTTTTCCGTGTTTATTTTTTTTAAACTTTAGGCAGCACTTTCTGGAAAAAGCGTTGTCTAAAGTGCGTTGTCTAAAGTGCGCTGTCTAATTTAACTTTTGGCGTAGTGAGAGACACACAACATAAGGATACCATCTTTTAGTGGTTTTGACATCATACTTGACATCATACAAAACATCTTGAAGTGAAGTTGATCTCACATCTTACAATTTTTTTAGCCGTCAATTGAGAGCAATAAATATAATCTCATCTTTCGATTTTCATCACCTTGTGCACTAACAAAACTCCATTTCTAATTTAGAGAAAAATGTGTTTTTTGTAATAGTGATTGGATGGTTCTATCATGAATAACAACATTGGATGGTTTCATCAGCCTTATGGAGATTTGTGCTCGCAATGTTACATTTCCCATGTTTATATCCTCTCTAGTATATATTGCAATAATGGCAAAAAAAAAATAGCTTCTAAGTAGTATTTTCTTAGAGGTGAGACCTAGGCTACCCCTTGAAAAATTAGGTGTACCTTAATGATTTATATCAATGAAATTTTAGTGGATTTCTTAACTCATCCCATAAGGGTGAGGCGCATCCCATGAAAATCCCAAAATGCCCTTCACAAAATCGAAAATTTATTTCCGATACGCACCACTTTCTAAAATATTTGAGTGGAATCGAAAATATACTTCCGGTATGCACCATATTTTGAAATTTTTAGGTGAAAACCAGAAATATATTTCCGATTTCATGCTAAATAATATAATATTAAGAATTTATTCCAAATTTGGTCTCACATATACGCTTTATTTAAAAATTACATACTGTTTAAAACCGGAAATATACTTCCGGTTTACACCCAACGCTTTTCAACATGATTTGCATGATATAGGGTGCTAAACGGAAGTATATTTCCGGTTTCCAAAAGCAATTTGGGAATTTTGCACGGGTGGGTAAGAAGGTCATGGGGTGGGTGGGTTAAAAAATTCACAAATTTTATCACATAAAGTTAATTTTTAAAATCACATATTAATCTAAAATCTTAGAATATTAAGTCTATGACTTTTCTCACCTAAAAAAAGTTTAACATTCTCTTTTCATTTATTGTAAAAATTATTATTCACATTTGACATACTAACACCTTGCTACTCAAAAATAAGTTAATATTATTTTCTTTGTTTCATTTTGATTCATTAAAAATTAGATTAATATGTGATTTTATAATTATAATTTATAAAACAAAATTTGGTTGATTGGAGTTGAAGGTCGAGTTGATGATATAATGAGTTACCTTAAATGCATTGGAGCTCTTAGAGGTGTATTCCTTTATCAAAAACTAGGTTGTTATGATATTCTAGGGATCAAAGATCCCTAACCAAAATTAATAAACCTGAAAAGGTTAGTAACTACCCGACGAACTAACAAATAAGCAATTCAAAATATCGTCAAATAAAAAATTAACTTTACAGTGATTTTTGGCTTGACCCAAGTCACTCAGTGACTCAAGGTTACCACCATCCCATTTGAGAATTGTTAAGAGGTCTTAATCTTAATAAAACAAATGGTGATGAATAAGTGAAATAATACATGGATAGAAAAAAAAAATCAAATACTATATAAAATTAAGTTTATTATATATTTATGTATGTAATTTAAAAAACACAACTTCGATTATGAAATTTTCTTTTAGTATAAATGTTAGAAACAAAAAGGAATTACACTGTAAGACCTATAAATCGATTACTCAACTAATCATAAGTTTGATAGAAGATGTTTTCTTAAAAAACTCATGCGTTCATTTGATATGTCTGTAGATTCTTCATCTCTAGTTTTTCTACAACTTTGAGTCATTTCACATGATTAAAGTAATAGTAGTAGTTATTTTAAACGACATAATTTGACCTCCCCACTAGATGCAACAAAATAAATAGTTAAACCAATTAAAAATAAAATGTTTTTTTATGAAAAAAAATACTATTAAAATAAAAATGTTTTTTTATGAAGAAAAAAAATACTATTAAAATAAAAATGTTTTGATACTCCTTTTCAGAAAAAGAAAAGAAAAGAGAGACTATAAAGAACCCAAGTTCCATCCAACTCAACACTTTTATCCCACTAGTTCATTCCTCTGCAGAGGTTTTATTTAGTACTTCCCATTCTTTCCTGCCTCCTTTACCAGAGCATTGCTTATGCAGCCTTTCTATGAAAATGAAATTCCCAATAATACCCTTTACCATAATCATCAACAACAAGAACTCACCATTCATGATTCTCACTCCTCCATTCTCTCCACCCCTCAACTTCCCTTAACACCAAACCACATTCATCACTCTACTCTCCAACACTATCATCATTCACATTCTCCACAGCACCGACAACAATATCAACATTTTTTTCAACCTAAACATCAACCACCACAACAACAACAAGTAGCATATTCTTTGGGTGACACTATTCTAAACCGTTACATCGAATGCGAAGGAGTGTCTTTTTGGTAATTCACATTTTTAATTACTATAGATTATACAGAAATAACAGACAAACCAACAATAACGGTATGTCTTTTACTAATATTTGTGTTATATATTTTCAGGAAAGCATTCAACAACACAGTGCAATATGATGCAACAGACAAACAACAACATGAAAACCAAAACGAGACATGTTTGGTTTCAGACAACAACTTCGACGAGCTTGAAGCTGTGTACAAAAACAAACTAGGCCGGAATATTGGAGATGATTCCAAGAGGAAGAAGATGAGAAAGAAGAAAGTAGTGAAGGAAGAACTGGGTATGATGAATTCGTTTTTGAAGAGGTTGGTGAAACGTGTGGTGAATCATCAAGAGGTTCTTCAGAATAGAATGTTGGAGGTGATTGATAGAATGGAGAGAAAACGAATAGAGAGGGAAGAAAATTGGAGGCGTGAAGAGAATGAGTTGTATGAAAGAGAAGCTATTGTGAAAGCACGTGAGAGAGATCTTGCTAAACGAAGAGAGTCTTCCATTGTTTCAAGCATAGAGAAAATTACCGGTAGAAAATTCTTTTTTGTTTCTGAGAGCACGAATCTAAATTGATGTTTCAAATCTTAATCAACTATTAAGATTATTGTGTTTTTCTATGCTTTGATTCAGTTATTTTTAACAACACTAGTTGAGTGTTGCAATTTGGATCCCTCATTTGTTTTTTTAAATATCTAATTAAGTACTATTAGTAGTGTATGTTTGGTTTCACCCTGAATTTTTCAGGTTTACTAAAAATCATCAGGAAAAAAATTCCCATTTTTATATAGAAGTTTGGTTTTGTGAAATTGTCACGAGTTTGGAGTCCAACGCACCAAACACGTGCACAGTTTTGAAGTATAGTAAGTATAACAGTTACATTATAAAAAAGTAACGGAAAAATTTGTAAAATTACTATCTATTTTAAAGTGTCTAATAAGACTATACACGTACGCGTCTTTAATTTGAAGTGTCATCATTACAACATTGTTTTAGTAAAATGAAATTGTTTTTGTTATTTAAATATCAACTACTTAAATTCTTTCATTTGTTTGTTTTAGATTTAGTTTTATACATCAAATGATAATATATTTTTGCCATATATAATTGAATTAATCTATTGTTGGTGTTGAATGTTTAGATTCTACTAGTATTGTTTAATATAGAAACTATAGAATTTCATTCAACTCCAAACATTTTTCCGTTACATCCATTACATTACATCATCGTTTTTTTTGGGAATGAAAGTTGCATAGATTGATGCATAATATGCAAGGATTTGTTTCTATAAGTTTAGTCCAATGGATAACACAAATGCTAGCACTATCCATCCCACTAGGAAGTATCCAAGCACTCGGGTTGGTCCAACATCCTCAGGTTCCTGCCATGAAAAGTGGAAATATTGTCATAACGTATCATTTTAACTTAAATTAATGTTACATAGTTCATTCATTCAAAATCAATTGTAGTAAAGTACCTGTGGTGGAGGATCTCCTTTTGGAATCTCTTGGACATCAACCTCATATGGCCAAATGAATGTTTCTATGTTATCTTCTCTGGCCAAACTCCAGTCATACATTCTTCTTTCTTCTGGCGTTGACATGATGGTGTATGATTCCTATACAAATAAAGGTTACCCAAATCATCACATTATGATAATGCAAATACAAAGCAATTTAAATCATATATATGAACTACTCACTCTGAGAAGTTCCAATTTCTTGTTGAGTATGTCTTTCTCTAAACCTTGACTCTCGATTTCTTGAACCTTGTTGTTATATGCAACTGGCACCATGTCATAGGGGCATCCTCTTGGTATGCCGAGTCTACCATAATGATCTGCGTCTGTTATTGCTGCATTCTAAACCATATATTCATCAATTGAGTGCTATTTTAGGCATATAGTAAAAACATTATTAATTGACATATACATGGAAAACTTACGTATACCACGTAGAGCCCTTTCTACATTGAGAGTAGAAATTAAAGATGATGATTCTTTTGGAAGCTCAATGGAATTCTCTGACTCTACCTCTGTAGAACCTGCAGAATTTTCACCAGAGCTTCTAATCGATAATTTCCTTGGCAAATTGACGGTAAGAACAAGGTTAGTTGAGAATCTGAATTTGGGTGTTTGAGTGATTGGGTTAGTTGGAATGCATAATGATGTAGAGGAGGAGAAGGCCATTGGTAGTGAGTATTGATTAATTGGACATTATTTTGATTTGAATGTAACAGTATGATGAAACACACGGATGAGAATGAGATAATGTAAGGGAACATTGGCACAGCCACAAACGTGTTATCTTGATGATGGTGGTTCGCATGAAATATATTAATATTATACGACAGAAACCACACTACAACTCGGTCGTTGTAGTATAGTGGTAAGTATTCCCGCCTGTCACGCGGGTGACCCGGGTTCGATCCCCGGCAACGGCGAAATTTTTATAATTTTTGTTTTTCGTTTCCGTTTTCATACGACGTCGTTTAACTCTTTTGCTTTTTCTTTCTGGATCTGGATCTGGATCGTGCCCTCTCTCTCATTATCTGGGCTGCCTTTTTTTTCTTTCAATTATTACTTCTCCTTATTATAATCAAATTAATTTACACTCTCTTAATAGTTCTTTTCAACCAAAATTAATTTACACTCTCTTAATAATTCTTTTCAACCAAAATATATTCATAATTTATTTTTATTTAAATTATAAAAATACTACTTGTTAAATCTTTTTTTTTGTTTTCTATTAAATTTAATTTAGTTATTTCTATTAAATTCAATTTTTTTTAATTTAATTCTTATTTTTCTAAAATAAATATATTTAATAAAATATAATATATCGCAACAAAAAATTAATCATAACAATAATCAACCTAATATAAAATATTATATTATATTTTAATTCTATTTATAATAATAATTTTAAATACGCAATAAAAAAAAATATGTAGTTGTTATGCGCCGAGCACCATGTAGGAACCACAATTCTTTCCAAATATTCTTACAACACGAAAAACTCTCATTAAGGTGATTACAAAGGATCTCAACTACAAGTGCAGCTGACGGCTCTCTGCAATTCACTCTTAATAATAGTGAGTTTGTTATTAATTTACATGAATGGAGTGGGTTCAACTCCAATTTCCAACAAAATTTTAGCATATTTATGGATATAATTTTTTAAACTTAAAATAACAATAAATAAAATGCCAACGTGGCATTGAAAATAATTCAAAAAATAATCATAAAGCAACGCCACTTAGACAAATGGCATGTGCAATTTTCTGTTAAGATCTAAACCGACAGAATTTTTTAAAGGCAAGGTTAATTTTACAACAAAAAATTTTTATAAGGGGGTAAACCATATGGCAGAGGATAAAAGTGGTATTAACCTAAAGACTTTCATCTCCTAATATGTTTTTGATGTGAGACTTTGTTCCTAAAGCATTACAGAGTATTAGAAGCAAGCCAAATTAATGGATACGAGATGAATGTGTAAGGTTCCAACCTGCAAACGCAACAACAACTTCTCTTCCACTTTTGCAGTGTATGCAATGAACAACATCAACATCAAATAACAACATTTCATGCATCATATACAACACTCAACAAGATATATTTCAAGATGTAGTAATATAGTACCTACACAACATTGGTGAAACCATTGTTTTATCATTAAATAAAAGCTTCAAAATAAAGTTCAATGTATCATCATCAAATTTTGGGACCACGTACGTGTATATTATAAACTTTCATTTGACTAGTAAGCCTGCATTTGAATAACTAGTAAGCCTGCATTTAAATAATTGGTAATTCTTGATTTGTTCATAGTTTAAAAATACATAAATAAGAGAGTTCCAACACACAATTACATTTTGTTTTGTGTAATCACCGTCATGTTGACTTTGTTTTGCTTAGTCAACTTGTGTTTATAATGATTGTATTCGGCTTCCTTGCAAGTGACAACAAACTCATTCCTACTGCATGTGCATCATGTTCATCAATGGAGTTAGAGCTTTGGAGTTTCAAAATGCCTATGAACATAATTGTGGTCTACTGATACCTCTACCACATTATGTTTGACGATCGAGAGCGAAAATAGGTTGGTCTGGTGATAACACGAATTTATAGGGGTGTTCACGGTGCGGTTTAAGTGGTTTTGACGGAAAAAATCATCCGAACCACAAGAGAAAAATACGTACGGTTTGGTTTGGTTCGGTTGGCTTTTAGAAAAAAACCGAACCAAACCAAACCAAACTAATGCGATTTGATTCGGTTCGGTTGGTTCGGTATTTTATAAATATTTTATTGAGTCATGCATACACATATAGATGACAACATAGCTTCGTATTTACTCATTCATACACTACCAAATAACAACAAAACTCATCATATTTGGACAACAACTTCCCATTTAATATGTATAAATTAGATTAGACAAAAGTGGAATAATAAATATAAAATAATATATAAAACAATATCAAAAATATTATAATGAAACAACAAAAAAAGAAGAGACAAGATATCAATGAAGATGAAAAAGAAAGAACATATGAGATGAGAGAATATAGAAGAAGATGTGCGATAAAAACGAAATTAAAGAAAGAACATTTGCATAAAAATTAGAAGGTGGAAAAGAAAGAATATAAGAAAGTAGATATTAGAGAAGAAGTAAGATGTATCTGGAAAAGATGACGCAATAATGCTAGGAGAGATTTGAGAAGATTGAAACTGAAATTATAAGTGTAAGAATGAGAACATTATTTGTAATCATAAGGCTAGAGTATAATAGGTTTAGCTTTGGGTGGGATGTGAATTAAGTAAATTTAAGTTGTAATATAATGCGGTTTGATTCGGTTTTCAAAATACAAACCACAAACCGAACCAAACCATGAGGTTTTGTCAAAAGATGACTCAAACAAATCCGAACCAAATGCGGTTTTTTGCGATTTCGATTTGGTTTGGTTTGGTTTGCGGTTTTCTATTGGGTTGTTTTGGTTTTGAACACCCCTACGAATTTATATAGCATATTTTAGTTTAATTAGCATAAATAATGTTAGTATTTTGTTTAATTATTTTATTTTATTTTATTTTAGTATTATGCCGATATTTTTATTGTTTCAGATATTTAGGTTATGCGAAGATTGATTGGTAAAATAGAATAAATTGAGAAGAAATTGATTCAAAAAGCAAAAGAAATGAAAGGAGGTGATATAGCAAAGGAGAGGTATTGAAGAAGTAAAGCAAAATATGTGAAGGCCCAAAACGAACCCAGCAAGGGGAGGCGCTCGCCTCTGGCCCTTGAGGCCCTCGTCCCCATACTTGAGGTGCACGCCTCCAATGCCCACATTCTCCACTTGCCACGTCATCCAATATCTTCCAACTTCTCCTATTTTCTTGCCACGTTTCTACGCATTTGCCACATTTTAGGAAGACTAAGACCATGACGTGCTAGATTTTTAAAAAAGGAAGTTGCAAGTAAGAACTATATAAGGAACACTGGAACACACTAGACCAACAAAAGGGGGTCGGCATTTTTACCGAACAATTTCTTTCAAGCTTTTCTATTCTTATTTCCATTTTCAGTTTGCAATTTTATTTTATTTTTCCATTTTTGTTTCTTAGTCTTAAGCATATAATATTTTTCTCACAACGATTTCTACACTGAAAATTGTTATGTACTTTTCGTTGATCTAACTTTACGTTAGATCTAGTGCTTTGTATTTGTCGTATTTTTCTTTCGATTCAAGAGTTTCAAGAGTAGATCCAGTCAGCCTGTGGTGGAGTACTCTGTATTTTTGAAGAAAAAGATTAATTGCAGTATTCTTATTTCGGGTTCCTAAATATTTATTAGCTTAAATTTATTTGCATGTCATTTATTTGTATGTTTTTGGATATGCCTAAATATATGAAATATTGTTGTTTATGCATGATTGAGCTAATGAATATGTCTGGCTAAACCGATTAGATATCAGTATGTAAATTAATCGAACCAAAGGAATCCGAAATAAACTGGCCTAATATTATTTTGGTAAAAATACTTTTCTGACTTTGGTATCCAAATTAATTTATTAAAAGGTTTAGAAATCAACAGAGCGAAAGTTTGAGATTTAATAAACTGGACTAAGGTTAGAAATCAACAGAGCGAGATTTTGAGGTTTAAAACTGGATATAGATACTAGGTATTGATTTTAAAGACTCTGAAAGTGTTTTAAAACCTATTGAACCTTATTTTATTTTCAAAATGTGTTTTTAAGTTCGGCGGGATAGCGAGAGCATATGTTAGGATTTAAACATATAATCTAATTCAATAGAGCGAGAGTTTGAGATAGGATTTTTAGATAAGTATTGTTTGCTGAAAAGGAGTTTTTATCACTTAAGAACCGGGCCAGAAGAACTTCGGATTCTCGAAGTTTGACTAATTAAATGTCGATATTCATTTAATTAATATTTTTATCTAGATTTAAGTAATTTCTCTTTAATCATCATTCCAAAAGAATTATTGGCCTTAGCTATATATATAGTAACTTAGGATAACAGCAGGTCGATTTATAGCCTTTGTGGATTCGATATTTTTTAAAACTACGCGATAGACTGTGCACTTGTAGTTCGGATTATTTAGACTACTAAAATCGCGATCATCTGGAGCATCCCTAAGGATGGTTGTGAGAAAGTTAGTTGGGAGAAAGTTTGCAACACCTCTTTTAAAGGAGTCCCACATCGGATTCTATTGAATAAACATTAGTGTTTATAAGTTAAAAAATGGACTAAGCAACTAAATTGAAAACAAGCTTGGATAAATGAATTTCCAACGAAACACAATTGGGCTTTGCCTAAATGTAAAAAAGAAACTAAAAATTCAACTAGACTGCTTAGTAAGCAATAAAATGAAATCTGGACTCAAATAGTGCACATGGAGGTTTACGGAAATCTGAAAATTCACAATTATAACGTTCAGACCAAAAATTTAAAGATAAAAAAATTATAATTATAAAGTCCGGGCAAAAAAATTGAAGACCAAAAATTCATATAGTATATAATAAAAATAAATATTTGGCCCTTTTTTTCTTTTTAAATTTTTGGTTTTTTCTTTTGATTTTTTTTATAAAAAAAAAGTGAGAGCTGGGCAGTGGCCCTAGGGGGTGTACGGTGAAACTGCCACTGGCGATAAGTATGTTTTGAGCATGTGAGAATGTTATGTTAATTCTGTTATGTGTTCATGTGTTTTTATGATGTAGAGAATAAGTGGTACCGCCCAACCATGTATAAATGAAGATGATGATGAGGACGATCAATTGCTTGCTAGAAATGTTGTATATGGAGAAATCAAAAAAGGGAGTTGTTCAACCTCCCCTACCGGCTACGAGATCGGTAACGGGTTGTTGAATCCCTCTGAAGGATCATATGCCAAAATATTTACCGTTATGCGCCACGAAGATGACTTGTTTACTCTTGCACTAGAACATGATCCAAATATGGAGCGGTTAAAGGAATTTATATTCTATCCTAAAGATATAAAGGATTTGATTGTTGGACATAAGTGGTTGGACGTAAGGGTAATACAAGTTTGGTGCATGTAAGTATATCTCATTATGGTACATTCATTGTGTTTTGTAATTTTATAATTCCTCGCGTATTTTTTGTATTTTATTTAACCATTTAGGTATATTCACCATGTTTGTATGGAGTTAAATAAATGAGGTTCTTATGGATTATTGGATCCAGTTAGAGTGCGACTTATAGGTAATACTAAAAAAACATTTAAGACTTCTTAACATCAAGGATAGTGTGGGAGGAGGGAGAATGTTACTTAGCACCATTCCTCTACAAGTGAGAAATTTTAAAATAATGGTTTATCTATTATAGTTAGCTTTTATGTTTTACCAAATACTAACTATATATGCTTGTATTATTCATTTAGAGAGCATTTTCAATTGATTATCATATCTTTTCGAACGAGTATGGTAACTACACTGTGTTCTTTAAACAAGTCACTCGAACCTACGATAAAACATATCATTACTGGGTAAATTTATATTTATGAGACTTTTATTCAGTTTTCTTTGAATTTGTAATTATCTTAGCGTGTAATAACTTGTAATTATCTTTGAATTTTTTATAAAGTGTTGTGGAGAGACCTTATATGATGAACAACTCTATTTGGATCACTAGAACTTTAAATATGATCAAAACACTGCACATGTGATCAAAATTAAACATATTTTCACTATTACAGAAAACCCATAGAAGAACGGTCCGGTAACAGGTATAATCATGTGGTTCCAGGCGTTGTTGTGTAGAGTGTGGTTGTATATGCGACACTTACAATTACGATTCGGTGACCGTTGTTGTAAAATGTCTATCACAACAGTTGACTCAAATAATTGTTGTAATAAATATAGTGGCACGAGTTTGATACCCATCTACCATCAAAATTAAAGCGCATAAAAATAGTCTTTCACAACGGTTAAATGTTCCAACAATTGTGGTATATATAAGAGTTTATTATAAAATATGAGATTGTTTATTTTTCTCAGCCCCTCATTAACCATATATAACCATTCAAATAGATTTTTGAGACAATAATTTAAAAAATTAAGTTATTATTGAAAAACAACTTAGACGATTCAATATTTGTCGAATTGCAAGCATCTTGTAAATCATGATTTCCTCTCTTAACTTATAGGATTTGATTCACTCCCAAATTTATCAAAATAATGTTGATAAATGAATGGCAGTCAGAATTTTTTACATAAACTTTGATTTCCTTTTCTTTTCTAATTTATTTGAAGAATTTGTGACATTGAATAAAATTCTATACGCTAAAGAGGAAATTATGATTTACAAGATGGACGTAATTCGACAAAATATTGGATTGTCTAAGTTGATTTTCGAGAATAACTTCAGTTTTTAAATTATCATCTTAAAAATATTTTTAAATGAGTGCAAGTTCAATGAGAGGTTAGTGAAACAAGCAATCTTATATGATATAACAAACTCACTAACAACATTTATCAACAAAAACATCAGATTAATTTATATGGATTGAGAGTACTGAACAATAAGTATTTCTTGAAGCTTTAAGTGATAAGTAAAGAACTATAAACACTTGTTAGCTGCACATGAAAAATTATTTACCAACTCATATTGTACGCTTGCTACCACCATCATCATCACCATATGAGGTTCATCTAATTTGTGAAGATATGAAGAAAAAATATAAGGTGGGTGAAGTTAACACAATAGCTTCAAATTTTTTATATTTCTTTTCATAGCTTCTAAAACTAGATGAAGCTTGTTGATTCATGAGTCCTACAGACACAAACACCATAAAAATTAGGGGGAGTTGATAGTAGGAGCATTGAATAAAGTTGAGGAACAAACACTCTTGTGAGAGACACATCACTTGTCCACCTAAAACTTTAAGGTGATAGGTGAATGAGTTCTCTCACTTATATATGCTTAAGTCTCCATATTCCTATCCAATATGGACTATTTCTCCACTTACTCACACTTGCATAGTATTCCAACACTCCTCCTCAAGTGCGAATCCACAATGCTCCCCCACTTTTTACCGCCGTTGGCACCTTGCAACGGTCGATACTAAGCCGGTCCCTTTAAAAAAAATATATATTATTTTATACACTATTAAAATATAACATTTGTAATATTTGATTCACTAAACATTATTGTTTGTTATTTGATTTATTTGAAGGTTTTGAATATTAGAATTTAATTTATAATAATTTTATTGATAATTTGATTAGTATTTTTAAGTGCATTGTTTAATTATTTAAATTAAAATTCAATATATTGTTATTGTTGAATTAATTTTTCCGTGACTAATAAGGTTTATCAATTGATTATAATAGTTAGTTTTTGTGTGTGTTTGTTTATATTACAAGTTAGAGTAATGGTTGAATTTGGATAATATGTTAGTGGTTATTTGGGTTAGTTGGAATGCATAATGATGTAGAGGAGGAGAAGGCCATTGGTAGTGAGTATTGATTAATTGGACATTATTTTGATTTGAATGTAACAGTATGATGAAACACACGGATGAGAATGAGATAATGTAAGGGAACATTGGCACAGCCACAAACGTGTTATCTTGATGATGGTGGTTCGCATGAAATATATTAATATTATACGACAGAAACCACACTACAACTCGGTCGTTGTAGTATAGTGGTAAGTATTCCCGCCTGTCACGCGGGTGACCCGGGTTCGATCCCCGGCAACGGCGAAATTTTTATAATTTTTGTTTTTCGTTTCCGTTTTCATACGACGTCGTTTAACTCTTTTGCTTTTTCTTTCTGGATCTGGATCGTGCCCTCTCTCTCATTATCTGGGCTGCCTTTTTTTTCTTTCAATTATTACTTCTCCTTATTATAATCAAATTAATTTACACTCTCTTAATAGTTCTTTTCAACCAAAATTAATTTACACTCTCTTAATAATTCTTTTCAACCAAAATATATTCATAATTTATTTTTATTTAAATTATAAAAATACTACTTGTTAAATCTTTTTTTTTGTTTTCTATTAAATTTAATTTAGTTATTTCTATTAAATTCAATTTTTTTTAATTTAATTCTTATTTTTCTAAAATAAATATATTTAATAAAATATAATATATCGCAACAAAAAATTAATCATAACAATAATCAACCTAATATAAAATATTATATTATATTTTAATTCTATTTATAATAATAATTTTAAATACGCAATAAAAAAAAAAATGTAGTTGTTATGCGCCGAGCACCATGTAGGAACCACAATTCTTTCCAAATATTCTTACAACACGAAAAACTCTCATTAAGGTGATTACAAAGGATCTCAACTACAAGTGCAGCTGACGGCTCTCTGCAATTCACTCTTAATAATAGTGAGTTTGTTATTAATTTACATGAATGGAGTGAGTTCAACTCCAATTTCCAACAAAATTTTAGCATATTTATGGATATAATTTTTTAAACTTAAAATAACAATAAATAAAATGCCAACGTGGCATTGAAAATAATTCAAAAGTAAAGCATACAAATCAAACAGAAAGCAATAAAGTGATCTAAAGACCCTAAGGTAAACTCTCTTTATTTTCCCCAGTAGTCGCCTTAGTAACACGGTGGGAGAACCGATTTGTTTTGTTTTGTGTTTGATCGCAAATGTTGCGATAGCAAGAGTCGCCACCAACTTTTCTTTTATCCAATTAAGGGAAGGTGAAAAGAACAGAAAAGACCTTCGTTTAGATTCGAGTAAGGAGTTGGTTATGAAAATGGAAGGTATTATCACCCTTTCCATCCGTAGTTATCTACGGGCTCTTAATTGCTTTAGCTCACTTTATATTTGCTTTTTTGTGTGTGTTTGAAAAGATTTTGAAAAAAAGTCATTTCGCTTTGACTTCGTAATGATTCACGCTGGAATGTATACGAAGTGTTTGGAAATGTTTCGTTTTGGAAAAGAAACTTTGTAATGATTCACGCTGGAATGTATACAAAGCGTTTTGAAAAGTTTTGAAAGTGTGAGGTGTGAAAAGTGTTTTGATAGAGCAAGCAATTAAGAGTCTATTACCTACTCAGAACGGTCGTTTCCGTGTTATTTTACTTTCCTTTAGAATAGTGTTATCCATACCATTAGTTGGTAGGTAACCCTATTCGTTGGATGTGAAGAGACGTTCGAAGGGACATCAGATGGTCATAGAAGGCAACTTGTAGGAGTATCCTAGCACATTCGTAGGGACGATCATCACTTTTCGTAAGCAACAACTGAGGGACGAGATCATGTATTCGTAGGCAACATTGAGGGACTATGATCTTTGTATCGAAGGGACTATGATGATATGTTGTAGGAAACCGTGCTAAGATACCCTTATGTTCGAGGGACTTGACCATTTATTCGAAAGGCAACGAGAGAGAATACCCTAGGGGGTGCATGTGTGAAGAGAGTGTGCTGAAATTCAGATAATTTATCTTGTGATTAGAGTTAGCTACGTTGATTTTATCTTGCTATACACGCCTAGTTACTAACAGTTTATAGGTGCGGCAAGTAAATTGCGGAAATGTAAAGTGCGGAAAGTAAATCCTACGCTATTACATGACTTTGGGGCAGTTACATAATTGAGGAGTGTGGAAAGTAAAACCTAATTAAACTATTACATCCCATTAGCAGTTACATAATATTGGAAAAGAAAATGCGAGAAAATAATCCTAACTATTACAACCTGAAAGCAGTTACAATAATCGGAAAAAAGAATCAAATTGCCAATAAGAGAAAATAATGTTAGTGAAAAAGATTTTTTTTGAGTTAGGAAAAAGTTTTAAGGTTAGCCAACCTAATTAGATGAAAAATATTTTTTTGGGAATTTTCTGGATTAATTTTAGCATAGAAAAACAATTAAAAGTTAATTTTTCGATTAATTAACAATTAATTAAAATATGAATAAAAAATATTATTTTTTATGTTAAAAATTAAATAAACATTTTTCTGACCTAAATGCAAAAAGAAAATATTTTTTGTGATTTTTTAATGTGTTAGAAAAATATTTGAAAAGAAATGAAATTGGATGAAAAATAATAAGAAAATAAGAAAATATGAGTTAGTTTGGAAAAGGTGTAAAAAAGAATGTTGGAGCCAGGGATCGAACCAAGGCCCCCCCTCTCACACGCGCCCTGCCTTGCCATCTGAGACAACCTGTTTTTGTGTTAGGCATATGAAACAATAACAATATAAGCAAAATTGATTCCTGGATACCAATCAAAACAGAACGCGTGCGAAGATCATCATCTTCCTCGTTTAAATATTCAGACCTTTACCTACGGACGCGGTTCGTAGAAAAAGCCAATAGTGACGGTCGGTTTTGCCCGTCACTACAGTACCTGCAATTTTTCAAAATCCATAATACGCAATATAAATTCAAGGTAAAGTCATGGTTCAATTTCAATCAAGCTTCTAATCACAAATATGTCCCTAGTTTGGTCTGATTTTGCCTAAATCAGAAAACCCTAATCCAAGGTTTTAAACCCTAGCCGTGGTGAATCCTCATACCCGTGCTGAAACTTAAATCAAACTGTGCGGGAAGCTTAGAAACCTCATTAAAAACACGTATGTATTATCAAAACATGTTAAATATGCGTAAAACTTGAGAATCGATTTTGAAAAAGAAAGTGCAAACCGTGTTCTTGATTTCGTGTTTCTGGATGTTTAGCTGGCTTGTGAGTATCTGGATCTATTCAGAGGACCTCCAGGAATCGATTGCAAGGCTTGGAATTGATTGAATTGGAGCAAAACTATGGTTGCTATGTTGCTTGAAGGCCACGGTTTTTTGGACTTGGTTTAGGGTTCTTGAGGCAGCCAATTCGTCCCCGTGGCATTTAGAATCATTGTGTATATATACTAGAGTGAATTAGGTCAAGAATTATGAAGAAATCTCATGCCAATCAATGAAAGAAAATTTAATTTGGAATAAAACCAAATATTGCCTTTTTGAGCCAATTTCAATCAAATTACTTTGCCAATCTCCATTATTTCGAAATAATCAGATTAATTGGCTTGCTTGGACCTCAAGAATGAGAGAAAATCCATCTTGCATTTAAAATTTGATTTTATATCTTTTATTTTAATTAAATTGGTTTTAAATGAATAAAAATCCAAAATAAATATAAAAAAATAAAAGATAAAAACGTGGCTTTGGGCTTGGAGGTTCCAATTCAGATAAGGAACAAGATTGAATCAAGAAAAGTTAGGCCCATTTGGAAAAAAAAATTATTTTCTCAAGTATTTCTCTTTATGCACCTCCTCAAAAATGTTCAACTTGCACAATGTGTATCTTGCTCAATTTTTAACATTTTTGGGTGTTCCTGGACTTTTTAGAAAGCTTAAGATGTCTTCTAAACATCCCTTTTGGTTTCATATTTATTGAAATTTCCATGCTCATGAACACTTCTTTGCAAAAATATGACTTTTTGTTGACTTTTAAAAAAACCTGCAATGTTTTGATCCATAACTTCCAAATGAAGCATTTCTAGCCCAAGCTTGTGAGACATGAAGTTGTAGAGAATTAAATTCTCTTAAAAGTGAGCTTTGGTGGATAAATTTCTGATAAAGTATGTGAAAGTTAAGCCCGGTCAAAGTTCTGTTGACTTTTGTCTACAAAACCCTAATTTAGAAACTTTGACTTTTGATCAAATCTTGACTTTTCTTGAGGAATCATGATCAACCCTTGATCAAATAATGAATATTACTTCAAAACATTGATGTTGACCAAAAATTATGAAGTTTGACTATATGTTGACCACAATTGACTTTTTGTCCAATACAGTTGATTTTCAACCATCTGAGCAATTGGAAGAGCAAATTTGGCTTGTAAGACTTGAAACTTGACATGGTGATTCTTTGAAGCATATGATGAGGCATGATGATCACTTGAAGCATTAGAAGTCCATCTTGACTTGAGAATGGCAAAACCCTAGTTTGAGTTGATCGCTTATGAGAGGGTTTGTCTGGTCAACCCTTGTGAAATCCTTGAGTATGGATATGTGAATTGTCTTGAGAAGTGAGAGGGAAAATTTTAGGGTATAACACCAATCTAGACAAATTCCAGGAGGTAATCAATATGATGATCCCCACCAATGTAAAGGAAGTGAAACAACTTATTGGACATTTATATGCTCTTGCTAAGTTCCTATCCTGCATGGGAGATAATGTTCTCATCTTCTACATCTCCCTAAGGAAAATAGAGAAGTTCAAATGCACAACCGATAGTGAGAAATCCTTCACTAACATCAAGAACTTTCTCACATCGCCCTCAATATTCACTCGCCCGAAGGAAGATTCCCTTTTATTCCACTACCTCTCGGTGATTGATCTAGCATTGATCTCAGTCCTTGTATAAAAAATATACAAGGCAGAGAAAACCATATATTTCGTAAGCAATGTATTCAAGGGCACTAAAATGCTCTATCGTAGGACAAAAAACTCGCACTAGTCGTTGTCACCACAACGAGAAAACTCTAATCTTATTTCTAAGGGAACATTGTCCTGGTAAAAACTAACTATCTTATTCGTCAAGTGTTAAAGAAACCCAACCTGACGGGAAGAATGGTATCATGGTTGGTAGAGATAATTGAATACGACATCCAGTACATTATGAGAGGAGTGTCAGGTCTCAATCCCTGACCAATTTTGTAGTTGAACTCAGCTCACCCGTCGAATAGAACTCACCTTCAAAATGGGCGTTATCAGTGGAAGACGCCTCCAACGTAAAAGGAAACGTTGCATGAATAGTGCTTGAAGGACCAAGTGACATAGTTATTAAGCATGCGTTAAAGTTTGAGTTCACCGCCAACAACAACCAAGTGAAACATAAGTGAAGCAACTCGATTTTCAAAAATCTTTTAATTCTCGAAAACTAGTGAAATCGCCACCTAATTTTATTTGTTCCGAAAGGAACGGGAAAATATAGATAAAAACAAGCGGATAAGGCGGTCTACGTGACCAAAAAGTGGGATCGGGAGTCGGTTATGTAAGGGGAAGGTATTAGCACCCCTTACATCCATCGTACTCGATGGGACCCATTTAATTCTACGCGTTTGTGTGTGTGTTTATTGCTAAGTTATGAATACCAAAAGAAAAAGGATTTGTTTATTATTATTTTGAGTTTGACACGGTTTCAGAACCGCGTGCCTACATATTCCCTCGTGCAATGGGAAAGTCAAAACTCTGTAGTTTCTCTTAAAAAGGTTTTAAATTTGTTGTATTGATTTTATAAGAAAAATCTGTTATACATGTCAAATACTTTGAACTAGGACTTGTTTTGTTTGTTTGAAAAGAGTTTTCGCGATAAAGAAGAGTTTAGTGAGTTGAATTGTTTTTATGTGGATGAAAAGTACCGAACAATGAGGCTAACGTCTCACGATTCAAATACTAGAAACCCGAGGAACTAATGCTCGCATCAGTCGTCTACCCAAAAGTTTTCTTGAGAAAAAGTGAAGTGAAACAAGTTCACGTTATTTAGAAGTCTTTAAGCAACTGGTCTAACGTCCAACGACTTAAAGACTAAAAGTTTATATGGGGGACAAGTTTTTTAGCAATTAGTCTAGCGTCCAACGACTAAAAAACTTGTACTTTATTATGAAAAAGGTTTCGAAAATGCACTCGACGTTGGATCGAGGTTTGAAACTTTAATTGCGAAAGTGTTTTCGAGATGCGAGTTATGGTTAATTGAGCATATGGACTAAAGTGCGATAATGGAAATGAACAAAATAATTGTATACAAGCATTAAATAAAGCGAGTAAATAAATTAAAAGCCCATACAAGGTGGCTCGCACAAATAACAAGACAATTTATATTGTGTAGGTGCATGCGCGAAATAAATTTAATCGACTAATTAAACGAAACTTAATCAAGTAATTAGTTTAATAAAATTGATTAAATGGACTAATCAATTTTAAATAACCTAATTAGATAATTAAATAATGTTTAACTAATCAATCAAAGTTTCATTGTAAGCCCAAGAGCAAGCGTGGTGTGTGCACAAATGTGTGGCCATTGTGACGCTTCAAAGCTTTGTCAACTCAAGATAATGAAAATGGCTCGCACGAGTATTAGTTTGAAAATATTTTTGGTTTGTGCTTTGTGAATGAATAAATGATAAAGCAATAATATTTACTAACTATTACATCAGGTGGGGAATGGGGGTACAAATTTATAAATGGGGATAATATAGAAAAAGAAAATACTAAAAATTTCCTAATAATAAAAAAACGTCTAACTAACACTGCTATTATTATTTTTTTGCTTTTGTTTTGGGCTATATCAAATATTTTGTTGGTTAAAAAAAAACAAAGAAACATGTTAATATTTACTAAATTATATTAATAATAATATTTTTTTTTAAATAATAATAATAATGATACTAATTATAATACTATATGTTAGTAATAAAATAAGTACTAGTAATAATAATAATAATAATATAAAGGTAATAATGATAATGATAATGACTATAAATAATAGTATGATATTAATAATATAAATGAGAGTGTTAGTAATAATATTAATAATAATAATCCTAATAATTTAGAAAAAGAAAGGAAAAAGAACCATCTGTTCTCTCACGCTTCCTCTTCGTGAAAACCCAGAAACCCCAACTCTCCTTCTCTCTCGAACTCACGATTCCCAGAAATTTCGTCTCTCTCTCGCATGCAAATTTCAGAAACCTCGCCTCTCTCGCTCGTGAAAACCTGTGTTCTCCTCTGTTGCTCGCGATGCGCGGCGCATCGTCGTGGCGGTAACGGCTCTTCTCTGGGGTTTCCTCACTCTCTCTCTCTCTGACTGTTTGCTCTTATGGCTTTGATCTCATGCTTTTGTGTTTGATTCCCACAGGTTGTTGGTATTGAAAGGGGGAAAAAGGAAACCCTAACTCCTATTTGGGTGGAATCCGTGATGCTCAGGCGCGAAAATGGATGAACGGGAGAGAAAGACCGGGTGATACGTTTCTGAATCTCTCTTTCTCTTTCTTTTTACGATTTCTGAAGGGTTATGTTGGAAAAATGATGAGCGTTAGGGTCTGTTTTCTGTGTATGTTGGTCGATGCTTTTGGTTTTGGGTGTTTTGGTTTTGGTTTTGGAATTTAAGAACAACTTGCTGGTTTTTATTTTGTGAACTGGTTTGCTGGATTTTTGTTAAGAACAGATGATCTCCTCTTGCTGGTATGGTTTTTCTGTTTTTTTTTATAAGAACAGATGCTAGCTTGGCTTTTTTGAATCTATCTTTAAGAACAGATGATACTGGTATATATTGAACTGGTTTTTTTGGATGTTGGTTTTTTTCAAGAACAGATGTTGTGCTTGGGTTTTTGAACAGATGCTTGCTTTTTTGGTTTTTAAAACAGATTTTCCTCTCCTTGTTAAGAACAGATGCCTCTCTTCTTGGTCTTTGTATTGTATATAAGAACAGATACCATACTGCTGGCCTTGAATCCTTGCTCTGTTCTTCTGATATCCCTTTTGCTGGTCCTGATACACACTTGAGTACATTCCCATTCTTGTGTATTTTCTGTGAACAGATACAATGCTTGATTTTTTAGATACCATCCTCTTTTCTGATTAATTAGAACAGCTTTGCCTTGGTCTTCCTCTACTGCAGTCTGTGTTGCTTATTACTACATTCAAATTTCCTCTTTCTGTATAACTCCTGTTGTATTATTTGAAACTGAACTTTGGCATCTTGTCCTTTTTGTGTATGTTGCCTGCTGCTGTTATTTGGGGTAAAAATAAGTTACCTAGTGCTGATAACCATATATTTGGGTAACAAAAGTCTCTCTCTGCCTGTTTTTTGTCTGCTGATGTGTTGACCTCTCCCTTCTTTACATTGGGCTGAAACAGAATTGTCTTGTTGGGCTGTATTTCTTTGGAAAAAATGATGTTTCAATTATTTCCAATTTGCACCTCCCTTTGTGAACCAACAACGGATGTTGTTGTGATTTGCAAAGGAGGTAACGGTAATGGTCGATGAAGGAACTTCAGTTCTGAGGCTTTGTCATCTGAAACAATTAACCTTCAATCCTGATTCCTCAACACAACCCTCGTGATGAGTCAAAAACATAATTCTTATTTTCGGACAAAATTTGTTCTAATACTATTAACTATGTTTCTTTTTGTTGTTTCAGGCGACGAACGGGTAACACGGCATGAAAGTGAAGAGGAATGCCCGAATCAAGAGGAAGTTCGGAAGAATTCAGAATCTTATAGCATTAACATAAAATTAGGAATTTTTGTACTTGTAAAACAAATTAGAAAACTTGTAATACTGAACGAAATTTCCGAATTCAAGTTAATTCCAATTCTTCTTGCAAAATTATTCTCCTTGTAAAGTTTAAATATTTTTTGTAATATCAACTTGATATAAAAAAATATTCAAATTCTAATCACAATCCCGGTTTCTTATTCTTCCTTTTTTTTTAAAATTAAAATCCAAGAAAATAAATGATAATTATATTTCTTGAATTAATAATTCCAAAAGAGAACGAATAAATTCTTTCGGGCAAATAATTCCCAAACAGGCCTTTCTGAACTAAATAGCCCAAAACTTCTTGAACGACAGTTTAATGAACGAATCGCTTAATGAACGAATCTTTCCTTCGAAACCAAAGAAATGGATGGATAAAACAAAAGGGAAATTTTGGGGTGCGACAATAAGGCACTCATCTTCGGCAAGATCCTCGCCCTGGATATAGGAGCTACCAAACTAAAGGCTAAGAATGACTCTCAGCTTGTAGCCAACCAGGTCTCATGACGATATCAATCCAAGGAGCCCGTGTTGATAAAATATATGCTAAAGGTACATAATATATCCTCAGTTTTCCTTTCTTTTGAAGTATAACACGACCCACAAAAAAAACTTTAGGGTGAACGTCTTTTCCAAGCTAACCACCTCGAAGGTCGCGAGGTTCAATATGTCGGTCATACAGGAGACTCTTGTAACTTCCTAGACTTCTTTCAAGATTACTGACTGGCCCCATAAACCAATGCTTGTCTTTTCAGCATACTCTGTCCTCACTCTCACACTCTCAGGAAAACTTACCAGAAGGCCACCCTTATAAATACTACTACAAGTCAAGCACATTTAATTATGGAGTTCTTATTTGTTAGGCTACAAATATAAGATGCATCTTGTTGGTAATATGGAGTACAAGTCAATCCTTATATGCATTTCTTTAATTGAGTAGTCTCATCCCTGTGCATCCTCAGATACTTCTTATTTTGATGTGAATTCAACAACCACTCTTCACCCTCTTCGGCCTTGGGTATTACATGCTCCTTGCACTCTTCGGCCTCAGGCGTTACATGCTCACTAGGTTCCGCTTTTTTCGACCCTAAACCAAACCGTACTAGGAGAGGTATTAATCTTATACCATTTGTAATGCTCCATATTGATTTTAGGATTACCGAATGACCCCACAAACCAACCCAGGTCTTTTCAGCATGATTTATTCTTACTCGCACGCTTTCCGAAAAACTTCCCATAAGGTCACCAATCTAACACTATTCAAAGTCAAGCATACTTAACTATAAAGTTCTTATTTGTTAGGCTATTGAAAATAAGATGCATCTTATTGGTATAGGTAGTATCAATCAATCCTTATAAGCATTCCTTCAACCATGTAGTCTTATCTTTGTACAACCTTAAAATCCCTCGTATTTCGATGGAATTCGGCAACCATTCCTTGTCTTCTTCGGCCTCGTATGTTACATTCTAATTTCACTCTTTAGCCTGGGGTGTTATAATTCTCGTCTCCCCCAATATCGAGGAAGATGAAGTCTACTCCATGGAACCCATCCCTGATTCCAGCTGGATGTCGCACATACTACGCTACCTATAGTATGGCGAACTCCTGCCTGATGAGGAAGAAGCAAGAAATAACAAAATAAAAGATGCCAAATATACTCTGGTGTCCTAAAAGCTTTATAGAATGGGATTTCTACTACCATGTTAAGATTCCTGGATGAGACCAACATCACTTTAGTTCTTGTAGAAGTCCATAAAGGAGCCCGCAACAACCATATCAACGAGAAGACTCTCGCCCACAAACTATTAAGAGCATGTTATTACTGGCCCACCTTAATAAAATGCAACATCTCCTTCATTAATAAATGTGATCAATGCCAAATAAATGTGGACCTTAACCATGCCTGGTAATTTTTCCTCCAATCAATGACCTCACCATGGCCATTCTACCTATGGGGTGTGGATATCCTTGATTCGTTCCCTCTATCATAGGTCAGATAAAATTCTTGATAGTAAAAGTGGACTATTTCACTAAAAGGATAGAAGCATAGGCGGTGGCAAAAAAACAACGGAAAGAGTCAATCCCTTCTATTGGAAGAAGATTGTGTGCCAATACGGCCTCCCCTTCACCATTGTCTCACACAATGGAACTGAATTTTCTAGTACTATGCTCTCTTACTTCTACAAGGATTTGGGGATGCAGACAAAGTTCATACCCATGGTGCGCCCTCAAGCCAACATATAAGTCGAATATGCAAACAAGGTAATCCTTAAAGGACTTGGGAAGAATTCATTCGATGCCAAAGGTATGAGGGCGGAGCAGTTGCAGTAGATGTTATGGTCGTGTCACATATGGCCATAATCCACCACCAAGGAAACCCCAGTTTCCATGGTTTTTGTGGTGAACACAATGCTACTTGTTGAAATCGGTACGCCATCATGGCAACAAGCCCATTTCGACGAAGAAGAACACAATATAGGATTGAATTTTGTGGAGGGTCTTATCGACGAGCTACGAGAGGCCGCCCACATCCATGATTTTTTGCTAAAAATGGAGTTTCCTGGAGATACAACATTAAGGTAAAGACAGGGATATGTAGGAGGGAAACCAAGTATTAAAGGAAGTAGTCATACCTGTAAAAAATGGGGAACTATAACCTAACAGAGAAGGGCCATATTGTATACACCAAAAACTCTCTTGCAGAGCATACAAGTTGCAAGAGCTTGAAGGACCTCTTCTACCCCAGACTTGGAACATACTCCACCCCTAATATAGTTAAAATTATTTTGTAACTTTCTAGTAAATGTTACAACAGTGTAATTATGAATATTCATTCAAATGTTCTACTTCACCAGGGACATCCCTTTTTCTAAATATCTTTTAGGCTATACCATCATAGAAGGATCACCACCCCTTGTGGAAATTATACATTAGACCTTCACGAAAGGATCCTTGGTGCCCTTTGTTAAAATTATATGTTTGACCTTCATGGAAGGATCATTGCCACTCCTGGTGGTAATTACATGTTGGACGCTCACGGAAGCATCCTTGTTGTGTAACGTGTAACACTATAAAATAAATAGATTATTTATTTAATTTATTTATTAAGTGTATTTGTGAATTATTGATGACTTGATGTGTGATGTATTGTTGATTATGGTGTGTTATCTGAGTGTGTTGTGGGGTAGAGTGTATTAAGATGAATATGAGGATTATTTATATTATAGATAATTAGTTTTAATTATTTAGAATTACTATTATTAATAAAATAAATAGAACAATTGGTGTAGAGATGTTAAGAGCTTATTAGTCATGTCATGTGAAGCAAGTGATGGTAAGTTGGGAATAACATATTAGGGGTCTAAGGGGTAAGTTTGACAAAAAGGAAAGAAAAAAGTGTCGGTGTTTCATTATATGATTGTGAAAGTTAGGAAGAACGTTATGAAGAGATAGGGCGCGAAGAGAAGAGAGGGAGAATAATTTGTAGAGCTTGGAACAAGAATCAATTACTAGGAAAAGTCCAAGGTAAATGGGGCTATACTCATTCTTATGATTGATATGGGGTTTAGGTATTGGTAGGATTTGTGATTGGGGTTTTGTTGATTGATGATAACATGATGAATCTATGATGAATTTGATGAAACTTTGATGTTGTAATGCTATGAAATGATGTATATAATGTCGATTATGATGTGTTGCTGTATTGTGAAAACATGTGATTTACGTGAGTTTCTAGACTAAATGATTATGGAAATCCTATGGAAAATGGGATTAGTGTAATGCATAAATCACACCAAGAAGCTCATGTTCGTGCATCTCTGTTGGGAGAGCACTTTTCTTCACTGGGCGAACCAACTTTTCCCACACAACACCGTGAGTGAGTGAAGCGAGTGGAACAAGTGAGAAAAACAGAGCTTTTAGAATTTTGTATGAGAGAATGAGTCTCACCCCAGCTTCGCCGGGTAAAGTGGTTGCGAGCATGAAATCTCTAGGAAAGATGAGAAGGGAAGGAGAAAGTGAAAAATGTAAGCTCCTAGAATTTTGTATGGGGAGGATGAGCCGCCCCAACTTCACTGGGAGAGCCTTGGGCGAGCAAGCTGCTTGGTCGAGCGAGCCTCAGGCGAGGGGTAGTGGTCAAAATTTTCTAAGTTTCGTTCAAAATGTTAGAAAACTAATACCATGATTAGTGTTTTGGTAGAATAAAATGATTAAACTGATGTATAATCGAGTACATTGCGATGATTAAATTAGATTTTAAGTGATGAATTGTGACGATGCTATGATGAATTGATGTGATTATGCAGTGAGGTAATATGATGTGTGTTTTCATTATGAATTGATGTTATTTTGATGATGACAGGTGTATTATGAGGTATTTTACGATATTATAATGATTACGTAAATGATGATACGCTTTGACTAGCATTGATTATGTTTTTACTATGATGTTGTGTATCATGCATTCATGTAATATGTTAGGACGTTGGTCCAGTGATGTCATTAGAATGGTAGTCTAGAGATGGAATCAATCCCATGGTGTGGATTGAGTGAAGTTTTTGTGAAGTGCTCCAGTTCCAAGTGGGAATCGATCCTATAGTGGGGATCTTTGGAGGAAGATGACTTAGTCATTAGTGAAGTTTGGTACCACATGCACGAGTCAATGAAGTTGAATTGCATACTTTATGACACTGTATGATTGTTGATTGAGTGATGTCGATGATGAATGTTGAATTGATGTTACACCGTGATATACTTGATGTGTATGTGAAAGTGTGAGTATAATATGTGAAGTATGATGATATGTGGAATTCTTGACGAGTTGTTGTTTTTAACTACTAAGTTTATTACTTTTATCTTTTATAATAATTTGTGATTTACTCATCCTTTATGCTTGGAAATGTTGCTTCAATAAATAGGTAACTTGCATGTAATCAAGAATAGTCGTAGAATCTTATGGATAGTTGAAAAAACAAGATTTGATTCTATATTCGGTCTTATGTTTCGATGATAACTTTACATGTTATCGTAGAGAACAATGAAATACTCTAATGGTTATATTTTAGTGTGTAGCTGCTGCTAAACAAGTTCTAACTCTGATATGAAGGCATGTGACATCTTCAGGATCTAAACATAACACTATGGAAGAAAACATATGGTTACGTGTTACAATTAAAGTCAAGATTCTAGAATACAATTAAAGTCAAGATTCTAGAATACAATTAAAAATTTTCATGAATTCAATGCATTAGAATCATATCTCCTATATATTAAACCACTATTGTACTGATAACATAATCCTCAGTAAAATGTAACAGGATCAAAGGTCTGACATCAAACTGGAACTCCACAAAAAATACCAGAAAATACTAGATTACGGAACACAGAACCTCATATCATGGAACCAACATCAGTACCTGGGGTAATGATATCCCTCCCCACCTCACAGGGTAATTCTAGACACAACAGGGGTCCCTAATGATAAACAGAGTCAATGATTCTTTATCGAGCACTTCTCTATCTACACAACAGGGTGTAGGTCGAAAGCACCGTCAATGGAATCTCTTCTAAGTTCGGTACTTCAAGCCTCCTCGCACGCACCACGAGATGTAGGATTCGACATGAACATCTATCTATCCTATATGTCTCTGGCCGAGGTAGGGGGCCTTTTACCTCATGTAACTCTCACCCAATAAAGAGATCAACCAATACAGCAACAACCAATATACATGATACATGAAAGCGATAAATGCCACATAGAATGCAATGCATATCATACAAAGGATAATGTGATAAAGCGAGTAAATAAATAAACACCCAATAGACAAGGAAAATAAAAGCTAGGATCGACTCCTGATCAGACCAACAAGAGGTCTAGACGATCCCCAATGAAGTCTCCAACTGAAACTACCTGGCTAAACATCATCTGACATGATATCAATAAAGTTGCCATTTTTATCCCGCGAAAGGAAAGGAAAACATCGAGTAAACTTGGAAAGGGAGAAATCACAGTCTTATGACTGAGATATCGGGGTAAGGGAGTCTATTATGCAAGGGGAATGAATTATCACCCCACACGCCTGTAGTACTCTACGGTATCTACTTCTACTTTCTATCTAAGGGGTGTGTTATATCTATCTATCGCTTAATTGCTACAATGCACATGAAAGAAAGAAAATAAAGAAAACACAGGGAAAATAAGGAAGTATTTACGAAGTTTTGCTCGGTCGAGCCCCGTGACAAGATGCCTACGTATTCCCTCGTGCAATGGGAAAGTCAGAGCGTCGTAGTTCAGCTCATAATTTTTGGTGGGTTGCAATATTTTTTATGGGAAGTTAGATTCCGCATCCTAACAATTGAAACTCGTACTTGGCGTTGCAGCTATAAGAAGTCTTATGCTCAGCTGCTCGTACACTTAGCAGATTGCTCGGACTTGAAAGGTGACACCCTTTTTGAAAAGGATTTCAAAGAAAAAAGGGTCCAAAGACAAAAAGGTTTGAAGTGAGGTTGTTGCTTTTACCTTTGAGAAAGGAGTCTGAACCACTATTAAGTGTTTTGAGTTTCAAAGAAAATAAAACAAGTTTTAGTTTTATTACATGCAAGGATGCAAAAGAAAGAAGAAAACTATCAAGGGAAACTAACTAGTTCTACCCCTAATGTTATCATGCAAAGATGGCCCTATGGTTGAGGATTAAAAGTCTAAGCTTGAAGACTATCATAACCGAGGGATGCAAAAGGATGAGGCAAACAAGTGCTTTGGCAGAAACACACACATAATGCAATGCACAAACAAATGATTCACACATGCACAAGAGAAGAAAGAAGTCTCATAGTCTGCGACGGTAACGAGTATACCGGAGTCAACCAGGAGCCGACCATTCGATTCTCGAGAAAGGTGTCACAACATGATATAAGCTATCAAGTGTGAAGATCATATGAGTGCGGGTATCAAAACAATAAGTGTGAACCCCAATAGAAAGCATGAAGAGTCAGAATAGGGGACTCTTGCCACTTTTGTTATTGACTCGATAAAGGAAGCAACACAATTCGCGTGTGCAGAGATGACACAGACTAGAAATGTGCGGGGGTTGATTGCCAACCCTTTCCGCATTCCCATCATATCATCATCCCATATAACACCTGTAGATCTCATCAAAAGCGGGTCTTTTCTTGGTGGTGCCGCTTAGCGTTTTTCCTAACCACTCTTGACCTATGCAAGCACAAAAGTAAACACACGACCGAAAGCACCTCCCTATGCACGGAAGAGGATTTTAGACAAACCACACACAAGTAGCAAACATAATTGCCCTAAACGGGTCTTTAAATAAACTAGAGGGGTTCCTGAACATGCTCCAACTACGGAAGCCCCATCATGCATCTCTATTCCTACTTCTCATGATAAAAGAAAGAAGTAAAACCCTACTTCTCATGCTCTCTAGAAAAACAGTAAAAGAATGCAATAAAAAGGTATAGAAAACACCAAATAGATAACAATCCGTAAGCAATAGCAAGCTAAGAAATATTCCGGAAAACTTCAAGTACTGCTGACAAGCAATAAAAGAAACCGGTGAGTAATGCGCGGAGGCATCAAAGCATGATTGGAAGGTGCATCCGTGCACATCCGAGACAAATAAACTTGCAAAAGATTGCAATTTAGATAATACAGACAAAGGATGTGCATAGCATTTGCACAATCAGAATGTATGTTCGTACACATCTGAGCTAAACCGATAAACCTGTAAGAAACCACCATCTAGACAATGCAAACAAAAGAATGCGCGTTTGTACGCAAGGAAGGATCGGAATGTGCATTCGTACACATTCAAATCGAATAAACCTGCAAGAAAGGTGAAAACCAGACAAATAGACAATAGAATGCACGTTTGTACGCAAGCAAGGATTGGAATGTGCGTTCGTACACATTCAAATTGAATAAACCTGCAAGAAAGGTGAAAACCAGACAAACAAACAATAGAATGCGCGTTTGTACGCAAACAAGGATCGGAATGTGCGTTCGTACACATTCAAATCAAATGAAGCTGCAAGAAAGGTGAAAACCAAACAAACAGACAAAGAATACACACATATGTGTGCAAGATCAAGATATGCGTGTACATATCTAAATCTCAAGTATAATGCTCAAAGTACGTCGCACATGAAATAAAGTGTCAGAATTAACCAAGCAAGTGCTAGAAAGAAAGCACCGAATGCAAAACCAGTTGTATATATGATAATAAACTAGTATAAGCATGTAAGAAGTGAAATAAAATCACAAAAGTCGGCTTGGGAAAGCGCTTTTTTGAAATCGGAGCGAAAAAGTCAACTTCTCAGAATCGATTATAAATCGCATGGTTGCTTGCAAAAAAAGTCAACGAATTCAAAAATATGATCGGTTTTAATTAATTCGGAGTGGAAGCGACATTTTTCGGACCTTAAAGGAACGGGGAAGCGATAACGTTATACGCATGTTGCACTTGAAATTTGGAACTGAAACCATCAAAAACGGTTTTAGAGCATGCCAAAACGTTGGGAACAACTATTGTTACCTTGGACCTTTGAGAAAAAATGAGTTCCGGAGAAGAAAATCGCCTAAAAAGGCTTACAGAACACCAAAATCCATGTACCGAATTAACTTCCAATTCATTTTCGTTTTGATTTTGAAATAAGAAATAAATTGGAATTTAATTCATGTACATGTATTCAACAATTCAAACAAAATAAAAGGCAAGTCAAGTGCAGGATTAATTGAAGTTTGAATAAAAAAAAGAATGCAAAAAATGCACATTGAAACATGTACTTAATGTAAATTTGTGGATGAAAAATACAACATGTTTATAAGTGAAATGTATATGTATGACATACAATGTGCAAATGATATGATTACTCAACCCACACCATGTCAAACATGAATTAAAATCAATTTAAATTAAGAATTCAAACATGTTCAAATGTCTTGATTAAAAGATCAAAGATGCATCAAATAACACATGAAAATGTGCATGAAAATGAGACTCCGACACACTTTAACGTCATCATAATCAAGTTTCGACACATGAATTCAAATCAATTAATTAACATACTACTATATCAATTCATAAACATGCAAAATATGACCTAAATGTAAGCCTAAATGCATTATGTACAATGCAAATGCTACCTACAAGTCAAAATGCACCTACATTACATTTCGACACAATTATGTTCACTAATTAAGTCTTAATTCACATGAAATCAACTTAATTAATCAACCTAGATGCAATCTAAAGCATGAGCATGTGATATGTAATGCAATTGATCAATTAAAGTTGCCTAAATGCAAAGGAATTAAATCACACAAGTGTATGAATGCTTTATGTTCAATTTACCTTCACCTCTGACACAATAACATTCAAAAATTAGATTCAATTCAATTAATTCAGAAATAAAATAAAAGAATCAGAATCCACACAATAAATGCAATCAATTCCAATAATCAATTTCAAGAAAAGTCAAAATCAAAAAAATCAATTAAAATAAGTGCTTATTTGAATAAGTACTTACTTGATCTTGAAGAATCAAGTTGAATTGTTGAAGAAAATACCAAAATAAATCTTCAATTGATGAGAATAGGAGGAGAAAGGCTTGAATTATGAAGAAAAATGGAAGAAGAAGGCCTTCATAGTGCAAACTGAGCAAGCAAGAGAGTGAGGAAGGGTTGGACACGTGTAAGGCAAGGCGCGGTAGAGCTGTCCGATTGGAGGAGGTCGGACACGGAGGAAGAGAGGATGGAGTGATCGAATGTATGAGGAGGTTGGCCGGAGATGAGAAGCAGACCGATCTGCGGGGGAGAGCCACGTGAAGGTCAAAGCGGAGGAACGACCGTGTCGTCCGGTGGAGGCGGAGCGGTGGTCCGGATGGAGAGGATAGGGCGGCGCGTGGAAGTCCTTGGGGAAAGGGGATGGTCAGAGAGAGAGAGAGAGAGAGAGAGAGAGAGAGAGCGCTAGGCTTGACTTTGAACTTTTTCTTCTTTTTGCCTTGAGAGAAAATTGAGAGCAAATTGATTTTTCTTGGGTGAATTTTAACAAATGATTGTCTCTACATACTTTGTGAGGGGAAAAATATATTTATAGTGAGAAACATTGGGCTTTGGTGTACCTTGGATCCACAATTAGGCTCAAATCGCGATTATCTGAATTAATTTCGTCCACAGTCTAGAACAGCCAAATCCGTGAGAAATTTGAAGTCGGACTCTAAACGAAAAATATCCGGAACGCGAAATTGCTTATGATAGTCAAAATTTTGAATCAATCGAACTAAAGGTCTAGGCGATATGAATTTTTGAAGTTTCAGCACACTTTTCGGGCATCTGACACGTGCATAATTTTTATTGCGCTCTTCAGAGAAATTGCTTCGAATGAGGATTTTCGGATTAAAATCTGAACTCGGTGTCTTCGCAACAAAGGAATCCAACGGAATTTGTGAAATGTTGGGATGGTTCCCACCTCGTTTCGATAAAAATCGAGCGAGATATGATTTTTCGAACATTGTGTATCAGAGGAAAAACGTTTGGTTCGTCTCAAAATCAATTCCAAAGAATAAAAAACTGCTCTTAAATGGTGAGGGATTTGCTCTGGACTTATGAATGAAAGTTGAAGAGGACTTCAATACAGAATTTTATACACCGGCCCCGCTCAGTTTCGATTTTCCATCTGGGAGCTATTCCCCTTTTAGCGCACCGAGAACACGATTTAGCACTAAAATTCAGTTTATTCCACTTGAAAGATCAACTTTTCTGGAGACTTTCTTTACACAATTTGCTTCCGACTTGTGAACAAAAGTTGTATATAATAATGAGAGGGACTTTCCAGTAAAAAATAATTAGAAAATACCCGACGATCTGGGAGTTATGCCTTCCGGAGCATGCGAAACGCACAAAAAACCCAAAATTCACTTTATTAAGAAATGAATGAATAAAATCTTTTTCTTGACGAAACGGACTCCGATCTGAACAGATAAACTGGAGAACATATTAATACGATTCTAATGATTGTATAACCAAACCTAAATGACCTTCTAACCAGAAAATCTTGCGTAATCATACGAACCGAAAAATATCAACTTTTGCTTCGAAATAATCTGAGATGGCCGAAACGCACAGTTTCTTTCGCAATTTGAGATACCAGGAACCTGGTAGCCATATGATTAATGTTATGCATGTATATGCATGTAGGTTTATGATAATGCAACTATAAGCCAGAAATACCGAAATGAATAGGGTAAATTTTGGGGTACAACAGGAAGATAACCCTAAAATCAAATTGAATCATATATGGGTGACTCTGATACCACTTGTTAGTTTTTTGTTTATAAACCTTATAATTTATATCAATATATAAATCAATAACAAACCCTAAATAAAATCCTTAAACCCATATTTGAATACAATTATAAGAATGAAAGCAAAAGCGTACCTGAATTTGCCATTGAGAATCACTGAAGATTTGCGGGTGTTTGATCTTACAATTTGTAGAGTTCTTTATGCCTCATTGATTCTCCTTTGATGGGGATGAAGAGAGAATTCATAATAAGCCGTTTTCTCTTTGTCTACAAATGGGGATCATAACCCCTATAAATAACCTTAGGGTTATTTCTTAGTATTCAATATTCTAATTTGGCCCCTCATCAAATTAGATATTGACTTATGGTATCTAACAATAAATTGACCTTTCATGACATTTATGATTTTAGCCTCGAACTTAATATCATATTAATTAGATCTCTTTAAGTCCTGACTAATTAAAATAATAGTATTAACATCTTAAATATTACATTTGTGACCCAAAATTCTAACATGAGAAATTTTGATGAGTGCTAAATTATTGTGAATTTGAGTGTGAATAATTAGCACTCATCGACTTAATTCATTTGTTGTTCGTCAATAAACCTCAACTTTAGTATATATTCAGTATAGTTTACGGTATAATGTATATATTGCGTTATAGTGTAAATATCATTGATTTTAATTATTTTCATCACATTTTAGTAGGTATTGAATCATTTATATTTAGTCATTGTTAGAAATAGCATTGAATAAGCTTTCTAACGCTTCTGACTGTGCGCAAATCGGAGTTACGATTCTCAAGTTATTGTCGAAACAAGTGCTAAATTTTTCAGTTTGCTGTCAGGCTCCCCTCGAGCCTGCTGGATGAAGCAGAGTCGAGCCATAAGCGTGAAAATGTGAAAAACAATGTTTTAAGCCCCAGACTCACCGGGAGAGACGGACTGGGCAAAAACACATTATAAAGGGGGCAAAAATATGATATACCATATAAAAGTACTTTTTATGCTTCCCGCCTCAGCAAAATGGCTTTGTTGCTGGGGATTGATGTTTTTTATTGGATCACATTGCGATAGTTTCTTTGTTTTTGAGTTTTGCACATAATGTCCATATTGTATAAATTCTTGTTTTATACTTATTTTCTTTACTTGTGAATATCGTATACTTGTTTGGTTGCTTTCACGTTTGCTTGTGTGTTTTGGTTAGGAATAGTCGAGCGAAAGCAACATGGAGAAATATTCATAAACATAGGCGTCGAGCTAACCACGTAAAACAAGCATGTTTTATCATTTTTCATTATTGTTTAGTATAGGTAGTGTGATGAAATTGACTAAACAAATTTAAACTAGACCAACTCGGAAAATTTCAAATATTCACTTTTAAATTTGTTTATCAAATTTCACCAGATCTTTTAGTATGTTTATAATCGTTGTTTAATGCATTTTTCTTTGTTGTGTTTGTCCAAGAGCTTCTCTTGAGTAGCATGTGGAAATTTTTGGTGATTTTTCAAGTTTGATTATTTCAACTTGCAGATATATGGTAAGTATATTTGTTTGAAGTTGATACACGTAAAATACTCGTTTATCGCTTTCTAAAACATAGCATGTTTAGGAGAATTTTCTTTTGTACAAAATTTCATTTCATTCATTCTTTTTCCATACTTATTCATTATTGAATCACTTTAGGACAAAACCCTTTTTGTTAGGATGCTTCCATTGTTTACTATATCCAGGAGACCAACTTTCTTGGTAACTCGGTTTTATTATGCTTAATCTGTTATTTGTGTAGATTGTATGAGAGCATGAAAAGAATCAAGACATTTTATTTCATTTTGAGCACAACTACTTGGCCAACTAGTAAATTTTCCTTGTGGGTGAGTGATAATTCATAACTCTTTTGAGCCTTTTGTCATTATCCATGTTGTTTGAACTTAAATGCTTGTCCATGAGTATTCAATTCACCTTTTAAATGGATTTTAATTGTTGTTTTTTTCTTGAGCCCTCAATTTTGTGTTGTTCTATAAATGTTTACTTTGTCTTAGAAAGTATGGAATATTCACACTATAACATTGGTTGAATTCAAGTCGGGGAGAGAATGATTGTTCACTAATTGGTTAAATTCTATGTGGTTGAAAAAATAAGAAAAAAATATATGAAAAAGAAGGGAAAAAAAGAAAGAAAAATTTGAAAAAGTTTTGAAAAATAAAAATAAAAAGAGTTCAAATAACTGTGTAAATAAGTGTGGTGTGACAAATTTGGAATGTGGAAGAAGTTTGATTGAAATTGTGTTACTTGAATTTTTGGTGAATTGATAACTTCCTTAGGTTTAGGCAAGTTTTTGTTTTAATTAGCTTTAGATATTATCCTTGTTTGTTAACCAAGCCACATTACAACCTTGAAAGCCCTTGTGATTCTTTCTTTTATGTTTTCAATGTGAATTTTTGGATGAATGCATAATTTAACTTGTTGTTAACTTGATTGTTGGATCAGAGTAAAAACACCCCCATTGTTTTTGTTATTCATCTACCGATGAATTATGTGCTAGATGTGATTTAGTATCGAACTTTGTATTTTTTAGAATCTTTGACATGTGATTTGTATTTAGGAGTTGTTTTGTTTTCATGTTATCGTTGTAGTTTAGTGGTAAGTATTTACTTTGCTTGTGCGTTTTTAATTTTAACCATACATTTGTTTTTCGAAATTTGTTGATTCATTATTATTTGTTTGATTGTTTTTGCTTATTTAAGTTTGTTTGAGGACAAACAATGTTTTAAGTTGGGGAGAGTTTGATGAGTACTAAATTGTTGTGAATTTGAGTGTGAATAATTATCACTCATTGGCTTAATTCATTTGTTTTCGTCAATAAACCACAACTTTAGTGTATATTCGATATATATTATGTTATAGTGTATATATTGCATTATCGTGTAAATATCATTGAGTTTAATCATTTTAATCTCATTTTTTATATGTATCGAATCATTGATATTTAGTCATTGTTGGAAAGAGCATTGAATAAGATTTACAACGCTTCCGATCATACGCAAATCGGATTTACGGTTCTCAAGTTATGGCCGAAACAAGTGCTGAATTTTTCAATTTGCTGTCAAGCTTGCCACGAGCTTGCCGATTTAAGCAGAGTCGAGCCAGGAGCGTGAAAATGAACCCAGATGCGTGAAACATATTATAAAGGGGCAAAATAACATTTTTAGATTATGGTTTTGGGGTATTTGTTCCCAACTTTATCAACCTTCATTTTTTGGGTCTAGAGAGCTTAGAAAACAACATTGAAGTTTGCACGTGGATGATCCGGGGTGGATTTCTCATCGATCAACACTGATAAACTGGGAGATTTTAGGTTCATTTCTCTTCCTCTTTGTCTATTATTCATTTGTTGAGTTTTGTATATTTATTTACTTTAAACATATGTATATGTATTGATCATGGTATTATATAACGCTTGCTTTCCAAATCATTGTTGATGTCTTTCTTGATCTTTTTTGCTTTATGTTTGGATTTGGGTTGTTATAGACATGTACCTCAAAAATCATGATTAGGGATGTATATCTATTAGTTTCTAGATTTTAGATATAGATTTAGAGTTAATAATTACTATGGGTATCATAACTTAATGCCTCAATGTTATTTGTGTTGCGCTGATAGATCACCAACGCAAGAATGATATTGTTCTCACAATTTGGGTTAGACATAATCTTGATTGTGGTACATCTCGTTGGTGTTGCAGAGATGGACGCTGATGTGAGAGATCAAAGATAACATTGAGGAGAATTGTAGGTTGAGTATAACTAGTTGATAGGTTTAAGTTTGTTACGAGTGGATTATATTAATGTATGATAAGTCTATTCTCTCCAATGAATGTATTTATTTTCTTGTCAAAATTTTCTACCCTTTATGAACAAATAAACCCATTTAAAACCAAACTCATAAACCCATTTATCAACCATCTTCCTTTGGACAAATTTATTTCTCTTATAGTTATGCTTATTGTTTTTCTCAAAACTTTTAGAGATATGCCAAGTATGAGGCAGACTCTTCTCATATGGTGACCATGTGTAGACAATGGTACCCTTCATTAGAGTAAGGAGCAGTGGTGATGGTGGATCAAAGCTTCAGACACGGTGGAAAAGGAGGTCACCTGCAAGGTAAGCACTCTAAGACCAAAGTAGGTATGTGAGGGAGAAGAGTGAATTGGAATTGAAACTTGTTTCCTAAATTTTGCGCACTCTTTATATATAGTAGAGTGAGAATAACAAACTCGCTATTATTAAGAGTGAATTGCAGAGAGCCGTCAGCTGCACTTGTAGTTGAGATCCTTTGTAATCACCTTAATGAGAGTTTTTCGTGCTGTAAGAATATTTGGAAAGAATTGTGGTTCCTACATGGTGCTCGGCGCATAACAACTACATATTTTTTTTTATTGCGTATTTAAAATTATTATTATAAATAGAATTAAAATATAATATAATATTTTATATTAGGTTGATTATTGTTATGATTAATTTTTTGTTGCGATATATTATATTTTATTAAATATATTTATTTTAGAAAAATAAGAATTAAATTAAAAAAAATTGAATTTAATAGAAATAACTAAATTAAATTTAATAGAAAACAAAAAAAAAGATTTAACAAGTAGTATTTTTATAATTTAAATAAAAATAAATTATGAATATATTTTGGTTGAAAAGAATTATTAAGAGAGTGTAAATTAATTTTGGTTGAAAAGAACTATTAAGAGAGTGTAAATTAATTTGATTATAATAAGGAGAAGTAATAATTGGAAGAAAAAAAAGGCAGCCCAGATAATGAGAGAGAGGGCACGATCCAGATCCAGATCCAGAAAGAAAAAGCAAAAGAGTTAAACGACGTCGTATGAAAACGGAAACGAAAAACAAAAATTATAAAAATTTCGCCGTTGCCGGGGATCGAACCCGGGTCACCCGCGTGACAGGCGGGAATACTTACCACTATACTACAACGACCGAGTTGTAGTGTGGTTTCTGTCGTATAATATTAATATATTTCATGCGAACCACCATCATCAAGATAACACGTTTGTGGCTGTGCCAATGTTCCCTTACATTATCTCATTCTCATCCGTGTGTTTCATCATACTGTTACATTCAAATCAAAATAATGTCCAATTAATCAATACTCACTACCAATGGCCTTCTCCTCCTCTACATCATTATGCATTCCAACTAACCCAAATAACCACTAACATATTATCCAAATTCAACCATTACTCTAACTTGTAATATAAACAAACACACACAAAAACTAACTATTATAATCAATTGATAAATCTTATTAGTCACGGAAAAATTAATTCAACAATAACAATATATTGAATTTTAATTTAAATAATTAAACAATGCACTTAAAAATACTAATCAAATTATCAATAAAATTATTATAAATTAAATTCTAATATTCAAAACCTTCAAATAAATCAAATAACAAACTAACAATAATATTTAGTGAATCAAATATTACAAATGTTACATTTTAATAGTGTATAAAATAAATTATTTTTTTTGTTTTATAAAAAGAACGTATCATATATGGATGGTGAAAGTATGGCTACTTGAATTATTTAATATTTTATTATCCTAATTGTAGTTTTAATACATCACAAAAATATTCATTACTTTTTTAATATAATAAGTATAATACATATTACCTTAATTTGTTAATATTAATAATTAACCATTGATCCGATATTTTAATTTTAAAGAACGTATCATATATGGATGGTGAAAGTATGACTACTTGAATTATTTAATATTTTGCTAACCTAATTGAATTATTTAATATTTTGTTAACCTAATTGTAGTTTTAATACATCACAAAATATTCATTACTTTTTTAGTATTATTAGACCGTTGGCTCGTGCGATGCACGGATCTTTTAAAATTAAAATATATAATATTGATATTTATTTTATTATTAAAATTTATTAAACTATTTTAATAATATTAACTTATAACAATTACATTATCATATTAAGATATTTTCTATTAATTATATAAGATTATCTTTTTTTTATCATAAAAATTAAATTATTCATATTATTATTATTATTTATTAATATTTGTTAATTTAATAAATAATATATTATTTTTATAAATAATATATTATACATTAAAAATTATAATATTTATAAATAATATCATTTTTAATAGCATTAGTTGGATAGTATATTATTATTATTATTATTATTATTATTTGCTATTATTAGATAAATATTATATTAATATTTATTGTCTACTTAATCTACTTATTCTAAAAAAATTCTATTAGACAATAACAGTTAGATAAAAGGCCACTTAGACAATTCAAGTAGTCCAAACTCTATGCTTGAAATTGGAGAAAAAATGGTTCTTCGTGGCCTAAGCTATATGTTTGAAATTGTCCAAGTATGATTAGGTGTTGAGATGTGACCAATAAATTTGACAATTCATTGTGTAAATGTTTTGATTCTATCAATCCTCTAATGAGTTCTCATAACCTTTGACCTAGGCTCAAGGGTCAAATCATCGCGAACCATGTGAATTTCTCATTTTCTTTTTATCTGATTGATTCTTAGTGGCTCAAGCTTTAGACTTGCAAGCCCAAGGATGACTGAATGTTGAGATATGGCCGATAAACTTGACAATTCATTGTGTGGAGGCTTTGATTCTATCAATCCTCTGATGAGTTCTCATAACCTTTGACTTATGCTTAACGTTCAAATCATTATAGATCATACATGTCAAAAGATTTCTAACAACTAATTACTAACAATTGATTTTTATTGCTTTACCTTTATATCTTTTATTACTTTAACTTTACACTAACATTCATTCTCATGTTTATATTTGTGCCATTTTTTGTTCGTCAACTTGGATTTGGTTACTTTTCTTTGTGCTGAGAAATTGAATCTTGGACTTAGAATTAGGACCTTGTGTCGCACCCCAAAATTTCCCCTCCGTTTCATCCCATCATTTTCAAAAAAAATGTATCTGTTGATTATGATTTCAGAGGAATTCTTACTGAGAATGTTTCATGGAAAAGTTGTAACCGATTCATTTTATATTCCAGAGGTTTCGAAGGACTTCGATTTTTTCTCGCGCAAAAGGGGTGTTTGGAATTATGGGTCAGAAAAAGGATTATTTGTTTTAGAACTTGAATTCAAAAATAATCATTTGAGAATTTAAATTTTAAAAGAAATTATTCCTTTTTCTTATTCGGTAAGTAGAAATACCGTTTTCACTGTATAAAGTTGCTAGCCCAAGATAATTATTGGATGCTTCCGAGGAAAATACACAAAAAGGAAGAGTAATGTGTTCTGTGGAATTTGGTTTTGTTTATGGCGGGGAAGCATTACGAAGAATTCGTTCATAACAAGAAAAGATTAGAATTATAATTCAAGTTTGAGCATGTTTTATATCAAGTTGATATTACAAAAGATTCAGGTTTGGAATACAAATTTCGCAAGAGAAATCAGAATTATAGTTCGAATTGGAATCCTTTTCTTATATCAAATTGATATGATAAAAATATTTAAGTTTTATAAGTAATTGGAATTTATTAATTTCGGAACTTTATCCATTATTACATAATATTCTATTTTTTGTTTTACAAATACAGAAGTCCTAATTCTATCCTAATTCTACAATATTGCTACAATCTTCGAAGGCCTATTTTTGGTTCGAGCGAGCTATTTGGCTTCCTCCGAATTTCTTCATACCCGAGCATTCTTCTTTCATGCTGTCCGTTTGTCATCTGAAACAACAAAAAGAAATGCAATCAATAGCAATAGAATAAATTGCATGTGAAAACCAAAGGAATCATATTTTTCGGGCTCATCATGAGGGTAGTGTTGAGGAATCAGGTAAGGGTTATTTGTTTCAAAAACCTCAGAACCGAAGTTCCTTCATCGGCCGTTACCGTTACCTCCATTGCAAATCGCAACAACTTCCGTTGTTGGTTCACAAAGGAGGTATAATTGGAAATCAGAAACATCATTCCAAGTAAAACAGCCCAATAACAATTCTGCTTCAGCCCAATGCAAGAGAGACAAAAGGTTCCAACCGGCAGAATATATTTAAATCCAACAGCAGCCAGCAGAGCAAATGAGTAAAAACAGAAACAATATTTTACCCCCAATGCTTGGTTATCAGCATAATGTAAATATTTTTTACCACAGTAGGATGTGTACACAGAAGTGACAAAGTGCCAAGGGTCAATTCTAAATAACACAGCAGAAAGTTTATGCTGAAAGAGGAAAAGTAAGTGTAATTGCAAGCAACATAATGCCACAGAGTGTGTTACCAATGAGGGACAGATGAGAATTACACAAGAATGATAACAAAGCCAACAATAAGCAAGAAAGACCAAGGATGGTATCTGTTCTGATACAATGCAAAGACCAAGAAAAGCATCTGTTCTGAGAAAGAGGAAAATCTGTTTTCAAAAGCCAATTCAAAAATACCAAGGGTTCTGATGGTACAGGATAAAAAGACCAACAAAGAGAGCATATAGGGATCGATGGAGAGGAGGAAAAAAAGAGAACAAAAAATCCAAAAGTCAGTTCAAAAACATACCAACATAAAAGCATCTGTTCTAAAAAAAACAACCCAGCAAGACCAGTTCAAAAAACGAAAAGGCAGCAAGCATCGATTCAAAAAAAAGCCAACAACCTACAAACCCAAACCACTCATCATTTTCCAAAACACTACCCTTCAGAAAATAGCTTCAGAAATTCTATTCTGATACTGAGAAAGAAGAGAGGAAGAAGAGTTCGGAAAGGTCTCACCCGTTTCGACAAGGTACAAATCCATGACCTCATGTGGGTGCATTAGGGTTTCAAAACCCTTTTCCATCTATCCAACAATCGTTCCCAATAAACCTGTACCAAGCAGAAAACAAGTCACAAATCAAGACAAATATATCGAACATGCAAACAGAGCGCCGGCGAAGAGAGAAAGAGAGCGGCCGATCGCGAAGAGAGAAAGAAAGTCGCGACGGCGAGACGAGGAGAGAGATCGCGGCCGTGGCGGTGAGGGAACGGTGAGGGTTCCGGTGAGAGAGAGATTAGCGATGAGGGTTTGTGAAGAAACCCAGAATGCGTGAGAGAGAGTGAACGTGAGGGAGAAACAAGTCACGAGTGTGGGAGAACAGATGGCATTGGTTGTCTTTTTTTTTCCTTTTCATTTTTATTTTATTAGTTATTATAACTGTTACTGTTAGTATTTTATTATAACTATCATTACTTCTTTTTTTTTATTATAACCATTATTATTATTATTTTTTATTATTACTATTATATTATCCCCATATTATTATTATATTACCATTATTACTAAAACTATTATTTACAGTATACTATAATATTATTATTACTACTACAATGTTTTTGTTATATCATTATTATATTTATATCATTACTTATATTATCATTTACTAATTTTTAGCCATTATTTACTATTATTATCATTATTTACTATTACTATTATTAATAATAACTATTATTTTCTTGACTTATAGAATATTTAGTACATCCAAAAATACCAAAAAATAATATTAATATTAGTTAGATTTTTTTTATGTATTATAGAGAAGTTCTAGCATTTTTTATTATTTTCTGTATATATCCCCAGTTGTAAATTTGTATCTCCACTCCCCGCTTGTTGTAATAATTAGTAAGTAATTTTATTGCTTTATTATTTAATTCATCACAAGCACAAAAACAAAAACATTTTTTCAAACTAATACTCGTGCGAGCCATTTTTATTACCCTGAGTTGGCAAAGCTTTGAAGCGTCACAACGGCCACACTTTTTTTGCACACACCACGCTTACTCTTGCGCTTACAATGAAACTTTAATTGATTAGTTAAACATTATTTAATTCTCTAATTAGGTTATTTAAAATTAATTATTTTGCCTAATTAATTTTATTTAAACTAATTACTTGATTAAGTTTCGTTTAATTAGTCGATTGAATTTATTTCGCGCATGCACCTACACAATGTAAATCATTTATTTGCGCAAGCCACCTTGTATGGGCTTTTAATTTATTTACTTGCTTTATTTAATGCTTGTATACTATTGTGTGTTCTTCTCCATTATCGCACCTTAGGACCATATATTCAATTAACCACAACTCGCATTGCAAAAAACACTTTCATAATAAGTTTCAAACCTCGATCCAACGTCGAGTGCATTTTTGAAATCTTTTTCATAATAAAGTACAAGTTTTTTAGTCGTTAAACGCTAGACTAATTGCTAAAAAACTTGTCCCCCAAACAAACTTTAGTCTTTAAGTCGTTGGACGCTAGACCCGTGGCTTAAAGACTCCTAAATAACGTGAACCTCGTTTCACTTCACTTTTTTTCTCAAGAAAACTTTTTGGGTGATAGACGACTTGGGCGAACTTTCGTTCCTCGGGTTTCTAGTATTTGAATCGTGAGACGCTAGCCTCGTTGTTCGGTACTTTTTCATCCACCTAAAAAACAATTCAACTCACTCAAACTCTTTTATCGCTCATACGCGATCATAAAAAAACTCTTTTCGGATAAAGAGAGTGTAATAGTCGTTTCAAATACGAGCGAGGACTTAAGCTTTTCAAACAAACAAAACAAGTCCTAGCTCAAAGCATTTGAAACGTCTAAACGCACGATTTTTCAGATAAAATCAATACAACCAATTAAAGCCCTTTTAAGAGGAACTACAGAGTTTTGACTTTCCCACTGCACGAGGGAATATGTAGGCACACGGTTCTGAAACCGTGCCAAACTCAAAATAAAAAACAAACAATTCTTTTTTTCTTTTTATCATTCATGACTTAGCAATAAACACACACACACAAACGCGTAGAATTAAATGGGTCCCATCGAGTATGATGGATGTAAGGGGTGCTAATACCTTCCCCTTACATAACCGACTCCCGATCCCACTTTTTGGTCACGTAGACCGCCTTATCCGCTTGCTTGGGGTTTTATCTATATTTTCCCGTTCTTTTTAGAACAAATAAAATTAGGTGGCGATTTCACCTAGTTTTCGAGAATTTAAAAGATTTTTGAAAATCGAGTTGCTTCAGTTGGCGACTTCACTGGGGACAATTTTTAAAGCGAGTTAACCCTAATTTAATTCTTCGCTTGTGTGTTTATTTATTGCTTTGAGGTTTATTATTATTTCTTTATACTATCCTGTGATATATTTTGATTTTGGGGCGTTTTATTGGTTATGATTCATAGATAAGCCCAATACCCAGGCTTCTAGGAAACATAAGTTTAGAGTGGTTGAGTAGTTTAGGTCCATTGGACATCCGTGTTCCTTGGATCGACGTGAAGACCACGACTTAGAGTTGGTCTTTTCAAGGGAGTTATTGCATCGTACGATAGTGCGGGATGATAATTCTTGGACAAAGGGCCTATAACTCTAAGTATTAGGATGTCCAAAACAAACCGACCGCTCAAAGGATTTTTGAGTATCCCTTTAAGAGCCGCTTCTTGGAGTATACTTTTGGAAGTATTATCCCCACATAGTCCGATCGCGTGGTGATAATATTTCTAAAAAGGGGATCTGAGACTCCGAGAGGCATTTAGCATAAAAACATTAGAACCAACCTTGTTTGGGGAATTGTTGGGTAGACGTCGAAACCATGTCCGACCGTCCTTTTAAACCCTTGTGATGTATAACTTTGCATGTGATTTTGCGCATAACATCAACATGTATCGCATCACATTGCATTCTTACATGCATTACCATCACATTGCATTCTTGGATGCATCACCATCATATGGCATTCCTATATGTATTACCGTCATGGTGCATTCTTACATGCATTACCATTACATTACTTTTGCATTCTTTAATGCATTACCATGCATTTCATCTTCAAAAAAAAAAAACTCATTTCATCTCTTCTGTCCAGAAATATCAAACTGTCTACTCGAAGCACGCTCAGAATTCCAAGGATGTCTCAGAAGGCTATAGACGAGCTTCAACATGGTCAGGAACTATTGAAGGCAGAAGTTAAGCACTTGAAGAGTCAGATGAGTCTTGTCATGGGATCTCTTGCAAGTTGTGTTGAAAAGAGAATGCAACACCACACCAATCTCCACAAGTTTGGTTGCTGCTCTATCATCTGATGTCTCCATGAGTCAAGGACATCCGCACGTGGCGAACTCTCCAGTTCGAAATTCTCCTACTGAGTATCATCCTCGGTCTTCACCTTCAAAAATTCCTCGACAACAGCAATTACTTGCTCCCCGATCGAAGAAGAAGGATCCAAATCAGCGTATTAATCCGCATTACCGCCGATATACTCAACAGGATATTCAGCCAATCCCGATATCATATTCTCGACTTTTGCCTTGCTTGGTTCAGAGTGGTGTTGTGATACCAAGGGAGTTGAAGCCAGTACCAGGGGTTGCTAAAGCTTGGTTTGATGAGAGAGCTAAATGTGCTTTTCATGCTGACTCTGTAGGACACGAAACTGAGAATTGTTCGGCCTTCAAATGCACAGTTCAAGAGCTAATTGGTGATAAGATTCTGTTTTTCAAACAGAATGGATCGAACTTAGACATTTTGCTTGCAAGTTCTGATCATAGCAATTTTGAGGGACTTCCAAAACTCATTGGGACAATTGCTTACCAAGAGGGAGTTGAGACTTTGAAGAATAGTGATGAAGTAGACCAGATGTTCACTTCAGAAAAGGTGGTAACCTTCAACAAAGATATCTCAAGTTCTAGCAAGCGGAAATCAGTTGCAACACCGAATCATTATCCTCCATTACCCTCTTTCAAGTCTTTGCATCAACAACTTTTGACTGATCTTCCTCAACTTCAGAGTCAGAACTCTCAAAATCAAATTGTGCCTCGGAATAATTTGGAAAGAAGGAATGCTCCTCTTGATCCAATTCCAGTCACCTACAGTCAACTTCTGCCATATCTGATTCAAAGTTCATTGGTGGTTCCCAAGTTTCTTAACCCACCAAATTTATTCCCGCTTGGTTATGATCATAACGCGCGATGTGGATACCATGATGGAACAGTAGGACACTCGACAGAGGACTGCAACGTCTACAAAGCTAAAGTTCAACAGTTGATCGACCAGAAGTACTTGACTCTTCAAGGAGGAAATCTGTTTGTGAATGGAAACCCCGTACTCAAGTGAACGTCAAGCCTACTAATTTCATCTGAATCAACAAGTCAAGACAGAGCTCAAGTCTCCTCAACAACGACAGTCTTTTATTTCTTTACTGCATTTTCATGTGTATCTTGTTTAATTGTTTAAACTTTGTTTGCATGTAGAAGCTTGTTTGTTTTTATCTTAATGCAATGAGTATGTTTGTCTTGAAGTAATCCATTTGTTGTCAATCAATCCATTCGTTATCACTCTTTAAATTGATTTGCGAGCATTTTGATACCAACGTTACCAACTCTTTCGCCTAGGCAAAGATTGGAGGGAGGATGACGATAATTGAAAAAACGCTAGATCTCTGAATGTATGTTCTTGAATAGAATCTGGCTGATGATGTACAGGCCTTGTTTCAAATCCCTAAACACCGGAGTTATAAGGGAGATAGACCCTCGTTAACCCCCCTCGAGCCTTGAAGTAGGAGTTTCTTTTCTTTCCGAAAGAAAACCCATCATTTTTACCCTGTGGGGCGGGTAGTGTTCAGTTAATCTGATCGAGCGTTTAAAATTCATCAAGAGAGTAAGCATCAAAGGATACAACATTGGCTATCCTTCAAAAGGTTGAGAAAGGTCAAAACCACAGTAGTCGACCTTCATCTATCAATAGTGTGCATCAAAGGACAATAATGCTGTGTTGGGTGTCTCTCACACATCAAAAGGTCAACAGATGACGACACCATAACGGTTATCCCTCATCTACCCAAGGACTCAGACAGTCACCATCACTTTAACAAATCAATGATTGTGTAAAGATCCACGACTTGTTCAAAAAAAATGAATAGAAAAAGACAAAAAGGCCGCTAAGTCGGAACTTAGTAATAAGTCGCTTAGGCAAAAGTCAGGCAAAAAGGAAAAGAAAAGAAAATCCCGAAATGCATTTTCAAAGAGGTTCTCAACGAAGAACAAGTTGTGTGGTCAAGTACCAAAAGACAAGGTGAGTGTTTGTTGTGTCCAAGAAACCCTATATTGGTTCCTCAACCATCATAGCGCCTCTCGAAAGATGAGTGCTCGTATCAGGATAATTGAACTTAGGACTGAAGAACATCATGGAGAAGGGGCGGGCACCAAATATTTTGAGCCTAAAAATCCTTTTTCTAAAAAACCCGTGAACCAGACCGCGTTACAACCCTTAAAAGTCCTAATTGAAGCATGGATTAATTCAAAGGCATACAATGAAGAGATCGCGTTTACCTGACTCCTACAGTGTGTGTAAGTATCTGTGTTGGTATCATATGCTCGTCTTACCTTTCAAAAAGAAAGTTTTCAGTGTTGCACTCTAAAAGTGTCTCGCTCACAAAAAAGGTCATGTTTTTCCATACAAAACTTCAAGACGCATAAATGTTGCATTATAATTGTCACAATAAATACTCTTCTACGTGTAAAACAATTATTTGACATTAAATAAGTTCTCATAATGAACATCAGTGAAGAGTTTAACTTTGTCCAAAGAAGAGAAAACTTGATTATTCCGTTGAGCTAGCAGATACTAGTATCAAAGGGCAGGGCGTCTAAGGACTCCTTTGAGTATATCACAGGTTGTTTTCTCAAGATTCTGTTAATTTGGGGGCAATCAAATCGAACTTTAGCTCCTCGAATTTCTACCAATCTGGGGGAAATCTTTAAAGAGCAATCAGCAGTTGATTTAGTCCTTCTCAAAAGAGCAATCAGCAGTTGATTTAGTCCTTCTCAAAAGAGCAGTTAGCCAGGGACAACTGTCGTTGCATGGTTCAGTCAACTTGAAGTAATCACCTCGAGACATGGGAGTCTCTCTAAGGCTGTTTACATTAGGACATTTCGAACTAATCGTTTGGTTCCAATCAATCTGAGATAATTACTTCGATGCGTGGAAGCCTTCAAAAGCTCTTGTTCCACCAAGTCGGTCGCTCACTTGTTGTTGATCTAAAGCAGTTACTTCGTAATGGTGAAGCTCTCTTAATTGGAGCAAGTGTTCGTTTCAAGAATCAATTAGTCTGAAGCAATTACTTCGAGACGTAGAAGTCTCTCTAAATCTCATCCCGGGGCAGGTCTTCCTGATGTTTGCAAAGCTCCTTAGTCAGATGCAGTCAATCTGAGGAAATTACTCGAGACGTAGAAGTCCCTTCAAGATTCATTCTAACGCAAGCTTGCTGAAAAGATTCATCTGAAGCAACTACTTCGAGACGTCGGATTCTCTCTAATATTCATCCTGGGGCATGTCGTCCATCTATGCAAAGTCCGTCACTCTAAGATTTGATAAATCTAAGGAGGTTGTTTTGAGATGCGGAAATACCTCCAAGACTCCTATCGAGGCACGATATTCCCATATCAGGATATCCAGTTCCTTTAAAATACTGATGATCAGTAAAGTATTGCGTCAAAATACAGGATGTCGGGGCACTCCTTTTCGGGAAAGATTTTTAGAAGGTCTACCAGACCGGGGCATATTGAGATTCTGAAGCGCAAAATCTAATACCGCAGCATTCCCACGCATGGGGCACGCCTCTAATCGTCATTATCTGATCAATTCAGGAGTTTGCTATTCTTCTTTCTACAAGAATTAGCATTGCAGCCTTTCCAACAACAATTCAATATTCGGAGCTTGGTCAATCATCTTATTGTGCCATGTTCTTCTTTCCTCCGAACCAGCTATGTCGGGAATTCAGTTTGATAGCCAGTGCATTAACTAGTATATTCATGCATTCATTCAGGAATTCATATCATATACTACATAGCCCATTCATTCATAAACCTCAGCCAAGACTTGGGATGTTTCAAGATCTGCTAGTGATTTTTCTCAGCAGAATCATAATTTGAAGACTATTTTGAATGACAAATTTAGTTCTTCCGATCACAAGTTTGAGGACTCGACCATAATCGGTCTACAATGATGACGATTCTCAAATCGAATCTATTCCAGAGTGATTGGGTTCCCCAAGCGAACTCTTGTATCATAGAACTTCTTTATAGAGTTTCTTTTAAAAGTACCTCATTACGAGCAGGAGACTTTTCTCAGATAACAATCTAGCTTTTCTCCCCAGTGCCAGGAGAATGCTTGTGTGAAAGACAATCGACAATAGTGTCAATTCTCCAATGAAGTCTCTTCCCCAGAGAATCGATTGATCATCCCCAGTGAACTCTTATGACAACAAGATCGTTCAAATTGGATTCCCTAGTGAACTCTTATGACAACAAGATCGTTCAAATTAGATTCCCTAGTGAACTCTTATGACAACAAGATCGTTCAATTGGATTCCCCAGTGATATCTTCCTTCTCTCAACAGTATCAGGAAAGCATACACCATTTGCATTAGAAAAAAAATCATATCATGCATATCATAATCATGCATATCATACTCATGCATTAGCTTCGGCTATCTGTTTTGCAGGTTTTTCAACTGAAACCGTAGATATCCTCGTAAGGATCAAAATTGAAGGATTAGTTCTCAGACGACAAATTATCCTCTTTGCTACAGTACCAGCACAAGTGATATACTTGTATGGATCTCAACAACTGATGGTTTCTCCAATCGAGATGTCTTCCCCAGCAAAACAGTTCTCTCTTTCAGATGGACTCTAATGTCAACAAAATTATTCAACTGGGAATCCCCAGCGAATTTTCCACTTGGTTTTCTTACGAAGTTTCCCCAGCGAAGCTTATTTCTCTCCCCAAGTGAATCTCCTTCAGAGAGGATTACTACAACATTATTCTTGGTATTTTCAAAGACAAGAATCTTCTCAGCAAATACTATTGGCAGTGGCTTCCACAATATACTCCTCTGAGTTGTTCTCAGAAAATTACATCAAACTTCTGGTGCGTTTATTTCCCCAGTAAGTTATCAACTACTCAACAAATAAATATCCACCCGGCGGGATGTTTATTCAAATCTCAAGATATTTCTCCAACTCAGAAGTTGATCCACACATATACTTGCTGCAACGCATTGTCCATACAATGTCAGCAAATTGAAGCTCATTACCCTAGAAGTTTTTCAGTCACAGGCGCTGAATCTGATTCTTCTATCAACGGTAAAGCTATCTGCATACAAATTGAAGATCTTGTCAAATCGGAAGTTGTTCAACATGTCCGTACATGTCCAGTAAGATCTCTCATCAGCAGAAACGTCGGAAACAAGATTTACCGACTTTATAAACATCTATATCACGCCGGTGTGCTGGATATTGTTTTGTTTATCCCCAGAGAATTGTGCTCTCGGGTGCGCTACTGATTTTGTTCTGCGGGTAACTCGGAAGTTACACGGTCAAAGACATTCAGCATGCCATGGCTCCTCGCACTTTCGTGCACCAACAATTCCGATGTTGTTCTAAGCCATCTATTCAGAGAACTCTTTGTTAAGTTCTCAATCATGTCAATCAGAGGACTCTTTGTTAAGTTCTCAATCGTGTCATTTTTCAATTCTGTTTAAGGTCTCCAGGTAGTCCTAAATTCAGAGAACTCTTTGTTAAGTTCTCAATCTTGTCAATCAGAGAACTCTTTGTTAAGTTCTCAATCATGTCATTTCAATTCTGTTTAAGGTCTCCAGGTAGTCCTTAGTTCAGAGAACTCTTTGTTAAGTTCTCAATCTTGTCAATCAGGGAACTCTTTGTTAAGTTCCCAATCATGTCATTTCAATTCTGTTTAAGGTTTCCAGGTATTCCTTAGTTTTCAGAGAACTCTTTGTTAAGTTCTCAATCATGTCAATCAGAGAACTCTTTGTTAAGTTCTCAGTCATGTCAATTTTTCAGTATATTGTTTTTCTTTTCGGTTGAGAAGTTCGTTTCTCTTCTCATAGCATTTTCATTAAAATTGTTGTCAAAATCGTTTCGGTGACACGGTTATCCCCAGTGTTGTTAAAATCTCCTAGCTGTCATGTTAAAACATTCCGTTGATGCTTAGCAAGTTTTCTCTTCAAGCGTTTGTTCTTGGCTCTGTAGTCGAGATATGTTATCTGTTTTCTTTTGTGGCATTGGTTTACTGCGTAGGGCAAATTTTCGGGGTTCTCTGGTATTCAATCCTCTTCTACCTTGAACGTTCGAAAGTTGTCGATCTTTCTCACTTACCAGGTTTAAGATGATTGAATAGGGGCAACTGTCGCACCCCAAAATTTCCCCTCCGTTTCATCCCATCATTTTCAAAAAAAATGTATCTGTTGATTATGATTTCAGAGGAATTCTTACTGAGAATGTTTCATGGAAAAGTTGTAACCGATTCATTTTATATTCCAGAGGTTTCGAAGGACTTCGATTTTTTCTCGCGCAAAAGGGGTGTTTGGAATTATGGGTCAGAAAAAGGATTATTTGTTTTAGAACTTGAATTCAAAAATAATCATTTGAGAATTTAAATTTTAAAAGAAATTATTCCTTTTTCTTATTCGGTAAGTAGAAATACCGTTTTCACTGTATAAAGTTGCTAGCCCAAGATAATTATTGGATGCTTCGAGGAAAATACACAAAAAGGAAGAGTAATGTGTTCTGTGGAATTTGGTTTTGTTTATGGCGGGGAAGCATTACGAAGAATTCGTTCATAACAAGAAAAGATTAGAATTATAATTCAAGTTTGAGCATGTTTTATATCAAGTTGATATTACAAAAGATTCAGGTTTGGAATACAAATTTCGCAAGAGAAATCAGAATTATAGTTCGAATTGGAATCCTTTTCTTATATCAAATTGATATGATAAAAATATTTAAGTTTTATAAGTAATTGGAATTTATTAATTTCGGAACTTTATCCATTATTACATAATATTCTATTTTTTGTTTTACAAATACAGAAGTCCTAATTCTATCCTAATTCTACAATATTGCTACAATCTTCGAAGGCCTATTTTTGGTTCGAGCGAGCTATTTGGCTTCCTCCGAATTTCTTCATACCCGAGCATTCTTCTTTCATGCTGTCCGTTTGTCATCTGAAACAACAAAAAGAAATGCAATCAATAGCAATAGAATAAATTGCATGTGAAAACCAAAGGAATCATATTTTTCGGGCTCATCATGAGGGTAGTGTTGAGGAATCAGGTAAGGGTTATTTGTTTCAAAAACCTCAGAACCGAAGTTCCTTCATCGGCCGTTACCGTTACCTCCATTGCAAATCGCAACAACTTCCGTTGTTGGTTCACAAAGGAGGTATAATTGGAAATCAGAAACATCATTCCAAGTAAAACAGCCCAATAACAATTCTGCTTCAGCCCAATGCAAGAGAGACAAAAGGTTCCAACAGGCAGAATATATTTAAATCCAACAGCAGCCAGCAGAGCAAATGAGTAAAAACAGAAACAATATTTTACCCCCAATGCTTGGTTATCAGCATAATGTAAATATTTTTTACCACAGTAGGATGTGTACACAGAAGTGACAAAGTGCCAAGGGTCAATTCTAAATAACACAGCAGAAAGTTTATGCTGAAAGAGGAAAAGTAAGTGTAATTGCAAGCAACATAATGCCACAGAGTGTGTTACCAATGAGGGACAGATGAGAATTACACAAGAATGATAACAAAGCCAACAGTAAGCAAGAAAGACCAAGGATGGTATCTGTTCTGATACAATGCAAAGACCAAGAAAAGCATCTGTTCTGAGAAAGAGGAAAATCTGTTTTCAAAAGCCAATTCAAAAATACCAAGGGTTCTGATGGTACAGGATAAAAAGACCAACAAAGAGAGCATCTAGGGATCGTTGGAGAGGAGGAAAAAAGAGAACAAAAAATCCAAAAGCCAGTTCAAAAACATACCAACATAAAAGCATCTGTTCTAAAAAAAACAACCCAGCAAGACCAGTTCAAAAAACGAAAAGGCAGCAAGCATCGATTCAAAAAAAAGCCAACAACCTACAAACCCAAACCACTCATCATTTTCCAAAACACTACCCTTCAGAAAATAGCTTCAGAAATTCTATTCTGATACTGAGAAAGAAGAGAGGAAGAAGAGTTCGGAAAGGTCTCACCCGTTTCAACAAGGTACAAATCCGCGGCCTCTATGTGGGTCTGTTAGGGTTTCAAAACCCTTTTCCATCTATCCAACAATCGTTCCCAATAAACCTGTACCAAGCAGAAAACAAGTCACAAATCAAGACAAATATATCGAACATGCAAGCAAGAGAGAAGAAGCGGCCGATCGCGAAGAGAGAAAGAGAAAGGCCGATCGCGGCGACAGCGAGGACGAGAGGAGAGAGAGATCGCGGCCGTGGCGGTGAGGGAACGGTGAGGGTTCCGGTGAGAGAGAGATTAGCGATGAGGGTTTGTGAAGAAACCCAGAATGCGTGAGAGAGAGTGAACTTGAGGGAGAAACAGGTCACGAGTGTGGGAGAACAGATGACATTGGTTGTCTTTTTTTTTTCCTTTTCATTTTTATTTTATTAGTTATTATAACTGTTACTGTTAGTATTTTATTATAACTATCATTACTTTTTTTTTTTATTATAACCATTATTATTATTATTTTTTATTATTACTATTATATTATCCCCATATTATTATTATATTACCATTATTACTAAAACTATTATTTACAGTATACTATAATATTATTATTACTACTACAATGTTTTTGTTATATCATTATTATATTTATATCATTACTTATATTATCATTTATTAATTTTTAGCCATTATTTACTATTATTATCATTATTTACTATTACTATTATTAATAATAACTATTATTTTCTTGACTTATAGAATATTTAGTATATCCAAAAATACCAAAAAATAATATTAATATTAGTTAGATTTTTTTATGTATTATAGAGAAGTTCTAGCATTTTTTATTATTTTCTGTATATATCCCCAGTTGTAAATTTGTATCTCCACTCTCCGCTTGTTGTAATAATTAGTAAGTAATTTTATTGCTTTATTATTTAATTCATCACAAGCACAAAAACAAAAACATTTTTTCAAACTAATACTCGTGCGAGCCATTTTTATTACCCTGAGTTGGCAAAGCTTTGAAGCGTCACAACGGCCACACTTTTTTTGCACACACCATGCTTACTCTTGGGCTTACAATGAAACTTTAATTGATTAGTTAAACATTATTTAATTCTCTAATTAGGTTATTTAAAATTAATTAGTTTACCTAATTAATTTTATTTAAACTAATTACTTGATTAAGTTTCGTTTAATTAGTCGATTGAATTTATTTCGCGCATGCACCTACACAATGTAAATCATTTATTTGCGCAAGCCACCTTGTATGGGCTTTTAATTTATTTACTTGCTTTATTTAATGCTTGTATACTATTGTGTGTTCTTCTCCATTATCGCACCTTAGGACCATATATTCAATTAACCACAACTCGCATTGCAAAAAACACTTTCATAATAAGTTTCAAACCTCGATCCAACGTCGAGTGCATTTTTGAAATCTTTTCATAATAAAGTACAAGTTTTTTAGTCGTTAAACGCTAGACTAATTGCTAAAAAACTTGTCCCTCAAACAAACTTTAGTCTTTAAGTCGTTGGACGCTAGACCCGTGGCTTAAAGACTCCTAAATAACGTGAACCTCGTTTCACTTCACTTTTTTTCTCAAGAAAACTTTTTGGGTGATAGACGACTTGGGCGAACTTTCGTTCCTCGGGTTTCTAGTATTTGAATCGTGAGACGCTAGCCTCGTTGTTCGGTACTTTTTCATCCACCTAAAAAACAATTCAACTCACTCAAACTCTTTTATCGCTCATACGCGATCATAAAAAAACTCTTTTCGGATAAAGAGAGTGTAATAGTCGTTTCAAATACGAGCGAGGACTTAAGCTTTTCAAACAAACAAAACAAGTCCTAGCTCAAAGCATTTGAAACGTCTAAACGCACGATTTTTCAGATAAAATCAATACAACCAATTAAAGCCCTTTTAAGAGGAACTACAGAGTTTTGACTTTCCCACTGCACGAGGGAATATGTAGGCACACGGTTCTGAAACCGTGCCAAACTCAAAATAAAAAACAAACAATTCTTTTTTTCTTTTTATCATTCATGACTTAGCAATAAACACACACACACAAACGCGTAGAATTAAATGGGTCCCATCGAGTACGATGGATGTAAGGGGTGCTAATACCTTCCCCTTACATAACCGACTCCCGATCCCACTTTTTGGTCACGTAGACCGCCTTATCCGCTTGCTTGGGGTTTTATCTATATTTTCCCGTTCTTTTTAGAACAAATAAAATTAGGTGGCGATTTCACCTGTTTTCGAGAATTAAAAGATTTTTGAAAATCGAGTTGCTTCACCTTGACCCTAGCTTGGAGATACTGTTGATCTGTTGTTATTTTGTTTGAAGTCCTTGGGGTTTACTCCAAGGCATTGGGTTGTTATTTTCTCTGTGTGCAGGTTATTCAGTTTAATGCTCATTTGTGAGTGGAAATTCATCTATACACAACCGTTACTCTACCTAATTTTTGTGAAGACTTAATTTCATCTGATACTTGGTTTCTTCTTGGTATTTTATTTGATTGGCTCGGTTTTTTTATCCAAAGGATGAGAATTCTACATTGACTTCTTTATGTCAAGTGTTGGCTTCTTGTTTGGTTAGACCGCTCTTTTCTCTAACTTTTACTTTTTGTACATAGGATAACCCTTTCATCTCCTCCTACCTTCTCTAATTTAAAAATCTTATCCCTCTTTTCAAAAAGCTCCTTGTTTTCTAACTCGAACCGCTATCACAATAAACTTGGACTTAGGTCCATGCATTTTCAAAAATCCTTTCTTAATAAACCATTAACCAATTTAATAATACTTTGAAATTTTATTAAGACTAAAAGCCATTAACCTAACTTTTTAACCATTTTGGCTTTTCTACTTTAAAATATTTTCTCAAAAGATTAGACTCTTGTCGATTCTTGTAATGATGCAAACTACTATACTTCTATAATATGTAGTGAAGTGAGACATTTTCCACTTGGTGTTGAGTGACGCTTGTTGATGAAAATTCAAGCTATATCCTCTGTTTTGAGATGATGTCATTGTGGGTAGTAAGTATGTTTCCCACTCAGATATGACGTGATGATTGTTCTTCTTAAATTAACCAACACACAAATTTCGGTCTTTTTTATCTAAACTACATGAGTTTTGATTTCAACATTGCACATTATTGGTATGTAGGCCTAGAAATCATTGGAAGTTCTATCAAATCAAAAATTGTAAAAAAATACTTCTTTTCTCATCTCCACCATCTATTTTTTACATATTTTTTATAGCCATATACACAATTTTCAAAGAGGCTCCTGCGGATTATTGTAGATGTTTAGGGTTCTAATACCTTTCCTTTGCATAATTAACCATCGTACCTATATCTCAGTTTTATTAGTTTTTTTCTTTAAAAACTTCTTTAGATTTTAATCGCTCTTTTTCCTAGTCCTTTGGATAAAATAAAAGTGCAGTGGTGACTTTATTGATTTTTACGAGTTAAGTAAATCAATGGCTTAGTCTCGAAGATTTGTACTGCTACAAAAAAGTGGTGACTTTACTGGGGAGTAATATCTAAGTGTATTAAGCCTATATTTGTTTATTTTTGTATGTGTTATATCTGTTGCATATATGTATACCTGTTTGTCTGGATTTTTTTGGTTTCAGGGTACTTAGTGATCTTTACAAGGACAAGTCCTATACTCAGACTTAAGTTACACTTATGATTAAGATAGGGGTATAGTCGTGTTGACATGTCTGGAGCAGTCCTAAGCATGATGGCATGGGATCCCTCACTCAGTGGAGTCCTTTTAGGGGTGGTAATGTTAAACAAGCCAATTATGCGACATTATCACCTTTCGACCTGGGAGCCCGTGAAGCTAAGTTGGCTGTAGAATCCTTAACCCATCTTGGCCTTTTTAGATGTAGTGTGATGATTATCCATAAGCAGTCCTAACTAGTTGATACGCAATTCTACACACAGACGAGTTTCTCTTGAGAATGTTATTGGTTCCCGAGCAGTCGGTAAACCAATAATATCCGATGGAGGAATGTAGATTATGGGATTTCCCTTTTAGAACTTTGATCTACAGGTGACAAAAACTATTAGTATACCTTGTGGGTAGTACCTTTGACTTCATGCTCGTGACGTCGAACCTATGAACCCCCCATGTTTGTTATCTTGTGTGTGATTGTTGCATTATGCATTCATGCACCCATAAACATTATTTTCACCTGGGTTTTTCAAGGAACTTAGACCTTTCTTTGCAAATATCTCAGGCACTGTTTGATATAGATCTTGGAAAGATGAGTGTCAAGAAGTACACATTTCAGAGTCGTGAGCTGTAAGAGTTGAGAAATTTAGCATCTTTGGTATCTGACGGAGCAAAGTTTATGGAGCCCTATAGAAGACTTCTCTCTATATTATTTATTGATGTGCAACAGTCACATATAATATATATCTACAAAATATATTACATATAGTGTAATTTGGTACTGATACACATAAGTGCATATCGGTATCACAATATATGCATGTCCAAAAGATATAATGTATAATACGACACGTGTTATACAAAGGCGCCTAGACAAAAACTAAGATCTAGATCAATATCACATTATCCCAAAATGGTTATCTACACAATGGAATATCTCAACAGAAGATTGAATTTCCAATAGACATCACACAAGTTTGCCTTTCTCTTTCACTTGTAAAGAACCGCATGAAAATAAAAACAATAACAATGAGGTGAGATTATAATCTCAGTGGATTCCTTATCTTATGGGTCCACTCAAATATATAGGGTTAATAATAGATCACTCAACTTAAGAATATCGACATCAAACATGTCTATATTTACACAATAGAGAAAGACTTAAGTATCTAAGGGGAATTTTCATTGTATGGAAACATATAATCTTGAGTTCATGTAACTCAATAAATCACTATTCGGGAATGCAACAATATAGTACCTTCTCTTCGGACAATCCCATATATAGGACTACAGACACGGGTCACAGATCTCTGTTACCTCGGACAAAAATTTCTCCCCGACCGATCCAAATATACAGACTATGAACATAATCACGGAAGATCTTCTCCTCAAACAATTTGAATCCATGAACTATGGTTACAGGTCATGATCCAAATATACGGACTATGGACATAGGATGGATTACTTCTCCCTAGACAATCTAAATCCATAAACTATGGTCTCGAGTTACGATATCCACCAATTAATCATTCATTTTACCGATTACTAGTATATGAGTCTTGAACTATGGATACACATAAATAGGGTTATTCCCGAATATGTGACTAGTTTATCATTTAACGTGATTTCACTCATCAATCAGTAGGTGATCACATTCACTAATTCTCATATTATCATAACATATTCCATACTATTGTATCCCATTTTTCCCCTAAGATCCTCTGCCATATCATATCATCATAATGCATCAAAGTCACACATTAGGTTTGGTTCTCCTTGTTACTCTCTCTTATATTTAAGTTTTCCTTGAGAGATCACTAAGCACCTTATGTGTCGTGTATATGATTTTATGTTTACTAACCCTTAAATATAATCCAAAAATATTTATATTCTTCTCTTTGATGATTTATGTGTTGTAGGTGTTGAACTAAGTGTGTTCATGTATCCTCAGTTAAATTGATATTCAATGAATTTCAAAAGATTTAGCTTCAAGGGTATGTTCATGGCATCAAAGTTCTCTAGTTTAAATATATATCTCAACTTCATTTGGTTAAGTTGGTCTCAAGGACTAGTAGTGGGATTCATCAAGAAGAGTCATAGGTTCGTGTGTTTATTTCCATGCCTTATTCAACAAGTTTCATTGAGATATTAGATTCATCATCAAAGTGTGTTTTAATATAACATCATTTCCATGTCTAATGTGACTCATCATGCCTTGATTTTCAAGGAAAGTTCAAAAGATTCAAATTTGATTCAAGTAGTTTGACTTAATGTGGACAAGTCCTTGATTCTATGATCACAAATGCATAACTCTCTCAATTTTCAATATTTTGAGGTGGTTATTTTTGCTATGGATTCTTATTAATAATATACAACAACTTCTATTTGCATTACAAGATCCATTTACGTAAGGAAAATCATCAAAAGTTCAAAGGGGTTATAAGTGACTTGTGTACTTTCTAAGTAAGGGTTTGTTGACTTTCAAAGACCATATCTTGCTCAATGTTTGCGCATAATTCTTTCACTAATCACTTCTAATAAGATTCCAGAAGTTGTTTAGTACCTAAAACTCAAGATTAGAATGAGTTTTTGCCATGTGCAGGTCACACTTTTTGCAATCATTGGGCTAGCTTGGTTTGCACAATTTCCTCACAATTTCTCCTCATTCTCATCACCATTCAGTTTCCTATAAATAGAGGATCATTCCTCACTCTTTTCCCAAGCTTTCGATAGCCTATTAAGCCTTGCCAAGATTCCACACAAACTTTTAAGCTTGAATTTCAATTTCTACATTCCAATCCCTTTCTCTTCAAATTAACCACATATTCTTCATCCTCAATCTTCATACAAACTTTCCATAACAAGAACCAAGCAATTCGAGCACATAATCAAGCTACATGAGTTCAGTTTCAAAGCTTATATTTTAAAATTCATTCAGGAAGATTTCTCAACCAAATCAACTCAAATAAATTGCTAAGATGTAGTCCTCTCTTCTCTAAAGCTCATGCTTCTTCTGATTTTTGTTTTCATTGATAATTAAGCATTTAATTTCAAATTTCGTTTTCACTTTTCTTCTAGTTTTTCTCAAATTGACTAAGTTGTGGTTAATATAATTTTTTTGCGAGGGCACGGTTTTGATCGTCTTAAAGAGAAGAATTCATTGGTACCGGTATGAGCTTCTAATTTTTCCATTTGAAAAACCACAAATTCTTTGGTTTTTCTAAAGGATGAAGGTTGAAGACGATAACATGTTTCGTCTCAGCCAATAAGAGCCTTCTGTTTGTTTTGTTTTGATTGAATCAACTTAAACATTATCCAATGCTTTATTCACTAATGACCATAACATGCACAATGCGCTAGAGCCTTTGGATCAGATTACTAACGTGTTTTGACAATGATTAGATGGTCCACATTATTTAGGATTTTATTTTATTTTCTGGTTTTTTGTTTTCATTGTTTTAAACTTTAAAAAAAAAAATTCGTTTCAAATCCAAAAATTATGAATTTTTTTGAATATTCTCTTTATGATTTTTATTTTTTAAAATTTAATTTTATGATTTGGTATTTTTTTATGATTTTTTTCTCCTTATATGATTTGTTTTATTTGTTTAAAAATATTTTTAGATCTTTTAAAATTATGAATAAATTAGGGAAGGATCCAATGATAAGTTGACAATTGTTGGTGAACTCATTTGATTTTTATTTTCTATTTTTCTATTTTTTTCGTGATTTTTGATTTATTTCACTTAGTTTTGTAATTTTTAAAAATAGTTTCTAACTTTAAAAAAAAAATTGTGAATATACTTTGAGGTATTTCTGATTTTTCCATGCCTCTGAATTCCATTTATTTCAAGTTTTGATTGTAGTTTGGTATTATCCCTTTTATTATCAATTTAAAACATTTTTTAAAAATCATTTTCTTATTACTTTTTTATTTTAATTGCAATTTTATTTTTGTTTATATTCTGGCTTATCTTGGACCATGTGAATTTTAATCATAAACTTCATTAACATCATTGGATCTTGGGTGTTGAGTTAAACTCTGTAACACCCCTAATATTTTCAATTATTAAATAATTTAAATTTAAATTATTTATTTAATTAAAAGTTGAATTATTGGTATTTTTGAAATTATTGGAAAATAAATAAAGAAAAAGAAATTGGAATTGTGGTGTGGTGAGTAGGAGTGAGGGGTGTGTGAAGTAAAAATCTCTAACCCTATTTTTATTGTTATTATTATAATAAAAAGGAAAATAAGAAGGAAAGATAAAAGGAATTGGGAAAAAGTGAGAAGAAAGGATCGTACGTGAGAAGAGAAGAGGCAAAGAGGAAGAGGAACACCCAAAGTTTGAAGGAGTCAAGGAATTTTCTAAGGTAAGGGGTGATTTTCTCTGATTATTATGCCTTATGGATTTTGGGAACGATAGGATTGATTGAGTAGTTAGGAATCCCAATCTATGATTCTCTAGGTTTATGAGTTTAAACTCCAAATTCATGAATTTTGATGTTTTGATGCAAATTGATGTTGTAGGATTATTGTATGATGTTATGGTGTGTTATAATTGCATTGAAATCATGTATTGTAACTTGTTTTGGTGTTGTTAGGTGTTGGATTCGTCATGGTATGAATTGGATTGAATTAGGGAAACCATGAAGGCTGTCAAAATTTAGTTTTTCTGCTACAGATGTCGCCAGAACCGGTTACCCTCTGGGAGGAACCGGGTTCCACATATAATTTCCAGCAAAGTGGTTTTTCTGAGTCGTGGGAACCGATTGCCCTGTGGGGGGAACTAGGTTCCTGGTACATTTTCCAGAAAGTTGATTTTTATAAAACGTGGGAACCGGTTATTCCCTAGGAGGAACCGGGTTCCCCATACATTTTCCAGAACGTGTTTTCACTATGATAGTGGGAACGGTTACTCCCCTGGAGAAACCGGTTACCACAATTACTTGTTGAAAAAAATATTAAACTTTAAAAATTCAAAACTTTTGAACCGTAAGTCCTTTTTAATCTCCATTTTGGACATTATTCCTTAAATTAAATATTCTATGTTATGAAATAAAGAAAATAATGGTAACTTGGTTTTATTTTGGAAAGTGTTGGTTTTTCGACTTTGTGGTTATTCGTACCTTGCATACTTGGTGGGTAGGCAATGGTGTGTGGGTTTGTGATGATGTCTGTATACATAATGATGACTATATGTGTATGTTGGTGATAACATTACTAATTGATGAGTAAGTGCTTGCATGTTTATGCTGTTTGATGATGTTCAGGATGAATGATGGTTATCATGTTTTGGTGATGATGTTGCAGTAATTGTTTGTGCATGTTTATGTTGTTTGATGATGTTTATGATAAATGATGGTTATCATGTTTTGGGTTGATGGTGGTTAATGATGTATGATGTTATCACAACCTATGTTGAATGTTGCATGCTTTTATGATGTGCATGCATATACATTCTAGTGGTAGCTAATTCCCATTGTATGGAATTAGTGAGTATTGCCAATAACCGTTCCCGGGTGATTATGGGTGGTGAGGCTGGATTCATGCCCGGGTGATTACGAACAAAGCGATGTAACTGTATGCGGGTGATTATGGATCAGTGTGTGACTTAGTTCACTTTTGGTACCACGTGCATAGAGTCTTGTATTGCATTTGTATGGATTATAACATGCTAGGATGAATTCCAGTGTTATAATTTGGTCGTTGTGTGTGATGTATGTTTATGACTTGTGTTGTTGAATGGATGAATAGATCTGATTATGTTGAATAGGGTGGAATAATAGCGTATGACTTTCTCTTGTTTTATGAATTTATAACGCATTTTAATTATAATGAAGTCTCACCCTTACTTTGATGATTTCAAATTGATGCTTTGGCGACTTAGGAGTTGATGAGGATGGCTCGTAGAGCTATGCATTTTTATTTTATCGCGTGTCGGTGTCATGCTCTGATTTTAACATTGGGGAACGCTTGTCTAGAGTTATTATTAAACTCAATTTTATTTGATATTTTAGTTGGATAATTGTTTTGGTGATTCAAGGCATTGACCTTTGATGATTTTATTTAGGATTTGAAATTATCCAAGTTTGAAGTTATTCCGCTGTATTAAACATGTGTATTTGATAATCAATTGAATTATGTTTCCTCAGTAAATTATGACATATGTATGGAATTTTATTTTTAAGTAATTGTGACGCCCTTTAATACATGTTAACTCTGAATCATTTTACTATTCTTGGGATATTTTAGAAGGGTGTTACAATAGTGGTATCAGAGCATAGTTGGTCATTGTGACCAGTGTCTTGGTATCATTATCCCTTTTGTATGCGACTAGTGCAAGGTAACACTGTCGATACTTGTGTTCTAATGAGCATTGTTTTGTGGATTCTCATAACAATGGCCGGAAGAGGTAACAGAAGAGATGACGCTGCAATTGTTGAGGCTTTGGGAATGCTTGCTGGTGTGATTGGAGGAAATCCATATGGAGCTGGTATTGGTGCTGACAGTCAGCAGTGAAACTTTCAGAGGAACAATCCTCCATTGTGCAAAGGCACGCATGACCCAGATGACGCTCAGAAGTGGTTGAAGGAGATTGAAAGGATCTTCCGAGTGATTGATTGTGCTGAGGATCTGAAAGTGAGGTATGGTACTTATATGTTGGCAGAAGAAGATGACGACTGGTGGGATACTACCAGAACTGAGATGGAGCAAGATGGCACTGTGCTGACTTGGGTTGTGTTCAGAATGGCTTTTCCGAGAAGGTATTTTCCTAAAGAAATTCGGGGAAAGAAAGAGATCAAATTTTTGGAGCTCAAGCAGTGTAACATGATTGTAAGTAAGTATGCTTCTAAGTTCACAGAGTTGGCTAAGTATTATGCTCACTATAAAAATGATGAAGATGGAGAATTCTCTAAGTGTATCAAGTTTGAAAACGGTCACCGTAATGAGATTAAGCAAAGTATCAGCTATCAGCGGATTCACAGGTTTTTTGACTTGGTGGATTGTAGTAGGATTCTAGAAGATGGTATTGCTAATAAGAAAGGGAAGCAACAGATGGGTCGTGGAAAACCGTACGACAGAAATAACCAGAGGTCTGGTGGATGGAAAAGGCCTAGTGGGGGAGATTCTAGTGCTTCAATTAAGTTCTACAATTGTGGTGAAATGGGGCATCGTATTCAGGAATGCAAGAGTACTGATAAGAAGTGTTTCAAGTGTGGGAAGCTTAGGCATGTAGCTAATGATTGTAGAGTGAGAATTGTGACTTGTTACAACTGTGGAGAGGAAGGTCATACTCGTTTGCAGTGCACTAAGCCAAAGAAGGAGCAGTCTGGTGGAAAAGTGTTTGCGTTAGCTAGGCAAGAGACTAAGCCTGATGATCGATTGATTAAAGGTACGTATTTTATTAATGGCACACTAGATTTCGATTATTGATATTGGAGCAACTCATTCGTTCATTGCTTTGGATTGTGCTAAAAGAATGAATTTGGATATATCTGATATGAAAGGAAGTATGGTTATTGATACTCCCGCGTCGGGTTCAGTGACTACTTTGTTTGTGTGTAGGAACTCTCCTATTATAATTTTTGGTTGAGGATTTGATATGGATTTAGTATGCCTACCATTAGAGCAACTTGATATCATCCTTGGAATCAACTGGTTGGAATTCAACCAGGTTCATATCAATTGTTTTGCAAAGACGGTTAGTTTTCCTAAAGTTGTCAGTTTTGAAGATTTGACTATGTCCGTTAAGTTGATGAAGGTAGCTATTAATGACGGCGCGGTAGTGTTTATGTTGTGTTCTTTGATGGAAGTGAAGGGGAAGGCTAAGAGTAATGAGTTACCTGTTGTGAATGAATTTCTAGAAGTTTTTTCGGAAGATGTTAGCGAGTTGCCACCTGAGAGAGAAGTGGAATTTGCTATAGATTTGATTCCTGGAACTAGTCTGGTGTCGATGGCGCCGTATCGCATGTCGGCATCCGAATTGGAAGAACTGGAGAAGCAACTAGAGGAGCTTCTTGAGAAGAAATTTATTCGTCCGAGTGTTTCATCGTGGGGTGCTCCTGTGTTGTTGGTTAAGAAGAAAGAAGGTTCGATGAGACTGTGTGTTGATTACAGGCAGTTGAATAAAGTTATGATCAAGAATCGATATCCATTGTCGAGGATTGATGATTTGATGGATTAACTGGTTGAAGCTTGTGTATTCATTAAGATTGATCTGAGATCTGGATATCATCAGATTCGTGTAAAAGCGCAAGATATTCAGAAGACTGCATTTAGAACGAGGTATGGACATTATGAGTATTCTGTTATGTCGTTTGGAGTTACTAATGCACCTGGTGTTTTTATGGAGTATATGAACAGGATATTTCATCCGTATCTTGATAAGTTTGTGGTGGTTTTTATTGATGACATTCTGATCTACAAAAAGAGTGATGAAGAGCATGCAGAACATCTCAGAATTGTGTTAGATTTGTTAAAGGACAAGAAGCTTTATGCGAAGTTGTCTAAGTGTGAATTATGGTTGAGTGAAGTAAGATTTCTTGGTCATGTGATTTCCAAGAATGGGATTGTTGTTGACCCTACGAAGGTAGAAGCGGTATCTCAGTGGGAGGCGCCGAAAAATGTTTCTGAAATTCATAGTTTTCTTGGTCTTGCAGGTTACTATAGAAAGTTCATTGAGGGATTTTCAAAGTTAGCATTGTCGTTGACTAAGTTAACAAGAAAAGGACAAGTGTTTGTATGGGATTTCGAATGCGAAAAAGGTTTCCAAGAATTGAATGAGAGATTGACTAGTGCTCCGATCTTAATTTTTCCGAATCCGGCGTAATCTTTTGTTGTGTACTATGATGCTTCATTGATGGGTTTACGTGGTGTTTTGATGCAGAATAAGCACATAGTAGCTTATGCTTCAAGACAGTTGAAGATTCATGAAAGGAATTATCCGACTCATGATTTGGAGTTGGCAGATGTAGTATTTGTTTTGAAGTTGTGGAGGCACTACTTGTATGGTTCTTGATTTGAGGTATTCAGCGATCATAAGAGTCTGAAATATCTCTTTGATCAGAAAGACCTCAATATGAGCTTATGGATAGTTGATGAACTTTCAACATTTCTAAATTATCTCTAGGTGATCCTTTGATCATTCAAGGTACTTGGCATTGGTGAAAATTTATCATGATGTATCTTCCATGACCTTGGTCTTGATCACTCTTGTTTTTTACTTGTGCTACATATTTTAGGAGTATGATTTCTATCATATCTCTAACATTTAAGGTACATAGATTGTTATTGACCGGCCTCGTATAGTATGCGCTTCTACATAAGCGCGTCTGTGACTACTTAACATAACACTATATTTGTCTCGAATCAGAAACTAACTCTATCATTTATTGTACTAACATTTACTTTATACAACTTTAAATTCCTCATTTTATTTACCGATTTTACTTTATGTCATTTACTTTTAGCATTTACATTTCATATAACTTGTTTATGATTCCACATTTTTTCCTTTGTCCACTTGGACATATGTTTATGTTTATGCACTTTTTACTTTGTCCACTTGGACCTTTATTTTGTGCTTAACTCATTAATAATCCAACTTGAACATTAAAACACTTAAGGCACTTCTCTAACTACTAGTTACTATCCTGGGCATATTGGAGTTGTGGATCTCTTGGATATAATATTAGAAGCTTTGATATTTGAGACCTTAGTACCCTGTTGTTATTCCGTCTGAGATCCTTAGGGTTTACTCTAAGGCATTGGGTTGAATTTTCTCTATGTGCAGGTTATCTTGAGTTCTATGCTTTGTAATGGGGAATTTCTTTGTATACAACCGTTAATCTGTCCAGTTTTTGTCAATAAAGACTTTGTTTGGTTTTTAATTCACCTGGAGCTTGGTATTCATTTGAGTTTTTGTATTATGCTTGCTTGGCTTTTAATCTAGAGGATGATAATTCTACATTGAGTTCTTTATGTCAAATGTTGGCTTCTTGTTGGTTAGACCGCTCTTTTCCCTATATTTTACTTTGTGTACATAGGATAGTCCCTTATGTTGGTTCTATTGATTGACAACAATTTTGGTAAAACATTCTGCTAAGAAATGTCTTGAAGTTTACTGAAGTAGCAAATGTCACAACAGATGTCCTGACATGTGTAACTGACTAAAGTGCATATTTTTAGGAAGTCAGTTTGTCATTATTTGTGTGCTTCGATTAAGGGAGCTGGTGAAATGTCCTCAGCTATATCTTTGGAGTTTTATTTTCCTGGTTTCACGGAGAGAAGACATGAGGCGCTGAAGACTTGTGAGTAAAGCAACCCTAGTTGCTGTTACTATATTTAAAGGGCTGCAATCCTTATGTTGCAGTTGGCCATTCCAGTTTAGAGAATTTTAGTTTTTACTTTTGGTTGTTCGTTATTTTGATTGTTAGTTGTTTATTGTGAGCCTCTCTTGTTAGTTACTTGAGAAGGACGTTTTTAAGTTGTTAGATTTCAATCACCATAAGCTTTGAAGCAAGCGTGATTGTATGTCTTTGAAGAGTATCTTCAGTCTTTAGTTGTTTTTAGTATCACGGATTGTGGTACTAAGAGAGTGAGCGGAGGATTCTCATATCTAAGTGTGGTATCTTAGATAGAAAGATCACTAGGTAGTTTGATTAAGTGAGGAGGTTTAAACGGGAAAGATTTAGCTCCGAATTAATACTACTAATAGTGAACTTCATCCCTGGCTTGGAAGCCCTCAAATGTAGGTTAGTTAGAGCCGAATTGGGTTATCAATTCTCTGTGTTTTTATTGCTTTCTGCACTATTATAGTCTATTTTGTTTAACTGTGAACTAAGCAGATATAAGTGTCGTGACATTACCTTCGACATCTCATATTTGATACCAGAATTTCACCTTCATCTCTTCATATCTTCTTTAATTTCAAAATCTTCTCCCTCCTTTCAAAACTCTTTTTGTTTTTAAAACTTGAACCACTTTCATAATAAACTTGGACTTAGGTCCACACATCATAGTCCCTTCGATACAAAGATCATAGTCCCTCAATGTTGCCTACGAATACATGATCTCGTCCCTCAGTTGTTGCTTACGAAAAGTGATGATCGTCCCTACGAATGTGCTATGATACTCCTACAAGTTGCCTTCTATGACCATCTGATGTCCCTTCGAATGTCTCTTCACATCCAACGAATAGGGTTACCTACCAACTAATGGTATGGATAACACTATTCTAAAGGAAAGTAAAATAACACGGAACGCTGGTAGGTAATAGACTCTTAATTGCTTGCTCTATCAAAACACTTTTCACACCTCACACTTTCAAAACTTTTCAAAACGCTTTGTATACATTCCAGCGTGAATCATTACAAAGTTTCTTTTCCAAAACGAAACATTTCCAAACACTTCGTATACATTCCAGCGTGAATCATTACGAAGTCAAAGCGAAATGACTTTTTTTCAAAATCTTTTCAAACACACACAAAAAAGCAAATATAAAGTGAGCTAAAGCAATTAAGAGCCCGTAGATAACTACGGATGGAAAGGGTGATAATACCTTCCATTTTCATAACCAACTCCCTTACTCAGAATCTAAACGAAGGTCTTTTCCTGTTCTTTTCACCTTCCCTTAATTGGATAAAAGAAAAGTTGGTGGCGACTCTTGCTATCTGCAACATTTGCGATCAAACACAAAACAAAACAAATCAGTTCTCCCACCGTGTTACAGAACTGGCGACTCTGCTGGGGAAAATAAAGAGAGTTTACCTTAGGGTCTTTAGATCACTTTATTGCTTTCTGTTTGATTTGTATGCTTTACTTTTGAATTATTTTCAATGCCACGTTGGCATTTTATTTATTGTTATTTTAAGTTTAAAAAATTATATCCATAAATATGCTAAAATTTTGTTGGAAATTGGAGTTGAACCCACTCCATTCATGTAAATTAATAACAAACTCACTATTATTAAGAGTGAATTGCAGAGAGCCGTCAGCTGCACTTGTAGTTGAGATCCTTTGTAATCACCTTAATGAGAGTTTTTCGTGTTGTAAGAATATTTGGAAAGAATTGTGGTTCCTACATGGTGCTCGGCGCATAACAACTACATATTTTTTTTTATTGCGTATTTAAAATTATTATTATAAATAGAATTAAAATATAATATAATATTTTATATTAGGTTGATTATTGTTATGATTAATTTTTTGTTGCGATATATTATATTTTATTAAATATATTTATTTTAGAAAAATAAGAATTAAATTAAAAAAAATTGAATTTAATAGAAATAACTAAATTAAATTTAATAGAAAACAAAAAAAAAAGATTTAACAAGTAGTATTTTTATAATTTAAATAAAAATAAATTATGAATATATTTTGGTTGAAAAGAATTATTAAGAGAGTGTAAATTAATTTTGGTTGAAAAGAACTATTAAGAGAGTGTAAATTAATTTGATTATAATAAGGAGAAGTAATAATTGAAAGAAAAAAAAGGCAGCCCAGATAATGAGAGAGAGGGCACGATCCAGATCCAGATCCAGAAAGAAAAAGCAAAAGAGTTAAACGACGTCGTATGAAAACGGAAACGAAAAACAAAAATTATAAAAATTTCGCCGTTGCCGGGGATCGAACCCGGGTCACCCGCGTGACAGGCGGGAATACTTACCACTATACTACAACGACCGAGTTGTAGTGTGGTTTCTGTCGTATAATATTAATATATTTCATGCGAACCACCATCATCAAGATAACACGTTTGTGGCTGTGCCAATGTTCCCTTACATTATCTCATTCTCATCCGTGTGTTTCATCATACTGTTACATTCAAATCAAAATAATGTCCAATTAATCAATACTCACTACCAATGGCCTTCTCCTCCTCTACTAATCAAATTAAACAATATATTGAATTTTAATTTAAATAATTAAATAATTAAACAATGCACTTAAAAATACTAATCAAATTATAATCTCATTTATTACAAAGTATCAATAAATTATTATAAATTAAATCCTAATATTCAAAACCTTCAAATAAATCAAATAACAAACTAACAATAATATTTAGTGGATCAAATATTACAAATGTTACATTTTAATAGTGTATAAATTAAATAATTTTTTTTTAAAGGGACCGGCTTAGTATCGACCGTTGCAAGGTGCCAACGGCGGTAAAAAGTGGGGGAGCATTGTGGATTCGCACTTGAGGAGGAGTGTTGAAATAATATGCAAGTGTGACTAAAATGACTACAATAAATTTTTTTGAAAGTTAAGAAATCAAAATGACACGAAAAAAAAGGTTAAGAGACCAATGTGAATCCAAGAACATAATTAAGAGATCGAAATGAGTATTTTGCCTTTATTTTTGCTCTCTTTCTATAACAACGGTTAGTATAATAATCGTGATTAAACAATTTGTTTTTTTTTTTTTTTTTAATTTTAGTTTTGTTTTTCTATATATTCCAAACCTGTATTTTATTTTTACGATTAACATGTATACAAATTATCAGATATATCATAACCTATATACAAAATAAATAACTCGTATATTATATATATATATTAGTTAAATATTCACAAAAAATATTATACATATATTAGGAAACAAAAATAAATTTACAACCATCAAAGACAAATTCATGATAAAATACCAACCCTTTCAATAAACACATTTAACATAAACGCCTAACGTTTACAAACATCTTCTAAGTAATTTAGAGAGAAAATAGTCTTGTCGTTGAACTTCTTCATAAAAAAGTGGAGAAAAAAATTAAGTATCACATATTTTGAATTATAATAGCATATTACTTTAACATTAATATGTTGTTTCTAAAAACATTTCTTAACATTGTATATATCTTATTCCACACATCAATAATGCTTAAAGAGACTGTGTTATACATGTGTTTCATTACATAATAACCACAATCACATCTCTCTAGTTATTTCCTAGTCTACAAATTTAAACATTTCTCCTGAATACATATAACCATACATTTTAGGAATATATAAAAGTTAACGTCACAAGTTATCCACTTACCATGAGCTCACAATTTTGGAAATTTTTTCTAGAGTTATTCATGCTATAATGTCTCTCCACAACACTGTATAAATAAATTCAAAGATAATTACAAGTTTTTACACACTAAGATAATTACAAATTCAAAGAAAAAATGAATAAAAATTTCTGAATTACATTGAGTTAAATACTACCATGCCATTAGAGGAGAGTTAAGCTTGCATGATCCACATGAAACTCAACCATGTCATTAGTGGCAGGTACTGACTTCATGATTAAAACACAAACAATCATTTAATAAATTATTCATGGGTCAATACCTACCACTAAATCAATCAACATGTTAGAAAAATTGAATCGAAGAGAAGGAATCGATAAGAAGTTATTGATCAATTAAATCCAAAAAGCTAATAGAAAAAACCAAAAGAAATATCCTTGAATAAGAATCTGACACCTCAATATCCACAAAAAATTTAACAAAAACTAGGTAAGAATCATCACAAAAATAATTGCAAAAAGTTCGAGAAACAAAAGAAAACTAAAGGAAACAGGATGGTACATGGATCCAAGGAGAGTGTTAAAAATCAAAGCCTAAGATTTGGCCAAAACGGAATCCAAAGTCCATCAGATTTTCAATATAAACTCAACATATTATCCATTTATTCAATTTTCTGATTAATAAAAGAAATAAATAAAATTAAAAATAAAAGAAAGGAAACGAAACGAAACGACGTTCTCATACCAGGATTTAGTGACGACTCAGCTTCTCATCTTTTTAGAGAGGAGAAGATTAAGTGTAAATATAACATTTCTCTATAATATACTATATACTACACACATACTATTTATATATGTAATAGTCCTTTCACATCAAATATTTTACAAGATCAAGTTACTGTTGCAACATGAATGTCACTTTTATAAATTACTTTTATAATCAACTTGTTGTTTGTTTGAAGTATAGAGAATATTATTTATCATAATTTAAAATATATATTACCTTTATTAAAATATGATATATGCTTAAGATTTAGTTTTGGTGCCATTCATAAATTAAAGAGAGGCATACATTATTTTCTCATTCTTTTATCCATTTTGAATTGAGCCTTAAAACTCTAATTTATTAAACATATTAATTTTTTTAATTTTTCATAAATTATTTTCTTTCTAATTAATTAGTTTCATAAGAAATTTTTTCTAATACTTTCTAGAAACAAAGTTACTTCTTCGCCTAACTTAGAAGAATCAAAAACTCAACATCTAAGTGAGAGTATTAAAGTTGTTGATTATGAATGGTTGGATATAGATTCAAGAGTTAGGCCTCCAATTTCAAGCTATCATCCTGACATCCAAAATGAGATAAGAAAAGCTTATTTAAAAATAGATCGTCACCAACCTCCTCACAATTTCGTTTATTCTTGCCGGTAGCAATTGCAAGCATGAAATGTGTTTTTTCAGCTATGAAGTTTGTGAAGAGTAAATTATGTAACAAAATGATTGATCAGTGGTTAAATGACCGCCTTGTAACTTTTATAGAAACATATGTTCCTGGAATAATTAACAATGATGGTATTTTACCTCACTTTTAAAAATGAATGATAGACGATTTTATAATGTATTGCGCATAATATTATTCATTTTTAATATGATTTAGTTCACAATTTATTTCATGTTTAGCTACACTAATATATAATGTATGGCCATCCGCCCCCGACACACATGCATGATATGTTAGTCCAATAATTTAATCCATCACCTATTTTCAATAGTGTGCTTTATAAAGGAATTAGCAATTCATGTTTGCTATTTCTACACCAAATTCTACACTCAAATACTTACACCAAACATTTGTTCACAATATTTATACGCTGAATATTATTTTTTTAATAAGTAATATATTTTATAAATAATAATATGAATAATATGTGAACAGTGCCAGAACAGTACTTGTGAACAGTGTCGATAAATAGTGTTCGTGAATGATATATGAATGGTAAAATAAAATTGGTTAATAAAATATAAAAAAATGGTTAATAAAGTGATGAAGTTGTTGAATATAATTTCTTGTGTCAAAAAATATTTGATTAGATTTGATTTAGGAGTGTGAAAACAGTTTGTTACACATATTTGATTTTAGATTTAGATAGATTTGATTTAAATCTAAAATCGAATATATTTGATTTGGCCTAGGGAACAAATCAAATATATTTGATTTGGCTTAGGTAGAAAGTTAACCTAAATCTATAAATAGAGGGAGTATCCCCTATTTTTTGTAATTGAATTCATTCAAAGTATTTTGCAGTTGCAAAGTGAATAATAAAGTTTTCTACAGTTTGTGGACAGAGAGAAACTCTGCAGAAAATTGTGTGGTGATATCAATCTTATTCATCAAAATTAGTAGAAATGCAGAAAACTGTGTGGTGATATCAATCTTGTTCATCAAGATTAGTAGAAATTCATCATAGATTTTGGTGGATTTCCAACAGAAATTGGTTAATAAATATCCAAATATTAAAAATAATTTTTAGTAGTAAAATAAAATTAGTTAATGAAATGTAAAAAATTAGTTAATGAAGTTGTGAATTTGATTAATAATCTGTTCAGATATTTAGTAATTATAAAATTAATTAATAAAAGGTAAAAAGTTAGTTAATAAAGTTATAAAATTGGTTAATCACATAATTTTGTTTTTTATATATATATATATATATATATATATATATATATATATATATATATATATATATATATATATATATATATATATATATATATATATATATATATGTCAAATATTTGATGTTTAAAATATTAAAAATAAATACGGTGTCGAATATTTGATGTTCAAAACGTCAAGAGTAAATACGATGTCACACATATACAATATCGAATATTTAATGTTCAAATATCACATGTCAAGTAGAAAATGGTGTATAAATATCATTTTTGTTAGCGAATACTATAAGTGCTTCTTTTGGATACAAAACATTTTGATTTTTGAAAGGTATACAGGTTGCCACTCCTATAGTACTACATTCTTTTTTCCATCTTCTGCTATATCTTTGAGGCATCAAAATATAGAAAACTTAATAGGTGGAATGATGAGGGGACCACCCATCTATTGGAGAATAAATTTGTCTACATTTTGTTATCTTTTTTTGTTATTGTTTCTGTTAGAAAATATTCATATATAATTTTGTATTCTTAGGAGGCTTGTCCTAGAGTACTTCTCTATAAGAAGTTTCGTGTATTTTATATAAATTAAAAAATATAATTATTGTTGTATGAAAAAAATTTATATATCATTTTATATTATTGTTTTTTATTAATTGTTGAAAAAAAAATAAAAAAATTGAAAGAAGAAAGAGAAGTATATGATACTTTCTCTCTTTTAAAATAAGTATCGTTTTAAGAAAAAAAAATCTATTTTAAAATAAATATCATTCTCATTTTTTAATATAAATATGATTGCTATTTTTACAATCATGTTCTTCAATTATTAATTTTAATTTGTGCATTATTTTTTCAACTAGGATTGTTCAAAAGAACAAAGAATCATATCAAATCGTCGAATCACATGAAATTGAAGTTAAAATAACTCAACCATTATTAATGGTTAGTGAATCAAACTTATATTTTACTAATAATTCTAGAACTAAACCATTAAACAATTAATCAATCTCAAATTAAATATGAACCGAACCGTTATTACTTAAGTTTTAAAATTGAATTTTTTTAAGTTAAAAAAGGCGATTTTTTAGAAAAATAAAAAGAGTTGTTTTTTTTCAAAATAAAAAAGTTTTTTTTTAAATCAAAAAGTCAATTTTTTAAAAGTAATTCAATTTTTCCAAAAAATTTAAAAAATCATTTTTTTCAAACATTAAAAAGTCAATTTTTTCGAAGATAAAAAAAGTCTTTTTTTAAAATCAAAAAGTCATTTTTTTTGAAAATAAAAAAGTCAATTTTTTCGAAAATAAAAATAAAAAAGACAATATTTTCGAAAATAAAAAACAATTTTTTTTGAAAATAAAATAGTTGACTTTTTTGAAAAAAAATCAATGTTTTTGAAAATCAAAAATGAATTTTTTTAAAAATGAATTTTTTTCGAAAATAAAAGAATTCATTTTTTCTTTAAATCAAAAAATTAATTTTTTCAAAAATAAAAAAGATTAGATTTTTCGAAAACAAATCGACTTTCTCGAAAATCTAAAGGAAATTTAAATAGGCTTGTTATTAAAAAAAATTAAAAACTTAACAAATGGGTTAGTTTGGTACGGTTTTGAATTCCGTTGTGTTATGCGAAACCAAAAATTGAAGTGGCAATGAGTGGTTGTTCTCTCAAATGTTGGCGTTGGTGGTCTCCTCTTCATCAATGACATAACATGGGACAGCTTCACAACATAGTTTCATCGGCGGTATATTGCCGTGCAATGAGGAAGAAGAACCTTGTCAAGAATCGTCACCGTTGATGGAGCTCGATGACAGTTGTAAGGACCCTAGCTTGGGATGCGTTTCTTTCATTTATGGATGTAGTGTTTTCTTGTTTGAAGTCTTGATTTGGAAGCATATTCATGCAAGATGGAATGGAATAAAGTAAGGACATTGATTGAATATATTGCCAATGGGATCTTGATTGATACATTGATTGGCATGAAAATCTTGTTAGTTTGGCATTTAAAATGTAGATCATACATTACTATTGATTATTGATGTTGTTAAAGCAATGAAATCATAACATATTTGTTTGTATTGTGAATCAAGTTTTGGGCCATTCCTCTACTCAGAATTAAGTTTTGAAACCCGGGCGTTGGCTGTTGGTGAAGGGGTTGAGACCTGAGAGTGGGCTTCTCTCAAAGTTTTAGGTTCAAAACCTCCTAGCTGCTATCAATTCTTTTGTCAAGTCAGTCTATAGAGAGCTTTGCTCAACCTTTAAATGGTTCCCACGGGTGGAAGGTAAAATTTGTCCCTTAGGATAAGTCGGTCACAAAGTTGGATACCAAGTTTAAAAAAAAAAACAAAATTAAGTTTTGTACAACAAAAAAAAATCATTATTGAAGGATCAAAATATGAATAAATTCTAACAAACTTAACTCTATTTAATGCTATACAGATTGAACTAGCCTATTTCAGATGAAGAAAAGTTTACCATAATCTAGTCCAAACTCATATGCAATTAAACGGAAAAATAAGAAGATAAGAGAAAGAGCAGCTGGGATTAACTGTTAAGTAAGCAAAAAAATATAAGTCACCCAGTTGCATAAACATATTACATACAAATAAGACAGAAACTAAATCAAAAGCACATAAAATTTAAAACCTTTTCAAGACATACTTAATTTAAGCTCTTTTAACAGGATCAAAGTTGGAAACTCCAATAACAGCTCCAAGTATAGCTGTTAGCACAGCTCCACCAGCAAAAATGCTTAGCAGAAAGTTCTGAAGAGAAGGGGTGAGATCAGATCCAGCTGCATGAGCCACATCAGGTATAACCATGGAAGCTGTCAAGGATGCAGCTGTGAGTGCTGTCACTGCCTTCTCTTTCAAAGATGCATTGATCTGAACCTTGGATTTTGACTGTGTGGTCCTCTTTGGTTGTGTTACTGGTAATGGTCTGAATAGGGATTGGGAGGATGGATTTTTCAGCTTGTTTTGGGTGGAAGAATAAAGTGGCAAAGCTGTTGCAACAGAAGCAGAAGCCATTTTTTTGGTCTTGTTTGTTTTGCTTGTGATGTTTTCTGCTGAAAAGTTTTGTGGTATGATACTCTGATAAGGTAATGGTTACACAAAGATTTTGATAGGTGGAAATTGGAGATTTTGAGATGAGGTGGCAGATTTTGGTTATCCTAGGTGGAACATTCTCTACCTGATATTTGGAAGATAAGGTTATCATCTCATAAGTTTACACTTAGCATAATCTTAATATACGTTCACGTTACTGGTCGTTAGATGAAGATCAGACAATTTAGAATGCCATTGAGGAAAAGGAGCAAAAAAATCTCCATACAACAAACATCAGAACAGAAGTAATGTTGAACCTTATGACAAAATTTTACATTGGTTCCACTTCAAGGTTTAAACATAAGACTCAAAAGAGTCTTGAATACTTGATAGTCATATACAAAACTTTTGATATTATTGTCTATTAAGGCCTTTACTTTCACTATACATAGAACCACTCCCCACACTCATGACTTATGAACAAAATCAACCAAAGAAACACATGCATGAAATTGCATAGCAACGAGTAAGAAACATCATTTGAGATTAACTGGTATCATGTTCTATCTGTCTGATATGAACACCTTGATGAAGAAGGTTGTATCTGATATTGAGTTCTTCAAATATCTTCTTTACTTCCATCACTAGTTCACTTGTCCTTTTGCATTTCTCCCCAAAGTCTTGAAAATTCATTGTGTGATTAACATAAAGACCCATCTTTATCTTATTTACATTTTCAATCTCCTTCACTACCAGGCTAAAATATGGATGCCAGTATTGTGGATTCCTCTCCAAATACCTCTGTACTTTTTCTTTCAGGGCTCCAATTTTCTCTGCTGGTGTCGTAAAATCAACAGAAAACTCTACACCTTCAGACATATTCGGGCTTCTGTAATAATTGCTAATCGGTTTTATGGCGAGGACAGAATTTGGATAATACACTTTTTCATTATTAAGCTTCAAGAATACTGTTGTCAGTATATTCATTTCTTCAACCATTAGCTGCCAGAAATTCGAAAGCATTATAAATATAAATACGTGAATTTTAATACAATCACAATTTAATTTGGCTGCTATAAGTTACCTCGACACCATCTATAACACATCGATCGCCAACGTCAAATGGATGCATTACAAACACCAAGACGATGGATTCAAATATATTCTTGCACGTGTTTCCGAACATGAAAGCTGCAAGTACTAGCTGCGATGAGAGGAATACAAGTACTTTTGTTGTTGCAATCTCCATTAGAAGAAGCCACACTACTACGATCACCACTACTAGGAACGCTGTCACTAGCTTGTTTAATTGTTTAACCGCTGTTTTAGTATCGCTTAAGGCGTGCGCGAGTGCTCTGCGTTCTTGATATACCTTCAACTGAAAAATAAAAACATTATAGTTCAAACATAATTTTAATCCGTCATGATGGTTATGACAAATTTTAAGAAACATATAAAACCTTACCACCCAATGTGCTAAAGATTTTCTGTTAATTAGCCCTGTCTCTGCATGAGCCAGTAGGGGAAATACCAAAAGAACTTCTTCCTTATTCATGAAGCGGCGGAGTTCATCCTCATCAATGTCCCTATTCATAGTAAGAGCACTTTTAGCATCAACAAAAATGGAAAATACATTTAGGCCCTGTTTGGATAAACATCTTAATTAAGCGTTTGTAGCATAAACATGTATCATATAAGTGCATATGGATAAGCTATTTCTATAACAAAACATAAATAAACTCATTGAACAATTCTATAACATAATAGCTTACTTGCAACAAGGGGAAGCAGCAACATTCTTGAAAACATAATAAGCAGCAGCAGTTGCTTCCATCTCATTAGTAATTTCTTTACCAGTTTGTTCATTTTTTACATCATAAAAACTTTCATCCAGTGAATTAGAGATTGTGGACAGCCTTGAATTCATCACTGCATCTACCAAAATCTTCATAGTCCACGCGGAAACTTTCTCTTGCTTCATCTTGTGAAGTTTCGCCATATCGATAACCTCTTTCTTTGTGCCATCTTTACCAGTTGTACTCGTGAAACTAAAACGACCAAAACTTTGACATCCTCCTATTTTCTCACCCTCTTCCATAAGTGGAGGCCCAGAGAGAGTTTGCAGAACATACTGATGGAAAATCGATTCTTGAATTCGATCAAAGAAAGACTTCACATGGAAATTCGATGCCAAAATCTTTAGCAACAATGTCTTTATAACCCACAAAAATGCTCCAATGAGAAGGGAAACAAGAGTCCATGTTACATCATTCATAATCTTTGCGGCCAATTTAGATCGCTGAACCCCGCGATGGATTACAAGCGTCCATGTGAGAAGAACCAAACTGATCCAAATGAAAACCTGGACACAAGTCTTCATTCCATGGACAAAATAAAGCACCTTTTTCCTCAACAAGAAGTTCATTTCAATCAAGAATACAACAAAGTGCATGAACCATTTGGTAAATAACATGCCACAAAAGGTCACCATAGCAAGCATACACCATCTCCAAAGCGCTAAACTCCAAATCTTTGTCCTTCTAAGTTCCTCAACTGCTAAGCTAACCAGTAAGCAACCTGCAATGCTCACAAACACAACCAACCCGATCGAAACCTTAGTCGTTAGTATCTTACGATTGCCTTTACTAAATTCAACTTTCTTGTAAATAATTTCATCAGGATCCTCATCATCAGAAGAATATGGAGATGTCGTCATAGGTGTTCTAGGCGTGACGACAGAAGTAAACGAAGCAGTTCGATTAACCATTCCGGCTTCGCTATTAGGCGAATATGATCCTTTATTGAATGAGTTCTTATAAGGTGAACCAGCAGCTAATTCTTCTTGCAAATTTGATGAAACAAAATTCTCTTCAAAAAGGTTTCCATCAATAGGGTAAGGTTGTTCACCAAATCTTGATTTAGGCTTGGAATACACTGATCTTACCAAAGATTTCCTTGTGGTGAGGTTTGTAGTGGGAGCTTTTGGGGGTTTATTTGGGCTTGGGGTGAACCTTATCTCTGGGGAAACATAGTTTAAAGGTGGTGGTGATTTTAAAGGAAGCTCATTTTCACATTGAGGCATAGATTCAAACACTTTCAACCCATGGTCATGGCTCTCTCCACCCACATTTGAAATTGTTACCACCACTTCTCTTTTCTTCTCCATCATGCTTACTCCACCACCTTGTTGGTTCTTATTACCATCCATTCACAACCCTGAACATATGACAAAAGAATAAACATGTGAAAGTTGATAAACTATCTAACTTGGTCATAAAAATCAAAATTTTGAAGCAAGTAATGTTGAACAGTAATTAGAAATGAAATGATTAAAACACAATATAGTATTAGTATTATGATAGATAAACAAATATAGAGCATGAAAGAAAATAGACCAAGAAACTAGTTGTCTCTGACAAAAAAGTTAGCTGTGGTTAAGGTTAATAACATGTACGGATTTGTTCACTTTGTACTAGGAATCTAGAATTGACCCTTTTGAATATGATTAATATTTAAGGAATTTAAAGGTAGCTTGACTTACATATACAACAGTGGCTATTACGGCGGTTTTAGCTAATGCCTTTAGAGAAGAAAAGCAGAACATGAAATGTTAATGACAATGGATTAGCTTCTCTAAGGTATGCTATTTATATCAATTGTAAGTTGTTTAAACAAGGATGTCAGGCTATTTTTGCTTTTACAAATGGATACTGTATAGTTTAATTATACTCCTTTCCATCATTATAAACTATCACATAAATATAAATTCTTTTTAGTATTTAAATATAAAAAAGATTTTGTATAAAATGATAAAAGAGTATTAATCACTACTATACTTTTTAATTTTTATGATATTATAATAACATAAAATATTTTTAGAAAATTCATGTAAGCCATCTAAAACCTTCTTAAATCATTCCCGATATAAATTTTGAGTTTTCTAAATTAGAGAGTTTTTTATGTTATGAATAAAAGCAAACCCTCTAAAATCCTCCTAATCCAAATCATTTAATTCTTTCCACTCAATCATTCTTTCTCTTCCCTTTCAAACTCTTAAACAAACGCTTTAAGATATGCATCAGTATTGCTCGTACCGACATGTGTCCTCTCATCGCGCATGAAGCTCTGAGAATATTTGGAAGATAGTAAGAGGTTAGTTCAAGCCGAGCTTGAGTGAAATCAAGAAAACAACCTGACTTTGTTAACTCAACTACAACTAGTATCATACACCAGTAGCAAACATATATGACATTAATGGCAATAAAGGCACGTACGACTTCTTAAACGACTTTGGAAAAGCATTTCACCCTTGCGGTTCATGCTTGGAGGACTGTATAAACGCCACAGCTAGCAAATCTCAAAAAAACATTTCCAATCTCAAAAAAGCATCTCGCTTCTACGCGGCTCATTCTTAAGGATTGTATAAATGTATGAGATCTTAGCCAATCTCAGGAAAACATTTCTCTCATAGGCGGCTCATGCTTGAGAGACTAAGTAAATGTTCGAGTTCTTAGCTGGAATCATGAAGCATTTATGGTCTCAGGAAAACATCTCGCCTCTACGTGTCTCTTGCTTGAGAGACTGTGTAAATTTATGAGCTCTTAACCAAAAATGAAGCGCAGACACCCCACCCCAAACACGATTCTAACACTGACACAATGCGACACTAATAATAATTTAAAAACATTAATAAACTAAACGTAAACACAAATGTCAATACAACTGTTAGACAAAGACACAAACATGCCTTTTTCAGAGATGTCAGTGTTACATAGTTCGACTCATGCTTGAGAGACTTGTAATGTCCGATTTCTTAGTAGGCCCATGTAGGAGTGTTCAAAACTAAACCAATCCAACAGAAAAATGCAAATTGGACCAAATCAAATCGAAATCACAAAAAACCGCATTTGATTCAGATGTGTTTGGGTCTTTTTAACAAAACCCCACGGTTCAGTTTGCTGTTTGTATTTTGCAAACAAAACAAAACTCAATCAAACTGCATTATGTTACAACCTAAATTTTATTTAACTCACATCCAATCCAAACCTAAACCTATTAAAGCTTAGCCTTATGTTTACAATTTTTTATCATCCTCCTATTAAACCTTAGCCTTATGTTTATAATTTTTTATCATCCTCCTATTAAACCTTAGCCTTATGTTTACAATTTTTTTATCATCCTTATATTTATGGTTTCAGTTCTAATCTTCTCAAATCTCTCCTAATATTATCGCGCATTCTTTGCCACATGCATCTTGCCTATTATTCTCTAATCTCTACTCTTTTATATTCTTTCCTTTTCACCTTCTCATTTTTATGCAAATGTTCCATCTTTCAATTTCGTTTTTATCGCACATCTTCTTCTCTAATCTCTCATCTCTTATATTCTTTCTTTTTCGTCTTCAATAATCTCTCATCTCTTCTATTTTTTTGTTTCATTATAATATTTTTGATATTGTTTTATGCTACTGTTTTATGTTTATTATTTCACTTTTGTCTAATCTAATTTTACATGTTAAATGAGAAGTTGTTGTCCAAATATGATGAGTTTTGTTGTTATTTGATAGTGTATAAATGATTAAATACAAATTTATATTGTCATCTATATGTGTATGCATGACTCAATAAAATATTTATAAAAATATATTTTAAGGGATGAATATCCATCCATCAATCCAAAGAATTAATTTAAATATATTTATTTTTTAAAAAATATTTTTATAAATTTTTTTTACATATTTTATATTTTCGAAATAAACACGATTTTTTCGTACTTTCGTAAAAACTCGATTTTTGTATTTTCGAAAAACTCCATTTTTCTAATTATTGTCAAAACTCGATTTTTGTATTTTTCAAAAACTCGATTTTTCCGTATTTATGAAAAACCCAATTTTTTCGTATTTCTTAAAAAATCTTGATTTTTCGGGAAACTCGATTTTTTCGTATTTATGAAAAACCTCGACTTTATAACATTTTTTAGGGGTGTTCGCGGTTCGATTCGATTATGAAAAACCTTTCGATTAAAAAAATTCAATTTTTTTTTCGTATTTCAGAAAGAACTCAACTTTATTTTTGTTTTTACGTAAAACTCGATTTTTTTCTTTGTATTTCTTAAATAACTGATCTTTTCAATTTTTTTTCCTAAAAAATTCAATTTTTTCTATTTCCAAAAAAAATTAATTTTTTGTTTTTCGAAAAAACTCATTTTTTTTTCATATTTTCAAAAAGATTTTCTTTTTGTATTTTCAAAAAATTTTGATTTTTTTTATTACTGAAAAAGTCCGGTTCTTTAGTATTTTTGAAAAAACTTGATTTTTTTATCTTAAAATATTTTCCGTATTTCGAAAAAAACTCTAATTTTCATATTTTCAAAAAATAGTTTTTTGAATTTTAAGTATGTGATAAAAATAATTCGATATCTTTTTAAAATATGTTGAATGGATCGGATATATATATATATATATATATATATATATATATATATATATATATATATATATATATATATATATATATATATATATATATATATATATATATATATATATATATATATATATATATATATATATATATATATATATATATATATATATATATATATATATATATATATATATATATAATTTTAACTTATTTTTTATGTAGTAGATATATTGAATTAATTTTATCTTAATAGATTCAATTGCTCTCTCTAATAACAAATATCATTTTTAGTTTAAAATAATTTTTATTATCATTTTTAATTGTAGTAAGTTATCGTGTGTATCATTATTAAGTTAGCATCTTTAGCTTTCCATTTATGATAATAGTTAATTCTTCCCTCCTATAAAAATATCTCATTTGTAACATTTTTGTTTAAATAAAAATATTTTTTTTCTATATTAACTTAATTTTTTTATATGAAAGTATATAGTAAAATATTAATTAATTTTTTTCTTATATAACCACTAAAAAGAAACATAATAATTATTGAGATTCTTTTAACGGGCCAAATCTAAATCAATAGACATGAAGTGAGGGGTAGCAGTTAGAAGAAACTTCGATTTTGCTTCATAAGAAAAAAAATCACAAACAAGCAAAGTAGGGTCTGAAAACTGAAAAGGATTACAAATTCATTGATTAAATTTCTCCTTAGCCGACTTAGATTTTTAATTAGTATTAAAGAAAGAATGATGGTTAATGATAATGCAACGAATTTAGACTTAGATTTTAATATTAAAATAAGGGAAATCTATCAAATTTTCCGAAACACTAGTTAAGAGACTTAAAAGATAAATTAAGTATTTTTTAATAGATTAAAATATAATTTTTTTGATATAAAAGATGCGTATTTAATGTATTAAAAATAAAAATAATTAATTTTTAAAAAAATATTAATTGTATTTAATACATTAAATATACAATATTTTCTTTATTTAGAATTCGAGACACTAGTTAGCATCACCTTAAAATAATATTTTAAGGGTTGAGATACTTTAATAAAGAACCATAAGCAGAGCAAAGTAGGACTAATCCTGTTACAAATTATGCCCTCTTTGTCTATTTCACACAAATTAGGAACTATAGATTTTTTTATTATTATTTTGAAAAGATATAGAAAAAGAAAAATGAGTGTTTCAATAATGGACATTCCTACAACATCCATTAACAATGCTAAACAGAGACAAGACATGTGTTTATGCATCATCACAAAAATCCATATGATTAACACCTAAATTAAATTAATAAGGAAGTCAGCACAAGCGTTTCTTCTATCAAAATATCTGGTGGATAGAGAATTTTCAATCTTCAATAAAATAACATTGAATTAGCTATAAGAGATTAGCATAACGGGAGATCTGATCTCTTTGATTTTTTGCCATTAAATGGAAAACGTGAAAGGAGTTAGAAAGAATAGGATAGGATTTACAGATAGTTTTATTTAATTTAAATATTTACGCTATAAGATGAATAGTAATTTGATTGGTTATTTGTTGGAATATCTGAATTCTGCATAATGAGATTGTTTTTGAGAAATTAATGGAATATTCTGGATGTTGTTTGGAATATCAAAATTTCAGTTTGGAGAGGTCTCTCATTGGAGATATTTAAGTAATAAAGTAATGTTTACATTATTTACACTAAGAAATGATATTTAAGTAATGATATTTAAGTAATAAAGTAATGTTTACATTTTCCATTCCCATATCCTATTATAGCATAGCATGTCATGTCTTGTGTCCAATTTCAACAATATATTGTATATCTAAACTCTTTTATTACAAGATTGACATATGACATTTATTTTTCAACTTTCACTAATTAAATCACAATTAAATATTACATGGACCCATTCTCTCTCTTGATTAAAATTTCTAATCTCTCTCACATTTTCTCCCACACTTGCTCATTTTTATTTTAAATTTTTATTTATTTATTTATTATAACTAAAAATATTAATAATCAATTTTTTAATTTTAATAAAATAATTTTTTAATTTTATCTCACGGGTCACTATCAACACAATATCTATTTTATTTTAATTAATCATTATCTTAAATTTAAGAGAAAAAATTATTTTAAATTTTTTTTTTCATCTCACGAGTCTTTTTTTTAATTATTATTTAATACAATTAAATTATATGATTATAATTTATTTAATAATTAAGTAAATCATTTCAAATTTTGCATATATTGAAATACTTTTTATATCATATTAAATAAATATATATGTACGATCTTACGTGTATCTGATTAATTTTTAATATAATATAGTTAATACTTTTTTTTTATATTTAATCATATCAATATATAATATTTGGATCACTCTAACTTTTTTTTTTGAATTTTAAAATTAGAACTTGTTGTATTGGATGGTTTTAAACCATTGGAATAAAGCAAGACATTTTTTTTTTAAATTTCTACCCATTATCACTTAAAAATATGTTGTTATTAAAATGAATTTTTATCTACTCAACTCAAAAAGTTGAATTGTATATTTTTAACCAATCATAATGTAAATTCTCTTGGAATTGGTTGAAGATACCCTATTTAAATTTAGAGAAGTGATGCCTATTATTAGTTGTTTTTTTATAGGAAGGCAAATCCTTTGACTTGTTTTAAGTGAAATTTACTACAGTGGTGGACATTTATAACTCAACACACTTTATTTGAGATAGAAATAGAGACGAGTAAAACCATGTGTCATTATGATTTGGAAATATCCATGACAATGATAACAAACATGCAGGGAATTAATTTTGTCTAACTCTAATTAGACAAGTATTTTCATTCAAATTCCACACGCGTTGTTTTAGTAAAATCTAATGTGAGCACTAAAATTGATGCGGTGATAAACGCGCGTATGCTATTATTAATGCACCTCAAATCCTCAATGTCATGATAGCGCAACGATGGCGACCAAAAGTGATACTATTACTATGCCAGCAGCACGTATTCGGTGGAGAATAATGATACTATAAGACAAAGATGGTTGACATTTGCTATTGCATTGTCAAGCAAAATTGTAATTGCCCCATTGTTGTTGAGGCTTGTGGGGTGAGTGTGTACACGCTTCCTGCATTTTCATAGTCATGTCGTGCTTTTTTTTGTTGACAAGAAGCCATAATGTGATCTGGATTATTATGGTCAGGAAAATTGCTTAAGGATGTCTCTCATATTAATATTTCCTCCGGTCTCACGATAAGTGATAAGTGATCCAACACATCATCTCACATATATTAAGAAAAATATAGAAAAGTAAAAGAGAAAATAATATTTTTATTATAGTACTCATAATTATGTATTAAAAATTATAAAATTTATAGAATTGAAAAACGTGTATTAAAAATCGAAATAGGTCATTTATTTTAGGACACAGTTTTATTTCTTTTGGGACATTCACTATAGAATGGAGGTAGTATAATTTTAGGTTATGTAGAGTTTAGAGGGGAGAAAAAGAGAAGAGAAGAGAGGATTTTAAAATTTTAAAAGAATTTTTTTTTAAATTTTGTTTAGAATGATAAAATAATATTTATCGTTAATGTATTTTTAATTTTTGAAACACTACAACAATAATAATTATATTTGAACAAATTGATTAAACTATTCAAAATGCTTCAAAACTGTCTTTTAATATAAATTTTGATTTCTCTTAAATCACTACTAAAAAGTTCGTTTTTAGTGACCAAAATAGTAACTGAAAATATGAAAAATCGATCATTAAATTCATCAGTGACTAAATTCGCGACCAATATTTTGCAGTAGCGAAAACCCTGGTCGCTAGTCCGTAGCAACCACCTTAGAGACCTATCGTTAGTGACCAATTTAGAGACCGATATCAGCGACTGATTTCAGAGACCATTTTTGTGACTGACTTGAAATTGATTTCTCTTCTCGTTGTGACTGAATTAGCAACCGATTAGGAAGCAATGTATGGTAAATTCAGTCTCTATTTCTGTCTCTAAAGTCCTAGTTTATTATTATTATTATTATTATTATTATTATTATTATTATTATTATTATTAATTTACAATTCCTGTAAACAATTATTTAGATCTAATTTCATATCTAAAACTATTTCATACACACAAAATAATTAAACAGGAACACAATATTATGAATATAATATATTTAAGTATTACCAAATACTTATCAAAAAATAAATAATCAATCCAAAACACAACCAAGCTAAATTATCACTATTACACTTGCAAGTATCACTATTACACTTGCAAGTATCATAAGTGAATTGATCTTCAATATTAGCAAGACACGTACAAAAGGAGGAATAAATCACTTTCAATTCTTGCGTATAAAAGGTCAATATCCTAACTCAAGAAACAACTACAAAACATAAAAAGGTAAGCCACACTATTACACTTGTCATTCTTGACCCATGTCTTTGCCATCATTATCATCAAACATATCATTATTATCATCAACCACATCATCATTATCATTAGCCACATCACCTTCATGAACTTGATCTCTAATATATGGCATGATACGAAAGTTTAAGCTTCCCATCAATTGTTTTAACATGTCACGAAGTTCATCTCTTTCCTTTCTCATTTCTTCCTTTTCAATTTTTAGTTCTTCAAATTCATATCTTTGCACTCATTCAATTGACAAGGAACTTGAACCACAGAAAAATCAAGTTCATAAGAGATTTTTGGTGTTATAAAAAAAACCAAATCCTCCAAAACTCTTCCAAGCAAAATCTTTCGATTATCTTTACTCAATCCTTCATATTTTTCAAAGCTCTCATCTTTCTTCCCCTCCAAAATCTCATTCATGTTGTGCAACAATCGGAAGAGGGTCGAGTGCGAAGCATCTTTATTTTTGGAATTTTTTATTTGAGCAACACACATCTGTGCGAAACACACCACCTGTCCACCTAAAACTCTAAGATGACGGTGAGTGGATTTTCCCACTTATAAATGCTCAAGTCACCACATTACACTTGTTATATTCTCAATACTCCTCCCCTCAAGTGTGAGTTCAGAATGATCCCCTCAAGTGTGAGTCCAGAATGATCCCCTCAAGTGGAGGCTCTTTCTTCCATATACACTTGTATTGTCGTTGAAACTCTTTCAATGAGACACTCTTTACCCACATATGAGATGCTTACCCTTGTCCATGTAGGGTATTTTTCTATACAAGTAAGTCGGTTCCTTTCTCGAAACCAGGCTCTAATATCAAATGTTGGAACATTCGATTGGATCAATGGAGGTTTTGTGCTTGTGGAGAAGATAAAGTGAGAAATAAGAGAATTAGAGTCAAAGAGAGTAATTGAGGGTGAGAAGATAAAAAATTATTAAATTTGCACACTATATCATAGAGTTTATTTATATAAGCAAGCTACAACAATTTGGATCCAAAATCATAAAGAAAATAAACTGAAAAATCAAAAACACGGGTTGGTAACCGGTTACACCAAACAATGTAACTGGTTACCACAACTAAAAAACCAGAAAATACACTATGCTGTAACAGGTTACCACCCCAAAAACAACTCATTTAGCCTCAAGAAGTGCTTATTTAATAAGTTGAACCCTCCAATCATCTTCTAGTAGCTTATTAAATACATTTGAATTATTATTTACTTCCAATACACCACTTTAATTTAAATTCTCCAAGTTTTCCACGACAATGCTCATCTTCAATCTCATGAACACATCATTTGTGACTCCCTTTGTCAATAGATAAGCAACTTGGTCTTAACTTCAAAAATATCCCAATCTTATATTTCCTTCACTCACCAGATCCCTCAAGCAGTGAAACATCATTTTAATATGCTTGATTCTCCTATGTGAAATTGAGTTCTTAGCAAGATTAATAGGTGAAACATTCTCAATCAAGAGCGTGACAACATCACCCTCATTGCTGCTCAACTTCTACAGTAAATTCATCAATCACATGGCTTGGCACGCATATATCAACGCGATAATATACTCAGCCTCATAAGGCGAGAGTGCAACCACTAGTTCCTTTTAAAACACCAAGAGATTGGTGCTCCTCCGAACATTAAGATGTAACTAACTGTAGACTTTTGATCATCTTTATCTCTACACTAATTGGAATCAATGAAACTGAGAAAATTGTATTTTCTACTTGTATCCGTTGTGGTAAAGAGAATTCTGCAGCCAATAGACCCTTTGGCGTATCTTAGGATTCTTTTGACTCCTGCCAAATGAGACACATTCAATCTCTCCATGAATCAACTTGCAATACCTACACTAAACGCTAAATTTGGCTGCGTATCTCACATGTAATGTAACACCTCAATCAATCACCTATAATGAGTAGGATCCACATCCTACTCATTCTCACTTTTGGACAACTTCAACCTTGCTTCAGCTGGTGTTATGGTAGTATTACAATGATCCAGATTTCAAGAGAATGTCTCCTTTGATGCATGAGCAGTCCCATTTTTTTACTTATGGAACTCTATGCCAAGGAAGTATGTCATAATCCCAAGGTCACTCATCTCGAATTCTTTCATAATCTCACTCTTGAAATTAGAAATACTCTTCTCATTGTTGTCTGTGATCAATAAATCATCCACATATAGATAAAGTATGATCACACCTTCAATTGCATTCGGCTTCACATAAATTCCATGCTCGGACACACATTTTTTGAATCCAACATCAATTAGGAAACCATTTATCTGTTTATTCACAACTCTCAAAGCTTGCGTCAAACCATATAACACTTTTATCAACTTGTAGAAACTATCCTTTTGATTCTTTACAACAAAACCAGGGGGTTGTTCTACATATACCTCTTCTTCAAGAAGATCGTTCAAAAATGCAGATTTTACATTCATTTGATATATTTTCCAATTATTGTTATTCGTAATACCAATAACTATCGGCATGGTTTCAAGTCTAGCAATGAGTGCAAACACTTCATCAAAGTATCTACCTTCTCTTTACAAAAAATCATTTGCAACTAATCAAGCCTTATGCTTGATTATCCCACCTATGGGATTTGCCTTTACTTTATAGACCCATGTCACACCTATTGGCTTCTTACCTTTCGGTAAATTGACAAACTCCCAAAATTTGTTTTTCTCAGATGATTCTATCTCCTCTTTCATTGTACACACCCACTTTGGATCACTTAATGTCTCTTCCGTGTTAATGAGCTCAAATTCATCCATAAGCGTAAAGTGAATGAAATCACCTTCATCATTGATCTCGTTATCTCGGAGTACTTCACAATCTAGGAGTCTTTGAGGAAAACCTATTTTCTTAGTTGTTTGTATAACATTGTCCCCGTTCCAACTTTGACAGATTGTTGTTATGAACTTCCAACAGTATGGGGAGTCAAAACATCGTGCCCATAAACGGTTAGAGGATTATGGTAACCGGTTTAAACTTTTGTTAAACTAGTTCCAAAAGCATCAAAAACCATAAAAGTGTGCTCGTAACCGATTACAACACCTGTAACCGTAGTTCATGACATCTCGACGTGCTTCAATTCATTGACAATGATGTCCCTACTAATCAAGATCCTATTGTTTTGAACATCAAACATCTTATAACCTCCAGTAGGATGATAACTAACAAGTAACATCACCTCAGCGTTGTTATCCCATTTCTTTTGAAGCTGACCCAAAACATGTTGATATATTACCAAAATGAAAATTTTCAAATGAATTAAGCTTGGAATAAATTCATACCATAACTTTTTTGTAATTTCCTTCTCAAGCTTCTTTCTAGGGCACCTATTCAACAAATAGGAAGCTATGGAAACAACTTCTCCTCATAGCTATTTCGTAAAGCTTTTCCCTTTTAACATGTTTCTCACCAAGCTCATGATAGGTTGATTTTCCCTTCGACAACACCTTTTTGCTGTAGTGTATTGGGTGGTACAACCTCATGCACAATCGCTTCTTCATCACAATATTTCCCAAAATCATTTGAGACATATTCACATGTACCATCCGTTTTGAGAACTTTAAGCTTGTGAATGCTTCGCAGCTCAACCATGGACTTTAACTTCTTAAATACATTGAATACACCATCCTTTCTCTTAATTAGGTATGCCCATAGCTTTCTACTAAAATGATCGATTAAAGGGACAAAATACCTATTGCCACCACACGAATCAACTTGCATTGGCCCACACACATTGGAGTACACCACCTCAAGGTCATGCTTTGTCCTATGACCTGCATCCTTGTTGAATTTGTTCTTAAGTTTCTTCCCTTGCATACAATCTTCACAAATATCTTCTAGAATTTTGATCAATGGCAGCCCTGTTACCATACCATTCCTTAATAACACGTCGTGGTCTCTAAAATTGAGATGCCCAAGACGGTAATGCCACAATCACTCATCTCGACTTACTTTTGTAGAAAGACACTTATACTCCATCACTTTCAACTCTATATTGAAAGTCCTATTGGAAGCCATAGGCAATTTAAGGACCAAAACCCTGTTTGCATCCAAAATACGGAAAATCTCGTTTTCTATGTGAATCATGTAATTCTTCTCAAGTAATTGGCCAATGCTTAGAATATTACAATTAATTCCTGGAATTTATAACACATCTTTGATCAAGGAATGACTACCATCCATTCTCATAATCAAAACATAACCGACCTGTCGGCCACTAAAGTGGTGTCATCCACGAACTTCACTTTATTCTTTGTGGCTTGATTAATTTTGAAAAATAAATCATTCCTACCCTTCATATGCATTGAACAACCGGAGTCCAAGTACCACCCCTCATTGCATTGAACCCCATATCAAACAGTCACCATAATGTTTTCTTTCGAATGCATTTCCGCAGCGTTCCCAAAACTACTGCAGATGTTGTCAAGCAATTTTCTGCTATTGCATTTACTGTCCAGCAACTTGCTACTACTGCAATCACCTTCTTTGATCATCAATATGTTCGTGTTTTCATAATTCACCTATTGTCTAGAAACTTTAGCCTTATCACCATGAGATTCCCTCGACTTAACACTACAATCACGTGCATAATGACCAAGCTTTTGACAGTTCCAACATTGTGCTTTATTATTGTCGATCCTCTTGGTATAGTTGCTTTAACTACCATTATTGAAAATGGTCTCACCCCTTTGACATGTCGAAACCTTCGAATTTTGTGAATATTTTCTATCAAAATTATGAAAATTGCCTTTGTTCTTTGCGGGTCATTTTACTTTCGACTTATTGTTCTTATCATTGAATTGTACTTGTAAAGCGATCTATATCTTTTCCTTGTCCTTACTCATCTCATCCATCCTTTATTCATGACCCTTAAGGCAACTTTGAAGCTTTTTTCCCCTCAATGTCGCAAGATTCTTCGACTCATCTATCACCACAACAATATTGTCAAATCTCGGTGTCAAAGAACGCAAGATGTTCGATACAACATTATGCTCCAAAACAGTTTCTCCACAAGACTTGATTTTATTCACCAAACGCGTAATGCGTGTTACATAGTCGTTGTTTGTCTCATTCTCCTCCATTTGAACCAATTCAAACTATCGCTTGTGAGTTCGTAACCTCACCACTTTTTCTTTATCAGCCCCTTCATAAGCCTTCTTCAAGATCTCCGATGCGTACTTTGTCGATTCGCAATCACCAAATTTCTCAAAGTTGTCATTATCGATGCAAGAATGGATCAAGAATAGTGTCTTGTAATCTTTCTTCTTTTCTTCCTTGTGTACAACCTTTTGTGCCTCTGTTGCTCCTCTAACAAGGGGATTAACTCCATTGCTGACTACTTAAATAACATCTTGATAACCATACAACACTTTCATTTGCTTGCACCATTTATCATAATTCTTTGAATCAAGAATTTGTAGATTAGTGCGGATTCTATCGTTGGAGACTATAGTCATCTTTGCACAGTAGATTAAGGAACAAACCTAGGCTATAATATCATTTTTTTAGCGCAACAAACGGGGGAGGATCGACTGAGAAACTTTCTTATTCGAGACTTTTTGTTTGAGCAACACACCTTTGTGGGAGACACACTACTTATCTACCTAAAACTTTAAAGTGATAGGTGAGTGAGCTCTCCCACTTATAAATGTTCAAATTACTACGTTTCTATCAAATGTGCGACTATTTCTCATACTTGTTATATTCTCAACAAATCAAAACCTTAAGATAAAACGAAATGACTTAAAATAAATATTTGATACAAAAAGCTAATAGAAAGAGATATAGATACAATGAATTTATCCTAGCTCACCACCAATGTGAAAACTATATTGAGTCCTTCTTATTTGAAGGATTTGTTGTTGTAACGAAGATGATTGCAATCACCAAGATAATATTCAGATTTTTGTCCAATTAAAAATATCTTAATCTCTCACAAAAGAATCCAACTTAATAAATTTAAAAAAAAATTTATTGACATTCTATGTGTTGAGCATGCATAAAAATGTTTTTAGGATAAAAAAAATAAAACATCAAATAAAAAAAATAAAGTTTGAATCAAATAAAAAATGAGAAGTTTTTCATGATTGTCTCAAAAGCATCAAATATTAAAGAACAATATCAAAAAATGATTTCATCTACGATAGCTAATATGTGAGTATGTGTTTTGTTTTTTATATTTTTTATCTAAGGTCAAAATTCTAATACTAAGTGTGTTAATCTCAAAGTATTTGTTATAGACATGCGCATAATTTGTTTTTCAAACCATCTATATCGAACACTACAACATTTATTACTTCTTGCAACACTTAAACTTGTAGCTATAAATGCTAGACACGTTGCCATATATAATAGAGAACGATTTTCAATTGACTCTTTATGTGAGCGTTGCCTATTTTTACTCTTTGGGAAAACTATAAACAAGCTAGCATGAACTGTGGAAATAGGAGACGCTTTTCTGGCATATAAGGCAACGCTCTTTAGTTGTTGTATTTGGGGACAATCACAAAATCCCTTTAGTAATGAAACTTTTTAAATTTTACTATATAAGGATTTCTTTTTGCATTTTTTTTATAACATATATAATATAAACACTTTTATTTTGTAAATATAATCAATAATATTAACCGTAAGTTTGTTTTTTTCTTAAAGCATATGCTTACAAAATGATATAACAATGTTTAATTCTTTTGATCTCTTTTATTTTGTTAAATTAGTAATAATGTCTTAGTGTGGTATTCAAACTACTAGTTTCCAATATGCAACACTTAATTATAAGAATAATATCCTAAAACACCCAACTTTTTGCTTGCGAGAGACTATGTTAATACATGTATCTAAAAACTTTAAAAAAATTTATGCAGCATTTCAATCCAACGTATATACTATGTTGGAAGTTATTAATAAAATAATTCATACTAAAAACAAGACAACTGTGAAGAAATTGATCAACCACATATCTAGAGTAACACTATTTCCAGGTTCCATCATAATTATTTGGAGCTTGAATGATGAATCTCCATATCTAGAGTATCTATATACTACGCCAAAAATATCATCTAATAGCGCCTTTTTGCCTGCAATAGTGTTTTTAAGCGCTATTAAGGCTGCCGTTATTATAGGTTTGCTACCTTTAACAGTGCTTTCTAAGCGCTATTAAAAGTTTAAATTTTAACAGCGTTTTCCTAAAATGGCTATCATAGCCTAATCTATTAAACACCTCATTTTAAGCTTATGTAATAGCGTTTTTGTATTAAGCGCTATTAAAAGTCATTTTTCTGCCAAACAATTTTTTGAACACAAACCCTATAACTTTCCCCCACTTAAAAAACTTTAATTATTCTTTTAACTCAAAATAATAGCAAAACAGATTGAACTTAATATCAAACTAAAAAGAATTCAGAGATTATGAAGCAAAATATCAAGTTAGTAACTAAACTAAACTCCAAAACATATGAGTACATGCTAATGTTAATGGTAGTTCAGTTAACTTTAGAATGTAATCCACATTCTCAAATATCATGTTACTACTTATAGTGTGGTTAGTACCGATAAATTTATGATTTGCCACTCAATGAACTTTCACAAATATGCATATAGCCAATAATATACTAAACATACAATCTACAATGTTTACTCTATGATTTGCCGCTTAATAAATTTCTGATGAACATAACCAGAAAGAAGTTTGATGTAACCACCAGCACATTCAATATCCTACTCAAATTTAATAGAATACTGAAGTACCAAGGTTCTGTTCTTATTGACCAACTTTGGTATCTTTGCAACTATGAAAAAATGCTTGGCATCATTATTATATGTCCGATACCTGCAGGAATTATAAGACACTAGTGATAATCAAAATTTATAACACTTAATGGTCATTTAAATTTATTTGTTAGAGTTTATCTACCATCATAAACACTTGTGAGATTGTTTGGAATAACTTATGGAAGCAACTTCAATTCTTATATGATAATATTACCCCCTTGTCCTATTTATAAGAAAATATTTAGTACTTTTTAAATTTATAAAATAACCAATATATATAGTCTATATCTATGAAGCATAAATTCTGACACCGACATCAGGACACGACACAACACGAATATTTCGATATGGATTATGTCAAAAGTGTCATATGAGTGTCAGACACAGATTCAAAGAATGTCGAAACAAAGAAAAAAAAACATTTTTTAAGAGGACACTTGTTTGACTTTCCAACACTAATTGTAAGACTTTTCAAACACGTGTCATACGAGTGTCATACAAGTGTTGGACACCGCGACATGCCTACTCTTAGAAGAAGAGGTGGTTTTAGAGTGGAAGAAGTTGATGGATATTTTGAAAGGGGTTAATCCGGAGGAGGAGTGTGGTGATACCTTGTTATGGAGGAGGCATGTTAATGGCTTTTCAGTCAAAAATAGTTTTTCTTGGCTTTATTCTTTAAAGGAGGCGGGGTGGAGTTGGATGAGGTCCGTCTTTTTGAGTTGAAAAGGTTATGGGTTGCTTTTGTGTCTAGCAAGGTAAAATTATTTGGTTGGAGGCTTTTGCTTGATGCCTTACCTACCCGTTGAGATCTTTGTAAGGGAGGTATGACTAACATCTTGAGTAATGTTCTTTGTTCGTTGTGTGGTTTGGAGGATGAATCAATGCGTCCCTTATTTTTTAATTGTCCTATTGTGAGGCTTATTTGGGAAGGAGTTTTCAGTTGGTTAAGAATGAAGGTTGTAGGGGATGTGGTGCCGATTGGTGTGGAGGGGCTTGATTCCAGTAACCTTTTGTTGGATTGCATTCGCTTAAGATTGGGTGGGGTTGTCAAACCATCCTTCTTTGCTTTCCTTTGGCTCTTAGTGTGTTGGTCTATTTGGTTAGGTAGGAATAAGGTTGTTTTCAATGATCTTGTTTGAAATTGTTCTGATATTTTGAACAATATTAAATTTCTCTGTTGGGATTGACTTTCTATTCTTTCTAAAGGGAGGGGAAATTTTATTAGGGAGGTTTGGTATTCCAACCCTTGTATGTGTATTGGAGATTAAATCTTATTGCTTTTGTTTTGTTTCCTTTTGTATTGGGTTGCACCCCTTGGGCTTTTAATACAAGTGTTTATCGAAAAAATAAGTATTTGTGCTTCATAGGTCTATATATTGTCAAAGTATATTAGTTGTTCAATGTATGTTTATTTTAACTTTTGGAAGAACCAAAACTAATTCTAGATAGGGGTGGACAAAAGTACACCATCCGATTGCACCCAACCGGTCCGAAACAAGTTTTGGAAGACGGGTCGGGTTATTTCGGTTTCCGGGTTTATTCGGTCCATTTAATTGGATATCAGTAGATAAGCTTGGTCGGACTCTGTTGGCAAAATTAGACTCGTCGGAACCTTATCTGAACCGAATATAATATATGTATAGATATATGCTTCAATATTAGGGTTAACTATGGTACTGTTCATTTCTCATTCTTTTTGTCGTTTCACTCACCCTTGTAAGTTAGAATTTCCGCCACCGTTCCTTTTCCAATTCCATGATCTTTGAGTCTCTCTCTCTCTCTTATTTTTTCTTGAAAAGTAACAATATGAATTATGGATGTTTCAGGATTTGGATCCTCCGTTGAGATATGAAGCGACCTTCACTACAACCTTCACACAGTTCCCATCATCCTCACAACTAAAGCGCTTCTTCATCCTCTTAATCACCTGATACATGTTTCAAAGGTATTATATGTTCATATTTCTAAACTTCAACATATTATTATGTTAGGGTTTGATTTGTCTCACAAACTTCGTTCCATAGCCAGATCTAGCGTTGAACGGTGGGTACCTAATTTCTCGGTTGAACTAGAGCCTTTATCTTTTTGAGAAGATTAGTATATTGTATTCTTCAAAATAAGTGTCAAATGAAAAACAAGAAATGGAACATACAATCTTTTAGCTTGTTCTATGAGTTTTGTTGATGAGTCTTGATTTAGATATGAGTTTTTGGACCTATAAATTGTAATTTTTAATTACTCTTCTACAATAAAATTTCTTTGCAAATGATACTTATGTTGAGTAATATGCTAAATTTTTCTCTCTATTTTTTTTTCTTCTGCTACAGGGTAGTTTACGACATTTTGTTCTTCAGGATTGATTTCTTCATAAAATAGTATAGTTTGTATTTCCTATTTTGATACATGATTTGGAATTGTGGATTTATTTCATGTTTTGATACATGATTTGGGTATTGTGGATTCATTTCATGTTTTGATGCATTCTGTTCTCCAGGATTAGTTTCTTTGTGGATTTTTATTCCCTGTTTTGATACATGATTCCCTATTTTGTTGTAGTTTATGAAATATGAAATTGTTTAGTGAACTTCACTCAAAGTTTTGTTTTTGTGAGAGGCATAGGTTATAGAAGATGAAACTCAAACCGCAGTGTTTGAAAATTTTAAGCACTTTTAGTTAGAGTCGGCCCAATTAGTCCCGAGGTCCGTTCTAATTTAAAAACTAGGCCTAAATTAAAAAAAAATCACTTTAAAATTTATGATTTTACACTTATTTTTAAAAACAAAAATATAAAACAATAGATACTTAAAAATAAATTATGATTTTACAGGTATTTTATAATTAGGTGTATAACTATTGTTTTTAATTAAAAAAATAATTAGGCCCTAGTAATAGTTTCTAAGCACTTATGACATTATTTTTCTATCGACATACTATACGTGTGCTTGGAGCTACTGTATGTGTTGTGAACCTATGATTGTCTAACACTTATATATATATATATATATATATATATATATATATATATATATATATATATATATATATATATATATAAATTAACTATTTTGTATTTTATATAACATTGGAGAGTGATACTTGGAAAAAAAACTTCAAATGCTCAAAGTAATAATTTTTTTGTCTAGCATAATTATGAGGTTGAGTATATTATTATAGTCATTGATATTATTTGATAGTTTAATATTTGGTTTCTAATTACTACTATTTCTTGAACACATTGTTCGTTTTAAGGGTAAGTGAGTGGATTGATAGGAGAATGGATAGAAAGTTTATGGAAAGATGGGCTTCCATCGTTTGGCTTTCTTGTTAGAAAGGACAGAAAGACTATCTTTTGGTGGACTCCACTATAAAAAGCTTTGGGAGGGAAACACTTGAATAGGCATCCAAGACCAACAAAATGACAAAATAAACTTTGTTTTGAGATTATTTACTTCACATTTGGGTGAAGGAGAGGTATGAGATTAAGAAGGGCTGCACTTCTTTAATTGTAAGTAAATTTTTCATTTCTTTTTTATTGTAATATTCAACATGGTTATTATTCTATCTCATTATACATTTTTTATTTTTGTAGCTTGAGGAACTACAAGATGAACCTTTGACTTATCATTTTGGTGAAGATTCTGGTCTCGTTTCTTTTACAATTGAAAATTGAAAATGTGTATTTGAATTATGTGTAAATTGAGTGGCAAAAGTTTTCTGATACAATCTTTTAACAACTCTTTTGATTCAATGTTGTTACTTGTTATGGTGTTGTAATATTTATACAATGTCAAATGGTGAATTTGTGTAAATTGAGTGGAAAAATTATGCAGTATTTTTTAGCAAAATGATGATAGTATCACATTAGAAATTAAGTATTAATTTCATATTATAATTTCTGAAATTTTATTTTTGTTCTTATATTTCGGGTGGTTTGATTACCCGCCTGAAAATCATCGGACCAATCTCAGTTATCATTATCCAATTCTTTTGAATTCGGTTCGGTCTCGGTTTACCCGAATGTACTGGACCAATTTTGGTCCAAAAAATAACCAATATTGTTATGGTCCGGTCTCGGTCTACCCGATTCGAATTTCGACCCAATTTTCGAGAGAACAAATACCCGAACCGGATCGAACCGAAAACAACCCTATTTGTTTTTTAGTCAAAGCTTTGGGGAATATAGGGTAAACATGTATGTAGTTTTGTAGAAGTGTCATCCTTGTTTATTTAAGCATGAACATTTCTTGTGTTAGGATGAATTCAATTAACAAAATGAAAAATTAAGTAAATTAGTAATCAACAAATTTTTATAAAATGATGACCATTGTTAGTAACTCAATAATCATTCTTATTACATGATAGTTTTTTTAATGTTTTTTTATATATTTTGTTTAAAATTTTGTGTTATTCTTATTAATATATTGTCATGATGTTATTTATAACCATATTACTAAGTATCTTCTAAGCCATATTTTCTTGTATTATATATGATTTTTAGTAGGAATCACAATTTCTAGAACATTTTTACTTGGAATCAAATTTTCCAGAATATTTTAATGAGTTACACTGTGAAATTTTAGTGGTGGATGATTTAAATCAGGGTTTTAAGGATTATTTAAACCGTAGGGGAGAAGTTTATCCAAAGTCGTGATGTAGTATTCATGGAAGACCAAAATATTGAAGAAATTGATAAGGTAGAGAGGACTATAGCCAAGAAAGATATCAATTTGTCTAATGTTCCATTTCGGTTACCTAATGATAATCTAAATGCTATTGATGATGATGGTCAAAATGGTGATTCATATGATTATGTTGATGATCAATAACTTGGAGAAGAGATAAATATTCTAACTAATGATGATGATGGAGAAAATGATATTACATAGTATGAGAATCTTGGCGAAGCTCTAGAGCCATCTCAAATTTAACTTAGGAGGTCTGTCAAGAAGAGACAACATTCGATAAGGTATAATTCTAATGAGTATGTGACCTTGACTGATGAGGGTGAACCTGAGTGTTTTCAAGAGGCCATAGAAAATGATGAAAATCAAAAGTGGTTGGATGCAATGCATTGCAAAATGAAATCATTGCATGATAATCACACTTATGATTTAGTGAAGTTGCCTAATGGCAAAAGGGCCTTGGAAAACGGGTAGATTTATAGAGTTAAACATGAGAGCAATTTTAAGTCTCCAAGATATAAAGACAGATTAGTGGTGAAAGGTTTTCGTTAAATAAAGGGTGTTGATTTTAATGAGATTTTCTCACATGTTATAAATATGTCATCAGTCAAAACCATGCTGAGTTTAGTTGCTACTCTTGATTTAAAGATTGAGAAAATGGATGTGAAAACGACTTTGCTTCACGGTGATTTGGAGGAAGAGATCTTCATGAAATAACCCAATGGTTTTCAAGTTAAAGGCAAAGAAGATCATGTTTATAGATTGAGAAGGAACCTCTATGGGTTGAAGCATGCTCCAAGGAAATGGTACATGAAGTTTGAGTATATTATATGTGATCAAGGAAGACTACTTCAGATCATTGAGTCTTTGTTAAAAAAATTCTAATAATGACTTTATTTTCTTGTTGCTATATGTTGATGATATGCTTATTGTAGGGAAAATATTTCTAACATTAATAGGTTAAAGAAGCAGTTGGGAGAGTCATTTTCCATGAAAGATATGAGGGAAACTAAACATATTATTGACATTCGAATCATGCGTGACAGAAAAGAGAAAAAACTTTGGATGTCACAAGAACATTTTATCGAAAGTGTGCTACAAAGATTCCAAATGGAAAGTTCTAAGGCGGTATAAATCAAAGTCCTTCAAGTGAAGATGAAGCGTTTGATATAAAATGTGTTCCTTATGCGTATGTTGTGGGTAATTTTATGTATGCAATGATGTGTATAAGACTAGATATATCACATGTTGTTGGTACAATAAGGGAATTTTTGTCAAATCCAGATAAAGAGCATTAGAATGTTGTAAAATGGATTTTAAGGTATATTCACGATACGACTTATACGTGGCTTTGCTTTGGAGGGTATAAGCCTACTCTAGTGGGATACTCTAACTTTAGTATGGATGGAGACATTGATTCTAGAAAGTCCACTTCGGGCTACATGATTAAATTTGCAGGGGGAGTTGTGGCTTGGCAGTTCATATTGCAAAAGTGTATAACATTGTCTACTACAAAGGCTGAGTTCATTTCCATTATCGAATCATACACAAAGTTACTATGGTTGAAGAAATTTTTGCAGGAGGTTGGTTTTGTTCAAGACAAATATGAGTTATTTATTGATAGTCAAAGTGTTATTCATTTTGGTGACTATTTGACTTTCCATAATAGGTCCACACACGTTGATGTGAGATATCATTGGATACATGATATTTTGGATGCTAAGTTGTTGGAGTTAGCTAAAGTTCATACAAATGATAATTATTCTAACATGATATCTAAATTGTTACCAAGAGGGGAATTTGAAGCTTGTTTTGATATCGTCGGTTTGACTATTTCGTCCACATAGTTGTGTGTGTGTGTGAGAGAGAGAGAGAGATTTGTTGGGCTTGACCTCCCTTCTTATGTGAAGAAAGACTTCAATATGAATAATCCATTTGTATCACTTATATAAGTGGAGAGTGTCAATTTATGGTTAAGAGAAAGAGAGAGAAAATAAGGATTCAAAAGAGAGAAACTCATTCCCGTTTTTTCTGCACCAATCTCACTAAATCGACGATCATCGATTCATTAGCCATCGGATCGAGCTGAAATTTGGTGGGCATATTCGCAACACTTATTTCTAACTTTTGACTGTTGGGATCTTCAAAATGAAGTTTGAGCTGAGAGATAATTGCTTCGCACTGAAGCTGTAGATTTGGGTAATTTTTCAGCTTTTTGGATACTTATTTGTAAGTTAGTTTGTTTTGTGATTTGCAGTTGTTATCAATATTTTGTGAATCACTTTAAGACTCTCTTGTAACCTCAATTGATTATAGTGGAGTTATTTCTTTGGTCCGAATGACTCGTGATTTTTACTCTTATATTGAGGGGTTTTCCACGTTAAAAATATTGGTGTTTTTTGTACCTTTATTTGTTCGATTTATCGTCTTATATTTGTTGTTGATTCTCAAGATTTCTACAAGTGAGAGAGATTATATATCCGCCGAGTATTGTTCTATTATTTTGTCTTAATTTTTCATCATGTCTGGAGATACATCTCTAAAATCTGAAAGACAATTTAATATTTACATAGAATGCTTTTTCACCGATTAGGATAGAGTGAGATTAGTAATAAAAAAAAAAGATTTATAGATGGACTTACATGGCTCATTTAGGCCTTTTGTATTAATGGGGGAATAAAAAGAAAAATTCAACTGATACCCATCCTTTTGAATTATTCAAAAAGACCGAAAGAGATTTACAAAATATTTGGATTTGGATCCTCTCCAATCAGCTCTCTCATGCTGTATCTCCTGCCCCATCACATCCATTCACCCACATTTTATCTCTTTTTTCAAAACTACATTTTTTGTTTGTTTCTATTTGGTGAACTCTTAGCCATTGGATTAGCACAGGAGAAAAGGCTTGGACTAAAAGTGCACCAGGTGATCCATATTGATTCTTCTTACATTCAATAAACAAGAATCCTATCTATTTAAAAACAGTGGTGCCTAACAAATATCCATATTTAAGGAAAGTATATAACTAAAAGTTGTTACAATTATACAAACAAACTAATACTCAAAACAAATAAACCAACTAACCTTAGGTGGTTAATTAATCTAAATTATCTATATGTAAGAAAGCCTACTATATCCAAGCTCATCGATGATCATGGTCAGTAGGTATCAATCAAGATGGTCTCTAGTCTCTCGTGACTACTTCACCAATCTTTACAAAGCTAGCCACGGAGACCATCAACCTCTTCTGTGAGGTCATTTGTTTCTACTGAAAATAATGAGATTCTCACTCAACCATTTATGGAGATAGAGTTCAAGCAAGTCATCTTCTACTGTCAACAATTCTTGCACAAGATGTTTGTCATCCTAAGTGGAAGATTCTTCACTTGCGCTATGTGTATGTGTCATGTTTGTTATCCGGGTTAGTGTTGGTACTTCATAGATCAAAAGTAAATCAAATTATAACCGGATTCAAGGTTGAACTTCAAGGTTGGTACATAAGAGTAAGACTGAAGAGTCCTGAATACATAGTTTTATAAACCATATGTAAAACAATTGTTCACATTATCTATTCAGGCACAACACTCAGATTCATGAATTGAATATACCACAGAAAACAAACTGATGGCATTTGGCAGACCAAGAAAAAAAAACAAACGGAGCACATACATGAAGTCTCATAGCACTGAGTAATAATCATCATTTGAGATTAACTGGTATCAGGCTCTGTGTGTCTGAGATGAACAGCTTGTGGAAGAAGGTTGTATCTGATTTTGAGCTCTTCAAATATTCTCTTTACTTCCATCACTAGTTCACTTTTCCGCCAGAGTTTCGCCGTAACGTCTTGGAAGTTCATTGTATGAGTAACAAAAAGACTCATCTTAATCCTATTTACATTTTCAATCTCCCTCACAAACAAGTTGAAATTAGGATGCCAGTGTTGTGGATTCCTCTCCAAATACCTAAGTTTTTAAAAGCAAAAACATCAGAACAAAGATATGCATATAAATACTAAGATTACAGCAATAAGAGTTGTTCCAAGTTGGTGATAAAACTTCAGTAGCTTACCTCTTTACTTTTTCATTCAGTGCTCCAATTTTCTCTGCTGGTGTTGTAAAATCAACCCAAAACTCTACACTATCAGACATATTCGGGCTTCTGTAAAAATTGCTGATCGGTTTTATGGCAAGAACAGAATTCGGATAATACACCTTTTCATTATTAAGTTTCAAGAATACCGTTGTCAATAGATTCATTTCTTCAACCAATAGCTGCCAGAAAATTAGAAAAGCATTAACACACAAATCTCAAAACAAAAACAAAAACTTTGGCCGTCATAAATTACCTCGACACCATCAACAACACATCGATCGCCAACGTCGAATGGATGCATTATAAACACAAAGATGATGGCTTCAAATATATTCTTGCAAGTGTTTGCAAACATGAAAGATACAATTACTAGCTGCGATGCAATGAATACAAGTACTTTTGTTGTTGCAATTTCCATAAGAAGAAGCCACACTAGTATGGTCACAAGTACTACAACCACTGTCACAAGCTTGTTTAATTGTTTAACAGCTGTTTTAGTGTCACATAAGGCGTGTGCGAGTGCTCTGCGTTCTTGATATACCTTCAACTGAAAAATAGAAACATTATAGTCCAAGCAGAATTTTAATCCTTCATTATGATGACCACAAATTTCTAACAAACATATAAAACCTTACCACCCAATCTGTTAAAGATTTTCTGGTAATTAGCCCTGTCTCTGCCTGTGCCAGAAGTGGAAATACCCAAGGAACTTCTTCCTTAATCATGAATCTACGGAGTTCATTCTCGTCAATGTCCCTGTTCACAATGAGGGCACATTTTAGCAGCAACAAGAGTGGCAGATATCAAAACAATGAGAAGGGCACTTTTTAGATAAACAGCTTAATTAAACATTTGTAGCTTAAGTGGTTTTTAACATGCAAGTAAAAATGAACTCCTAAAGTAATAATGCGTATATTCTTACGTGCAACTAGGGGATGCAGCGACATTTCTGAAAACATGATAGGCTGCAGCAGTTGCTTCCATCTCATTTGTGATTTCTTTATCAGTTTGTTTATTTTCTTCATCATAAAAACTTTCATCTAGTGAACTAGAGATTGTTGACAGCCTTGAATTCATCACTGAATCTACCAAAATCTTCATGGTCCACGAGGAAACTTTCTCTTGCTTCATCCTGTGAAGCTTTGCCATATCAATAACCTCTTTCTTTGTGTCACCTTTATTGGTAATACTCCGGAAACTAAAATGGCTCAACCTCTTAGATCTCCCGATATTCTCGGCCTCATCCAAAAGTGGAGTCCCGGAGAGAGTTTGCAGAACATATTGATGGAAGATTGATTCTTGAATTCGATCAAAGAAAGACTTCACATGGAAATTCGAAGCCAAAATCTTCAGCAACAATGTCTTTACAACCCACAAAAATGCTCCAATTAGAAGAGAAACAAGAGTCCATGTTACCCCATCTAAAATCTTTTCAGCCAATTTAGATCTCGGGACTTCGCGATTGATAAAAAGCACCCATGTGAGGAGAACCAAACCAATCCAAATGAAAACCTGAACACATTTCTTCATTCCATGGACAAAATAAAGCACTTTTTTCTTCAACAAGAAGTTCATTTCAATCAAGAAAACAACAATGTGCATGAACCATTTGGTAACTAACATGCCACAAAAGGTGACCATTGCAAGCACCCACCACCTCCAAAGCCGCAAACTCCACATATGTATCCTTCTCAGTTCCTCAACAGTCAAGCTAGCCAGTATGTTCCCCGCAATTATTGCAAACACAAGCAATTCAACCGAAGTCCTAGTCGTTAGTCTCTTATGCTTACCTTTACTAAACTCAACTTTCTTGTATATAATTTCATCAGGATCCTCCTCACCAGCATGACTTGGAGATGCCCTCCAAGATGTTCTAGTAGTGAGGAAAGACGCAATCGAAACACTTCTATTAACGGATTCAGATTTGTAATTGGATGAATGTGAACCTTTATTGAATGAGTTCCTATAAGATGAACTAACCGCCAACTGTTCTTGCAAAACATTCTCTTCTAGAAACGTTCCATCAACATGGTAAGGTTGTTCACCAAATCTTGATTTGGGTTTAGAATACACCGATCTTACAAAAGACTTTCTCTTGGTAAGATTCACATTTGTAGTGGGATATCTTGGGGGTTTATTAGGACTAGGGGTAAACCTTATCTCAGGTGAAGCACAGTCTAAAGGTGGTGACTTTGAAGCAAGTTCATTTTCAGATTGAGGCATAGATTCAAACACTTTCAACCCATGATCATAATCAAAGTCATGGCCCTCTCCACCCACATTTGGAATCCCAACCACCACTTCACCTTTCTTCTCCATCATGCTTACTCCACCACCTCGATGCTTATTATTACCATCCATTCACAACCCTAAACATATCACAAAACCATAAACATGTTAAAGTTGATAAACTATCTAACTTAGTCATAAAAATCAAATCTTTATCACTAGAAATAAAACACATAAAAACACAATGGATATAGTATTAAACAAAAGAGCAATAGAACATGAAAGAAAACAAAACAAACCTTTGTGTAAATGACAAAAAGTGAGGTGGAAAAAGTTGTAACACAGGTATTATTGAACCTTTGGGATGTGATTTGGGCTAGCTGTACTTAGATATGCAAACGTGGGTCAAACAACAGCGGCGATGCTTGTGTGATAGACAGCCTCGTTGTGCGCCAAGAATCGTAGCAGAAAAGCAGAATCTTAGCATTTCAAGAACTGTGGATTCATGCAACTTTTGGTTTTCGACAAAAGCTAGTAACATTTAAAATATAGTACAAATACGTACGTAGTTTGTCCACAGAAGACTATGTACAATTAAGATAAAATAAAAAATATAGTCTTGATTTGTCTAAATAATATATGCATAAAATATTATTTATCTCTCCCTCTCGAAAAGACATAACCTCACTCTGCCCATCAACCAATATATTTGATATGGTATGGGTTGATCCACAAGGTTACATAACCTCCCTCTGCCCATCAACCAATATATTTGATATGGTATGGGTTGATCCACAAGGTTAAAAATGAAGATGAAAGAAGAAAAAGAAGAGAAAGTGTAACTAACTTCTATCTTAGAATTTTAAAATGCAAATTCTGCTATAAATTAAACTAACATTAGATTTATATACTAACATTTAAGTGAAATTAAACTCAAATGCAAAACTAAAATCAAATGCAAATGAAACTGAATTTGAATTATATCTAACATCATTCATTAATTCATGTTCAGTTAATTAAAATCAACAACATGAATTGCATTCTTCAAACGGATAAAGTATTTAGTCTTGCTAATTTTAGTAAGAATATCTACAAGTTGCTTCTGAGTGTTTCAGTGAGCAATTTCTACCATTCCATTTTAAACTTGATTATGGAGAAAATAGAATTTTATGTCAATGTGCTTGCTTCTCCCATACAACATTAAATTCTTGGCAAGGCTTATGATAGATTTGTTGTCTATCATTGACTTTATATGCTTGCTCACTTTAATCTTCAGATCCTGCAATAAATTCATCACTCAAACAACTTGGCAAGCAGACAAAGCACCTGCAATGTACTCAGTTTCACAAGTTGAGAAAGAAACTATAGGTTGTGATCTGGTGGATTGATCAGAATCTGAGATGACCGGAGCAATGGAGATTCGCCGAACATTGTTTAATGAGGAGGGGGTGGTGTACCTGCAAGGCACTCTGCCGCTAAAGTAAGTAAGTGATCAAGGTGAGAATAGAAAGATATTAGGATTGTGTGATGACTGGTTTTTTCATCGATTATTTTAAAACAATGAAGTCGCCACCTAATTTTATTTATTCCTAACGAGGAAAGGGAAAATATAGATAAAACCCGCGAATGACGGATAAGGCGGTCTACGTGACCAAAAGATATGAATTCGGGAGTCAGTTATGCAAGGGGAATGTATTCGCTAATTTCTAAATTATGACCTTGAAATAAGAAAGAAGGAAACAGGATTTGTTTATTATTATTTTGAGTTTTCTGCGGTTTCAAAACCTTGTGCCTATGTATTACCTCGTGCAATGGAAAAGTCAAAACTCTGTAGTTCCTCTTGAAAAGGTTTAAGTTGGTTGTGTTGATTTTATAAGAAAAATCGTGCATTTAGACATTACAAATGTTTGAACTTTGACTTGTGTGTTTATTTGAAAAGCTAAGTTTTTGTTCGTATTTGAAATGGCTATCGCACACTCTTTGTAAGAAAAGAGTTTTTATGATCGCATATGAGCGAAAAAAGAGTTGAGTGAGTTGGATTATTTTTATGTGGGAGACAAGCATCGGACCATAAGCGTTCAACGACTAACGCCCCAAGTACTCTGATGAGTGGACAAAACCATCCTAATCATCTTTTTCTACCCAAAAGATTTATCAAGAAAAAGTGAGGCGAAACAAAGTTTGCTTAATTAGATTCATTTAAAAAAACCAAACGTACAATCGAGGGTCAAAACAGGACTGACTACCATACGTTTGGGAAGAGAGAAGTAGAGTATTTATTTGTGAAAATATTTGAAAAGAAGCTTGACGTTGGATCGAGGTTTGATGATTTTTATTTATGAAAGTGTTTTGAGGTTTGGTACGCGAGGAAATGAGAAATGGAATCGGGTTATGATTAATTAAGTATATGGACTTAATTAATCTCGTGAGGATAGGTGCTCCTACCCCCAACTATGAAACCCTAGTGCATGGACAATTGGTATTTGGACCAAATTATTCGGGTTATGATTAATCAAAGCTACAAGGGCTTTGATTAACCTTGTGGGATGACCATTCCCATCCCCAACTATGAGACCCTTTCTTGACGTACGAGCCAAGATAAGACGTAAGATTGTGTGTGAAGTGTACAATGGTGAATAATTCAATGCAAACATTCAAGAGACGAATAAAAATAAATAAGCACACAATACACGTATAAATTCTTAAATAATTACTAGAATAGATCTTTTTTATTTGATAAAATCGACTAATAATTTAATCGGAAATTATCGAATAAAATTATCCTAAGACTAATAATTATTTAATACATACCAACATAAATTATTTGAAAAAAGATGAGATAAATAAAAGAAGTAAAGCTTAGAAATAGCCTGCATTTTGAAGCAATCTGGGGGATATAAGCAAGAAAATTCGCTGGGATTGATGAGAGAGCCCAAGTAAGCTGTCCAATTTCGCGTGTGCTTATCCACATGAACTAATATGAGGACACAACATGATTCGTTGGATGCTTGATCTGGTAAGATAAGGATAATCTAATGGATGAAACTGCGCAGGAGCATGGAATAGTATGGTGTGGATCACACCGAATGCTGTTATTCACCAATAGTGGGTGGTGACATGTGTCACCACCACTTAACCACACTTAAACATAATTAAAACAACAAAACAAAAAAAAAATTAGCAGAAAACGAAAATCAGTGAACAAAACAAAACGTTTTTCTCTCTCTAAGCCACAATGCTCTCTCTTCTCTCTAGTTGCTCTCGCCAGAAAAAAAAAAAAAAAAAAACAACGACCGCGTCGGAAATCGCCCTCGTGGCGGTGACAGCGGCGACTTGGTCTAGAACTTCAATTTTTTACATTTTTCGCTTCGTCTCTCTATTCTCTATCTTAATTCGTGAGTATTTTTTGCAGATTTGCTATGATTTCTCCTAGATCTAAAAGGGGGTGACAGAAACCCTAACTACTATTTCGTAAAATCTGAAGGTGATGATGGCAATATGAGCAGCGAAAAGGAAAGAGAGGAAGAGAACAAAGTCCCTGTGTGGCCGGACTCGTTGATTTTCAAACCTTCGGGTGAGACCCTTCCGTTTTCTTTGTACTCTTCTTCTTCTGCCTTCTGTTCGTTGTTTGTATCCTTCTCCTTCTTCTTGATTTCGAGATTTCTGAAGGGGCTATGATGTTGGAAGATGATGTTGTGAATTAGGGTTTGGTTGAATCTAGGGTTTCAATGTTTGTATCCTTGTTGTTCTTGAGGTTTTCTGATTCTGTGTCCGTTTTAGGGTTTCTTTCTTAATGAACAGTGATCCCCCTGTGGTTAGTATTATGAATGCCTTTATACTGATGAAATTAGGGTTTATATTCTGGACTTAGCTATTCTCAGATTTTTAGGAACGAGGTCTTACGAAATTCTGATTACATTCTGGGCTTCAAATCATTTCTGATACTGGGCTTTGGTATTTTGGCTTTCTGACATGTTAAATTTTATAAAATCTGATATGCTGGATTTTTCCATAGGCTTGTACGAATTTTTCTTTTGGGCTCTGCAAGTTCTGATTATGCTTGTTGCTGTTATTGGGCTATTTACTTCTTTGTACCATGATGTTATGTTGAGTTGTACTTGCTGCTTTTTGCTTTTTCCACCTTCTCTGTGAACCAAATTTATTTTTGTGATTTGCAGTAGAGGTGATAGGCCAATGACTTGAGATGCAATTCCGATTGTATAAGGTTTCATTTGTTGCTTGAACATGATTTGAAAAATCCTCCCTATGTCCTGATTCTTGCTATGGCCCTTAATGATGAGTTAACAACAAAAATAATCCCTTTGACAAAATAATCTTGTGTATGTTCATGTTTCTTGCTAATCAATTCTTCTCTTCTTGTTTTCATGTAATGATGTGTAGGATGACATGGAGAACTATTTGAAGACAAAGTGATGGCAATATAATGGTGGGCATGAGAACGAAGAGCAAAGTCTTGAAGAATAGTGGCGAATTTGAATCCTAGCATGCGTAGGACTTTGGGAACTTCATGCTATAATCTTTTAGAATTAATTGCCTTAAATTGTATTATTGTAGAAACTTGATTCGGCAATTTACTTGTACTTCAAACATTGAATGTAATTTGACCTCAAGTAACTTAAACTTGAAAGAGAAATGATGTATTGTATTGTAACACATTGAAACCTCTTGCATAATTTGAAACTTAATGTTTTTTAATGGTGATGAAAAATGTTAAGATAAACCTTGAATGATTTGAATGGTGTAGAACTTGCAAATTCTAAATAGTTTTCTTAGAATCTAAGTTGGACTTGAAAAGGGTGAACTTTGAATGTCTCTTGAATTTGAATGAGATTTGATCTTGAATGTGAAGTAATGAATTTTGATGAACCATGGTGACATATGGATTTTGAACCACAAAGATGTATCTTAACAAACAAAATTGAATACATGTTCCACTTCAATAAACTCTAACTCAATTCCATCTTGTATCATTCCTTAACCTTGAACACTTTGGATTTTAAGAATAACAACGAGTTTTCAATTTCCTAAATCGTAAATTCCCTTCCAATCTCAAATTAATGCTTTATCATAACACCAAGTAATATTTCCACCTTTATGAAAAATGACATCCTCAACATAAAACCCTGATCTCAAAGAAATGGACATGGAATCATGATTTGCTTTAATATTCTGATGAATTAAAACACCCATTGAGATATCTTGAGGTATAAAAAACCTTTAACTTGAGTGAGCAAATGACACAAGTATTAGACCCTCCTTGTATAAATTGACAAACCCAACAACTCTTTGTAACTTGCAGAAGAACCACTGGAAGCCATTTCAAACCCCTAATCATATAACCAATGCATGTGCGCCCGATATAAAAAAGAAGAGGGTGGGGTGCGACAGCTGCCCCTATTCAATCATCTTAAACCTGATAAGTGAGAAATATTGACAGCTTTCGAACGTTCAAGGTGGAAGAGGATTGAATACGAAAGAACCCCAAAAATTTTCCCTATGCGGGAAACCAATACCACAAAAGAAAGCAGATAAGATATCTTGACTATAGAGTCAAGGAAGAGACGCCTGAGGAGAAAAAACTTGTTAAGCACCAACAGAAGTTCTTCACAACAACAGTAATAATTGAGAAAATATCAGGAGATCTCAACAACATTGGGGATAACCGAGCAACCAAAATGAGCAATAACAGTAAGTTTTAATGAAAATGCTATGAGAAGAAAACCCAACTTCTCAAGTGAAAAGAAAAACAATAGATTAAGCCATCACAGGATGTCTTAATGAAAATGCGATGAGAAGAAAACTGAACTTCTCAAGTGAAAAGAAAAACAATAGATTAAGGCATCTCAGGATGTCTTAACGACAATGCTATGAGAAGAAAACCGAACTTCTCAAGCGAAAAGAAGAAATAAATTAAGCCATCTCAGGATGTCTTAACAAAAATGCATAGAGAAGAGAACCGCAATTCTCAAGCGAAAAGAAAGAAAATAAATTAAGTCATCTCATCAATGCCTTAACGAAAATGATTAGCGAAGAGAACCGCAATTCTCAAGCGAAAAGAAAGAAAATAAATTAAGTCATCTCAGCGATGCCTTAACGAAAATGCTTAGAGAAGAGAACCGCAATTCTCAAGCGAAAAGAAAGAAAATAAATTAAGTCATCTCAGCGATGCCTTAACGAAAATGCTTAGAGAAAAGAACCGCAATTCTCAAGCGAAAAGAAAGAAAATAAATTAAGTCATCTCAGCGATGTCTTAAGGAAAATGCTTAGAGAAGAGAACCGCAATTCTCAAGCGAAAAGAAAGAAAATAAATTAAGTCATCTCAGCGATGCCTTAACGAAAATGCTTAGAGAAAAGAACCGCAATTCTCAAGCGAAAAGAAAGAAAATAAATTAAGTCATCTCAGCGATGCCTTAACGAAAATGCTTAGAGAAGAGAACCGCAATTCTCAAGCGAAAAGAAAAAAAATAAATTAAGTCATCTCAATGATGCCTTAACGAAAATGCTTAGAGAGAGAACCGCAATTCTCAAGCGAAAAGAAAGAAAAATTAAAAGATTCGATATGATTGAGAATTTGTCAGAAAATTCCAGAGAGTTAAGGAATACCCGCAGACCTTAACGAAGATATAATTGAGAATTTATCAGAAAAATCTCAAAGAGTTAAGGAATACCCGCAGACCTTAATGAAGATATGATTGAGAAATTGTCAAAAAAATCCCAAAGAGTTAAGGAATACCCGCATACCTTAACGAAAATATAATTGAGAAATTTGTCCGAAAATCCCCAAAGAGTTATAGAATATCCGCAAGCTTTAACGAAGATATGATTGAGAAATTGTCAGAAAAATCACAACGAGTTAAGGAATACCCGCAGACCTTAACGAAAATATAATTGAGAAATTTATCAGAAAATCCCCAAAGAGTTAAAGAATACCCGCAAACTTTAACGAAGATATAATTGAGAATTTGTCAGAAAATCCTAGAGAGTTAAAGAATACCCACAAACTTTAACGAAGATATGATCGAGAATTTGTCAGAAAAATCCCGAAGAGTTAAGGAATACCCACAGACCTTAATGAAGATACAATTGAGAATTTGTCAGAAAATTCCCAAAGAGTTAAAGAATACCCAGAAACTTTAACGAAGATATGATCGAGAATTTGTCAGAAAAATCCCAAAGAGTTAAGGAATACCCGCAGACCTTAACGAAGATACAATTGAGAATTTATCAGAAAATTCCCAAAGAGTTAAAGAATACCCGTAAACTTTAACAAAGATATAATTGAGAAATTGTCAGAAAAATCCCAAAGAGTTAAGGAATACCCGCAGACCTTAACGAAAATATAATTGAGAATTTGTCAGAAAATTCCCAAAGAGTTAAAGAATACCCGCAAACTTTAACGAAGATATAATCGATAATTTATCAGAAAAATCCCGAAGAGTTAAGGAATACCCGCAGACCTTAACGAAGATATATGGCTAGAACAATGCCAGAATTGTGCACGCAGGTGCGAGGAGCCATGGCATGCTGAATGTCTTGACCATGTAACTTCCGAGTTACCAGCAGAACAAATTCAGTAACGCACTCGAGAATACACTTCTCTAGGGATAAACAAATCAATATCCAGCACACTAGTGTGATATAGATGTTTATGAAGTCGGTAAATCCTTCTTCCGACATTCCTGCTGATAAAAGATTTTAACAAACATGTACAAACATGTCGAACAACTTCTGAGTTGACAAAATCTTCAATTTGTATGCAGATAGCTTTATCGGGGATAGAAGAATTAAGTTCAACACATGTGACTGAAAAACTTCTATGGTTATGAGCTTCAATTTGTTGGCATCGTACCAACAATGCGTTGTAGCAAGCGAATATGTGGATTAACTTCTGCGTTGGAGAAAATCCTAAGATTGAATAAGCATGCTACTTGGTGGATATTTATCTGTTGAATAATTAAGGACTTATTGGGGAAATAAATACACCAGAAGTTCAACATGGTCTGCCGAGAACAACTCAGAGAAACAAATTTGTAGAAGTCGCTGCCACTAAAATTTGTTGGGAAGATTCTTGTTTGAAAGAACTCTTGAAAATACCATAAGTATGTTGTAGTAACCCTTCCTGAAGGAGACTCGCCTGGGATTAAAACGAAACTTTACTAGGAAAACTTCATAAGAAAACCATATGAGATTGCCACTGGGGATTCCAAGTAGAAAAATTCTATTGAAATTAGAGTTCATCGGGAAATTGACAACTGTTTCACTGGGGAAGAATCCTCGACTGGAGAAATCCGTCAATTAGAACCAGTATACAACTTGTGCTGGGGAGAAGAGAATAATTCTGTCATCTGAGACATAATCTTCCAATTTTGATCCTTATGAGGATATTAATAGTTTCAGTTGGGGAAAAATCCTGCAAAAAAGAACTAGCCGAAGCCAATGCATGAATATGATATGCATGATTTTTTTTTTAATTTAATGTAAAGGGTAACAAATTGAATTCTTGACACTATCGGAAGAGAAAATTTTAAATGCATCATGAAGATAATGCACCAAACTCTGAACATCGATCTGCCACTTGAAAGGCTCCACGGTAATCCTTGTAGAAGGAAGGATAGCAATTTCTGAACTGCTTTGATTATGATAACCAACAGAGTGCCCCAAGTAGACTTTTGTGGGGAGAAAAAATAATCCATATTTAGTGAACAGGTCTAACATGAATGTTTCGACAGTTGAAAAGTTAACATCTTGACGACAATGGGCCGTAACCAACATATGCAGATATGTTGAACAATTTTATCGTTGGCAAAATCTTCATCTTGTAGCTGCTGAGCTGATAACGAATTGCAAGAGATAACTCTACTAGGGACAAAAGGAATCAAGTTCAACACCATTTGAGGGGAATAAACACTTCCACCGTGGATAAATCTTCCATCTGTGTGTATCGTGCTGACAACGCATAGCGATAACATGTACTGACATGTTCAAACAATTCGATGTTGCAACAGATATTCTAAAATCTTTAACCCCCACGTGGTGGATGCATACTTTTGTTGAATAAGCTAGGAATACAGTGGGGAAATAAACACACCAGGGGTTCACAGGGGATTGGCTGAGAACAACTCAAAGAATCAAGTCTATAAAGGACTGCCATCACTAAGATTTACCCGGGAAATTGTTATCTAGAGGGAATAACAATATTGGATTTGATGTTGTTGCAATCCTGCTGCAATAAGTCTTCTTGGGGAAATCTAAAGCTTCATTGGGGAACTTCCAAAGAAACTCTACGGGGAAAGATCACTGGGGAGAACCCGAGTAAGAAATTTCATTGATACAGGAGTTCACTTGGGGAAGATTAATCACTTTGGAAGAGATTCGATTTGAGAATCATTATCGTTGTAGATTAATTTATGAACAAGCCTTCAAATTGGCGGCAAGAAGAACTAAGTTTGTCATTCAAGAAATAGTCTTCAAAGTCTGATTCTGTTGAGGAGAACCACTAGTTGTTCTTGGAATATCCGGAGTCTTAGCTGGGGTTTATGCATAAATATATTGAATGATATGATAGGAACGAATGAATGCATGAATATACTGGTTAATGCATTGGCTATCAAACTGAATTCCTGACACTGTTGGTCTAGAAGAGAAAAGAAATGGCATCAATAAGATGATCGACCAAATTCTAATTTATTAAATTGCCGCTAGAAGGACTGCAATGCTAATTCTTGTAAAAGGAAGAATAACAAACTTCAGAGTTGATCAGATAATGATGATCAGAGGCGTGCCCTATGCGTGGGACTGCAGAAGCATTAGATTTTGCATTTAAGAGATATATCGACTTTAGAATCTCAACATGCCCCGGTCTATTAGACCTTCGAGAAAGTTTTCTTGAAAAGGAATGCCCCAATATCCTGTATTCTACAACAATACTCTACTGATTGTCAGTAATTCAAAGTAGATGGCTATTTTGATATGAAAATGCCTTGATATGAGCTTTGGAGATACTTCAACATCTCGAAATAAATGCTTCAACTTTACTGAACCTCAGAGTGGCGGACTTTGCAAACATGGACGACCTGCCCCTGCATTATCCTTGGAGAGACTTCAACATCTCGAAGTAGTTGCTTCAGATCAACTGAATCTTTTCAACAAGCTTACTTTAGAATGAACCTTGGAGAGACCTTTACATCTCAAGTAATTTCCTCACATTGACTGCAATTGAATAAAGAGATATGCAACACATAGGGAAGACCTGCCCCGGGATGAGCTTTAGAGAGACTTCTACGTCTCGAAGTAATTGCTTCATACTAATTGATTATTGAAACAAAAATTTGCTCCAGAAATAAGCAAATAAACTCTTTTTGTTGGGCGAAACGGCTTCCAAAGTGATATGAGATAACCGAGACGCGCCATCTTTCACAAATCTGGGATACCTTGAACCTGATAACCTCATGATCAATGTTATGCGTGCGATTACATGTATGTTTATGCAATAGAATTATAAGTCAGAAATACAAGAAAGAAGAGGGTAAATTTTGGGGTACAACATGTTTTCAAGCTAATTGGGAAATTTGAAAATTTACTGAAAATTAATGGATTAAATAAAAGAGATTTTTACAGATTTGCAAAGCTGCAAGGTAATTTTGTTATTAGTATTGGGAAATCAGAGTAATTCAAAATTAAAGAGATTTTTACATATTTGCGAGAAGACAAACCATTTTTCTTTATCATTCTGGAGCCATTCAATTAACCACTGCTAAGGCATATCCTCATAAAATACATTATTCAAAAAATGTCTATATTTGAAACCTTTACTATTTTATCTTATGCATATTTTTTCTTAGTAGTATATTGCAAAAATCTATAATACTGGCTAATCTGAGATGGTATTCTAATAGTATCAAAATTATACATATTGCACTTCTATTATTGTATTTGTGCAATGACCAAATGTGCAAAGCAATGACCAAATAAATGAACAATTATATACAATTATCATGGAAGTTTGCTATCATGCCTACAAAAAATTTAAGGGTCTCTACCTGAAAAATAAAGTTGGAGAATGTATATGTCATGAGTAAAGTAGCAACCATCATTTCTCTATTTGTGTTTGAGTCAATTATGACCTTGTTCTATTTCTGATATTGTGCATTTATCTTGAGTGAGATTTTTCTCTCTAAGTGCAAATTATTATTAAAAAAAATTATAATTAGATAATGTAATTATTCATAAATATGTAATTTATGCAGTGTTCAAAATAAAATAAATATGTAATTATGCAGTATAATTAGTAAATGATTAATACTACTTTTTTTTTTCCTCTTCCATATATTTTTTAATTATAGTAATTTGTATTGTTACATTTCATTTATAGTAATTTAAATCAATTTAAGTTCTAATATATAGGTTTTAAAAATAGTTAATTAATTCACTTATGCTTCTCATCGTAACACATAATTTTCAATGAAAAGTAAATTGCTATTAGGATCACTCTAAATAGTAGTTAATTGCATTTATTATTCCCTTGAATATTATTAAAAAGATGCGTTATCAAACTTTAAATTATTAAATAATGTCATATAATCATTAAAATGATGCCTTACCATCACTATAATTTTTTAATTGCACTTATTACTACAAGTGTTATCTTATCATTTAAAATCAGAAATTTATCGATCAGTTTTTTAAATATATTTAAAACAATTTAGAGGAAATTATAATAAGAAAATTAGTAGATATATTGACCTAATTGATAAAAGAACTAAATAAAGATTTATTTAATACAAAATTAATACATTTTAAAATACATTAATATGTTATCATTAATAAATTTCTATTTTAAAATTCATTAATAAAGATTTATTTTTAAATTCACTAATAAAGATTTATTTCTATTATATTTCATTTACTAATAAAATTAAAATGGGTTTTAATTAATAATTATATTATTATCAAATTTGAATATTTCAATTAATTAAATTTAAATCTTTTCATTATTTTTTATTCTACTCTTTTTGAATTGATGATAATATTAAATTATATGGATAATAATTATAAATTTTGTTTTAATAGTTAATAATTAATGATAATATCAAATAATTAATGATAATATCAAATAATTTTATTGTCATTTAATTTTTTATTATTCACTATCGATTTTTAATAGTAAATAATTTTAAGGCTAATTAATACAGTAATTTCTAAGAAAATTCATTTAGCCAACACATTCTAATTTAAGTAAACAATTTTATGACTAATATATTCTAAATCTATTGAAAAAGGATTGTTAGGGTTTTGTCTGCATCGACTCCAAAGTCAATCCGTTAGGGTTTTTCTCCGAGAATGGCCATGACTTTGACGCAAGGAGCAATAGCGAGAATTTTCAGCGACGAATCTGTGTACTCTAGTGATAGAGAGATTAATCCGGTGCTGCAAATAATTGATGTGGAAAACCGATGTGTTTCGCTGTCTGATGGTACTAATTCTGATGTTGGATTGCTCGTCGGTAATCTGTTTAATTCGGTGGCCTATTTGGAAAAGTTGCAGAAAGGTTCCATTATTAAACTCACAGTGTATACGTTGAGCCAGTCTCGAAACAGGTCACTTTGTTTTCCAATTCTTCAACATTCAAGTTTTTGTATTTTAAATCTATATTTATTTGATTTTGTTTGTTTGTTATAAATAGGGTTATTTTCATCCATGACTGTGATGTTGTATTGAATCAATGTGATATAATTGGAGAACCTGTCCCACAGCCCAAAGATGCTCCTCATAGGCAACCAACCGGATCCGACATACTACTCAAATACAATGCTTTGCAACCGCAAAAAACGTTGGCTGTTACGAGTTTCTTGGGTTATCTGACCTTGGCTTTTCTGACATTGACATTGGCTTTTCTGACCTTACTCGATTTTGTCTTTTTATTTCCTCTCCTATCCTCTTTATATCCATTCCAATTTTTAACTTGTATTTTTTTCTGTGTAGAGACCAAAGGGGCCTTAGAAATAATGTCATCTTGTGCTAATGATTTTAAGCCCGTCCTTGTGCTGCAAGTCATGGAATCTTATATAAAATCTTTTCGCCGCTATGCATGTCTGTCTGATGGTAGGAGTGTTATTCATTCCTGGATCCCTGCTAATTTGGTTGACGAGTTAATTCATTATGAAGTAGATATTCTCTCCAGTGGTTTCAAAGATAAGTTGCTACATTCCACATTGCCCGAACCTGGCACAATTGTACAACTCACTGACTATATATTGAAGGATTTTCATGGCATCAGGTTTATTATCATCATTGAGTTTGATGCTGTTTTAGAAGATCATGAGCCCATCGGACACGTTGTTCCGCTACCCAGGTCATCATATGACCTGACTACACAATATAGTGAGTATTACTTTTCTATAACTTTTTGTTTTCATTCATTGCTCAAGTTTTAATTTCAAATCTCCTCCATGCAGTTACGTCATTCCTTCCCTTTAATCTGACACAAGGGGCGATAGAAACAATATTAAGTGGCACTTTCTCTTCTGATAAAGGATTTAAGCCCGTGTTGCAAATGTTGTACATCAGTAATAACACCAATGTTATGATGTCCGATGGTGTCTATTTCTATTATCTAATGTGTCATGGTAATAATTTGACGAAGCCGTTCCAAAGGAGGAACAGAATGATGATCAGACTCCCGGTTATTAAAGTCACTGACTACTCTGTGCATGAAAATAGTGAAAACCACAAGTGAGTTTTTATGTTTTTGTTTTTGTACACATGTGAAATTCAACTATATATGTTAAGAATTTGTTATCTGATTTATCATTTTAAACAGGGTTGTTGTAATTCTTGACATCGAAGTCATACACTACCACAATACATGTTTGCTCGGAAACCCAGCCATACCACCCAATACAGCACCGTACCTAGGTGTTTATCCGCCCAAACCATACAAGGATATTCTAGGAATTGTTAAGCTCTAAACATGAGTGCTGATCTGAAAACCTTCAAAGCCATATGTTGTTTTCTTCAATCAAAGAGCTATGCTCCTATGCTCTTGCTGCTATGTCTTTATAAAAACCAAAGATATTTCTTTGTTCATGAGTTCATTTTGAGGAGATATGTTTCAACTAAGATTTATCGAAAACTCCAAATCTATAATTTATCACGAGACATAATTTATAAATAATAATTTAATAAGGAAGAAATATTTCATTTAGTTGTTTATTATACTTGCTGTCAAACTTTGTCACAGTCACTGCATAGTGTCTTCCTCCCGCCATCTAACTTCTTTGTAGTTATTTTTGTTGGTTTTTCAAATCGTTGTCTTGCATCCTGCTGCTGGTAACGAGTCTTGCCATCATCGTGGAGACGACTCAAATTTCCCTATATTTTAATTTAAAGCTTGAAATTGAAGATTAAAAATTACTTGGTTGAAATTTTGAAGATTGTTTAGTAGTAATGAACTCTAATTTTAAATTGTAATTTAAAGATTCAATTTTAGGGATAAAGAAAGTCTTGCAATTTTAGGCATAATAATATTTTTACAATTTACATATTAAAAGAATATTTATAAATTTTCTTTCAACAAATTAACTTGTAAATGACCATATTTTGTCTAATAAATTCATAAAATATTTATCCAATGTATAGTTGTCAATGAGAAGAATAAAATAGAAATCTTATTAATTAAACATTATTATATATGAATGTCAATCAGTAATAAATTTTAAAAAAAATTAAATATAAAAAAATTTCTCGTAATTATTATAATTATATATATGTTCTGGACGGTCCCAGTAGTTAGAATTGGCCGAATCCGCTTTTATCTTAAACATGGCCCAACAACTTTGTCTCACTGACTTTGGCCCTTCCATCATCGGAAACAGCGAGACCAACGATGACTTGAGTCATACGCCTGCCTGCATCAACAACTACCTCAGGTTTGCTCGACACACGTAGAACATACAACCAGGGAACGTTTCTTAGTTTATGAGTTCATTTTGAGGTGATATGTTTCAACTAAGATTTATAGGAAATTCCAAATCTATAATTTATCACGAGATGTAATTTATAAATAATTTAATAAGGAAGAATATTAACATGTTTTGATTGACTTTTGAAACACCCAGAATCAATTCTAGAGGTGTAGAATTGATTCTGGGACATTTTAAGATGTTTGGTTTATTATAATTAGAATTGATTATATCTTTAGAATTGATTCTACTTGAAGCTAGAATTTGTAGCTTCTGCCTCCAGAATTGATTCTGAATAATTTTTACACTAAAATTTATTGTTCAACTCACTTTTATATAAACGTATCCAAACATAAATTAATTTTGTTAAACTCAATTCTGATAGAATCAATTTTATCAAACTCAATCCTACTAGAATCAATTATGTCAACCGCCAATCCAAACAGTTGTTTATTATACTTGCTATCAAACTTTGTCACGGTCACACTAGTGTCTTCCTCTGTCCTTATAACTTCTTTGTAGTATGGATAAAGGCATAGGTGCATTTGCATCATAAACAATATTAGTGGTTATGGTTTTTGGGTGTATGGATGAAGATGGGTTTTCTGATTGGGTCAAAGGAATTGTTGGTTATAGGTGAGTTAGGGGTTATTGTACTGGTGGTGGATTCTGTTGGTTGTCCCTCAAAAATAGGTGTTTGAGAAACAAGGGTTTTAGATATGCATGGTTCAAAAACAAGTGTTTCATAAACAACATTTCAAAACGAGTGTTTCAGAATAGATGGTTGAGTGGAAGAAGGTTCAGGAGTGAGGGTGAAAGTGTTGAAATATAAACTTGATTTGGGCCTAACTATATTATTTGGTTATTTGTGCTTAATAGTTTTGGGCTTAGATAATTTTGGTTAATGTTTCTAGAGAATTCTTGTAGTGTTTAGAATATCTAGATATTTCTTATTATTGTAATATTTTCTAGAATACTCTTTAGATCTCTAAAGTTGAGATCTCTCTATAATTAATGTGTCTATAGTTCTCCATAGAGTATTATAAATAGAGATGTAATCTCACACATTTGTATCAAATAAAATACAAAGTTCTCTCCTCCATAAAAAATTCTTCTACATATCAAGTTTCTATTCAAGCCTCTAATTTTCCCACCCACTTCTCATAACATAAAAGGCCTTATTTCCAATAAAGTGGCATCAGAGCTTCAAGATCCTCAAAAGATGGCGAATGGTGGTTTCCCTTTCCAAATGTCGATGCTCACAAAGAACAACTATGATAATTTGAGTATCAAGGTGAAGGCGCTATTAGGGGTTCAAGATGTGTGGGATATCGTTGAGAAAGACTTCAAGGAGCAAGATGAAACCTCCTTAAGTCAAGGTGTAAATGAGACGTTGAAGGAGTCAAGAAAGAGAGAGAGAGAAGAAAGCTCTCTTCCTCATTTATCAATCGGTGGATGAAGATATATTTGAGAAAATATCTAATGCAGCGACGGCCAAAGAAGCATAGGATAAACTTCAAACTTGCAACAAAGGAGTTGAGCAGGCAAAAAAGATTCGTCTTCAAAATCTTAGAGGTGACTTTGAACGTTTGTTTATGGAGAAGTCCGAGTCAATTTCAGATTATTTTTCTCGAGTATTGGCTGTAGTCAATCAACTTAAAAGAAATGGTGAAGATGTTGATGAGGTGAAAGTCATGGAGAAAATACTTCACACTTTAAATCCAAGTTTTAACTTCATTGTCACAAACATTGAAGAAAACAAGGATTTAAAGACCATGACTGTTGAGCAACTCATGGGTTTCTTACAAGCATACGAAGAAAAACAAAAGAGAAAAATTAAACAAAAGGAGGCTATGGAGCAACTACTACAAGTCAACGCAAAGGAAGCAAACTATGTGAATTACAAGAGCCAAATAGGACGAGGTCGTGGCCAAGATCTTGGACGTGGACGAGGACATGAAGGAGAAGGAAGAGGTCGTTACAACAACTAATCCAACAACTTCAACAATGGAGAAAGGAATTGGAATCCACAAGCAATAAGAGGTCGTGGAAGAGGAAATTCATGGTTAAGGTACAAAAAATCACAAATCAAGTGCTTCAACTGAAATAAGATTGGTCACTATGCATCCGAGTGTAGATTATTGAAGAAGGTTGAAGAGAAAGCTAACTTTGTAGAAGAAAAAGACGGAGAAGAAGAAACTTTGCTACTCGCGTGCCAAAGCCAAGTTGAAGAGAAAAGAAACAAGTGGTACCTTACCGCTGGTGCAAGCAACCATATATGTGGCGATCGAAGCATGTTCGTAGAGATCAATGAAGAAACAACTAGTGGTGTCTCATTTGGAGATGACACGAAGATATCGGTTAAAGGAAAAGGTAAAATTCTCATACGCTTGAAAAATAGGAGTCATCAATTCACATCCAATGTCTACAATGTACTTAACATGAAGAATAATATTTTGAGCTTGGGACAATTATTAGAAATCCACTTGAAAGAATATAGTCTTTTCTTAAGTGATTGTAGGCATAACTTGATTGCTAAGGTGCCTATGTCAAAGAAAAGAATGTTCCTCTTGAACATTAAAAATGATGTGGCTAAGTGTCTCAAGGCTTGCTATACTGATTCTTCATGGCTATGACATCTACGATTTGGGCACCTCAACTTTGAAGGTTTACAACATTTGGCAAAGAAGGAGATGGTGAGAGGCTTGCCTAACATCAACCACCCAGACCAACTATGTGAAGGGTGTCTAGTTGGGAAGCAATTCCGAAAAAGCTTTCCAAGAGAATCAACATCAAGAGCGACAAAGCCGCTAAAACTCATACACACTGATGTTTGTGGACCAATAAGACCCAACTATTTTGGTAAGAATAAGTACTTTCTCCTCTTTGTTGATGATTATTCAAGAAAAACATGGGTTTATTTCTTGAAGGAGAAGTCGGAAGTGTTTGAAAACTTTAAGAAGTTCAAAGCCCTTGTGGAGAAAGAAAGTGGTCTTTTCATTAAGGCGATGAGGTCTGATAGAGGAGGAGATTTCACTTCAAATGAGTTCAACAAATATTATGAAGACCGTGGAATCTGTCGCCCACTAACAGTGCCAAGATCGCCACAACAAAATGGAGTAGTAGAGAGAAAGAACCGGACTATATTAAACATGGTGCGAAGCATGCTCAAGAGCAAGATGATGCCGAAGGAGTTTTGGGCCGAAGTAGTGGCATGTGCGGTTTACCTGATAAATTGATATCCAACAAGAAGTGTTCATGAAAAGACACCACAAGAAGCATGGACTGGAAGGAAACCTGGGATCTCCCACCTTAAAGTATTTGGAAGCATGTCCTATACACATTGAAGCAACTCGATTTTCAAAAATCTTTTAATTCTCGAAAACTAGTGAAATCGCCACCTAATTTTATTTGTTCTAAAAAGAACGGGAAAATATAGATAAAACCCAAAACAAGCGGATAAGGCGGTCTACGTGACCAAAAAAGTGGGATCGGGAGTCGGTTATGTAAGGGGAAGGTATTAGCACCCCTTACATCCATCGTACTCGATGGGACCCATTTAATTCTACGCTTTTGTGTGTGTGTTTACTAAGTTATGGATGCTAAAAAAAGAATTGGTTTATTATTATTTTGAGTTTGACACGGTTTCGTAACCGCGTGCCTACATATTCCTCGTGCAACGGAAAGTCAAAACTCGTAGTTCCTCTTAAAAAGGTTTTAATTGGTTGTATTGATTTTATCGAAAAATCGTGCGCTTAGACGTCTCAAATGCTTTGATCTAGGACTTGTTTTGTTTGTTTGAAAAGCCTAAGTCCTCGCTCGATCTGAAACGACTATTACACCCTCTTTATCCGAAAAGAGTTTTTACAATCGCATATGAGCGATAAAAGAATTTGAGTGAGTTGAATTGTTTTTATGTGGATGAAAAGTACCGAACAACGAGGCTAGCGTCTCACGATTCAAATACTAGAAACCCGAGGAACGAAAGTTCGTTGTCTATCACCCAAAATGTTTTCTTGAGAAAAGTGAAGTGAAACGAGTTCACGTTATTTAGAGTCTTTAAGCCACGGGTCTAGCGTCCAACGAATTAAAGACTAAAGTTTGTTTGGGGACAAGTTTTTAGCAATTAGTCTAGCGTTTAACGACTAAAAACTTGTACTTTATTATGAAAAATATTTCGAAAATGCACTCGACGTTGGATCGAGGTTTGAAACTTATTATGAAAGTGTTTTTTGCAATGCGAGTTATGGCTAATTGAATATATGGTCCTAAGGTGCGGTAATGGAAAAGAGCACACAATTGTATACAAACATTAAATAAATTAAAAGCCCATACAAGGTGGCTTAAACAATCTATGTAGGTGCATGCACGAAATAAATTCAATCGACTAATTAAACGAAACTTAATCAAGTAATTAGTTTAAATAAAATTAATTAGGTAAACTAATTAATTTTAAATAACCTAATTAGATAATTAAATAATGTTTAACTAATCAATTAAAGTTTCATTGTAAGCCCAAGAGTAAGCGTGGTGTGTGCGTAAATGTGTGGCCGTTGTGACGCTTCAAAGCTTTGTCAACTCAGGGTTTAAAAGATGGCTCGCACGAGTATCAGTTTAGAAAACATTTTTGGTTTGTGCTTTGTGACTAATAATTAAATAAATAAGCAATAAAAATATTTACTAACTATTACATCATGTGGGGAATGGGGGTACAAATTTACAAATGGGGATTGGATTATTTACAAATCTAATATAAATGTATAAGAGAAATAAATAATTAAAAAAAAGAATAATAAATAAAAATCAACAATTAACACAAATAATTTTAAGAGATATATAGCTAAAAGAAAAATATATATATATATATATATTTTGGCATTTTTTATTTTAGAGTTGAATTAAAGCTGTAATTTTATTATGAAAATTAATTAGATAAAAACTTAAATTCTAAAACAAACATAAAAAAAAAAATATAACTATTTAAATCTAGAAAACACTAAACTATTTTTTGTTGTTTTAACAAATACTATTAAAATGATTAGTTTGGCTTTAAGGGATATAAACCGGATTGATGTGTAGAGGCCCAAACCAAACAATGTCATAAAAAATCCTAGCACCCAAATGGAAGCCGCTACATTACCTAAATATATATTTTTATTTAATTCAAATAACTATCCTAGTTAACTCTTTTAATGACAAAATAAACTATTTCTCTTGCCTAACCTCACGTTTCTTCTTCTACATTTCTCGCCACATCTCGTACCTTGATAGTTTGAAACAAAATAAACCAAATCCCCAACAACCCTAAATCTCAAATCAATGATTACTAACTACAACAGATATGAAAAACAAACAAGTCGGATCAAAATACCAGATGCCATGGTTTACAGTGAGTATTCCTAATTTGCTTTGTGAATCTGCTTCTTCTCCGTTTCGAATCGGGTTTCTCGATCTACGGTTTGTGGTTGTTGTTCTTGAGGGTGAGTTGTGATATAAGGTTTGGTTCGTGATTTGTAGCTGCGATCTTCTTCCTCCTTCGACCGCCGCTCGCGCTTGTCGTGACCGTTCCGTTCCTCAACCGAACCCTTCACGAATTCGCGGCGGTGATGGTGGCGATCGGCGTCGAGCCTAAATCCGGTGAGATTGTTCGACTCAAACTTTTCCTCTTCTTCTTTTCTCTCTGAAGGGTTATGTGGTTCTGGGAAAATGATGAATGACTGGTTAGGGTTTAAGTCGTAAGTTGTGTTATCTGTTGGTGGTTAATGGTTAATGGTTGTAGGTTTATATTTTGGTTTTGGTATAGCGATCCGGGTTTTCATGGTTTTGGAACAAAAATCATTTCAGTTTCTGGTTTGGACTTCTGCGTTTTTCTTGATGTTTCTGAGTTTTGGTGTATGATGTTTTTTGTGTTTGGGTTGAGATTGGTCTGAGTTTTTTTTTGGAACGATGGATTATTTCTAACATCCGGTTTTGGTTTTCTTACGGTTTTGGGTTTCGGGTTCATTTTTGAACTTTTCTCTGAGATATGGTATGAACTCCTCTCCTTGAGCAGATGTTGTCTTTGGTATATATTGAATTTTTTGGATTTTGGTTTTTAAAGCAGTTTTCTCCTCTCTCGAATGTATGCTTTTCTTAGTCTTTGTATTGTATCGAGCAGGTCTTTTTTTCATGTAAGAGCAGCATCTCTGGCTTGTTTGGTGTTCTCCTTCGATGTCTCTTTGCTTTCCCTTTTCACCTTTGGTGAAAAATATCCTTGAAACCACACTTTGCCTTTTCCATGCTGCTGCTGTATTAATGACTTGTAGGGTTAAGTTTACTTCTTTCAGCTTTGTTACTGCTGTGTACACATCCTGCTGTGGTAAAAAATATTTACATTATGCTGATAACCAAGCATTGGGGGTAAAATATTGTTTGCTTTTACTCATTTGGGTTTGTTGGATTTAAATATATTCTGCCTGTTGGAACCTTTTGTCTCTCTTGCATTGGGCTGAAGCAGAATTGTTATTGAGTTGTTTTACTTGGAATGATGTTTCTAATTTCCAATTATACCTCCTTTGTGAACCAACAACGGAAGTTGTTGCGATTTGCAATGGAGGTAACGGTAACGGCCGATGAAGGAACTTCGGTTCTGAGGCTTTTGAAACAAATTACCCTTACCTGATTCCTCAACACTACCCTCATGATGAGCCCGAAAAATATGATTCCTTTGGTTTTCACATGCAATTTATTCTATTGCTATTGATTGCATTTCTTTTTGTTGTTTCAGATGACAAACGGACAGCATGAAAGAAGAATGCTCGGGTATGAAGAAATTCGGAGGAAGACAACAGTTTACCCGAACAAACTTTTAGAATAGGATTAAAGCAATTTTGTATTCTTTTGTAAACATTTTTAGAATATTTTGTAATATCGAATTGATAAAACAAAAAGTTCCAACCTTAGGTTACAGTTACAACATCTTGCAAACTTTCTCCTTATCTTGTAACATCATCTTGATAAACAAAATTCCAAAATTCAACTTAAATCCAAATTCCGTTATGACGAACTCTTTGCAAACAACATTTTTCCGCTACAAGTAAAATCCAAAACCAAGAACACATCCTCCATTGGGCTTAAGATCCACAAAACAACAAAGTACTCTTTTTTTTTAAAATTAAAACTCATTAAAATAAATAATTATTATATTTCTTGAATTAAAATTCCAAAAGACGAATAATTTCTCTCAGGCAAATATTTCGAGCTAAAATCGAATTACTTCTAAATCGAAGACAATGAATGGACGGATCAAACAAAGAGGAAAATTTTGGGTGCGACAGTTGCCTATTCAATCATCTTAGACTGTAAGTGAGAAAGATTGACAACTTTCGAACATCCAAGGTGTAAGAGGATTGAATACCGAAGAACCCCAAAATTTGCCCTACGGAAACCAAAGCCACAAAAGAAAACATATAACATATCTTGACTTGAGTCAAGAAAAACGCTGAAGAAAAACTTGCTAAGCATCAACGGAATGCTTTAACACAACAAAGGCACAATTATTAGGAGATTTTAACAACAGGGATAACCGTAAACGAAATGACTTTGACAACAATTTTAATGAAAATGCTATGAGAAGAGAAACGAACTTCTCAAGCGAAAAGAAAAACAATATATTAAGAATTGACATGGTGAGAACTTAACAAAGAGTTCTACGAACTAAGGAATACGGAGACCTTAAGTAATTGAAATGACATGATTGGGAACTTAACAAAGAGTTCCCTGATTGACAAGCCTGAGAACTTAACAAAGAGTTCTCTGATAACTAAGGAATACCTGGAGACCTTAACAAAGATATATGGCTAGAACAATATCGAATTGTTGGTGCAGTGCGAGGAGCCATGGCATCTTGAATGTCTTTGACCGTGTAACCTCGAGTTACCCAGAACGGATTCAGTAGCGCACCCGAGAGTACAATTCTCTGGGGATAAACAAAATAATATCCAGCATATCAGCGTGATATAGATGTTTATAAAGTCGGTAAATATTGTTTCCGACGCTTCTGCTGATGAGAGATCTTATTGAACATGTACAGACATGTTGAACAACTTCTGAGTTGACAAGATCTTCAATTTGTATGCAGATAGCTTTACCGTTGATAGAAGAATCGATTCATGTGGTGAAAAACTTCTAGGGTAATGAGCTTCAATTTGCTGGCATTGTATGGACAATGCGTTGCAGCAAGTGGGTATGTAGATCAACGTCTGAGTTGGAGAAATATCCTGTTGATCGAATAAACATCCCGCCGGGTGGATATTTATTTGTTGAGTAGTTGATGACTTACTGGGGAAATAAACGCACCAGAAGTTCAATGTAATTTTCTGAGAACAGCTCAGAGGAGTATATTGTGGAAGCCATTGCCAATAGTATTTGCTGAGAAGATTCTCGTATGAAAGAAATCTTTGAAAATACCAAGAATGATGTTGAAGTAATCCTTTCTGAAGGAGATTCACTTGGGGAGAGAAATAAGCTTCGCTGGGGAAACTTCGTAAGGAAACCATGTGGAAAATTCGCTGGGGATTCCCGGTTGAATAATTTTGTTGACATTAGAGTCCATCTGAAAGAGAGAACTGTTTCGCTGGGGAAGAAATCTCGATTGGAGAAACCATCAGTTGTTGAGATCCATACAAGTATATAACTCGTGCTTGTAGAAAAGAGGATAATTTTGTCGTCTGAGAACTAATCCTTCAATTTGATCCTTACGAGGATATCTACAGTTTCGGTTGAAAAACCTGCAAAACAAATAGCCGAAGCTAATGCATGAGTATGATATGCATGATATGATTTATTTTATTTTTTTAATGCAAATGGTACATGATTTCTTGATACTGTTGAGAGAAGGAAGACATCACTGGGGAATCCAATTGAACGATCTTGTTTTCATAAGAGTTCACTGGGGATGATCAATCGATTCTCTGGGGAAGAGACTTCACTGGAGAATTGACACTACTGTCGATTATCTGTCACCCAAGCGTTCACCTGGCATTGGGGAGAGAACTAAGTTTCCATTTGAGAAATAGTCTTCTGGTTGCACTTAACTTTATTCTGAAAAGATCCCGAGTCCTGACTGGGGTTTATGCATGAATATATTGTACATGATATGTCTGAGTAAAGCGACATGACTAATGCATGACGATGACTTATGTAATGATTTATGAATGCATGCATGTATTATTAGATGTGTGCCAAATAAAATTTGACCTTGAAGGAGAAATCGTCAGACAAGAACTGATTTTAAGTTAAACCACCAGACGGAAACTGGTGAAATGATTAACCATCAGACGGAAACTGGTGGAAATATTCTAATCAACCAGACGGAAACTGGTGAAAATATTCTAATCAACCAGACGGAAACTGGTGAAAATATTCTAACCAACCAGACGGAAACTGGTGAAATGATTTTAACCACCGGACGGAAACTGGTGAAAATATTCTAATCAACCAGACGGAAATTGGTGAAAATATTCTAATCAACCAGACGGAAACTGGTGAAATGATTTTAACCACCGGACGGAAACTGGTGAAATGATTTTAATCAACCAGACGCAAACTGGTCCAACGTACCAAACAAAGTCGATTTTAAATGGCACAGATGAGATGCATAATTGACAATGCATGAAGATGCTTTGGTTGGGTTAAGACCAAGAAAGATTCTTGAAACAAATTTCCCATCCAAAGGAAGTTGTTAGCATGACTCCCTGCCACTCAAATTGAACGCAACAGCTGTTGATACTTGAGAGGAGAATTTCCGAGCAGCTTGAAGATACAGAACAAAATTGTCCGTATATAGCAATCATAGCCCCAATTTGTTGGTTATCTGAGATTTTCTTTGGGATGATGCCAGAACAGCTTACAGTAACCCGATATTTGAGATCTTGCCCCAGAATCTTAAATTCCAATGCAAGATGCCCCTGATTGACAACTCCTTTGAGAGATATTACCGTATCTCGATGTGACTGCCCTAGATTGACTGAATCGTGAAGAGTTGACTTCACTATGCTATAGAAATAGCATGAACCAAAATGCTTCATGGAAAGACTCCAACGCGTTGAGGTGGCTCCCCCTGATTGACAGAATCTTGGAACGACATGCCCCAAGATACCTGCTCTTTGAGAAAGTCCAAATCACTTGTTGATTGCTCTTTAAGGACCTGCCCCCAGATTAGCAGAAATTCGAGAAGCTGAATTTCAATTCGATTGCCCCCAAGTTAACAGAATCTTGAGAAAACAACTTGTGACGCACAACAAAGTCCTTAAACATCCTGCCCCTTGATACAAATAAATGATCAAGTCTTTCCTTTGGGCAAAGTTAAACTCGTCACTGATGTTCATTATGAGAACTTATTTAATGTCATATAATTGTTCTATATGTAGAAGAATGTTTATTGTGACAATTATAATGCAACATTTATGTGTCTTGAAGTTTTGTATGAAAAACATTAGGACTTCTTTTTTTTTTGTGAGCGAAACACTTTTAGAGTGCAACGTTGAAAATTTTCTTTTTGAAAGATAAGACGAGCATATGATACCAACACAGATACTTAACACACACTGTAGGAGTCAGGTAAACGCGATCTCTTTGTTGTATGCTTTTGAATTAACCCATGCTTCAATTAGGACTTTTAAGGGTTGTAACGTGGCCTGGTTCACGGGTTTTTAGAAAAAAGGATTTTTAGGCTCAAAATATTTGGTGCCTGCCCATTCTCCATGATGTCCTTCAATCCTAAGTTCAACTATCCTGATACGAGCACTCATCTTTCGAGAGGCATTAAGATGGTTGAGGAACCAATATAGGGTTTCTTGGACACAACAGACACCCACCTTGTCTTTTGGTACTTGTCCACACAACTTGTTCTTTGTTGAGAACTTCTTTGAACATGCATTTTGGGATTTTTGCTTTCCCAAATCTTGTCTGACTTTTACCTAAGCGACTTATTACTAAGTTCTGACTTAGCGGGATTTTATCTTTTTCCATTCATTTTTTTTGAACAAGTCGTGGATTTATTCACAACATTTGATTTGTTAGAAGTGAAGGTGACTGTCTGAGTCCTGAGGGATTGTATTGTCATCTGTTGACCTTCTGATGTGCGAGAGATACCCAACAAGGTATCATTCTCCTTTGATACACACTATTGATAGATGGAGGTCAACTACTATGGTTTTGACCTTTCTCAACCTTTTGAAGGACAGCCATTGTTGTATCCTTTGATGCTTACTCTCTTGATGAGCTCTGAACGCTCGATCAGAATAGCTGAACACTACCCGCCCACAGGGTTGAAATGATGAGGGTTTTTTCCGAACAGAAAAGAAACTCCTACTTCAAGGCTCGAAGGGGGTTAACGAGGGTCTATCTCCCTTATAACTCCGGTGTTTGGGGATTTGAAACAAGGCATACATCATTAGGGTTCTACTCAAAAGCACATGACTAGAGACGGCATTTTAATCATCGTCATCCTCCCTCCAATCTTTGCCTAGGCGAAATGATTGGTAACGTTGGTATCAAAATGCTCGCAAATCATTTAAAGAGTGATAACGAATGGATTGAGTGACAACGAATGGATTACTTCAAGACAAACATACTCGTTGTATTAAGATTAATAAACAAACATGTTTCTACATGCAAACAAAAGTTTAAACAATTAAACAAGATACATATGAAAATGCAGAAAGAAATAAAAGATCGTTGTTGAGGAGACTTGAGCTCTGCCTTGACTTGTTGATTCAGACGAATTTCAGTGGTCTTGGTGCTCACTTGAGTACGGGGTTGCCATTCACAAACAGATTCCCACCTCGAAGAGTCAAATACTTCTAGTCAATCAATTGTTGAACCTTGGCTTTGTAAGGATTGCAATCCTCGTTAGTGTCCTACCGTAAAGATGGTACCCACATCGCATTATGATCATATCGTGGCGGGAATAACTTTGGTGGCTTAATGAACTTGGGAACCACCAACGAGCTTTGAATCGATATGGCGAAGTTGTCGTAGGTCACCGAATGGGATCAAGAGGAGCATTCCTTCTTTCCAAATTACTTCGAGGTTTGCGTGGATTCTGACGTTGACTTTGATATCCACGACCTTGAACTTGTTTCTTTGCATGAGGAGTGCCCCATGGTTTCTGGTACTGTGGACCGAGAAGCATCGGGTGCTGATACTGAACAGCTGCTACAGACGGAGGTTGACCATAAGGTATAGGAGGTGGAGCTTGCGGAGCTTCCCAAATTGCATTGGTTTCATAATCCTCCTCTTCCATTTGAGAACCTCTGAAGAATTCTTCCTCATCAGCTTGGCTACTCGAGGCATCTTGGAGTTTTCCACTTTTGAGACCGCCTTCAATGCGTTCTCCCACCATCACTAAGTCAGAGAAACTTGAAGATGTGCAACCTATCATTCTTTCAAAGTATGAATTAGGTAAGGTATTCAAAAACAAGTCAACCAACTCCCTATCAAGCATTGGTGGTTTAACTCGGGCAGCCAACTCTCTCCATCTTTGAGCATACCCCTTGAACGACTCGTTAATATTTAGAGAAAGATTCTGTAATTGGATACGGGTTGGAGCCATGGAAAGGTTGAACTCGTATTGTTTCAGGAATGAGGAAGATAAGTCTTTCCAATTGTGAATATCCTTTTTCTCCAATTGCGTGTACCAATCCAGAGATGCCCCACTAAGACTGTCTTGAAAACAATGGATGAGAAACTTTTCATCATGAGCATATGCAGACATCTTGCGAACAAACATCTTCAAATGAGTCTCTGGACAACTAGCACCTTTGTACTTCTCGAAGTTTGGCATTTTAAACTTTGGTGGAATCACGACGTCTGACACTAAGCAAAGGTCAGCAGCATCTAGACCAATAGTGTCGTTTCCATTCAAAACCCTCAATTGTTCCTTCAGATCAAGACACATTCGTCTGGCTTCAGTATCTTGAGGAGCTCTGGTGTTGACCATTAAACTCGTTCCTTGAGGATTTCGCATGTAGTTGGCAAACCTGGGCTTCTTTGCAGCTTGAGGATGTGGGATACAACCTTCTTGAACAGTTGATTGTCTTTGGACCGTAGGGATTGCGTTAGATTGAACATTGAGCACCAATTGAGGTTGAATAGGATCATCCACATGCAGAGGAGAATCGTACATTGGATTATACATAATAGTAAATCCTGACGTGGAGTCTGTAGTAGCATCTTGGGCATTGTTCTCCGAAGAAGCTAGCATGGCTTCCAACATCTGATCCGCCTTGTCTTTCACACCTTCTAGGTCTTCTCTTATCACAACTTGATTATGTTCCAATTGGTCTATCATACTTGCCATGAGTGCAGGAAATCAGTTAACGGCCAGAACAAAAGGTGACATGAGCTTTTTGTAGTGGAGGAGAAAATGCATGCATATTGATGAATGCAAATGCATAATTTTATTTCTATTTTTGAATGCAAATGATATTTTTTTGTGAATGCAATGCAATGGCAATGCATGTAAGAATGTAATGTGATGCGATACATATTGATGTCATGCACAAAATCACATGTAAAGTTAGACGTCAAGGGTTTAAAAGGACGGTCGGACATGGTTTCGACGTCACCCAACAATTCCCCAAACAAGGTTGGTTCTAGTGTTTTTATGCTAAATGCTTCTGAGTCTCAGATCCCTTTTTAGAAATATTACCATCACGCGATCGGACTATGTGGGATAATACTTCAAAAGTATACTCAAGAAGCGGCTCTTAAAGGATACTCAAAAATCCTTTGAGCGGTCGGTTTTGTTTTGGACATCCTAATACTTAGAGTTATAGGCCCTTTGTCCAAGAATTATCATCCCGCACTATTATGCGGTGCAATAACTCCTTAAAAGACCAACTCTAAGTTGTGGTCTTCACGTCGATCCAAGGAACACGGATGTCCAATGGACCTAAGCTACTCAACCACTCTAAACTTATGTTTCCTAGAAGCCTGGGTAATGGGCTTATCTATGAATCATAACCAATAAATGCCCCAAAATCAAAATACATCACAGGATAGTATAAAGAAATAATAGGCAATGAATAGTAAACACACAAGCGAAGAATTAAATTAGGGTTAACTCGCTTTTAAAAAAATTCTCCAGTGAAGTCGCCAACTGAAGCAACTCGATTTTCAAAAATCTTTTAATTCTCGAAAACTAGTGAAATCGCCACCTAATTTTATTTGTTCTAAAAAGAACGGGAAAATATAGATAAAACCCAAAACAAGCGGATAAGGCGGTCTACGTGACCAAAAAAGTGGGATCGGGAGTCGGTTATGTAAGGGGAAGGTATTAGCACCCCTTACATCCATCGTACTCGATGGGACCCATTTAATTCTACGCTTTTGTGTGTGTGTTTACTAAGTTATGGATGCTAAACAGAAAAAGAATTGGTTTACTATTATTTTGAGTTTGACACGGTTTCAGAACCGCGTGCCTACATATTCCCTCGTGCAATGGGAAAGTCAAAACTCTGTAGTTCCTCTTAAAAAGGTTTTAATTGGTTGTATTGATTTTATGAAAAATCGTGCGTTTAGACGTCTCAAATGCTTTGAGCTAGGACTTGTTTTGTTTGTTTGAAAAGCCTAAGTCCTCGTCTCAAACGACTATTACACCCTCTTTATCCGAAAAGAGTTTTACAATCGCATATGAGCGATAAAAGAATTTGAGTGAGTTGAATTGTTTTTTATGTGGATGAAAAAGTACCGAACAACGAGGCTAGCGTCTCACGATTCAAATACTAGAAACCCGAGGAACGAAAGTTCGCCCAAGTTGTCTATCACCCAAAAATGTTTTCTTGAGAAAAAGTGAAGTGAAACGAGTTCACGTTATTTAGGAGTCTTTAAGCCACGGGTCTAGCGTCCAACGACTTAAAGACTAAAGTTTGTTTGGGGGACAAGTTTTTTAGCAATTAGTCTAGCGTTTAACGACTAAAAAACTTGTACTTTATTATGAAAAATATTTCGAAAATGCACTCGACGTTGGATCGAGGTTTGAAACTTATTATGAAAGTGTTTTTTGCAATGCGAGTTATGGCTAATTGAATATATGGTCCTAAGGTGCGGTAATGGAAAAGAGCACACAATTGTATACAAACATTAAATAAATTAAAAGCCCATACAAGGTGGCTTAAACAATCTATTGTGTAGGTGCATGCACGAAATAAATTCAATCGACTAATTAAACGAAACTTAATCAAGTAATTAGTTTAAATAAAATTAATTAGGTAAACTAATTAATTTTAAATAACCTAATTAGATAATTAAATAATGTTTAACTAATCAATTAAAGTTTCATTGTAAGCCCAAGAGTAAGCGTGGTGTGTGCGTAAATGTGTGGCCGTTGTGACGCTTCAAAGCTTTGTCAACTCAGGGTTTAAAAGATGGCTCGCACGAGTATCAGTTTAGAAAACATTTTTGGTTTGTGCTTTGTGACTAATAATTAAATAAATAAGCAATAAAAATATTTACTAACTATTACATCATGTGGGGAATGGGGGTACAAATTTACAAATGGGGATTGGATTATTTACAAATCTAATATAAATGTATAAGAGAAATAAATAATTAAAAAAAAGAATAATAAATAAAAATCAACAATTAACACAAATAATTTTAAGAGATATATAGCTAAAAGAAAAAAAAATATATATATTTTTTGGCATTTTTTATTTTAGAGTTGAATTAAAGCTGTAATTTTATTATGAAAATTAATTAGATAAAAACTTAAATTCTAAAACAAACATAAAAAAAAAAATATAACTATTTAAATCTAGAAAACACTAAACTATTTTTTGTTGTTTTAACAAATACTATTAAAATGATTAGTTTGGCTTTAAGGGATATAAATCCGGATTGATGTGTAGAGGCCCAAACCAAACAATGTCATAAAAAAAATCCTAGCACCCAAATGGAAGCAGCCGCTACATTACCTAAATATATATTTTTTATTTAATTCAAATAACTATCCTAGTTAACTCTTTTAATGACAAAAATAAACTATTTCTCTTGCCTAACCTCACGTTTCTTCTTCTTCTGTTTCTCACGCCACATCTCTGTACCTTGATAGTTTGAAACAAAAATAAACCAAATCCCCAACAACCCTAAATCCCAAATCAATGATTACTAACTACAACAGATATGAAAAACAAACAAGTCGGATCAAAATACCAGATGCCATGGTTTACAGTGAGTATTCCTAATTTGCTTTGTGAATCTGCTTCTTCTCCGTTTCTGGAATCGGGTTTCTCGATCTGTACGGTTTGTGGTTGTTGTTCTTGAGGGTGAGTTGTGATATAAGGTTTGGTTCGTGATTTGTAGCTGCGATCTTCTTCCTCCTTCGACCGCCGCCTCGCAGTTGTCGTGACCGTTGCCGTTCCTTAACGTAACCCTTCAGGAATTCGCTGACGGCGGTGATGGTGCGGTCGACGCCGCTTCGAGCCTAAATCCGGTGAGATTGTTCGACTCAAACTTTTCCTCTTCTTTTTCTCTCAAGGGTTATGTGGTTCTGGGAAAATGATGAATGGCTGGTTAGGGTTTAAGTCGTAAGTTGTGTTATCTGTTGGTTGGTTAATGGTTAATGGTTGTAGGTTTATATTTTGGTTTTGAACTGTTATAGCGATCTGGGGTTTTCATGGTTTTGGAACAAAATCATTTTTCTGGTTTGGACTGCGTTTTCTTGATGTTTCGAGTTTTGGTGTATGATGTTTTTGTGTTTGGGTTGAGATTGGTCCAGTTTTTTTGGAACGATGGATTATTTCTAACATCCGGTTTTGGTTTTCCACGGTTTTGGGTTTCTGGGTTCATTTTTTGAACTGGTTTCTGCTACAGATATGGTATGAACTCCTCTCCCTTGAACAGATGTTGTGCTGGTATATATTGAACTGTTTTTTGGATTTTGGTTTTTTAAAACAGATTTTTCTCCTCTCTCCAGAACAGATGCTTTTCTTAGTCTTTGTATTGTATCGTAGGTCTTTTTCCTTACTGTAGAGCAGTAATCTTTGGCTTGTTTGGTGTTCTCCTTCTGATGTCTCTTTTGCTTTCCCCTTTTCACCTTTGGTGAAAAAATATCCTTGAAACCACACTTTGCCTTTTCCATGCTGCTGCTGTATTAATGACTTGTAGGGTTAAGTTTACTTCTTTCAGCTTTGTTACTGCTGTGTACACATCCTGCTGTGGTAAAAAATATTTACATTATGCTGATAACCAAGCATTGGGGGTAAAATATTGTTTCTGTTTTTACTCATTTGCTCACTGGTCTTTGGATTTAAATATATTCACTGTTGGAACCCTTTGTCTCTTGCATTGAATGTAATTGTTATTCTTTTACTTGGAATGATGTTTCTAATTTCCAATTATACCTCCTTTGTGAACCAACAACGGAAGTTGTTGCGATTTACAATGGAGGTAATAACGGCCGATGAAGGAACTTGGTTCGAGGCTTTTGAAACAAATTACCCTTACGATTCCTCAACACTACCCTCATGATGAGCCGAAAAATATGATTCCTTTGGTTTTCACATGCAATTTATTCTATTGCTATTGATTGCATTTCTTTTTGTTGTTTCAGATGACAAACGGACAGCATGAAAGAAGAATGCTCGGGTATGAAGAAATTCGGAGGAAGACAACAGTTTACCCGAACAAACTTTTAGAATAGGATTAAAGCAATTTTGTATTCTTTTGTAAACATTTTTAGAATATTTTGTAATATCGAATTGATAAAACAAAAAGTTCCAACCTTAGGTTACAGTTACAACGTCTTGCAAACTTTCTCCTTATCTTGTAACATCATCTTGATAAACAAAATTCCAAAATTCAACTTAAATCCAAATTCCGTTATGACGAACTCTTTGCAAACAACATTTTTCCGCTACAAGTAAAATCCAAAACCAAGAACACATCCTCCATTGGGCTTAAGATCCACAAAACAACAAAGTACTCTTTTTTTTTAAAATTAAAACTCATGAAAATAAATAATTATTATATTTCTTGAATTAAAATTCCAAAAGACGAATAATTTCTCTCAGGCAAATATTTCGAGCTAAAATCGAATTACTTCTAAATCGAAGACAATGAATGGACGGATCAAACAAAGAGGAAAATTTTGGGGTGCGACACACATGTTCCAGACGAAAGGAGAACACAGCTCGATGATAAAAGTGAGACGTATGTGTTCGTGTGTTACGACTCAAGCTCCAAAGGGTACAAGCTCTACAACCCAAATAGTTGAAAAATCATCATAAGTCGCGACGTGGAGTTTGACAAAGAAGATTATTGGGACTGGAGTGGCTAGAAGACAAATATGATTATTTTTCCTTACTTTGAAGAAGATGAAATGGAACAACTAATAATATAGGAAGATGTTACACCATCTGCCTCACCAACCCCAATGTTGGATGAAATAAGCTCAAGTGAGAGGACACCGCGACTAAGGAGTATTGAAGAGCTTTATGAGATAACTGAAAATCAAAATGACATTAACCTTTTTTGTCTTTTTGGTGATTGTGAACCTCTAAGATATCTAGAAGTGGTAGAACACATAAAGTGGAGAGATGCCATGGACGAAGAAATCAAGTCAATCACGAAGAATGATACCTGGAAACTTACTACACTTCCACAAGGACACAAAGCAATCAGAGTAAGATGGGTGTACAAGGCGAAAAAGAATGTGAAAGGAGACATGGAGAGATACAAAGCAAGATTGGTGGTGAAAGGATATAGTCAAAGACAAGGAATAGACTATGATGAGGTATTTGCTCCCGTTGCTCGTCTTGAAACTATTAGACTGATCATTTCTTTTAGCATCCAAAAATAAATGGAAGATCTATCAAATGGATGTAAAGTCGGCCTTCTTGAATGGTTATCTCAAAGAAGAAGTTTATATCGAGCAACCATTGGGATATAAAGTAAAAGGGCAAGAAGATAAAGTCTTAAAGTTGAAGAGAGCATTATATGGTCTCAAGCAAGCACCGAGAGCTTGGAATGTTCGAATTGACAAGTACTTTCAAGACAAGAACTTCATCAAGTGTCCATATGAGCATGCACTCTATATCAAAGCGCAAAGTGGATATAATTTGATTGTGTACTTGTATGTAGATGACTTGATTTTCACAGGAATAATCCAAGCATGTTTGAAGAGTTCAAGAAAGACATGTTAAATGAATTTGAGACGACAGATATGGGGCTTATGGCATATTATCTTGGTATCGAAGTAAAGCAAGAAGACAAAGGAATTTCCACCACCCAAGAAGGTTATGCCAAAGAATTTCTTAAGAGGTTCAAGATGGATGACGCCAATCCAGTTGGCACACCGATGGAATGTGGAAGCAAGTTGAGCAAGCATGAAAATGGAGAGAATGTGGATCCAACTCTTTACAAAAGTTTGGTTGGAAGTCTATGCTATTTGACAAGTACAAGGTATGATATTCTATATGTCGTAGGAGTTGTAAGTCGTTACATAGAAGCTCCAACAATAAGTCACTTCAAGGAAGAAAAGAGAATCCTTCGATACATCAAAGTTACAATAAACTTTGGCTTGCACTATAAAATCTTCTAATAATTATGAAGTTGTTGGCTATAGTGATAGTGATTAGAGCGGAGACTTGGATGATAGAAAGAGCACTACTGGTTTTGTGTTCTTTATGGGAGATACTATTTTCACTTGGATGTCAAAGAAGCCACCAATCTTCACTGTCAACTTGTGAAGCCGAATATGTCGCCGTAACATCATGTGTTTGTCATGCAATTTGGCTAAGGAACTTGCTGAAAGAGTTAAAAGTGGCACAAGAAGAACCTATAGAAATATGTGTTGACAATAAATTAGCAATTTCTTTGGCAAAGAATCCAGTGTTTCATGAAATAAGTAAACACATCGGCACCCGTTACCACTTCATAAGAGAATGCATTGAGAAGAAGGAGGTGAAGTTGAAATATGTAATGTCTCAAGATCAAGCCGCTGACATTTTCACCAAGCCACTCAAGTTGGAAAACTTCGTGAAGCTAAGGAGTATGCTTGGAGTCACAAATCAAGTTTAAGGGGGTGTTGAAATATAAACTTGATTTGGGCCTAACTATATTATTTGGTTATTTGGGCTTAAATAATTTTGGATAATGTTTCCAGAGAATTCTTGAAGTTTTTAGAATATCTAGATATTTCTTATTGTTCTGGACTGGCCTAGCATTTGGCTCATCGTCATCTAGGCCCAATCCAATGGGCATAAGGATCTGAAGGTCCATCTGCCCATAACCGCTAGGGATGTCCCCACATGCGTGTTAGGGCCACGTGGCCAAATTTTACTCAACCGTCACTCTGCCCTCTGAGAATAACGGGTCAATCGCCCCTTATATCTCAGATCTACAGACCAGGGAGGAGGCCACGTGCTGGACTCCTCGCTCACGCAAACCCTGGCAGTCCCTTAGTGGGCTTCACTAAGCTATCCACTAACTAGACCTTGGCCCAGCGCTGGAGGTTATAAATACCCTCTCATTCGAAAGGGTCAGGTATTCTATTCTATTCTCTTCCCACTCTCTTCACTTGCTCTCTCCTCTTGCCCTTTCTTACTTTGGCATCAGAGTGTCTTGCAGGTACCCCCCATCTCTTTTCAAACCGCAACAGCTTGGGCCTTGACGATCCTTCTGATCAGGTACGATCACTTATTATTGTAATATTTTCTAGAATACTCTTTAGATCTCTAGAGTTGAGAACTCTCTAGAATTAATGTGTCTAGAGTTCTCCTTAGAGTACTATAAATAGAGATGTAATCCCACATATTTGTATCAAGCAAAATACAAATTTCTCTCCTCCATAAAGAATTCTTCTACATATCAAGTTTCTATTCAAGCCTCTGATTTCCCCACACACTTCCCCTAAACATAAAAGGCCTTATTTCCAACAGAAAGACCGATAAAGATTGTTCATGAAACCAAAAGAAATGTAAGAAGATGGAGGTGGTGTGGTTTTAATGGGAAGAGGTAGAGATGAATTATTAATATCATTAAGAATTAAAGTCTCAAGAGAAAAAAGTTGCCTGGAGTAGAATCCTTGAGAGCTGAAGCATCATCATACTCAAAGAACTTAGCTACATCAATTGTAACCGGTTCCAGAATTCTATCGTCAGAAGGAGGAACAGTAGAAGTTTGTGCTCCTTCAACTGCAACTTCTAGAATAGCTTCAATAGGTATTCTTACAGTGCTAGAATTCTTATTGCAGTGATAGAATTCTTAGACTTCTTAGTAGACTTAAAAGACCGATCACTGGAAGAGTAGGGATCCACTCCATTTCTCAAATAGAAATTGAGGATCCATTACTATAATAAATTTCATATATTTCTAATATATGTGACACATTTTCCTATTTAATATTTATTTAATTGGTTTAAATGTATTTTTGGTCCTCTTATTTTTATGTTTTTTAAGTTTTAATTCGCATCATTTTAAAATCTACTTTATTTTATTGGGAATTTTTGGAGTGATGATTGGAATAAAAAAGTTATTTTTAATGATGTAGCTGATTAGATTAATATCTTTTTAAATAATTAACAAATATTAATAATTTTAGTTCATCTTATTTTAGAAATTAATTATTTTAATTAATTAACAATTTTAATTCATCCTATTATTCGTAAAATAAATATTATTGGGCCCATAACCCATTTGGCTTCAACATGAGTCCAATACCTAAGATATCAAAGATACATGTTTGCAAGATCAATATAACACTAAACATATTTAATAAACAATCCATGTGGTACTTCAATATTTTCCATCTCAATGTTCAATCCAAAACCAACAATTAATACACATTTAAGAAGTTTACACATTCTGAACATATAAATATCATGATGAAATCAATGTAGAAACTGTGAAGCTGGCATACATGGTATGGATGTAACTTCGATCTTCAACACCAAACTTGAAACTCCTTACAAGATCCGGTTCAGTTTTCCTATCATTGTCGGTGCTCAATTCCAGTCTTCAGGATGTGGCTATTGTAAATGAGAAGAAAAATTGTTGATTTTGAATTCTATCATCATATTTCACTATGCTTATGACATTATTTGTTGTTAATTACTAACCTACATTGTTATGTGAATCACTGTCTAGGTATTTGGTACAACTGGTCTGTTACATGAATTGGTAGTTGTAACAACAAATCCAATTCAATATCACACTAAATGGTAGCTATTACATAGCCATGTTTCAATTTCCACTGAAATTCCTTAAACTCAAACGTTTCTAATTAAATAAAGTTTGACAGTTAAATTCCAAAAAGCAAAGGGTTTTAATTTACTGCAGAGAGTAGTTTGTTCCCAAGACCTATGGGTGTGGCGAAGAAGGATGAGGTGTCGAGTGAAGTTTGATAAGGGATCCTTCAATTTGTTGTTTTGTTTGGGAATGAGGATTGAGGATTTGGTACTTAAGGTAGTGGAAAGATGAAATGATGGTGCTGCACATGGTGGAATGCATTTGACGCATGACAACATTCATGCCCCAACTCACTTGATTTCAATGGAAGATTATTTAGAATAACTTGTGTTGGGTTAGTGTCTCACATCGTTTGTTTTAGGAAAACATTTAGTGTATATATTCCTAATTCATCCAAAATAACTTGCATTTAGAAGTAACTATTTGGGCCATATAAGCTAAGCTCAAAATTGATTAATATATTAACATTAATCTAGTCAAGAACTGCCATATAATTATTTTAGGGTTATTACCAATTTATCCCCTTCCATATAAGCCATTTCTGTGTAAAAAAAATTCTTTCAAAAACAACCTTATATGACCTATATGGCATGGGGTAAAATTGTAACAACACTTAATTTTATGTCCACAAAATTATAGTAATGGACCCTCCATTTCTTTTTAGGAAATGGAGTGGATCCCTATTGATCACTAGACTTCTTGGACGTCTTCCTCTTATTTTTAGTAGAAGATTAGAAGGAGTATTTGATCCTCTGTCAACCACAGCTCCATAAGTCGTTTTTTCATAAGTTTTTATCTTCATAATCTCTATAGATCTTTTGAAGTCTTGAAACTCAACCAGGGCCAATCTTCTAGAAGAAATGATATTTCTATTCAGGGCATATGGAAGAGTAGTGACCTCAAAAATTAGACCCACGTTCTTCAGATTTCTTCCATCCAGAGTCTTCCCAATCTCAATGATTAATTCCTTAGAAAGAACCAAAGAATCATCAAGTTTTCTTTCAACCAAGATGTCTAAAATTAGACTTTCCAGGGAATCCATCTTTTGAATTCGAGCCATCATCTCTAGTTTCTTTAACAATTTCTACCAGAAACTTGTACAAGATTGTTGGCAGATTTATCTTGATTCCATAAGCTATGTAGAACAACATATACTTCTGGTCAGTGTCGAAGTAGTTAGACGAATTTGTACCAGGTCTATGATGAATGCATCCCATGATAATCTTAAACCAAACTCTAACATTATTGTGAACATGTTTAACATTGAGAGAATCTTTGCCATCTTAAAAGATCCCTGCAACATTATCAGTTAATCTCTCCAGGATAGGGTATATTATAACACATATTTCTATTTCCATCATGATTAAGCAATTTTGAGACCATATCTTCGGTGATATGTATCTCTTTGCCCATGACGCATTAAATAATTTGATTGTTGACAAATACGTGAGCACGTATCCGAAAATCCCTGACCAGTTCAGGAAAACTGGTCCTTTTATACGATTGAAGTAATTTTTCCAGCCTTGAATTTTCAATTTAGTACAAAAATCAAACCCATGAGATTTTAGGTTATCGAAGTCCACCAGAAGTTCACAAAGAAGCTCTAAGTATTTAATCGGAGTAGAAAGATAAACCATAGGAGATTCTTCAATATGTTGTTCTTATTGTTGAGACGATGAAGTTTGTTGAGCATATGAAGACAAATTATGAAGTTGAGTAGATGAAGTTTGTTGTTATTGATCAGCCATGTGAACATGGACAAGGGTTTTGGGGTTTTCAAAGAAAATTAATTTGGGTTTAAAAAGATGAAAGTGTAGGATGGAAGGCGTAATATATGAAAAAGTAAGTGAGGTGGGTTAAAGTAAAAACTTTAATTAATTGCAATGACTAAAAAATTTGAATTGTGCAAAATTCTGACAAAGGGCGGGATGAAGAGATTTTACCTAATCCCGAAGTAAATTGCTTCTTCCAATGTGTCACATTAAGCATTTAACGTGTTTTCGAGAAAAGGCAATTGTCTCTTTTTGAACCACATGCCTTTTGTTAGACCATGAGATCAGATTATCTCCCAAAACTAACAACTTCCAAAAGTGCTTTTTCTCTCTAGTCTATTTCCAACGTAATCAGCATCACAATAACCTACTAACTTGTATTCACTTAAATTTCTATAACACAAACCAAAGTTAGTAGTACCCCTCAAATACCTAAAACTCCTCTTAATAGTATTTAAGTGTGATTCTCTAGGATATGATTGGAATCAAGCACATAAGCAGACACTAAATAAAATTTCAAGTCTATAAGCAATCAGATATAATAAAGAACATATCATTCCTTTGTGCAGCGTTTGATCTACCTTATATCTTACCTCATCCTTGTCTAGAATGTTAAGATGCATAGAAGCCCTTGTTATCTTTCATTCTGACAAGTCAAACTTCTTATGAAGTTCTTTAGTTTACTTTCTCTTATGGATGTAAGTCTCTTATGGGCCTTGATGAATCTGGATTCCCAGAAAGAACTTGATTTCTCCTATCAGACTCATGTCGAACTCAGCATGCATAGACTTAGCAAACTCATTGTATAAAATGGAATTGGGAGAACCAAATATAATATCATCAACATATATTTGAACTACTAGAATATCCTTTTTGAATGTCTTATAAAACAAATTAGTGTCAATCTTTCCTCTGGTAAAATCATTTTCTAAAAGAAAATTGCCTAGTCTTTGATACCAATTTTGGGGTCTTATTTCAGACCATACAAAGATTTTTTAAGTTTGAAAACAAAATTTGGGTTTTTTTTTCAAAACCAAGAGGTTGGTGTACATACACTTCTTCAGTTATGTAACCATTCAAAAATTCACTTTTAACATCCATCTGATACAAGATTATGTTATGATTAAGAACAAAATAAATTAAGAGACAAATAGACTATAACCTAAAAACTAGTTCAAAGGTTTATGTGTAGTTAATCCCCTCTTGATGAATATAACCTTTGCTACCAGTAAAACCTTGTTTCTTACCACTTCTTATTTCTCGTAGAACTTGTCTCTAAAGACCCACTTGGTTTCAGTCACCTGGGTTCCTTTAGGTCTAGGCACAATATCCCTCACACCATTTTTAGAGAAACTATTAAGCTCTTCTTACATTGCCAAAACCCGTTATGTGTCCATAAGTGCTTCATCAACTAATATAGGTTATACGGGGACACATAATCCATAAGCGTCTCTTCTGAAGGTTTCAATGAGTATCTAGTTCTGACTGGTCCAGTCTTGTCACCCAGAATCAATTCTTTATATTGCGAAGATTTTTGTTTGTGTTTCCTCAAAGGAGTTTGAGCTTCAACGACTTCTAGTAGAATATTTTTAAAGTCTTTTATCTCAAGTACTTTTGCAACAACTTCATTACCTTCATAGCCCGAATAGGTAATCTCCAAATATCCAAATCTGCAAACCTTCCACCTAGCTTTAACTTTTAAGTGTCATGCTTATCATAAGATCTAATGTGAATTAACTCCTCAACAATAAGTGTTTCAGTGTTGTATATTTTATAGCCTTCTGAGTGTTCAGAGTATCCTAACATGATATATTTTTGTGCTTTAGAATCTAACTTGTTCATATTGTCCTTAGTATTCTGAATAAAACAATCACATCCAAAACAATGAAAATATAAAGTGTTGGGTTTTCTATTCTTCCATAATTCATAAGGAGTCTTACCCGTAATAGGTCTTATAGAGATCTTGTTTTAAATGTAACACATTGTATTAATTGCTTCTTCCCAGAAGTGCTTAGCCACGTTTATTTCATTGATAATGGTTTTGACTATTTTTTGCAAAGTCTTATTCTTCCTCTCTACAACTCCATTTTGTTGTGGAGTTCTAGGGAAGGAGAAATCATGAGAAATGTCATTTTCATTAAAAAGTTTTATAAATCTGAGAGAAAGTCTGACTTTAACAATTTAAAAATCCTTATCATTTTGCACTTGAGAGCAAAAGGTAGAGAACACAAAATGTGATCATTACTTCTTGGCACTGACAGAAGCATTTTCTACTGGTCCAAACCATTTAATATGAAAGAGTTCCAAAGGTGTAGAGGTTGATACAACATCTTTGTTTTAAAATAACTTTTAGAAAACTTTCCTTTTGACATGCATCATAAAGAGCATTTGAAGATAACTTTAGATTTGGAAGACCTCTAACTAAATTAAGCTTATTTAGCTGGGAAATTATTTTGATGCTAACATGGTTCAATCATCTATGCCATATCCATTTCTCTTCATTGACAGATATTATAAATTTTATATTTTGATTTTTAATATCAGAAAGCATAATCTTATAAATGTTGTTCTTCCTCATGCCATTGAAAAAGATAGCGTCATTCTTTTGACTAACAACTTTGCAGGAATTTTCATTAAAAATTATATCATAACCATTTTCACTTAATTGACTTATGGAAAGTAAATTATGCATTAATCGATCAACAAGCAAAACACTAGTAACAAATGGATATAACCATTACCAACTGTCATGGAGCCAATGATCTTCCCTTTCTGGTCACCTATGAAACCTACGAAGCCTCCAGACTTAGTTTCATGCTTTGGAACATATGCCTTCTTTCCATCATGTATCGAGAGCACCCAGAGTCTAGGTACCATAAATTTTGTCTTAACTTTGCTACTAAGGATATATGGAACATATATTATTTTATCATTAGATGCCCACAACGTTTTGGGTCCTTTCTTGTTAGTTCTCACAGAGTTCTTTACAAAATTAAGTTTATGTGCAGGATAATCATACATGTATGCATAGTTGAAACGAGATTTTGCTTTTGGTTTAGCCATAAGTTTTGAAAAAGATTTTACTTTCGACATTAAACCACTTTGAGTACCAACAGGCACATAATGAGTATAAAAAGTTTATGGTTTATCATCTTTTTTAGAACTGGATTCTTCATCAAAATTATAACCAATACCTCATGTTTTATTTCTTCTAACACCATAGATCATTGAAGCAATTATCCTTATATCTAGGCTTCTAGCAAGAAATTTATGGAAAGATTTATCATATTTATTTATGACATTATTAGAACTTACAAAAGCTTATGAAAGAATTTCTTCCTCAAGTTTATAACTCTTGGTTTTTAGGGAAGAGTTATCATTTTTAAGAATAAAATATTCTTTATTTAAAATGGAAAATTATTTCTTAATCATACTGTGTTCGTTAGAATCAAATACATGGATAATTTTTAGTTCCTTGTATTTGTTCTAAAGCTTCTGATTTTTTTTCAAAATATCAGATAAAGAGGATGTTAATTCAAAACGGGATAGATCAGAAAATACCTCTTAAGATTTTTACTAAGAATTTGATTCTGCTTCTAATTGGATCTTCGCATCAATTTTCTTAATGCTCACCATCGGTGCCACATTAGCTTGCTCTTCCTCGTAGTCATCTTTTGAAGAATTGGAATCATACCATGTTGCCATCAGTCATTTCTTTTTCCCTTTTAAGACTTTCTTCTTGGGCTTGTCCTTTATGAGCTTGGGACATGCGTTCTTGTAGTGACCTGGATCCTTACACTCAAAGCACGTGGTGTCTTTGTTGCCACCAAACTTATTCAATCTAGAAGTAGATTCAAAACGTCCACTTGTTCTTCTGGCTCCTCCGAACTTGTTTCCATGCTTCCTCTTCCAGAGTTGATTGACCCTTATCGAAAAAAGAGGAAATTCATCTTCATCTTCTTTAGATTCCTCTTCCTCTTAAGCTTAAAGAGCTCTAGTCTTTTCAAACCTTCCCATTGATTTATAGCTATAAATTTTCCTTTTCTTTTAGGCTCATCCTCATCAAGCTCTATCTCATGGATTATTAAAGAACTAACAAGTTCTTTAAGAGTGGTGTTATTAAGATCCTTAGCAATTTAAAGCATGGTTACCATATGCCTCATTTCTTGGGTAGGTTTTTGATAAACCTCTTAATGTGGTCGTAAGTATAGTAACATTTGTTCAGAAACTTCAGTCCTGCAATATTTTGAAACCTTGAGAACATATTCTCAACTATTTTATCGTTTTCCCTCTTGGACGCTTCATACTTTTGAATCAAGGCAAGCGCCTTGATCTCTTTTACTTGAGAATTTCCTTTGTGACTCATCTTCAAAGAATAAAAAATAGACTTTATTGTATCTCTATTTGTGATCTTTTCATATTCAGCATATGAAATGATGTTTAGCAAGATGGTTTTTGCTTTTTGATGATTCTTATAATTTGTCTTGTGTTAGTCATTTATCACCCTTCTTTCTACCTTGTTTACACTAGAATCAACTACCATATCCCAAAAATCTACATTGTGACCAAAAAATAAGCTCTTTATTATGTCTTTCCAATAGTTAAACCTATCTCCATCAAATACTAGAAGTTTAGCACTATAGTTAGTTATCTCTTTCAACAACAGGTGCAGATGGTGAAGGGATTCCGACTATTGTGTTTCAAAAATCTGGATCTTTATGTGACACAGTGAAGTGTTTGATACGCAAACAATACCAGAACCAGAACTCTAGTGCCAATTAAAGGTTAAGGAAACACAAACAATGGGGGGGTTGAATTGGGTTTCTCGAATAAAAACTTTCTATGACCCAAGACAAAAACAATGAATAAAGAATAAAAGTAATCAACACAATAATTTTTATCTTGGTTCATTGTTAATAAAGCTACCTCCATTCCACCCACCATGGTGATTTGCCTTTTCACAAGGACTTAATCCACTATAACCAAAATGCTTACGACCACAAAGACATATTGTCAATGTCTTCTTGAGACTTATGACTATACCTTAGCCTCTCGAGAAAAATCAACTCACAAGTTTAAATACAAGTGGTGTGTCTTTACAAAGATGCTTCTTGAAAGCATACTACACAAAGTTAAATACAAATAATAACACAATGATATTAATGAGCAAGTATATGAACAAAAGTTCAATGGTTTACAGCTTTTTGCACAAAAATATTTACGTTCAAAAGAATGAGATCGGGTTTTCAAAAGATGGAGAGTGATGAAAAATAGTTTCCAAGAATATTTCAAAGTTGTTATCTTTCCATTATTTCAAGTCTTCTTTATATAGCCAAAGAGACAATCGTTGGAGGGTAGAATGGTCATCACACAAATTCCAATTGTCTAACGGTCAGCAGGAATTATACTATACTACAGTCCTTTCTCCACTAATTCAGTGTAGTGGAAGGAATATTTAATTTGTACCATGTACTATTTCTCATGTATATTTTTTTGATCTTATCTTCATATATCTAGAGGCTTCAGAATACGTGTTGAAGAAGTATGTTATAGAAGGATGAAAAGATGAATAAGTGTCTTCAGAATCTTGTCTTTAGAGTCTTTAAAGTCTTCAGAACTTGTTCTTCAGAACCTCAGAACTTAAGAACGCAGAATCTTCAGAGCTTGATAAACATCAGAAGCTTTTATGTCAAAGACACGGTCAGAATCATTTAAACAAATTTTCATTAGAATTGTTGTTTGGTAGCATTATAGAACTTGACAATTCCATTGTAATGCGCACTTTGTGTCTTCCCAGAGTCAGGGTGTGCTGAGTTTAGAAATGGATGATGTCACATGTCACTTCTTTAGATTCATAACATGTTCAGCAAAAGCTACACACTTGACAAAGTCATTAGGGTACAAAACTATTCTCTAACAAATATATTGTAATCATCAAACTAAAGGCTATATGCAGAACCAAATCTTGTTCTATCAATACCTCGATCACAAATACACATATATTCTCAAACATGCATTGTAATGCATATTATGTATTAAGGTCAGAAAGTTCTCTTCTAAAAATAACCTCTTCATAAACTCAAATACATTAAATCCTCTATGATTAAGTGCACTCTAATTTCATAAATGACTTACTATAAGTTCGATCACCCCCTAAAGTAACACTATAGGATTTTTATTTTATTCACCGGCCCTTTTACAATAATCTTACAATTTACTAGGATACCTCATGTTTAAATTGATAAAACAGAACAAAGAATATTAGAACATGGCAGAATAAAATAGAACAAAGAGAAATGAAATGTAGAGTTCACATCATTGTTTGTGTATTTTATTAATAAAGTTATATTCTATTATATACAATTCAAATTAGATGGAATAAAAAAATGAAATACTATATGGAATGGGATAAAATATATTTCATATTATTCCACTTCATTCAATTCATTATTTGCAAATCAAAATAGTAGAATCAATTTCATTCCAATTCATATCATCAATTCAACCATATCCTAAAAAGAACTCAGAGGTAATTGATTCTTTATCAAAATAAATTGATTTTAAATTAATGCATACCATAAAACTAATTTATAAATATAAACTACTTCTAAAGTAGTTTTAAACTGAATTGAAATCAATTTAAAAATTAACTATTTGGCTATGTTTGGTAAAAATAACTCTTAACTAATAAGTTTATTAAATCCATGATTTTAGATTTGGCATGAATTTTTCTAAAACATAATTCTTGAATTATGTTGAGAAAGATGTCACAACATCTTAACCAACTTTCATGACAAGTTCTCTTGTCATGCTTATCAGACAGATGTTGAGTTAGATGTCTTGACATCTTGCCCTGTTATGCAACAAGCGCTGCTGTTTTAATCTTTTGACATATTTGATTCTTAGTAGGGGTGTTCATTGGTTCGGGTAAATCCAAACCAAACCGGAATCCAAACCAAACTATAGTGTTTGGGTTGGATATTTTTTGAGTTCGGGCAAGAATCGAACCAAACCAATGAAGTCCAATGACAATTGGTTCGGGCATCAGATTTTCAATTTTCTACCCGTAAATTCAATCCAAACTAATCATAATTAATTATCATAAAATTTACTACCAATCATTCAAGTTCAAGAAGAAAAAGTTGAAATGTCGTATGTGGACAAGTTATTCTATTTTAATTTGTTATTAGAAAATTGTTAGTGTATTGTGGTAACTAAACGTATAGATATGAAACACATTTGATATTATATTAACTCAAGTGATTAATTATATATTCAAAAGCCATGATGTTATATATTTTTCTTGTTAGATATTTTAGAATCTAATAGGAAAAAATTGTTAGTCTAATATTTACGATTAAACACTATTTATACTATTTTTTATATTAATATGAAAAATTAATTTTCGTAAATAAGTTATTTTTTCAAATATTTTTGCATTTTTATCTACCTGATCAATCCAACCCAAACCAATCCATTGTTTCTCGGTTCGGTTTGGTTTGAATTTTATCACAAAAATTTGCAAATCCAATCCATAAAATCTTAATCGATTCTGGTATCGGGTTCTCTAAAAACCGAACCAAACCGATCCACGAACACCCCTAATTCTTAGAGATCATTTTGGATTTATCTCATTATTCTCACTCATGATCTTTTAAGAAAAGATTTAAGTATTATTCTTGGTTGAAGCTTTTAAGCAAGACTAAGTATTGTGTATTTGAAGTGTAATCTTCTTTTAAGTTTTTAAGTCTAGTCACATATTGTGACGGTAGGTATCACTAAGATGATTGAAAGTGAGAGAGAGTTCTCATATCTAGGAGGTTCCTAGGTAGAAGTTGCACAAGATAGTAATTAGGAGAGAAGGTGTAAACTATGACTGTTTAGATTTTGAACTAATATTATCAAAGTGGATTTTCTTCCTGGTTTGATAGACCATGTCGTAGGTGATGTTGCATTGAACTGCGTTAATAATTGATTGTGTTTAATTTTCTGCAATTTATTTTCCTACACAATCTGTGATTTTTTGTCAATAGATGTCATAACATTTGTCCTGACATCGTGATTCTACGTTAAGACATCAATCTTGACATTTGTATTGCAAGTGACAAAATTTCAAAGCTAACTTAGCTTATGAATAATAGCTTATAGTTGATGGTTGATAACTGATAAGCTAATTGAAATGTATGATAAAATTACCAGTTAAACTAATTTATAAACAAAAAATGACATAAAAGACATGTATACATATTTATTTTATTTTAAACTAAAATAAATTATAAAGAATAAAATAGGACTTTTGTTAAAATAATAAGGATAAAAATGAAGAAAAATGATAAACTATAAAATATAAGATAAAATACTATTTGAAATAGCGTCGGGAAAATAAATTATAAGTTAGTAAAATAAATTATAAGTTCGTGTGAAATGACTGTTATCAAATAGGTCATTATCAAATGGGTTTATAAGCTAAAAGCTCGAATATGTGGACAAAATCTTAATAGCATTCGACTAAATATTTTAATCATGCATATATCAACGAAAGACAATTTCTCTTCTCACCCTTGCTATATCGGGGCGCACCCTTGAAAATTCGAAAATGTCCCTGGATGAATTCAAAAATGTGTATCCGAACACACCTTTATTTTTTATGAAAAAAGTATGTTCAAATATGCATCTCTGAATAAACCTTATCTTTTACAATATATATATATATATATATATATATATATATAAATCTTATTTTTTACGAAAAATGGTGAATTCGAAAATGCATATCTGAAAATATTGTTGATCCAATTTACTAAGAAATTTCATTGAAATTGGTGTCGATGTCGTGAAATTGGCACCATTTATCGGGGAGTCTCTATCGATTTGACCAAATATTAGAGATATAGGAATTGTATCATCGCATTATGGCCCTTGTGTTCCTCCATTTCTGGCCTTTACGTGACCTAACGTGAAAAACTTATTTTTTTTAAAAATCGACTCTGAATCAAAATTTTACCGTGCCAATTCCTCAGAAAAAAATCGGGGATCAAAATTTATTTTAATCATTTTTATATTTTTCGATTGTTTTTCTCAATAGAAAAATTATTGATATTTTCATATTTGTTTTTCTCAATAGAAAAATTATTGATATTTTCATATTTCTTATATTGTTGTATGGGTACTCGATGTGTCTATCCGGATATATCTAATAGTAAGTTTTGGAGAAAAAAACATAACAAAAAACTTTTTGAAAATGCATATCTAAATTCAATTTCCTTTTTTTTTTAAATAAAGTTTATTCGGATATGCATATTTGAATATACCTATTTTTTAAATAAAATAAAATTATTAGCATATACATTTGCCATTTCACTTTTTTTAAACCAAATATGTATATCTGAAATTATATTTTTCATAAAAAGTAAAATTTATTCAGACATACATCTTCAAAATTAAATATTTTGTAAAAAAAAATACATCTAAACATATATCTCCGAAAATACAAGGTATTTTAGAATTATGCCCAGGACTGTGAAATAATAAAGGTAGAATGATAAATAATAAGGCTAGAATGAGAAATTGCCTCAACAAAGTTGGAGGTATTAGCATTTAAGAAACATGTGTGAATGTTGGACTCATTCAATGGTCATTCCTATATTATTATTGATGTTATTATTGAGAGTGATAGTAAAGATGTGGATGATGCTATCATGTACCTATATTTCTTGATCGTTTGATCTATGCTGCAATGAATTAATCATATTCCCTCCATAAGAAAACAAAACATATCATGTGATCCATCAGGTATCAACTAGACAGGATACAACATTTGTTTAACTACCATAGGATTTCTTGAGGATACTACACTATGTAACCAAACCAAACCATAGAGTTATTAATATTATACAATGGACCTTGCATCCACGTGCTACCAGACCAACCTAGCCACGAAATTACATCATCCATTTATTGTTTTCACAAGGTAGTACATGTTTTGGTTGCCTCAAACTACATTTACCCAGCAGTACTTGTGCCCAAAATGTGCATGGTCCCTTTCTATTGGTGCACTTCAAATTAAACTTGGAAACTTCTACTTCAATTTTCCTTTTCATAGAGTACACTACATTGTCCTAGCACTGACTCACTCCACAAACTCAAAAACTTACTGACACATTCATCATAACCATCATAACAGCTTCACTGTGTTTCAAGTAAATGAGTGCAACAAAACACTTGTGGCAAAGTAAAAGCAAGGATAGGACCACTTTCAATTCCTATCGGTGCTTCCTAGTTTTATCTACACCTCAATAAAATTAACTCATTACTAGTCCCATTTTAACAAGGATAATAAACTTTAATTAGTAAAGTATTCTATATGCATACAAAACGGTGGAGAATATAGTTTCTTCTGTTCCTGTCAGTAAAAGTTTTGAACCACAAATTTTCTTACAGAAAAAGAATGATCCATTAAGAAAAAATCCACATAAATTACAAAAATGAATTAGAAAAAAAAAGGGTAAAAACATACACATTTTTGAATGAAAAAGGCATCAAAATCTTCTTTTTCAATCCATGGTGATGATATGATAATAACAGACTGTACTCACATATTTGATTGAGTTGAATTGAATTAAGCAGCCTGAATTGAGAAGCATGAGCAAGCAAAAGAAGCAGCACTCTTTAAGCCCTCCCAATAATTTGTTGTCTCCATGATTCATAGAGCCTTTGCTTTTTTCATTGTATATAACAACTAACTAACTCCTCATGCATGTTTCTCTCTACATTGTACAGATTCCAGTTATTACTCTGATTTTGTTGTTGCTTTTTTCTCAATCTACTTGTTCACCAATCAAATCTAGACCCACCAAAAGGAATGATACTCCTTGGAATAACAAGAAGTAGAAGTGAATTCCTTGAGCTGAAAGGAGACTTCTTGCTGAAGCTGTTAGGAGTAAACAAGCCAAAGCAAGTTCCTTCATATACATTTTATTATGTTTTTTCTTCTTTTTCTTCGTCACGTTTTCTTCTTGTTTCCTGATTTCTTCTTTCATTTCCTCGAGATCAGGTGCTGATGACCCTCTTAGATGCTTTGGTTTCTCGATCAACGAAGCTAGATCGCCTTCCGATGAACGACCGGATTTCTTAGTGACAACCCATTCGTACGCGCTTCCGAGCTGGAATAGACCTGAGATCATGGCATTGAATTTTGTAACTGACATGGTGTTCTCAAATAGGAGATACGGTACGATGAAAGGAAAAGCTTTTGGGGCTGGAAGGATGTTGAGAAATGACATGACTGCTGGTATATAACAAACAACCCAGGCAGGAATTTCTGCCTCCGGTATGAACATTGTCATTGGAAGAATTATGCAGAACAGGGTGAATGAATAGAATGGTAACACCAGTTTTCTTAGAAGGAAAAAGAGAAAAATCATGTTGAATTTCTTCCATATGCTTATCTGCAAAAAAAAAAAAAAAACACAATGCGTATCCATAATAAGCACAAATGTAACATTGAGAAGGTGCAATCACTATAGTCCCCGAACTAATCAACAAAAAGACATGTCCGAGGGCGACACATTTATGTATGTTTTCCGTAATTTTGATGCAACGCGTAGCACATTTAAAGACCGAATGATGGATTTCCATTAAATTAAAAAGGGTCTCAAGTCTTTGAAAATTGAGATACACACCTTGGCACGTATGACGTCAGGCAAACAAAGGCGGAACAACTGCATTGGCCCAGAATGCCATCTATGCTGCTGTTTTCTGTAAGCTTCATAAGATTCGGGTAACTCACATTGGCACTGAAAGAAGCATTAACAAGTTTGAATCAGAAAATGAATTATAGCCAAGATAAACAAAACAAACACTGGGTTTATGAATCAATGTGTTGTCTGCATTACCTCGACATCATTGAGGAAAATGAATTTCCATCCATGGAGATGAGCTCGAACGGCAATATCCATATCCTCCACAGTTGTTCTCTCCAACCAACCACCAGCTTCTTCCAAAGCTTTTATTCTCCAAACCCCAGCAGTTCCATTGAAGCCAAAGAAATTAAGAAAAACACCATTCACTTGTTGTTCCACTTCAAAATGGAAAGACAAATTAATATTCTGCAACCTTGTTAAAAGATTCTCATCCTTGTTCACAAAAGACCATCTAGCTTGAACAAGTCCTAATTCGTCATTATCCTGCAGTATCACCAAGTGGATCAAAATCCAAATCCAATCAATGATTAATTATTTAATTATTAACCATATAATAACAAACACATAACAAATCTACCATGATTTGCTCAAGCTACACGACAACATATATCAATAATTCAACAACGACAAAGCTAAAAGGAAATGAATTATCAAAGAAATTAGTACCTTAAAATGAGGAACAGTTTTTTTAAGGAAATCTGGGGTAGGTTGAAAGTCAGCATCAAAAATTGTAACAAATTCATAATCCTTCACATAGCTACAATTCATTGCAGACTTCAGATTACCAGCCTTGTACCCATCTCGAATCACACGGTGTCGATACAAAATGTTGGCACCTTCTTGTTGCCATTTTTGAACCTCTTCCTTAATCAACGATTGTGTTATCGGGTCGTCCGAATCATCAAGAACTTGAATCAGAAACTTCGATTTTGGCCAATCCAAATTACACACTGCAGCAATAGATTGTTGATAAACCTTAAAAAAACACAACAGCAACGCAACATCAATAACAACAAAAACATCATTAATTACATCAACATAACAACAAGAAACATAAAATTTAACAGTAAAATTAGTAATAATTGCAATTTACCTCTTTCTCATTGCACATGGGGATCTGAACAAGAACCATAGGGAAGAAACCCTTTTCTCCAGATTCAAGATCTAAAGCAGCAGCACCTTTTGGAACAGGTTTGATTTTCTTAAACCGGATCCAAAAACAACCCAAACAAAGAACCAACCTATCTATACTCTGAATAAGGAAAAGCACAATACAAGCATTTGTGAGAAACTGCAAAGGTGGAGCAAGATAATCAACACGGACCAAAACCCATCTAGCATAAAACCAATCAAAAACATCCTTAACCCCAAATGCGGGTGCCCATAATTCAAGATGCGGTGCACTAAAATGCCAGCCTTTGAAATAAGCAACAACCTCAAAAAACAACATGAACACCGACAAAGATAGAAACACTTTTATAAACGTATAGAACCTACTTTTCACGGTAGGGTTTTCCTTTTCCCAACCCCCATCACCACCACCACCCTCCGTGTCGGTTTCCGCGTCCGTCCTCCCGGAAGCCACACGGCGTTTGACGGCGGAGACAAGAGAATACAATGCAGGGGCTATTGAAGTTAAACAACCCGCAGCTCTATGAGCTTTCAGGAGAAGAACCCAAGTGAGTTGCTTCGCGTTTTTTCCTCTTCCTTTGTCTCTTGAAGAAGGGTTTGTCATGAGAATATCTTCCTCGGAAGGACCCTCGAGTTCAACCATGGACCAATTCGGATTCTCCATTTTTACAACCACCGGTGTCCCTCTATGACTCTCTTTCGCACCCCAATCAAACAAAGGTGCCATTTCACCTCCTGATCTCAGAAATCTCTCAAAATCTCTCAGAAATCTCACAGAAATCTGAGAAATGAAACCGCTACAAACAACAAAACACACAAAATAGATGAAACAAGAAACAATGCTAGAAGCTTGATCTCATTGTCAGAAGAAAATGAGATGAAAACGAGAAATGATGACGGTGAGAGACGCGTGGAGGAAGAAAGCAGAGCAATGCGTCGCGAAAGAATTGTGACATTCGGAGCAAATCTATACGTAAACAAACTGTTTGTTTATATTACTGAGAGAGAAAGAGAAAGAGAAACAAAGAACAGCACTGTTTATTATTATTATGACCTGTTTGGATGAGTCCAAAATCTCAACAAAAACGGGGTTTCAAAAACCTAAACACCTCAACACGTTTATACTTTTCAATCGGACATTTTTCTTTTCTTTTTTCATTTTCATTTTTTCAATAAAAAATTATAAAATTCTTAAAAGCGCTTAATTCAACAGGAATATTACCCAGAAAGCGCTTTTATCCGTCAAACATAACAAAATAAAAGTGCTTTCAATTATGGGAAAAGATCAATCATCATGATTCATCAATATGATAGAGTTAGTAACAATATTAAATGCTATAATTGATAAAAGAGTAACAAAATTATGTCACACACATTTTTCCTTCTGTTTTTTTTCAACAACTTATTTTAATTTTCAATAAACATTCCCAACAACCTGACAACTAGAACCTCACCATCTCTATTCAGAAATAAATTGATTACTGTTAGGGTAAAAAAGTAATTATAAATTTTGTTGTAGTATTTATTACTGTTAGGGTAAAAAAGTAATAATGTGGGTGAACTAATGCTGGTAAGAAATTGAGAAAAGTTAAGAGGAAGTGTGACGGTGTATTAAGAGACAAGCGCAAAGTGATGCGCTAAAAAGCCAAAATGTGTCTATCGTTTTTTTATTTTATTTTTTTCCTATATTTCGGTTTTTTTTATGATAATGTTCAAACTTTTAGATTTTTTTACTTATTTTAATTCTGAACCTTAGTGGTGGAGAATATGAAAGGGGTGGTGAAAAATCCGTAGCCGCCCACATAAGCTGACCAAGTCCTTAGTTTCACATAGTAACATAACACTTATTCTAAGCTCTTCCAAATCAGCATGTTAGTTATTTATTTATTTATTTACTTAAATAGTAATAAAAATAATAATAGTGATTTTTATTATTATATTATTATTTTTATTACGATAGTTTAGTGAGTGTGAGACCAAAAGGCGTGAGGAGCACTTTTTATACGTTGTTTTTGCAATATATGGGTGCGTTTGTTACAGTTTTTTTTTGAAAAAAATCTATTTTTTTGGTTAAAAAATCATTTTCAATCATTTTAAAGGTGTTTGTTTCAGATTTTTAAAAAATGATTTATGTTAAAAAATGACTTTTTTTTTTTTTTTAAATGAGAAACTATTTCAAGTAGCTTTACAAATATCATTTTGTGATAGATGAAAGAGAAAGTGAGAATCTAAAACACTGAGAGTTTCACCCATAGCGAAATCACTAAGTTGTCCTTAAAATATTTGAAACTACTCCTTACCATTTGGGATTTTCAATTTCTTGTTTCATTTCTCATTTGTAGTGATTTCTTTGATAAATTTGTGATATAGGGTTTTCAACTGATTTTGAAATTGGATTCTAGAACTGGAAGCTGATTCTAGAACTGGAAGCTATTGCTAATTCAGGTTAGAGCTCTTTTTCATTCATTATAACAATTACTAGTAAAAATTTAGTTTTGATAAATCATTGTACCACTTGGTTGGCATGCATTTTTTCTGAAATTCATGGCTTAAAGACCTTATGGAAATTCTGTTGTAGCTTTTGTGGTTATTTTCTTTCTTGGGTCCAGCCTAAATTATGTTGTAGTTCTACTTTATATGCACTACATCAAAAATAAGTTTTGGCAACACCTCTACGAAAGTGTTTTTAAAAGAAAGCGTTTTTATAGGCCTTAAAAAAAGCATTTTCATAGGGTACCCTAAGAAAGCGCTTTTCAAAAAGTGCTGCTAAAGACCTTAGAAAGATCTCATCTTAGAAAGCGCTTTTGAAAAGCGCTGCTAAAGGTTAACCTTAGAAAGCGCTTTTCAAAAGTGCTCTTATAGTCGGCCTTAAGAAAGCCCTTTTAAAAGCGATGTTATACGCCTATGATACGAAAGCGCTTTTAAAGGAAAAAGCGCTCTTATATTTGGGCTTTAGAAAACGCTTTTAAAAGCGCTTTCATAGATAATTTTATAATTAAAATTAATAACCCTAAATATGATTTCATTTTTTCTTTCTTAGAATTCGTTTTGATCCCTGTTCATCTTCTTCTTCTCTCCATTCTTGTTGTCTCTCCGTCCACCTCCGTCTCGTCTCCAGCCGCCGTTCCAGCGCCGTCTCGTCGCCACCGTTTCACTGCAACCTCGTCTCCTCCTCCCCACCTTCACAAACCCCTCCGTTTCACTAAGCATCTCCGCCGTTACAGCACCGTCACCACCGCCGCGAAACCTTCAGTTTCTCGCCTACTCTCTCGTTCTCTCACCCCTGTCTATCCCTCCATTTCTCCGTCAACTCCGATTCATCACCATTATCACGTTCCCGGCTTGCTTCCTTGCTGTCAGAGTCCGTCGCAACACATTGGTTTTCCATCTTCGCAGTTATTCGATAAGCTTTCAGGCCTTTTCGTATTCTTCTACATAATTGATATGTTGCTGACTCTATGATTAATCCATGTAAAAAACAGTTTTAGTGTTGTTAGTTATCTTTTGATTAGTGGTTTTGATTTGTCTGGGTAATTCGAGTACTGTGAAAAGGCTATGTTGAACTAAAAAAACAAATGCTAGTATCTTACACTGTGTTTAGTTTCCGATAGAACAACATTGTACTAGGCTTCAAATGTTGCTTTTTGTTCATAGGAAATTTGAAATAAGGGTAAGAATGCATGTTGTAGTGAACCATTGAATAAATCATTGTATCGATTAGGCACATGACATTTTGTGTTGAACAAAATATGTTGAATAAACTTTGTTTAATAAACTTTGTTATAGTTTGCATAAACTTTGAATAAACTATGATAAACTTTTTTATAGTTAGCATAAACTCTGTTGTATTTTGAGGCATATCTGTTCATGTGTGTTGCTGCCCGGATATTGCAAAGAAGATAGAAACCTGGTTAAATTTTTGTTTTTGTGATTTTAGAAGTTAACTTGTACTTATCATGAAATTTTAGTTCAATTTGAATTATTATTATTTTTTTAATATAACATGCATACCATACAACTGACATTTGAGCTTGTATAATATTGTTGCTAGGAATTTCATCATTTTGTCATACCATATTTGTGCCATATTACATCGTGTCATATGATTGAGAGGCATGTCATAAAACGTTAGGGCAAAACAATGGAAAGATAAAAGGTCTAAGTAACAATTTTTTGTGTAAGCATATTTAAAAGCTTAATTTAATATAACTCAATGTATTTGTAATGTGTTAAGCAACTTTACATTATATAAGTTTCTTGAATTGTTTTATATGTTATGACGTATCCTTGATGTTGTTTTATATGTACAGCGCTCGTTCCCTATGTTTTCGTGAGTCTGACTTCTCGATATTGCTATTTGATAAATCCAAGGTAAATTTCTTCCTCAAATTATTGGTATTGTGATGAATTTTTCTTAAATTGCGTGAATATATTGCGTTTTCTTGATACGGATCCATTCCATGTATACTTTGCGTTTTGACAGAAACGCGGTATACTGTTTTGTGCCCTAATTAGTTGTTTTTGTTTAGCTTAATTAGTAAAACCATGGATAAGACATGGATGTATTCCAATCGATTATCGAAAGAGTACAAGAATAGGGTATCAGAATTTGTTAAGTTTGCTATTGCGCACGCCAAAGACCCCAGTCGAATGACGTGTCCTTGTTTGTATTGTTGTTATGGGAACCGGGTTGACGCGGTTCGGTTGGCATCACATTTAATACGGTATAGAATTGATAGAAGTTATACATGCTGGAATATGCATGGTGAGAAAAGTAACGAGAATGTTGAAGCAGGGGATAAGAGGACCTATGCTTCAAACGACAATTGTACAGATACATACGATTATGATCGAGTCGAAGAGATTGCAGAAGCGCTTGAAGAAGATCTTAATGATTGTCCCAAAATGTTCGAGAGGTTGGTAAGTGATGCAGAGAAACCGTTGTATAATGGTTGTTCAAAATTCACAACATTGTCTACAGTATTAAAGTTGTACAACTTAAAGGCGGGCAATGGATGGTCAGATAAAAGTTTCACAGAGTTATTAGCCCTTATGAAAGATATGCTACCAGAGGATAATGTTCTTCCTAATCGAACGTATGAGGCCAAAAAGATGTTGTACTCTATTGGCATGAGCTATGATAAGATACACATGCATGTCCAAAAGATTGTGTTTTGTTTCGAAATGAGTATGCATTGTTAAATGAGTGTCCTAAATGCGATGCCCCTCGATATAAGAAAAAGTTGTCTCCAGCAAAAGTCTTATGGTATTTTCCTATAATTCCGAGATTTAAATGGATGTATCGTAGTGAAACCGATTCAAGACACTTGATTTGGCATGCAAATGAAAGAATTATTGATGTAAAATTTCGAGATCCGACAGATTCACCACAGTGGATGAAAATTGATAATGATTATCTTGAATTTGGAAAAGAAGCAAGAAACCCCTTCGCTTGGCATTGTTTACTGATGGAATGAACCCACACGGTATTCAAAGTATCTCGCATAGCACATGCCCTGTAATTCTTATGATTTATAACCTACCTTTGTGGCTATGTATGAAGCGTAAGTACATGATGTTATCTATGTTAATTTTTGGGTCTAAACAACCAGGAAATGACATAGACGTATACTTGGAACCTTTAATCAAAGATTTGAAGATTTTGTGGGAGAACGGTGTGGAGGTTTATGATGGGTATAGGAAAGAAAGTTTCAACTTGAGGGCGGTGTTGTTTGGAATAATTAATGAATTTCCAGCATACGGAAATCTATTCGGGTATAGCATTAAAGGTGAAAAGTGTGTCATGTATGTGAAGATGGAACCGATACGACGCAATTGAAACTTTGTGTGAAGAATGTCTTTCTCGGTATTCTTAACTTCTAAACATTAATATCGTGGATGGAGAAAAGCGTTCAATGGAGATACTGAACAACGTAGAGCTTCGCCTGGATTGACAGGTGATCAAATTTTTGAAAAGGTGAAAGATGTGAATATTCAGTTTGGAAAGCCTTTTGCACATAAAGTTGTCACAGGTGGGTGAAAGAAGAGGTCATTTTTTTTAATGGCCATATTGGAAATCTTTGTACGTAAGACATTTTCTTGATGTGATGCATATTGAAAAAAATATATTTGACAGTGTTATTGGTACGTTACTCAATATAAAAAAGAAGTCTAAGGATGGTCTTAACGCAAGGGAGGACATGGTACAAATGGGAATAAGAACTGAATTAGGACCCGTGAAGAAAGGAAGATGGACATATCTATCACCTGCTGCCTACACTCTATCTAGAAAGAAGAAAAAAATATTGTGTAAGTTCCTAAGTGAAGTTAAAGTTCCAGAAGGCTACTCATAAGATATTATAAGACTTGTGTCTATGAAAGACCTCAAGTTAAAGAGTTTAAAGACGCATGATTGCCATGTTATAATGGAACATTTTCTACCGATATGTATACGTTCTATTCTGTCATAAAAAGTAAGAAGCGCAATAACTAAATTGTATTTTTTCTTCAAGTCAATTTGCAGTAAGGTGATCGATCCTAAGATCTTACCAACATTGTAAAAAGAAATAGTTGTTACTTTGTGTGAGCTTGAATGTATTTTCCTCCCTCGTTTTTTGACATAATGGTTCATCTTGTGAAAGAGACACAATTGTGCGGACCAACTTATATGAGATGGATGTACCCTGTTGAACATTATATGAAAATATTAAAAGGGTATGTGAAAAACCAAAGTCGACCAGAGGGTTGTATAGTCGAACGATACATTGTTGAAGAAGCGGTTGAGTTTTGTACTGAATATCTGTCAAATGTTCAATCAAGTGGACTCCCCAAATCTCATATTTTTGAAAAAAAAGAAGGTAAAAAGCTAATTGGAAATAAAGTTGTGACAATATCAAGGGTCGAACAGGATCAAGTGCATTTGTATGTTCTGCATAATGAGATTGAGGTTGAGTCGTATGTTGAAATGCACAAGGGTGTTCTTCAAGGTTTAAATCCTAATAGAAATGAGAATTGGATTGTACGAGACCACAATCGAAGTTTTATACCATGGTTTAAGGAACACATTTATTCAAAGTATCATTCAGATCTCGCTTCAGTAACAGAAAGGTTGAGATGTTTAGCATATGGTTCAAGTTTGGTTGTGTTTTCTTATAGCGCATACGCAATTAATGGATACACATTTTATACCAAAGAACAAGATGATAAAAGTACTATGCAAAGTAGTGGTGTCACCTTGGTAGCTGAAGCAATGCACATATCAAGTGTGAAGGACTTAAACCCGAAATTTGCAAATATGTCATATTTTGGGGTTATCAAGCGCATTTGGGTGTTTGATTACGAGAAATTTTAGATTCCTATATTTGGTTGCAAGTGGATTGAAAATAATAATGGCATGTGAATAGATAAGTCAGGATTTTTGCAAGTGGATCTTAACAGGGTGGGATACAAAGATGAACCTTTCATTCTAGCCTCTCAAGCTAAACAAGTGTTCTATGTCACTGATCCGACAAGTACGAAATGGTCTATAGTGCTTTTATATAACACAGTAATTGATGAAAATATTGGAGATCAAGGCGATATTGGTGTTGACATTGAATCTTTTACCATAAATGATCAAAACGAGAATGAATCATGTATTAGAAATGATCATAATGAGGGTATTTTGATCAATCCAACCATCCGCGTTGTTAAGAGACGAGTAGAACATATTTCTACCAAGAAAAGAAAGAGACGTTAGTGAAAAAGGTAATAGTATATATAATTATAGCCTATATCATTCAATAAAATTTAAATATATGTCATTTCATTTTTTTCTTTATAGTATATATGATTATGGATTTTTATATTTGTCATTTGATTTTATTTTATTTTTCTTTATTACAGGTCAAATGGCTAGTAATCAAGAAAACTCACAAGATGCAAATGTTCCAGAAGATACTTCAGAAAAAGATATTGCACAAGGCATAACTATTATGAGGGGAATCATCCGTGATAGAGATAGAGGAGTTACATATAATGTAGATTAGAATAATGAGGACCAACTAATTGGGTGTAATGCTGCAAAATTGACAAGCTACATTCGTACACTTGTTCGTATGCACATTCCGATCACCACTCCTAGATGGAAAAGAGGAGAGTTGGATGAGGCTAAAGAAAAAATTTGGACTAAGATAAAGGTATCATATATGGTTATTGTTGTTATTTGCTTTATCTTGACGATAATGTGTTTAAATTACTTATACTAACACACTCTATGCGTATGTTTTTTTGTAGAGGTCTTTTAACATTGAAGATACCCACCCGCAAAAAGTATATAATGGGTTTGGCTGGAAAAAGACACAGAGGGTGGAGAACTTTTTTAACAAACAAGTATCTTAAAGATGAGGAAGGAAATTTTCTTGAAGAGGATCCAGAACGTCCAAAGAAATATGAGAACTTCATTACACCTGAAGAATGATTTGCTTTTGTAGGCCAAAGAAGAGACGAGAATTTCAAAAAAATGAGTGTCGTAAATCGCGAGAGAGCGTCAAAACCCACATATCCATATAAAAAAGGGTGTTTGGGATATGCACGCTTACATGAAAAAATTGTAAGTAAATATAAATTCTACGATCTTATTAGTTCTCTCAATGTGTTATAATTGATAATCTTATTATTTGTAACAATGCGTAGTTAGAAGAGACGAAAAGTGATGAAACATCATTACCCGCACATGTGTTGTGGAAGGAAGCTCGTGTTGGCAAAGATCGAGTTATTAATCCCGATCTTCAACATGTTTATGATGAATGTGTAAGTATAACATTGTGTCTTTAATTAAATTATATTAAATGTTTATTAATATATAATTAATTTTTTATCTCCACTAATAATTTTCGATATGTAAATGAATTACAGGAGACCATATCACAATCGGTATCCATAGGTGAGGACCAGGATATCAGGAGCGTACTCAGTCGAGCACTAAATGTTGTTGAGTATCCGGGTCAGGTGAGGGGTAAAAGCCATGGTGTAACTCCAACCTCTTTGTATAAGAATCCAAGGAAAAAAAATCCTAGCAATGCAGAAGTGATGCAAATGTTGCAGGAATTACAAGTACAAGTCTGTGAATTGTAGAAGGATAAAGAGATAGATATGGCGGAAAAGAGCAGTTCACAGTTGAAAGAAACTAGTGACAAGGCTAATATCAACTGTCAACATAAATTTCCCGAGGTAATTAAGATGATAATCCATTGGAGAAAGTTTAATTGTAATTTATAAAGGAAGTGAACTGAACAATATAGATCTATTTATTATTACATAATTTTTTTAGTCACTTCTAACGGTTATTATTGGTTTAGGGCATTTCATGTTGTCATCTATACCTATCGTCATCGACTTATCGGCTAGTTGGCAAGGGAAAAGTGCACAACACTTTGGGAGATTCACTTCACCATAGACCGCTCCCGGATGGACACATAAAAGTATCGGTTGATGTTGCTTTAGATCTGGATGCGTTGCTACCGGTACCTTACATTGTTGCTGAGACCACATTTATGCGAGATGCTATATGATCTTTTGTTGCATGGCCATCAGACCTTATTTTCATAGATGATCAGGTATGTTGAAAATCATTATGAATATTTAAGTATTCAACTGACAATTATGACCTCATTTTTTTACATGGTAATTTTAGACTCCTATAAACCCCGCATCTAAGGATAAAGGGATTTTGCAACACGACGAGTCTGTTGCCTCACAAAAAGAGGTACGTTTAAAGTGTTAATTATATGATCCGAATAAAAAACTGCATAACTTTATAGTTTACCTAAGTCTATATGATTTTTAGGTACCTTTTCAAGGGTCACAACAAGTGAGCTAAAAAGTTGGTAGGGTACCACCCAAGAAAAGGGTTCCTGTCAGAAAATTTGTGCCTAAATTTCGGTAGTGTCTTGAAACACTAGTGGGCACATCAGTTTTGATGAATGGTGGTATTCGTCAAATGGATATGGATGCATGTATTTTTGGTTTTCCTTGCACCGAAACAATTGGACAAGAGGACATGGAACACATTTTTATTCATAGAGAATTAGGCGTCAGTGTTATGCACTCATACATCCGGTACCCGATCAATATATTATTTAATTGGTTGAACATTTTTTTTAAACATTTCAATGAAAATAGTCTAATATTAATTATGTTTTTATTTAAGGTCGTTATATGACAAATTGATGCGCGGGAATCAATTGTCAAATAGATTCCATTTCGTGTCTTCCTCCCGTGTTTGCGGAGCGACAATTGCTAGGGAACCGATGTCAGTAAGAGAGCACTTAGTCGAGAGATTCATGGCAACTGACAGTACAAAAAGCTTGTACCTTTTGGCGTATAATATAGGGTTAGATTTTCATTTTAAGTTCATTTTAATATTTGTATTTTTTGCATGAAAATTTTCATCTAAATTGTTGTTTTAATTTATAGATGTCATTGGTTGTTGCTTGCTATCGATCCTATAAAATAAGTGGTCTATTATTTGAATTCGGTTGACGGTGATTGGATAAATTATCCGGATATGAAGTTAATGATTGATACGTAAGTGAAATTATTCTAAATATTCGTGTGTATTTATATATTTAATTATTTCTGTGACATTGTTCTAAATATATATTTTTATTTTGTTAGCGCAATACAAGTATTTTGATGTCAAAGAGAAGCTCGGATACCACGGTCTAAATCAAACAACATTAATTGGATCAAAGTGCAAGTATATTAATTTTCACAATTTTGCTTATAATATTTATGCTACTTGATAAAACAAGACAACTATATATTCTTATTTGTTTTTCTATGTAGTGTCCTCAACAATAAAACGACATAGATTGCGGATACTTCGTTTTGAAGTTTATCAAAGAAATCCTTCAAATGAATCAAATAGAGATTCCAGTCACGGTATGGATTTACAACTTAGGATTTGTTTTATTATTTATCGGATATTTCATATAATTTATTATTTTTAACTAAAGCATGCATATTATTTGTTTTGTTATGTAGTACTTCGATGAACACAAGTGTGCATATTACACGAAACTTTAGTTGGAAGAACTCAAAGAGGAATTGTGTCAATATTTTATTGAGCAAAGAATCTTATAAGGTATGAATACATTATTGTGTGAAAATGGTTATGAATACATTGTTGTGTGAATACAATACTGACTGTGTTATTATGTTCATATCTTACAGGACTAGGACCTTGAATATATAATTGACCGTGTTTTGTTCATACATTATGACTGATTTAGTTATTGTTATAGGTGATTTTGTTAGGGTTGATTATGGTAATGTTAAAAATATGTGAATTGAATTACAATGGTGTATATATATTTTAGATAACAATGGTATATAATGATATATAATGGTATTTGTATATAATCTCTTTGTTGAAATAACGGGATTAGGATTGTAAATTACCAGTTTATGAATTATAGGTATATGAATTACAGGTTTATGAATTACATATTTATGAATTACAGGTTTAAGAAATAATGCTGCAAAAAATGAAGCTTTAAAATTATATAAATTTTTGGTTTTTCAGTAAAAACCATAAGAAAGCGGCGCTTTTTCAGTAAAAGCGCTGCTGCCTTAGGCCACCTATGAAAGCGCTTTTTAAGTAAAAGCACTGCCTAAATATACATAAGAAAGCGCTTTCATAGGTAGGCCTAAGGCAATGTTTTTTATCAAAAAGCGCTTTTATAGGTGGCCTAAGGCAGCGCTTTTACTGAGAAAAAAATGCTTTCTTAGGGTGCCTACAGAAAGCATAAAAGGCATTTTAAAGTAGGCTTAAGAAAGCGTTTTTCCATAAAAAAGCGCTGCTAAAAGTCTATTTAAGAAAGCGTTTTTAAGAAAAAGCGCTGCCTTAGGTAGATCTACGAAAGCGCTTTTGCCTAAACAAAAGGCGCTGTTAAAACCTATAGCAACGCCACCTACGAAAGCGCTTTTAAAACTTTAAAAAAAACGTTTTCGTAGGTCTTTTATGGCGTAGTGATATTACTTTTTATAGACTAAAATGGTATCATATCGGAAGAAACAAATTGCATGTAAACAAACATATTTGTGATTGTGATTCTTGACAAATTACAGTATCCATACATTTTGATAAGTTATCCCAACATTGAATAACTCTGAACTTTTAACATTGTAAAACTTAGAACTATCAATTGTATATATGGATCAAGGTATTATAATTTTAACCTCTAATCTACTTATATAACAATTTTATGACCCATGTTTAGAAAACTAATTCTTTATTTTCGCACACGTCATAACATTATTGACAGTATATATAGATTATCCTTGGAACATGTAGATAAGTAAGACGGAGAAAACTATCAATAAAATCCATTATAGTTGAAACAGTAAAAACCTCAAATGTCTCCACCAGAGGGCAGGAGCTAGTTTCACCAATGTCACATTATTGACAAGCTGAATAAAAGTAAGAACAACAAACTTGAATATTATCCAATTTATCCTCCTCGCACAAGCTCAGTACCTGTGGTGCAGCTTCTCCTGTTCCACAAAGTGCATAGCATAACTGCATTCATATTGAAATGCATTAAACATACAAATAGGGATGACAATCAAGACCTTACAGATTGTCACAACATGATTGTATTATATGTGTGTTGTCATTTTCTGCAAAGTATGGATAGAATTGTGAGTTAAACTCAATAATGATAGATTGTTCAGTAATAGATGTGATGATAGGAGTTGTTTCATTAGTTTAGTTTTACATAAAGTGATGTAGATAAATAGTCATGATAAATAGATAAATATTTTAGTTTAGAAATTTCATGTAATTTGATTCTAAAGTGACAAAACTAATAGTTAATCTAATTCAAAAGAAAATAAAGAAAAGAGTATCATCTTTTAGTTGAGAAGGTATGTGATAGACAACATAGTATTATATTGAATATAGAGATGTTAATATATTGCCTTATGTACATTAATGATTATGACATGTGAGGAAGTAATCAATGAGAAAAATATTTGGTGGACACTCGTGAATATACTTAGAGAGAAATAGATATAGAGATTAGAGAGGGATAATAGAGGTAAAGCAAGGTGTTAAAAGTGTTACAAAATATAGAATGTACAAATATAGAACAAGTTCATCCACATGGTTAAAAGCACTAAGGTTACTTACTACCTATCAGATTATGATAAGAAACACTTTTGCTGACACGTGCTTTACAAAGTACTATGTTGAAATTTGAAAGCATCACCTCTTTGTTAGTTGTATATTTAATTTTATGATTTAAATATTGGTTAGGCTTGTTTTTTATTTATTGGTTGGGTTGTATTTATTTTGGATTAGAAACATTCATTCTATTTTGTTAAGTATAGAATGATGTCATAATGCTATTTATTTGCTGACTAACTTAAAAAAATGACTAGAATAGCATTAAAAAAGATGTGAAAAGTTTAGAGAAGTAAGGGAAAGTTGTTGCAAAAATGGGGTGAAGACAGTAAAACTGAAAATTTGCTGAAAATTTGCATTGAATAAATAAAAGCGGGTAATAGGCCAACTACCCACTTCAGTAAAGAAGGGTGGAAGAATATTATTGAAAAATTTCAAAAGAATATTGGATTGTTTATGGTCGCAATCAACTTAAAAATAGATGGGATACATTGAAAAGAGAGTTTTCATCATTTGTGAAGTTAGTGGGTAAGCAAACAGGAGTAGGATGGGATCATGAAAAGAAAACTATTTTGGCTGACGATGATTGGTGGGCATGGTTGTGTCACTGTATACGATATTAGTATTTTTATTAATTATATGAGTTTTTCTCTGATATCTGTTTTGAATGTTTCTTTATTTTTCAGGAGGATCCAGATATTTTGAAATGAAAACATGGAGGACCTAAGTTTATTGACTTGCTAGATAAATGTTTCCAGTGAGCCATAGCTACTGTATTTGCTCTTTACAAGCCATATGAAGAGCAATTACCATGTGATGGATCAGAATCTATTTTTGAAGACGGTCGTGAGAATAACATAATTACTGAGGATGAAGGAGATGTAGATAGCTTTGTTGTTGGAAATGAAGTACAACCCAACCCAACACCAAGTTCTTCCAAAAATAGAAAAATTCCAGGGAAAGGAGAGAAAATGGGGGCAACAGAGAAACTTCAACGGTCTCTTGATCGTATACTCGATGGGTTTGGGCCAAGCCAACAAGGACTCCCTGAAGACAACATTAGTTATGCAAAATGTTTGAAAATGTTGGATGAAATTCCATCCTTGGTAAAAGGATCACCTTTACACTTTAAGGCGGTTAGAATCCTTGCTAATAAAGAAAATAGGACAACATTTTCTTACTTCATGAATACCTCCACTGCTGATATGGCTCTTGATTGGATAGACACTTGTCCCACAAAAAAATATGCACGTGATCGTTGATAGAATTGTATGCTTCTTAGAAAAACACCATTAGTAGTTGGAACTATTATATTTTATTAACGAACTATTATGTTTTTATTAGCTTGATGTAATATGATATTTGTCACAATTACTTTGTGGTTTTTTAGCACCATACAAAAATGCAAGGTATCATCTTGCACATTTTAGACTTGCTCTAGCATTCAGATCAAGAAATGAAACTTCTAATTATTATCATTCTAGTTTGAGAAGTGTGATTGAAAGAACTTTTGGTGTGGTAAAAGCAAGATGGAAAGTATTACAAGAAATGCCTAATTTTAAGCTTCAAACTCAAATGGCTATTATTTGGGCGTGTTTTGCACTTCATAATTTTTTAAGAAGAACAAATTCAAGTGACTAGGATATTCTTGAAAGTTTAGAGAACATCAATGGTTTACAAGATAATGAGCAAGACTTTCATGAAGGGGATGGAAATGGTGTACCTACTCGTGGTGAATGGCAAGCTCTAACTCAAGTTGATGTTAGATATATTGAAGAAATAAGAAATACCATTAGAGACTAACTGCCAAGAAACATGGGAAGACTACGACAATAGTTTAATTTTTATGTTTGACAACTTAAAAAAAAAACCTAGAATGAGACTTTAAGATGATGTGTGTATATATATATATATATATATATATATATATATATATATATATATATATATATATATATATATATATATATATATATATATATATATATATATATATATATATATATATATATATATATATATATATATATATATATATATTATTATTATTTTATATCCTAAAATAATAGAAATATTTTTAAAAATTATGTACAATTATTAATTCATAATTATATATAATCATTTATTTATAACTATTGTCCTTTTTAGTAATTTATAATTAAAAAAATTATTTTCACATGTAAGTAGCCAAACAAAAAAAATCATTTTTTAAAAAATTGATTTTTATGATAAGAAACAAACGCAAATTAGCTTCAAATTTTTTAAAAAACTTCTATGAATTTTTTAAAGCTGAAACAAACGGGTGTTGAATGAGTAAATGTGCTACATGGGTATTAATTTTGATGAGATAAATTTTGACCTAATATATTAACCAAGCTGATTGATGGTTGAGGACTCAAAAATGGCAAAAAAAAAATCACACCTACCCAAATTTCTCTATTTGGTAGAATAAAAGGGAACATGTCACTCTGTCAAATGGTCAGTTATTAATGTCATGGTTTAAAAGAATTTGGGTTTTCTATATTTTTTGAAAAAATATTATAAAAATTTGTTTTAAAAAATGGTTTATTCTTTATATTTAAAAAAATAACAAAAATTATAAAATAATAGAAATTATTTAAATTCTTTTTTATAAAGTTAAAACTTTTATTTTTGAGGTTAGATTTAGTTCGACAAAACTAAAGAAAAATAGAGAAAGGAAGAAAAAAAAAACTAAAAAGATAAAATTAAAATGTTTTGAACTGTGCATAAGGTCCGAAACAAAAGGCATGGTGGTAAAGCAAAGAACTAATTAATAATCACTTAAAGTGATATTCATTCAAGTTTTACATCAAATAATATGAGGGGGAAAAAGAGTAAGAAGGTAATTATAAATATAGATAGTTAGTTTGAGTTTATTTACCATAATAAGAAGGTAATTCTCTGTGGTTGCAATATTGTCTGATCTTCCACATAAGAAAATAATTGTGATATTGTGAAGGTGCTGAAGAAGGGGTGGTATTGTGAAAGTGCTATATAGGGAGGTTTTGACTAAGGAAAAACTTGATATTTAAGCGTGTCTGTTGTGACCCACCTCTCTTTCCTAGGAACCTACCTGGTGCACGTTTTGCAGTGTGCGTGCAACTTCTATGTCTTATTCAAGTGCAATGAAATTTGACATAGAGAAGTTTTATGGAAGAATCAACTTTGGCTAGTGGAAAGTACAAGTCAAGGATGTGTTGATACAATCAGGATTACACAAGGCGCTAAAAGTAAACACTTCCAACATGGAGGCTGACAAGTGGGAGGAACTAGATTTGAGAGCTGCAAGTGCAACTCGTTTGTGTTTGGCAAAGAATGTTCTTGCGAATGTGCATACTATGTCATCAGCCAAGGAACTATGTGAAAGGCTCAAAGGGTTATATCAGGAAAAAGACATCTCAAATTGTTTGTTGCTAAAGGAGCAATTTCACACTTTGCACATGGATGAGGGTACAAAAATCTCTGATCATCTTAGTACTTTGAATAATATTGTTTTTGAGCTTTGAATCTATTAAAGTTGAGATTAATGATGAAGATAAAGCGTTAAGGCTCATTTTGTCCCTTCCACCTTCTTATGTTCATCTCAAACCTGTTTTGATGTACGGGAAAGAAAAGTTGAGTTTTGAAGAAGTTGCAACTAAAATTATTTCTGAAGAAAAGAGGATGAAAACTAATGAAAGTACTTCATCAAGCTCGGCGTTGCTAACTAGAAGTGAGGCTAATGAAAAGAAGATTCATGCAAATAATATGGTGTGTTGGAAGTGTAGAAAGTCTGGGCATTTAAAGAGAAATTGTCCAGGTGAAGCAGTATCTGAAAAAGACTCTGAGGCAAGTGCTAGCAACGTCTCCCTTGTTTTGGGATATGATGGTGATCTTTTCTATAAGATAAGATGTGTCCTTATGGTATTTCCGCTACCATGCAAAAGGACAAATCATTGCTAGCGGATTCAAAACAACACACGAACATTGGTTGGCATTGATGCAAGTTGTGTGGTGAGATGTGTCGATGGCTGAAGAACTTCCTAAAAGCCAACATGAGAGTTGCACCATAATCTTTTAGCAAGGTTTCGACGTAAAGAAAATTCTTTGGATGATTTAGTTTCAAGTGTAGTATACTTTTATGGTGGAGTATGATAATTTGATTTTTCGGTATAGACATTGAGAATTATGATTGTCGGTGTAGACAATAAAGTTTGAAAATCATTACAATCAAGGTGGAGATTGTTGGGTTGATTGTAAGCCTAATTTTTTTAATAAAGAATGAGGTTAAAAAGTAGCTTTTTGAGAAGTCCCGCATTGCTTAGTGTGGTGAAGCAAGGGGGAGGCCAAGACTATATATTGGACCTAAGTTCTTTGTTCTTAGATACATCAGTCAAAAACACTTTAAGCTTATATTTGACATTTAATTTAAATATTTTCTTTGTAATAGTGTGGGTGCACTAGGGGATTAGGGTGACAGTAGAGAAGTCTATGTGTTGTAAAATTTTCACATAGTAATAATTCACTGGTTGTCGATTTAGACAGCAGCCGTTTCAGCTGTGTTATTTCCCAACACATAATTTTGAGAGTGAAAGAGGTAGGTAATTCTTATCAAAACATTTTTGAAAAAGCTGATGATGGTGTTTCGGATGTTATTAGAGACTCATTATACCTCCCAAAATCAAAATGGCTAGAAACAAATAAATTTGAAGAATTCTTCAACTAATAAAGAAGAACTCTTGTGAGAATTTTTCTCACAAATACAAAAGGACCAACGAGGATTAATATGTCTGTCAAGGAGCAATATAGTTGACATAAGAGACTATACTCTCTACACAAAGAGGGATAAGGAATAGGTTTCTTCCATTAGATTTTGATTTAACACCAAATCACACACTTTGTCGTTTGGTTCAATCTTAGTGCACACAAAATGCTTAAATCTTGTTAGTCAATAGCGTTTCACAACGAAGACCATGTTCTATTTTTTATAAATTAAAAATTCTTTATGATAATAGTAAGGAAGACGATGATGGTACTTTCTAGAAGGATTCTCAATAGTATTGATTTTATGGTAGTTGTCCTTGAAATAATATTTGAAAATAGATAACATATATTTTAAAGGACATTTAATTAAAATAAATTATCTAACGTAGTGGTCAGAAGTAATAAACTTATGTTCAAACTCTTTTGAATATAAATTTTGTGTTGTTTAAAAATATAGTTTGATGCATTTCTATTAACGGTTCAAATTTAATATAAAATTTTAAATTTATTTCTAATGTCAACAAATCCATCCAAACTCTTTAAACAAGTATTTATTTTAGAACGGGATCAAGCATTTACACTTACCAAAACATTTTTACCATAACAAACCTATTAATAATGATGTTGACTGTTTAAGAAAAACAGTCAGCAGCCAAATCAATGTGCTGATTTTCTGATTTTCTTAATCAACATACCATGTGCTTTTTTTTTAAACACATAAAATCCAAAAATAAAAATAAAAACAAAACAAAATCCCCATGAAACTCCATGGGTTCTATTAAGCCACGCATGCAAACACAACATCTAGCGCCATTCAAATTCACGTCGCAGCCAGCAAAGCATTAGCAGACTAAGGGAAACAAAACAACAAACACCGCACCGTCGTCATCCTCTCCCTCCGTCGCTAAGAGGTTCTTCTCGATATGGTGGACCCCTACGCGCTCGGATGGATCATATGCTCCATTATCACCATCGTCGCGCTCTACAGTTTTGTTTTCAATCGTAAGAGTTCTTCCGAGGCTAACTCTCAGACCACGTCCGAGAATGTTACAACTGCCACCGGAGAATGCAGATCGTTTAACCCCGATGGCGACGTTGATATCGTCATTGTTGGAGCCGGTGTTGCTGGCTCCGCTTTAGCTTACACTCTCGGCAAGGTATTTTCAAATTTCAATATCTATTTCATGTTGATTTCAGTTCTTAGATTATAGAGTCGTATCAATTTTTCGGAGACTCTGTACAGATCAGTGAGAGTTTAACTCCGACAAAATAAATAACAATGACAGATATTTTATGAGCCTTATTTAGTTATGGTTTCACTGTAAAAAAATTTAGGAGGGTAAAATTTGATTGTTGTTGTTGTTTGGTGTATGTATAAGCAAAAGTTACTATGAATATGTCTAAGGTTAAAATCGTTGTTTGTTGTTGTTGTTGTGCGAAAGTACTAAGAGCATGATTATCGGGTGTTGTTTGGAGTTTCTACACAGTTTTTAAAGAAACTGTGTCAGAAGTTGATGGATAATTCACTTATTTTTTCATTCCTAAACTGAATGACGCACTCAAACTAAAGCACGCTCCTACACTTTAACTTGGATTTTTCATTATTTTTTTTTCAAAAACTGCTAACAATAGATGTATTGTGAGATATATTGTGGGGTTTAATGAGACCCATTTAATAGGTTGTATGGATATTTAGAAAATATATATGAGTTCGTTTAAATAATTAGAAGTGTAAAATAATATAAAAAATTAAATGGATCCCATTTAAAGAAGTCAAATGGAATATGATAGATGTGGGTGCTCTAATATCAATAGAGTGGGGACTGAAGACAGATATTGAGGCAAGACAGTCATGCCTATAGTACGTTGCCAAATGCCAGCTTTCAATTTAAATAGCTACTTTTGGAACTTGTTTTGTTTGAACTAATTTCAAATAGTATATCACTTTGTCTTTTACATAAATTTTCTTTTGCTTTTTCTTAAAACATTTTTTTAGTTTTTCATATTCTAGTTTAAGTAATTTTGTATGGATATTCTTGGGTATCTGTCAAATTTAGTTACTATTTGAATAATAATGGACAGTCTTTGGAAGTTAAGATTAAGTTTTCTATGGAAAGTGAAAACTGGCTTTTAACTTTACTTCACTTTAGGTCTTAAGATTCTGTGGTCCAGCTCTGCTGGTCCTCCATTTTTTGTGCCTTTGTCTCCAATTTTGAGTTTGTTTTGTGTTTTGGATAATTTAAATTAATTACTAGTACTGTTTTCTAAAACAGACTCACTATCAAGTTTTGATTGCATAACTGTGATCTCATGTAGGATGGACGTAGAGTACTTGTTATTGAAAGAGATTTGAGTGAACCAGACCGAATTGTTGGCGAGTTGCTACAACCTGGAGGCTATCTCAAATTGATTGAGCTAGGACTTGAAGGTAGTGCAAAACAACTCATCATTTCTTCGACTTCTAGACTATGGTTGATCTTGAGCGCTGGAATGGAATAGACATGATTCTTTTTGTATGTTTTTAATTCCATAGAACAGAAAGGAGAATGAATGATCATGACTTGTCTATTATTGCAGATTGTGTGGAGAAAATTGATGCTCAACAAGTGTTTGGATATGCTCTTTTCAAGGATGGGAAACATACAAGACTCTCTTATCCCTTGGAAAAATTTCACTCGGATATTGCTGGCAGAAGCTTTCACAATGGGCGTTTTATTCAGAGGATGAGAGCGAAGGCTGCCTCCCTTCCCAAGTATGGTTTCTTCCTTAAATTTACGGTTGTTCTTTGTTTGATATAACATTTCAATTGTTGTTGTTTGTTAGCATTTGTCTTATTTTTGTACATTATGTAGTGTAAGGTTGGAGCAAGGAACAGTTACTTCCCTGCTCGAAGAGCAAGGAACAATTAAAGGCGTGACGTACAAAACAAAAGATGCTCAGGAATTATCAGCATGTGCACCTCTTACCATTGTTTGTGATGGCTGTTTCTCAAACTTGCGCCGTACTCTTTGTAATCCTAAGGTGAGAAATTTTTTATCTTAAAGTTGCTGGGAGTTGAGATGAGAATTTTGTGCTTGATGTTTGAAGAATGCTGAATCATCAGTTTAGTTTTATTTTTTAATATTTCTATGTTTGCAGGTAGATGTTCCCTCTTGTTTTGTTGGCTTAGTTTTGGAAAACTGTGAACTTCCATGTGCAAATCATGGTCACGTCATACTGGGAGATCCTTCGCCGGTTCTATTCTATCCTATAAGTAGCACAGAAATTCGCTGTCTGGTTGATGTTCCTGGTCAGAAGGTTCCATCTATTTCCAATGGTGAAATGGCAAAGTATTTGAAGACGGTGGTAGCTCCACAGGTGCCCCCTGAGCTTCATGATGCTTTCATAGCTGCTGTGGACAAAGGCAACATAAGGACAATGCCAAACAGAAGCATGCCAGCTGATCCTTATCCTACTCCAGGAGCGCTTCTGATGGGAGATGCATTCAATATGCGCCATCCCCTAACCGGGGGCGGGATGACTGTGGCATTATCTGATATAGTAGTGCTGCAAAATCTTCTCAAGCCTTTGCGTGACCTGAATGATGCACCCAGCCTTTGTAAATACCTTGAATCTTTCTATACATTGCGCAAGGTAATGACACAGACTAACGCAATCACCACTTTACTCTAACTTTTCTTCTTTTGAATTGAAAAGATAAAATGCCTACTTGATCATAATATTTGAATATACAGCCAGTAGCATCCACCATAAATACATTGGCAGGAGCACTTTACAAGGTTTTTTGTGCATCACCTGATCCAGCGAGGAAAGAAATGCGTCAAGCTTGCTTTGATTATCTAAGCCTTGGGGGTTTATTCTCAGAAGGACCAGTCTCTTTGCTTTCGGGATTAAACCCTCGGCCCCTGAGCTTGGTTCTTCATTTCTTTGCTGTCGCAATATATGGTGTTGGTCGTTTATTGTTACCATTTCCTTCCCCTAAACGCATATGGAGCGGAGTCAGATTAATTGCTGTAAGTAGAAAGTTTTTGGGACTCATTGCTATTTTATTTGAATAAATTGTCAGAAAACTAACTGAAAAACCAACTCTCTTTTGGCAGAGTGCATCTGGAATCATCTTGCCGATAATTAAGGCAGAAGGAGTTCGTCAAATGTTCTTCCCTGCAACTGTGCCGGCTTATTACAGAACTCCTCCAGCTGCATAAGTTTGTATTTAGTGAATACGTTTAAAAGTCAAGGTGCTAAGATGGAGATAGCATTGTTGTATTTTGATTCTTTATGGAGTCAATATTAAATTGCAGAGGGTACTTTTGTTTGGATTTCATCTTATATTTTATACTTAGTTGTTATTTAATCCTCATACGACTGAAACTTCAATAAAAGACGCAACGTCATAATCTTGAGCGGCGTGAAATTATCTTTTGTATGAGAGTGGCTATAGTAGGCATTAAAAAACTCCTACAAACTTGACCCCAAAAAACAAACTTCTTGTTGGTGCAGATGTTAATTGCGAAGGGAATAAGTTGATTAGAGCATAATAGTGAAAGACCAAAACAAAGATTTTAGTATGTGCAATTGCTACATATTTTCAGAATTAATTTAAATTCAATCAAATATAAGGAGACACTATCTTAAGGAACGGAATAGAAAGTAGAAAACTAATGGGACACACACATTTGGGTCTGATCTTCGAATAAGCAACTTACCTAAATTCTCATTCTATAAAATGTTATTAATCATAAAAGAGTTTAAATTTATGTTGCTTTTACAATCAAAGAGAAAATGAAGCCCTGTATAATATTTTTATGGACTATTTTGGGAAATTTATAAAAATACATTGAAAATTGCTCTTGAACATATCATAAGCTATATTTTATTAGTTCTTATAAACTCCTATGTTATACAAAGGCTTGTCTCAAAAGATAAACTTATAATAAAATCTTCTAAACAGCACTTAATTGTCCATCTCTGTCTATGGCTTCCATATTCAACCTTGAATATTTGCGTGCGCGTTCAAACATGGCAGTGGCATTGCCATTCAATGAATACAATTTAATATTATTACCAGATTTTCTTTGTACAGCTCTGATGAGTAACGCATGTCTGTTAATTGTCAAATTCTGTCCATTGAAGCATAAAGAAAAAATTAATCATAGTATAAAACTGAACTTCCAACTCTTTTAGGCACACATATAATCCAGCTTCATTTCCAGAAAAAAAAAGGCACGAAATAAATAAAAAAAACTAAGCAAAAGAAACTAGCATAACTTTTCCTTCAGTACCCTCAAAAATATTATTTTGCTGTCATTACTCAACCTAAAATGCATTCACGGATCTAATGGACAAAACTTATGTGTGATTTCGTATGTGTTGTTTCTAAGGTTCTACAATCAGAATAAAGCACATAAACTATGTACTATTACACGTAACACATTATAATTTTAATTGATAAACATAACAACTAAGCTTTGAATGAATCTAATACACAAGTTAAAACAGTTTAAAGATCATCGTACAAGGTAGTTTGTCTAATTAATATTTGGCTTTAGAAACAACCGACAAATAGAAGCATCCAAAGGGAGAGTGCCTTATAAACCAACATTGCCCTCATGGTAAATGTTGTAAAAGTAGGATCACAATTTGGTTGAACAAAGGTGTGTGAGGCGTGACTAATCAAGTGTTTGGCAAAGAAAGTACTAGTACAAGCAAATTGTATCCAACATTATATGTAGCAATAATAATTACATTGTGTGAGAAAATAATTTGCCTAGAATGAAGAACTCCAACTGTGTATAGTATGTGAATTATTAAGCGATCGCAAGCAACCCCCTAGAATCTACTAAGGCCATAATACAGAGGCATTACATACGTGGTTGGAATTCTAATCCACTAAATGCATATCTTACATAGATGAATTTCTTAACTATAAAAAAACCACAATCTCTAATGATTGCAGAAAATTTATTCGCATCATACTTATAATTTAGCTGGATGAAAATTAAATGAACTTTATTAATTACTTGGAATACCTCACATCCTTTCCAGTCCTGGGATTGATGGGCAGAGTTTGACAATTACAGATTTTGGTTATTTCTTTCCTGTTTTATGGCCTCGAATGAAGTCATCACTTCTTTGAACTTGGCTTCAGCAACGTCTGCCATTTCCCCATACATGATTGTGTGATTTATAATACCAAAGTTTGAGATAACAAGATCTTATACACGGGATATTAAGTCAAGACCTACCTTTATTATTCTGGTTCTGATCAGGATGATACTCCTTTGCCTTTGTCCTAAATGCTGACTGCAAAGGTAAGGGGGTAATTAACTCAAAATCAAAACAAACAGTAATGTAAGCAAGAGATCAATAAGATACAGTTTCAACAATATCAAAATACTAAATAATAATCTGAACGGAGAACACGCTGCAGGACAACAAATCACGATATAAGTCACTAGAACACTGTATGAGTAAGATGCAACGCTACACTCTAGCAAAGGCGAATAGTTGTAACATCAAAACAAAGTAACAAAGTAATGTAAGCAAGAGAGCAACAAGATACAGTCTCAATAATATCAAAATAATAAATAATAATCTGAAAGGAGAACACTCTGCAGGACAACAAATCACGATAGAAGTCACTAGAATACTGTATAATTAAGATGGAACACTGCATTCTAGCAAAGGCGAAGGGATATAAGTTAGCCGTAAACACAAATCATAGGCTGGTCGCTGGACCATGATACAATTTTATATGATTTTACTACTCTCCAAAAGAATAATTATGAAACTAGTTGTTTAAGAATGGCGCTCAAACACATAATTCTGGTCATATCAAAGTTTTGGTCATATCAAAGATACCAAAGTAAAATGAGATGGAAAACTTGCATCATGATGAGCTTGATGCACATGGCAATTTATAAACAAAATATAGCAAACACAGAACAAAAATGTGCAAGGGCACTGTGAGAAAATAGAGTTACCTTAATTTCAGCATCTGAATATGGTGCTTTCCTAAACCTGAGGTTCAACAGAAAGTTAAACTTAATCACTAATCATGAAAGAAAAACAAGCATGCTAACTTCAGTTGCAGATAGGACACAATCATGTACAGCTCTTCAAGCATTTACAGAGTTACAGTTTAAGCAATAATTTGGACTCCATTCTGTTTAAGCTAGTTGCAACTATTACTAGCCATTAAAAGCACATACTTCTTTAGGTCTAAAGTGTATACTGATTAAAATTAGAAAGGTAATTGACTGCTCTGGATTTACCATATAAGCATGTATCCAACCCATAGAGTATAAGGCATTTTCTTCACCAACACAATTCTTATTTGTTTTACTTTTCTTCTATAATCTATAATACAAGCAGTTATCTTCAGGTAATATATGTAAACAAAACAAAATATTTCCTCTGAAGCCACGAATTAGATAGACCAGTACCTGTCCAGACCCAAAACTGAGTAGTGATGTGATAATGCGTAGTTTCTACTCTCTCTTGGAGTTTCTCGATAATTAGTCCTCCTGTCCTTGTATGAAGTATCAGTCTTCCAATACCAATCTTCTCTTTGGAAATGTTGATGATATGGACTAGGACCTTGTTCCTTCCAGCTTTCATAGCCTCTTTTGTACTTATTTCTTTCTCTGTTAAACACATTTTGCATACGCCTTATTCGTTCCTGCAAAGAGCAGATGGAAAATCAGCCGGTGATTCAGAATAGAGGGGAATATTTATAAATTACTGTTTTATTTAGGAATTATTATGCAGTTCTCAGAATTTTGTTTCTCTCTAAAATTTAAGAGATCTTTCATCAGTTTTTATAAATTTATCTTTAATAACTTTAATGTTATTATGAAACTTTTTTTTCAGAGTACACGGGTCTTTGAACTATTGGGCAAATTAGGCAACTACACCCAAAACTACTGTGACGGAGGAGGTGAGACACGGGTCTTTGAACTATTGGGCCAAGCACAAAGTTGTGTGAGTAACAAATGGGTCATAAGTGTAAAGGTGTATGGGGATGCAATAACTTTTGTTTCCTGTCATACTAGGGTATACCTACTTTATACCCTTTCAAGTGAAGAGAGTTAAAAAGGACTCATCTCTACATCAGAAATATATCTCACTCCAGCTACAATGGGACCTTGGAGAGGTACCATTTAGTTTATTACTAGTATGTTTGTTTTGAGGACAATATGCTCTGTTAGTTGAGCAGATGCTATTTACATCAACTAATTAGTTGGTAGTGAATAGTTAAAAAGATGGGAGGTGGTGTTTATATAATAACAAGGGTCCAAGAGGGGAGGATGGCAAGTGCTTTATAAGAGAATTGGTGCCGAAAAGTAGGGAGGTTGCAAGCCCTCAAAATTGTACAAAGTTGTAAAAGGGGCTTTTCCTAATTTCTCTGTGTTGAGTCCCACATTGGACATTATATGACCTGAATATATATTTATAAGGTTCTTCAAAGGGAACACCAAGCTCGAACCAACATCCACACTCAACAAGTGGCAATTTGATCAATCTTCCAATCTTTATTCTAAATTCGATTAAAGTCATCTATACATCAACAGTCTGATATGCATACCCTCACTCCGTCATCTTACAACTTTCTTAGTTATCTGAACCGGGTCGGTCCAGCTTACGTAACCTACAACCAGGATCCGGTTTAGAGTTCTTGAATTTGACGCATGGATACGGCTTCAGCTCAAGCCGAGGATAATGTCAAAGCTCTTGCGCAATCTTAGCCAGTAAAGTAATTTTGCAGCAAGATGAATCTCCTGCAGGCGGAAATCCCCAAGGCCGCTTACCATCACTGACCTCTAATCAGACTGTAATACCATTTTATAATGTGTGAGACTATAAGTTAGGTCAAACTCTAATTCTAACACTATGTAATAATATAGCAATTCATAATCATATCAGTATATAAAACTCATTGAGAAAGAAACACTTTAGGTTTATTTTTCTTGTCACATGAGAGGAGTATGTTTCCCTAAAGGAGTCCCCCATAAGTTTATTGTTCTAGATCACCTGATCACCTGAGCTCAAGCAAAACATTGCATTTCTTTCTGGCTTACTATAAAGCCGTAAAATTCATCTTATTCACAGAACATTGGGATTCAAACTTTTAACAAAATTACATCTACCACAATAAATCTTTACATTTAAAATCTGAACACTAACAAAATTTCACTTGATCACAATTCACGACAATGACAATAATTAGAAGAAGAAAGAAAACTCACAACTCTCTCCATCTCCTCTTCATACTCCTCTTGCATTCTTTTATTATGTTTTCTCCACGCCTCTTCCTGAAACGCCGTTCTATAAGTACTCCCACTTTTTCCTTTCCACCCTTGAGACCTAGATAACTACATTCAAAACCATACACAAAATCACTTTCAGCATAAACCTAGATTCTTCAGCAAAAGATTCACACACAAATCAATTAAAACATAAGCAAGTGAATAATCACCAGAGAGAGCCATTCAGCAGTCTTCCGTAGCTGCCCGAACTGCAAATAATTAAAATTACAATAAAATTGAAATTGTAATTCTTAAATCGAAAAACCTAAAATCGAATCGAAGAATCTTACGACGAGAGTAGTGGCGGTGGCGCCAATTAAACCGAACAGAAGCGCTCCCCAGAGTTTAGGGTCTTCTGATTCGTCGTTTCTAGCGTCTTTCTTCATTTCTTCTTCCTAAGCAATAATAACAGAAATTACACTCCACCAATTCATATCATTGGAAGAGCACTTTTTCTTTCTTCGCGTTTATTCTCCGAATTCAAAATCGCAGTTTAATTGTTTGTAAAACCTTGCTCAATCTCTCCTTCTTTTCTATTTCGTCAAAACCTTCTTCGTTTTGTTTGTTCATTGTTAAATCCAGATATTTATGTTTACTTTTCTAGTTTCCGGTAAATTTTCATTGTTTAGTATTTTCAACGTGTAATTTAACCAGACATTTATTTTCAATCAAATAAAAGCGACTTGTCCTAAAATTAATGGAAATTCGTCGTTAGAAGTGGCACGTGGTGTAATTCTGCTCAAAAAAATAATTATTTCTATATTTTTTTTAAATATTGATTATTTTTCAAAAAAAATTAAAAAATTTGATTATTCAAAAAAATCATATTTTTAACATGTAATTTAAGAAGAGATTTATTTTCAATCAAATAAAAATAAGAGATTAATTTCTCTTTGTTAAAGTTTTTTTTCATACATTTATACGATCATAATGAAAAATAAATCTTTAACAATCATAATTTTATTAATTAAAATTGTTAAGTCTTTAAAGAAAAATTTTGGAATCTAAATGAAGAATATTTGTGTAATTTCTCTAATTTATTTATTATTTATTTTATTAATTAAAGTTGTCAAGTCTTTAAAGGAAATTTTTGAAGTCAAAATAAAGGATATTTGGGTAAATTTTGGAATCAAAATGAAGGATATTTGTATAATTTCTCCAAAATTTATCTATTAATTAAAGTTGTTAAGTCTTTTTGGAGACAATAAAATGTAATTTCTTCAATTTATATATTTATTTATTATTTATTTAATTAATTATTTTATAACTTTTTCAATTTTCATTAATTAGTGTGATACCTGTGACGCACGATACCTGTTGGTGCTTATGCATTTTGCTCAATATTAATGTTATGCAAAACATAATGTTATTAAAAAAGATCGATAAGGTAGATAAATTTAGTAAGAATTAAAAAAATATATAAAATGCATGAAACCAAACTATATGATACAAATATTTTGTTATACATACATAAATATATTTAAATAAGATATAGAATATAATGATATGTAAAAATATTTCAGTGTATATTATATTAATTAAATATCATGAAATACAATATCAATACTATAATATGTAATACTATAATGGAGGGTTATTATTATTTGGGCCTAATAACACATTGATATATTATTAGAGAAAAGACCCATATTGTGGTTCATTAACAAAATTCATACAGTTTATTTTTAATTAATCATTTATGGTGCTGGTTCGATTTCAGATGTGATGGTGTTGCCAGAGATACTTTGGCGCGTTGTTGTTGTGAGGAGGAAATCGTCGCATAATGGAAGAAGAATTGGGAAATTGCAACGTATTGGTAAGTTTGACATTACTGTTTTTAGTGTTTTTGGTTTTCGAACATGTGTTTTGTTGTTCGTTGAATTCAATCTGTGTATTATTTAATTGGTGTGCAAATATGTTGTTTGTGAGGAGGAGTCTGGGTATGTTGCTTATGGAACAGGGAAGTTATGCTTTGTTGATGAAGAAGTAGATGGTGATTGTGAGTTAGGTTCTGTTGTGAATTTGGATGATGGAGAGAGGTAAGTAACTTTTAGGGTGTTAATTTGATGGTATGTATATGTTAAAGTAGTTGTTTTATGATTAATATGTTGAATGCAGTGTTTCAAATCCTATAGTCGAAAGGAGAAATTTTTTAAGAAGTGAATGCGTAGTTACAAAGCATAAGAATAATCGGAAGTTCTGTTTATGGATGAAGGATGTAAACCATTGGGATACAAATATTAGAAAAATGCTTGTAAATTTAATATGTTTTGAATGAAATTTTCTGATTTAATTTTTATATGTGGAATACAATTTGTCTTTCTACAATAATGTAATGTGATTCATTTTCAACAATTTCCAAAAGAGATAACTATGAGGTATTTGAATATGGGACATATGTGCATTGACTTGTTTGATGTCGAGACCAATGAAGTATATGACTGTGAACTTGTCATCTATAAAAAGGGTTATTCGGTTGAAATGTATATCAAGAATGGCTGGTGTGAATTTGTGAAGAATAAGTGCTTGCAAAATGGAGATAAGGTTCGGTTTTGTATTTCTGAACATCCATCAAATAGTGTAGATTCTGCAGTTTAAACTGTTGTTGTGATGGTGAAGAAATGATGAAGCATTTATATTTAGTTGTTTTATTTAAGACATATATGTTTTAGGTTAATGTTGTGGTTATTTCACCCTTTCAAGTAATTTGTTTGTTTTGGTTGTTTGTTTGATTTGGTTGTATGTTTGAATATGGAACAAATATGATATTGAATCTCTATATGAATCTTTTAGAGTTTGACAATTTTAGTTTAATGGTTTTATCAGTTTTATTTGGGCTTAGCTGAATATGAGAGATAAAGGGATAAAGTTTGTAAACATTAGTGATAATAAATATTGGATATTACTTTATGTTATATTGAGAATAGATGAGAAATTACTATATAATAATAATAATAATATATTGTTGAGTCATATATAATAATAATAATAATAAACTATATTATTAAATTTGTAGTATAACATAAAGTTTCATAATGATGTTAGTTTGTGTACTAAGAGCCATAAAGTCATTATTGCATAGAAAATATGGAATTAAAAATGTATTGGAAAAGAAACAAATCTAATGGTTGCAACTGTTCAGCAGTGTTTTTTTATTATATTTAAATTAAATACAAATATATATGTTATGTGGTAAACATAAGTTTCCAAGGTTTTGGGGATTTAGAAAGATTTTTGTCAAGTAATATCTTCATCAGAACTGAGTTCACAATATCTCCAATCGTTTCATTGCAGACGATGAGTAGTTCAACTGTAGTAGGAAGGTAAGTGATCTATTTTGTGAGTTTCATTGTTAAGTTGATTTTCTATGTATTCAGGGTTTAGCGTTCTTTGATGCAGGTTTTATGAGGAGGATGAGATGAATGGTGTTGTGAAGGGGAATCTGAAAACTGTTGTGAAGGATGGTGTAGCGGATGATAACATTAGAGGTGTCAGAAACATGCATGCGATTGTTGGTACAACTAGAAATGGGCCTGACAAAGTGATGTTGTCATACTCTGATAGTTCAAGGTTAGTTTGAAATTTTGCCTTTTGTAATTGTTTATGATATGGATGTATGGTATGGGAAATATATATGTTCGGTTGTTGGTATGATTTTGTTTGCTATTGCGATATGTGATGTTCCCATAGTTTCATGTAGATGTTGATGTTTTTATGGTTTTAAAGATGTTATATATTTTTTATTTGTTGGGTGTTCATATTTATGCCATTGTTCTATCGACAACAATGATGAAGGAGTCTATGTGTACCATGAAGAAGTTGGACCAGTTGATCTTAACCCAACATGGTGCCTGTGGATATTGGTAGTCGATAATCCGAAAACTTTACGCAGAAATGTACTTGTAAGTGTGTTATTAATATCGTGTTAAACATGTGGGTTGAATTTGGTTTATATAGCAGGTTTGTTTGTTTTATTTGTTGATCATTGTTATTTAAATATGCAGGAAATTTCATAGTGGGTGATAGGCAGATGTGGGTTATTGGGAATACGAGATATTGAATTTGTGGATTCAGGAACAGGGGATTCTGGTATGTGTAAACTCCACACAAAATAAAATCAGAATGGTGTGGAAAAAATTTTATGTGAAGGTTGGTATGAAGTAGCTAAAGACATGAGGCTGAGAAAGAGAGATATATTGGGGCTTAGTTTGAGGTATCCTACCAGCAGACGAATCACTATGACACGTCTGAATCGATAAATTGGTGAAGTTGTTAGCAGAATGTATCATTGGATGTTTCTGAATTTCAGTGTGGTTTTTTGAGTGTTTTGTTCGTATGTAAATCTGACTAACAATTTAAAGCAATACTGTCAGTGTAACTTTTGGTAGTTTAAGGTTAGTGCAGTTAGGTCCAGGGCATCTATTGTTTAGTTTAGTTTAGTTTATTTTGACTGATGTTGATCGGGGTTCAAGTGTCGGTTTAATATTAAATGACTATCAATGGTTATGTGAAGTTTTTGTTGTTTATGATTTACAATGGTAAGTGTTTGTTGTAAACATGGATGAATGGATAGAAATGTGTTATGTTTTTTGTTGTAAATTCTTGTTGTTATGACGTTCATGGAAAAACCTATGAGAACAAAGAATATGAATTCTGGTATTTTCATCCACAACCTTATATTTTTTTACATGGTTTTATGATTGTAGTATAAGTGTTTAAAATCGGAATATAATTTTTGCTGTAATAGGATAAAATCACTTGAAGTTTGAAGGGAGATGGGTTGATTAATCAACCTACCAGTGAATTTATTTTTATTATAAAGGTTAAGGAAAAGGACATTGAAAATACAAATGCAAGTTGCATGGGTATGGGTTTTTAATTATACATTGAATAATAGTGTAGCTGCAACTTAAAAGAATTTCCAATGATTAAAAAACTAGATTGGTTGAGTGTAGTGACCATAGTATACTATCTTTGCTTATTTCATGAATATATGATCACTAAATTTATTAAAGATTTGTATTGCTACTTGGAGGAGTGATAAAGTGTATTTTGCAAATTCAGTATGATATTATTTTTTAAGTAAACTGCAATTGAATATGGAAATTCTATGAAAAATATGTATGAACAATATTTGTATCAAAGAGATGGACGTTTTATATTTGTTTTTCCAATATGGGATTAATGTGTAATTGTATGATGGGATTGTTGTTAAAAAAAATTCAATAGTGCGTGACATGATATATTATTAGTTTAACGCACAAGGTTTAAAAAGTATAGGATATTGGGTTACAAAAACAACACACATTCATATTTCATATGGGCCAAAAGGCCCAAATATTATTAATAATGGCCCGTTAAATGGCAGCAAGGTGAATATGAAAGAAAATGTGAAGAGGAAAGGTTTGGTCATTTTTACACGTTACTCTCAAAGTGGATTAACAGTATTTGCACAGTGTTGGAAGTTGTTTCAAGCGATACAGAGAAGGCGTCCAGAAACTGCTGCATAACGCAGAATAGAGGTAACCCAATGTTCGAACATTTGTTTCTGCATGCGGTGTTTATGGATTCTTTTTCCCCAGAGATCATACATTTAGTATTTTAAAGCGTATGTTTTTATGTTTATTGTAGGATCATGGCGAACATGGATGTCGAATCAACGTGGGATAGGCTGAACATGGAGGTCCTCATTAATAGGGTGTTGGAAAAGAGGAAATATGATATATAATGGCAACATAAATCATGAAGTGGCGACATTTGTTATAGAGGTTGATATCTCTGAGATAGCTATGAGATTTAATGGTGTATTGGGGATGGTTGGTCGTAGTTTAAGAGATGTGAAAGGTAAAGGTGTGTTGAAAGAAATTGGTGTTGATGGTGTAACGGAAGAAGTTAGGAGGAAGAGTGATCGTATAAGCAAGGAAATGAAGGGTAAATTTATAGTTGGTGGAAGTTTTGTCGAGGTCGGAGTTCATAAGAGCTTGAAAAAGAGAAAATGTAGTAAGGTGGGTGGTTCAGCAGGTGTTAAGAAAAATGGAAAGAAATGCAGAAATGCTAAATCGGTGATAATCAAGCATGTCGATGGCCATAGGTACTTTCTCTAGTCAAAGGTTGTTGAGTCTGTCAAGATAGCTGGGCGAAATATTCTTGTGAGTATTATAACATATGTTTTTTTATGATGTGATTTGTTGGTTGTGTAAGTATGTTAGGTTGTTCTATAAATAACATAGTGGTTGTTTATGGTTATAGATAGGACTCATTGTTTTTTTAATATTACAATTAATTTTGGAAAGAGGATTGTGACATATATTGTTTTGGATGTGGAATAATAAGGTGGTTAGACACGCATAATGTATTTAAGTGAGATACTGAATGTATTATAAGTCTATACTATTTACTTAATTGTTGGTATTTTTTTAGTTTGTTAACATAAAATACCAAGTAGGTTGTGTATGTTGAAGTGTTTATTATGATTAGAAGGACGTAATGTGTTGCACCATATAAGTTAGAAAGTAATTGTTGTAAGTGCAGTTTACTTTAATATGTTTTATGTAGTAGTTTATGGATTATTTATGGTTTGTGATATGTTTTATGTGCAGCAATTTCCGCAAGAAGTGATTCGTAACTGCCTGGATAAGTGCTATAAACGTCTTGAGTTACGCAATGTTGATTCCAAGAAGATATATGAATGTGAACTACATTATGTTGAGAGGGAGTATTGTGTTGAAAGGTGTGTTTGCAAGGGCTGATATAAGTTTGTGAAGGAAAGTGGTATCAAAGATGGTGACCAGCTTGGATTCGTATTTGTGAGTTTCCTCGCATGCATGCTTAGCATGGTACACAGAGGGTTAATGTTGGAGTGGTGAACCGATCAATGATTGATTAAGGTTGACTGAAGTGAAGTATAAATGGTTTAGGAGTGTGGTTTCAGTTTAATGTTTAAATATGTTTCTATTATGTAAGTTTATCTGTAATATTAAGTGGTGGTAGCATGAAAGTGTACTGGTTTTTTGGTTTGGCTATATGGACAAATTGTTTTATATTTTGATATAATTTGTGTGACATGCATGGTAATAGCATAATATGTATTGAATGTAGCTTGTAAATTTATGCATCGCAATGTTTGTGATTGTGGCAGTTTATTAATATTACTTTATAATGCAGTCTTAGTGGAATATTGGTGCATTTTATTTATTTGGATGCCCTGGTTATAATAATTGGGTTTTTATGTATTACAAAATATTGTTGTAATAATATAAATTAGAAATTGAAGTATAAAAGGATACAGTAAGAAAATGCAATAGAGTCTTAAATAAAAAATGTTGTTGATATGTAAGTCATATAATTTAAAATTTACTAATATAAGTTAAACCAAATGTAACACTATAAATGATTTTGGGTGAAATTTTTAAGTACTGAATGTGGAAATATTCAAAGAGGTGTAGACTGTAATTAAAAACAGGAAGTGTTAATTTCAAAATTATATTGTTTAAAGAACAAATAGGAAAATATGTTTAGTAAATTATTCATTTTTGTGTATCTGAAAGTAATTAAACCAACATTAAGGAGTCTACATTTATGGGCCATATGACTCTTGTATAATTGGTTTGTTTAAAAAGACGTGAGAATGGGCCTGTGTGATTTTCATAGGTTTAAGGCTCAGATGTAGAAATTGTTATTAGCACAGTAAATGAGGTATAAAGGGTTTTGCGTTCCTTCGCAGTATGTTTTGTTAAATTGTTGCAATAGTTTTCACGCGCTTCATTGCACAATGACGGACATGAGAGTTCATGGTAGTGTCCGTGGGAGAAACCGCATGTTTGTTTTTGGATATTTATGCATATGTTTTTTTTGCGTGATGTCTGAGCATTGTGACCATTGCCAAAAACTAATGTGGTTCTGTTTACAGGGGAACATCGATAGATAGAGAAAAGGATTGAGAATGGAAGAGGTCTGTCAGGGTTACTCAGCTTACCGACGCCTTGGAGAGGACTCATTTGAAAGAAGTTTAGAAGGAGAATTATAAAGAATGCATAATGAAAGGTTGCAATGACAAAAATGCAGGATTGGCTGTTAAGCAAGCTTCAGGTGGAAAATTTGGGATGGTGATACGTGATGCAGATGCACACCATTCAGGTAAAAGATTCAATGATGGGCGAACAGTAGCTGCCAAGGGTAAGGGAAAGGTCAAGGAGAAGGAACCAATAGAAGAAGTAATTTAAATTTCGTCCGACAATGATATTGAACGACCAAGGTAAGATGGACTACAAGGTGTCACAATATCATATGACGGTGGAATGTATTTATTGTGAGATTTTGTAAAGGTTCTACGTCTTATGCTTTTAATTATGTTTAGTTATGTAAGTTGATGTTTTGTATGATACAAGCGGTATAAACCCATATGCGGACCTCCAGAGGAAGAATCGTGGTCCAAGAAAGTATAAGTGCCTGAACTGTTTTGTGTTAATGTGCTGGTAGGTTTAAAATAAAACACATCACATAATACTGAATCTTTTGCAGAAATTATTTAATATTGAGTGTAATGTTTAATTATGGCAGCAAATTCCATCACGTGTGGTGAAGAACTGCTTTGCAAATCCACCGAGAACCATATTGTTGTATGATGAGTAACTTGGAGTTCCCCATGATTGTGTTTTGAAGAAGAGATATGGTGACAAACATGAAGAATACCTTGCGAAAGGTTGGTATGAGTTTTCCAAAGGAAGGAAGCGAGAGGCAGAGGATACGGTATGGTTTTGCATTAGATATCCTCCAGTAGAAGAAATTATTGTTTGTGTGGAACCTGCAGGGGGTTACATTTCTTCTGATTAAATATGTATAATGGTGGTGAAAACAAAGAGTTAGAAAGAAATTGAAGTTGCTTTTTTTGGATGTTAGTTTACGATGTTGAATGTTTAAATTAAGTTTCGTGATTATCAAACATGTGGATTTAAACAATTGCGAAACATTATAATATATATGCATGTATTGTGAAATCGTTCTTAGATGTTTTGTATAACTCTTCAGGCACATGGTGGGTGAATATTTATAGTATTTCAAACTGAATTTTAGTGTTAATTATGGAGGTTTGAACAATATATGTAATTGACATTTATTTAATTGTATTGATATTTGTAGTAATTAATTGTTCTTTGTAACGATATGACTGTGTATTCAACAGTTTGTAACTGCTTTTAAGTTTAATGCATTGTGTCGGTTACTAACTGAAATTAAATATGACTGTTATAATATGGCTGAAATGAGTGGTTACTGTAACACCCCAATTCTACCCCTCGAAATTAATAATAAAACCAGAGTTTCAAAATTTCATCCAACAAAAATTGAGGCATCACATATTCGTGTTTTCATCACTTTGCATTATAATGCACATCACAAAGATCAAAAGTCGGATATACCAATTCATATCATAATTCATCATATAAACATATGACTATTCACAACACATCGGATGTGTTCACAAAATATACATATCATCATGTTATCATCAATACACAAAGTTATAACATCATAAGATAGTATACATAAACTATCCTATCAAAATAATAGCGTCGCCCAAATCCCGAGTGTTACTACGATCAGAGCAGAGCGACTCAAAATAAAGAGACTCGAGCTAATCCTCGTGGATCACCTGCACGTTACCAATATAAAGGCAACGTCGAAACAAGTAAAGGGTGAGATACTCCAAAACTTATAATTAAAGGCATGATAAAATATATAAATAGTTTTAGAATTATAATTGATATAAGTTAATAAGAGTATGTCAACATATATCAAAAGCTTACATACTTTAAATTAGCATTTAGTGTATAAAATTAACACTTTAACTTCGTCACATAATCATTATACTCGTATCAACACAAGTATCCTATATCATCGCAATTCAACATAATCCATCAATTAAAACTCAACGCCAAACAACTCAAACATAAACATAACCGACTCCATGAGACACGACTATGCTATGCATGTGGTACCCGTCGCTTTGTCCATAATTAGGAACGTTTGGCATAAAGCCCATCGTCGCTTGGCATAAAAGCCCTCGTCGCCAATGCAATATATGTGACTCGACAATAAAAACAACACAACAAAAATATCATCATCGCTCATCAAAATTGACATAAATTCCACGTCGCCATATTTATCCACATCAAGATAAACATATCATCGCATCGCATGTCATCAAGTATTCGTTAATATATACACCGTCGTAAACATCATGTTTAATCACACCACATCATTATCAATTTATTCGCCAAATTCCAAATACGGAAAAATAGTCAAACATCAATAATCGTCGCGAAAGCCATTCCTAATGTTCGGCATTAATCATAATCGTCAACATCGCAATCGGATTGTCCATAGTGTCTTAAATCGACTAAAACGCAATCCGATTAAATTTAACCATAACTTGGCCTATTTTGGGTCGTTTCGTAAAAACTCGTCGTTTCGAAAAACTAACCTCACCACTACGTTCTACACGTCGAACTTTGCTAGCACGCCAATTTTCGTTGAATTCGGAGCAAGTTGCTCCGTCGTCAAAATTACCGAAATCGGAAAATCAGAACATAATCGGGTTCCAAATTTAATCGGCTAACTTATGTCCTAATTATATTTTATTAATACCAACTAGTAGTATATGGAATTAAGGAAATTACAAGAAATAGAACCTAATTGAAAATTATGCAGAAAACAGATTCTACAAAAAACAGATTCTACAGAAAACAGAACCTCACAATATAGAAAACAAAATGGCAACTCAACCCTCCTACCACATGAGAGACGCCCAGGAGCCCTAAGGGGAGGCGCTCTAGGGGCATGGGATGGCCGCCCCTCATGGTGAGGTGGGTGCCTCCCATGTCCTTCATCCTCATTCATTTTCTTCCTCCACGGTTTGTTATACAGACAGTGTAATTTTTCTGGTTTTTTCAGAGTTTCCTTCATTTCCATTTTATAACTTCTAGTTCCTACAAGCTAGCAATAAAACACCAACAATCCATACTCCTAACCCAACCTTTCTAAGTTATTTGATCAATCATTCAACCAAAACTCATGAATCGACCTATCAATTTTCCCCAAATCCAAAATATATCACCAAACCCTAACTATAATGAAATGGAAGATCAAACCCCTTACCTCAAGTGCTTGGATGATTGCAAGATGCTCCAACAAATCCAAACTCCTAGGTTGCTCTTGCTCTTCTTCTTCTTCCTCCAAAACCTTCTATTTATCTCTATGTTTCTTAGTTTGGCTTTTGTGTTGGAATGGAGAGAAATGAGGAAAAATGGTTTTATGTTATATTCTTACTAGCAAGCCAAGGGTGTACACTCAATTCTAAGCAATTAGTCCTCACACCCCTAACTTATTTTATTAATTAACACCTCAATAATATCTAAAAACATTATTAACTCAATTAATTAAAATAACTCCGGAGAATTAAATATCGGTCCGAATAATATTTTACTGAATCGAACGGAATAAAAACCGGACCGAACGAAAAGTCGCCAAATATATTAATATAGATATATCGATTAATATAAATATTCTCGTCGCCAAAACAATCGTCAAACGGTAAATCAAAAATATTAATATAATATAATATTAAATAAAACGGGGCGTTATAACTCTCCCCCACTTAAAAGGTTTCGTCCTCGAAATTACCTGGCTCAAAAAGCTCGTGATAGGAATCCCGCATCTAACTTTCTAATTCCCACGTCGCGCTTTCACCAGCTGCTCCTATCCAAACAACTTTGACCAAGGAAATCTCTTTGACACGAAGAGCCTTTATCTCACGATCCACAATCCTTAAAGGCATCGTTTCCACCATAAGATTTTCTCGAACTTGAATATCATCCATCTCAATCACATGCGAAGGATCCGGAACATACTTTCGAAGTTGTGACAGATGGAATACATCGTGCAAATTCGAAAGATTTGGCGGTAACGCCACTCTATAAGCCACTTTTGCCATTTTACTAGTAATCTGGTAAGGACCAATAAAGCGAGGAGTTAACTTCTTCGACTTCAATGCTCGCCCAACGCCGGTTGTAGGAGTAACTCTAAAAAATACATGATCACCATCTTGAAATTCCAAATCTTTTCTCCTTTTATCATGATAACTCTTTTGTCGACTTTGGGAAATTCTCATCCTTTCTCTAATCATCTTCACTGCCTTAGTAGTCTCTCTAACCAATTCGGGTCCAAGCACTACACTTTCACCCGACTCGTGCCAACACAAAGGATTTCTACACCTCCGACCATACAAAGCCGCAAATGGTGCCATTCCAATACTAGCATGAAAACTGTTGTTATAAGTAAACTCAATCAAAGGAAGATATGTATCCCATGAACCACCATGTTCAAGAATACATGCTCGTAACAAGTCTTCCAATGATTGAATCGTCATTTCCGTCTGACCATCAGTTTGAGGATGATAAGTCGAACTCAACCTCAACTTTGAACCCAAAGCCTCTTGCAAGCTTTTCCAAAATTCAGAAGTGAACCTCGGATCTCTATCCGAAACAATACACAAAGGAATACCATGTAATCTAACAATCACATGCGTATAAATCTCCGCCAACTTCGATACGGGATAAGTGATGTTAATAGGAATAAAGCGAGTCGACTTCGTAAGCCTATCAACAATCACCCAAATCGCATCATCTCCTCTTGGTGTATTCGGTAACCCCGTTACGAAATCCATAGAAATGTTATCCTATTTCCATTCCGGGATCTCTAACGGTTGCATCAACCCTGCAGGTTTCTGATGCTCCACTTTAGACTTCTGACAAGTCAAACAAGCATAAACAAACTGGGCCACCTCTCTTTTCATACCCGACCACCAAAATAGTTTCCTTAAATCTTGATACATTTTGGTCGCTCCGGGATGAATACCCAAATTGCTTCTATGACTTTCTTCCAAAATCATTCTCTTGAAATCCACATCATCGGGAATACAAATCCTATCTCGGAACCTCAAAACACCCTGAGCATCCAACTTGAAATCTTCACTTTCAGTTTGTCCAATACCAACCAACAAATCAACAAATTTCACATCAAGCTTTTGAGCTTCTCTAATGTTATCAAGGAAATCATTATTGATCTTCAACATTCCCAAGATAACACTCTTCGGCGTCACTTCTATCACAAGACTCATATCTCTAAATTGATCAATCATTTCCAACTCTTTCATCATCAAAAGTGACATATGCAAAGTCTTTCGACTTAAAGTATCGACCATCACATTAGCTTTACCAGGATGGTAATTCAATCCGAAATCATAATCTTTCAACAATTCAAGCCACCGCCTTTGCCTCATATTAAGCTCTTTTTGATCGAACAAGTATTTCAAGCTTTTATGGTCACTAAATACTTCAAATCTAGAACCATAAAGATAATGCCTCCAAAACTTAAGTACAAAAACAACCGCTGCAAGTTCCAAATCGTGAGTAGGATAGTTCTTCTCATGAACCTTCAATTTCCTAGAAGCATAAGCAACCATCTTGCCATTTTGCATAAGCACACCACCTAAACCCATCTTAGAAGCATCACAATAAACAACAAACGATTCTTCAGGATTAGGTAGAATCAAGATCGGAGCCGTTGTTAACCTTTTCTTCAATTCAACAAAACTTTCTTCACACTTGACATCCCACACAAAAGCAGCTCCTTTACAAGTCATATTTTTCAAAGGAAGTGCCAACTTAGAAAAACCTTAAATGCACCTTCTATAGTAACCAGCCAAACCTAAGAAACTTTTAATCTCAGTAACAGACTTAGGAGTTTCCCATCTTAGCACGACATCAACCTTGGAAGGATCAATCGCAATGCCATCACCAGAAATGACATGCCCCAAAAAGCTCACTTCACTTAACCAGAACTCGCACTTTGACAACTTAGCATAAAGCTTCTTCTCTTTCAGAACTTCTAACACAATGCGCAAATGTTCTGCGTGCTCTTCTTCCGATTTAGAATAAACCAGAATATCACCAATGAAAATAACCATGAAACGATCCAAGTAAGGATGGAAAATATGATTCATGTGCTCCATGAATACTCCCGGTGCATTAATGACACCGAAAGGCATCACCGAATACTCGTAATGTCCATACCTCGTCCTGTAAGCAATTTTCTGAACATCTTCTTCTTTCACCCTTATTTGATGGTAACCCGATCTCAAATCAATCTTGCTAAACATGCGAGCGCCAACCAATCGGTTTATCAAATCATCAATCCTAGGAAGTGGATACCTATTCTTGATAGTTACTTTATTCAACTGACGATAATCAATATAAATTCTCATGCTACCGTCTTTCTTCTTCACCAATAACACCGGAGCTCCCCACGGTGACACACTTGGTCTAACAAACTTCTTCTCGAGCAAATCTTCTAATTGGCTCTTCAGTTCTACTAACTCAGATGCGGACATCCTGTACGGTGCCATAGAGATAAGTCTGGTACCAGGGACAAGATCCACAGAAAATTCAATTTCTCTTTCTAGAGGTGCACTAGGAATCTCACAGGGAATACTTTGGGAAAGTCGCACACCACTGGAAAGTTTGAAATCACATATTGACTCTCCACAGAAAGAGTCGCCATCAATAAGAAAACCAATGCTTCATCTTTCATGAACTCATTCAATTGTTTCGTAGACATTAGCATAGTTTGATCTTCTTCTACTAAGGAAGAAAACCTCACAGTGTTGTCATAGCAATTGATATGGACATAATTAGTTTTCAACCAATCCATACCCAGAACCACGTCCAACCCGACAAGCGGTAAACAAACAAGATCCACCACAAAGTCTCTATCAAAGATTGATAAAGGGCAACTTGCACACACAAAAGAAGTAGTAATTGTTCCCTTAGCCAGAAGTTCTACCACCATATCTCTATCTAGAGATGACAAAGTGAGACTCAATCTCTTCACACAATCAGCAGCAATAAAACAGTGAGTAGCACCAGTATCAATAATAGTAATAAGAGGAATGTTATTAATGAAACTAGTATCTCGAACAAGACTATCTTCATTTGTCGTCGGAGCACCCGACAAAGCAAACACCTTTATCGTTCCTTGAGTTCTCTTAGGCTTCTTACGTTGAGCACTAATGTGACCTCCCTCGCCACAATTAAAACAGAACACATCCTTATGCTTGCAATCACGAGTCACATGACCCACTTCTCCACATCGAAAACATCTCACCTCATTCTCCTTAGCTCTCACATCACTTCGACAAACATTACTCTTGTGGCCAGGTTTCCCACACTTGTAACAAACAATACTAGCAGGAGCATCTCCCCCACTAGTCCTTCGCCCTTGAAACGCTTTTTGTTTCCCTTTACCAGCCGAAGTATCATATGGTTTCCCACGGCTCTGTTGACCCTTGTTTATCTTATTAGACATTATCTTATAGTGTGCATTACTATCTTCCTCAAAGATTCTACAACTATCAATCAAATCCGCAAAGACACGGATTTTCTAATATCCAATCGCTTTCTTAATCTCAGGACGCAAGCCATTCTCAAATTTAATGCACTTAGAAAACTCGGCATTCTCTCCATCATAGTGAGGATAGAACTTAGCCAGCTCGGTAAACTTTGTAGCATTATCAGTGATAGACATATTCCCTTGTTTCAGCTCAAGGAACTCTATCTCTTTCTTTCCCCGAACATCCTCCGGGTAATACTTCCTCATGAACTCCCTACGAAAAACTCCCCACGTCACTTCCTCACCAGCAACCTCAAGCCTCTGACGGGTGTCAACCCACCAGTCATCAGCCTCATCACTTAACTTATGAGTACCATAACGGATCTTCTGCACGGCAGTGCAATCCATCACACGGAAGATTCTTTCAATCTCCTTCAACCATGTTAAAGCACCTTCAGGATCATACTTTCCTTGGAAAGTAGGGGGATTCTCTCTTTGAAAGGTTTCCAAACTATGAGACCCAGCGTTCTCGTCAGCATTCGACGGGTGTTGGAAAGCCTGAGCTATTGCATAGCAAGAGACCTCATCATTCCTGTTCCTTCCATCCATAACAACTTCTGCTCACAACAAAACAAGGATTAGAATCAACAAATAACAATACTTGATTTTTAGACAACAACAAACTCAACAACTTAGCCAGACAGACCGACCTGCTCTGATACCACTAATGTAACACCCCAATTCTACCCCTCAGAATTAATAATAAAATCAGAGTTTCAAAATTTCATCCAACAAAAATAGAGGCATCACATATTCGTGTTTTCGTCACTCTGCATTATAATGCACATCACAAAGATCAAAAGTCAGATATACCGATTCATATCATAATTCATCATATAAATATATGACTATTCACAGCACAGCGGATGTGTTCACAAAATATACATATCATCATGTTATCATCAATACACAAAGTTATAACATCATAAGATAGTATACATAAACTATCTTATCAAAATAATAACGTCGCCCAAATCCCGAGTGTTACTACGATCAGAGCAGAGCGACTCAAAATAAAGAGACTCGAGCTAATCCTCATCATCCTCGTGGATCACCTGCACGTTACCAATATAAAGGCAACGACGAAACAAGTAAAGGGTGAGATACTCCAAAACATATAATTAAAGGCATGATAAAATATATAAATAGTTTTAGAATTATAATTGATATAAGTTAATAAGAGTATGTCAACATATATCAAAAGCTTACATACTTTAAATTAGCATTTAGTGTATAAAATTAACACTTTAACTTCGTCACATAATCATTATACTTGTATCAACACAAGTATCCTATATCATCGCAATTCAACATAATCCATCAATTAAAACTCAGCACCAAACAACTTAAACATAAACATAACCGACTCCATGAGACACGACTATGCTATGCATGTGGTATTCGTCGCTTTGTCCATAATTAGGAACGTTTGGCATAAAGCCCATCGTTGCTTGGCATAAAAGCCCTCGTCACTAATGCAATGTATGTGACTCGACAATAAAAACAACACAACAAAAATATCATCATCGCTCATCAAAATTGACATAAATTCCACGTCGCCATATTTATCCACATCAAGATAAACATATCATTGCATCGCATGTCAACAAGTATTTGTTAATATATACATCGTCGCAAACATCATGTTTAATCACACCACATCATTATCAATTTATTCACCAAATTCCAAATACGGAAAAATAGTCAAACATCAATAATCGTCACGAAAGCCATTCCTAATGTCCGACATTAATCATAATTGTCAACATCGCAATCGGATTGTCCATACGTGTCTTAAATCTACTAAAACGCAATCCAATTCAATTTAACAGTAATTTGGCCTATTTCGGGTTGTTTCATAAAAACTCGTAATTTTGAAAAACTAACCTCACCACTACGTTCTACACGTCGAACTTAGCTAGCACGCCAATTTTCGTTGAATTCAGAGCAACTTGCTCCGTCGCCGAAATTATCAAAATCGGAAAATCAGAACATAATCGGGTTCCAAATTTAATCGGCTAATTTATGTTCTAATTATATTTTATTAATACCAACTAGTAGTATATGGAATTAAGGAAATTACAAGAAACAAAACCTAATTGAAAATTATGCAGAAAACAGATTCTGCAGAAAACAGAACCTCACAATACAGAAAACAGAAATGGCAATTTTCGTTGAACCCTCCCTACCCACATGAGACAGACGCCCCAGAGAGCCCTAAGGGGGGGAGGCGGGCGCCTAGGGGCATGGGACGGCCGCCCCTCATGGTGAGGTGGGCGCCTCCCATGTCCTTCATCCTCATTCATTTTCTTCCTTCATGGTTTGTTATACAGACAGTGTAATTTTTCTGGTTTTTTCACAGTGTCCTTCATTTCCATTTTATAACTTCTAGTTCATACAAGCTAGCAATAAAACACCAATAATCCATACTCCTAACCCAACCTTTCTAAGTTATTTGATCAATCATTCAACCAAAACTCATGAATCAACCTATCAATTTTTCCCCAAATCCAAAATATATCACCAAACCCTAACTATAATGAAATGGAAGATCAAACCCCTTACCTCAAGTGCTTGGATGATTGCAAGATGCTCCAACAAATCCAAACTCCTAGCTTGCTCTTTCTCTTCTTCTTCTTCTTCCTCCAAAACCTTCTATTTCTCTCTATGTTTCTAAGGTTGGGCTTTTGTGTTGGAATGGAGAGAAACGAGGAAAAATGGTTTTATGTTATATTCTTACTAGCAAGCCAAGGGTGTACACCCAATTCTAAGCAATTAGTCCTCTCACCCCTAACTTATTTTATTAATTAACACCTTAATAATATCTAAAAATATTTTTAACTCAATTAATTAAAATAACTCCAGGGAATTAAATATCGGTCCGAATAATATTTTACCAACCGAACGGAATAAAACTGGACCGAACGAAACGTTGCCAAATATATTAATAGATATATCGATTAATATAAATATTCTCGTTGCCAAAATAATCGTCAAACGGTAACTCAAAAATATTAATATAATATAATATTAAATAAAACGGGGCGTTAGAGTTACATGCATATGGAAAATCGGAGGACGACTCTAATTCATTAGGAAGGAACTGTATTTCAATCTCCTTTATTGCCTGTGGTTGGAAGAAATGGAGAAGACATGATTTCTCATTCACTCCAGGCATATTGATTGTTTTTTGATGGGTAAAGTGTCTTCACAGGTATGTGCAGGAAAATAATTTTGAAAAATAATTGATTGTTGTTATATCTATGGTTAAAATCATATTTTGCTGGTTGAATGAAAGTTTAACAATTCAAATTTGCAGATTTATGTTGAAATAGATCTTGAATTTACGTCAAACTACAGCGAAGAATTAAGTTAAACTTGGACAGTGATGAATAATCAATGTATGCACCATGACTTAATCTTTAATAAAATTAGGGATCATCATATGATAATAAGTTGGTGGCCGTTGTTGCAAGCATATCATGATCCACCATGTGATGTTGTTGTTGAGGTTGGTTATTATGGAAACAACAATTTTGGAATCAACTGGTTTACAGAATTGTCAACATGGGATTAGTTTCCTCGCTTCCACATTAGATATATTTGGGATGACAGCATACATGCATTCGATGTTACGTTGAGTTCGACTTCTGTAGCACTGCCGAAATTAGTTGAGTTCTATTGATGTAATTGGTTTCTTTAATAGTAACTGTGCATAGGAAATAGAACACTCCTAACAATTTGGATGTGTGTTTCAGAAGTTACATGCTCATATTGCAGCGATACTGGGAAATTGTGGTTATGAGGGGCTTGTTTTGTGTGGGGACAGCGGCATGTCGACAGCAATGGAACTATTTAACATTGATGATCCATATAATACAGAATTGGGACCTGGCGGGGATATTTTCTGTAAATGTCATACATTTGATTCCGGTGAACGCATTTTATATAGAGTTGACGTTAAATCGCGGAGTTCTATATGTCATGTATACAAATTTCCTTTTTAAGACTTTGTTGTAATTGTTGAACAGATTTTGGTTTTGTTCTACATTATGTAATGATGTTCAAATAAATAATCCAAGAAAGTTATTAAAATTTTGTGCTATGACAGACTTGAAATATTATGTTGGTGCATATATCAAAACGTCAATAATATTATATCTGGATATAAATCATATATGCCTATAATTCAATATATTGACATCAGAGTAATCATATGTTGTCGAAGATTTCTTTGTAAACAACATTTGTAGTTGTTTCTTTAAACTTTGAATGTTCGTCATGTATCAATATCTTGATTCCCTGTTTTGTTGTCACTCTTGATAATGCAACATATATTTGTCCATGTGTAAAAACATCCCTTGGTAAGTAGAGACCTACATTATCCAAAGATTGTCCCTGTGATTTATTAATTGTCATGGCTTATGACACTATAACGAGAAACTGTCTTCTATTCAATTTGAATGGCCATGGAGATTATCATGGGGAAATATCCATTCGTGGGATGTAAAACTGATTTCTGGATCCCTTTCCAGTCATTATTGAAGCCTCGGTGACATGGGTCTCCGCCGGTCAAACGAGTCAGAGATGCCAGAGCAAAGCTCCAGTCGTCTTCTCCGGCTGCTCCAAGCTTCCAACCTGCAAAATAACCATAATAAAGAGCAAAAGAGGACCCTACCCCCTAATTCGAGGGCTACGAGTCTAGTGGTGGTGGTCGTTTGGCCTAAAACGGCCTAGAATGTCTAGTTCGAGACTTCTCCGATCCAAAGCCCTAACAATGGCAGATTGTGTTTTGGACGTTAAACCTTGTAAAGGATGGACCAGATCTGCTCTATGACATTTCATGAACACGTTAGAACTGTTAGTTTCAATTAAAACACAATAGAATTTAAAATTCTAAAATAAGAAAGATATGCAATCGGAGCTTCATGGTATGCATGATTCAGTGTGTTATGGCCATGTGCAATGATGTATACTTACTCAAACTTACCTCAGGAGCACGAATAGATGGATGGAATGGCTTGAAAGTGGCTGGAAAAGTGAACTCGAGCTAGCAAGTTTCTTTGGATTTTTTTTGGAGAATTAGGGTTCTTTGTGGAGGCAAAGATTCATTTTTTTCGTGTTCCTTGACTTCTGTTCTTGTAGTGTACTTATAGGACAAGAGGTTAGGTCAAGAATAAAAGGAAAAAATATTGCCTTGATTGCAAAAACATTTCATTGGAAATATTTATCAAATCTTCCCAAAAATAGCTTTCTCTTGCCTTGTAGCTTCTTGCACGAATTTTACAGCTAGCATGGGCTTCCTTGGTCCTCAAGATGCTTGGAATATAAGTCCAACATGTCATGACCTCACTCCTTGCATTTTATTTTATTTAAATTGAATTAAAATGATTTAATTCCAAAATAAATCAAATAAATGAGAGGAGGGCGTGTACTTGAGTTTTTAGGCCATGGATAATGTCAAGATCAAGTTTGAATCATAAAATCTTAGGCCCATTTGGAAAATATTTGCATTTGCTAAGTATTTTTCTCTATGCACCTCCTCAAAAATGCTCAACTTGCACAACCTGTATTTTGCTCAAGTTTCATCATTTTTGGGTGTTCTTGGACTTTTTAGAAAGCTCAAGATTCCCTATAAACACTCCTTTTGGTTTCACCTTCATTGAAGTTTCCATGTTCATGAACACTTCTTTGAAAAAGGATGACTTTTTGTTGACTTTTAGAAGGACCTATAATATTTTGATCCATAACTTCCAAATGAAACATTTTTGGCCAAAGCTTGTGAGACATGAAGTTGTAGATATCTCCAACATAGATGATTTGTTTCTTATGCACCCATAATTGTTTGGGTCCTCTCTTGTTAGTTTTCACAGAGTTCTTAACAGCTTTTGGTTTAGCAACAAAATAATCATATTTAGAGGAATTATAGCGATAAGGTTTAGCTAAAGGTTTTGTCTTAGCTTTAGAAACAAATTTCTCCTTTTCTTTTTCTTTATTTTTAGGCATAAACCCGACAGAGACAAAATAGGAATGAAGAGTGTTAGGTTTATATTTCTTATCATGATTAAATTCGTCATAAGAATTATAACCAAATCTATTTGTCCCATTTCTGCTCACACCATAGATCATAGAAGCCATCATGCTTATTGTAACACCCGGAAAATCATTTACTTATTTAAATGAATTATTAATGAATTATTAGTTGGAATTTAGTTGAAGAAGGAATTATTAGTTGGAATTTAGTTGAAGAAGGAATTATTAGTTGGAATTTAGTTGAAGAAGGAATTAAGTGAATTATCGGAAGTTGGGATTAATTAATGATGAATTAGTTTTATTATAGAATATTATTGGAAATAATATTAGAAATATGTGTGGATTAATAGAGTTATTTAATTAGTGTTAGAAGTAGTAGAAAGGAAGTGTGAAAATTAACCCAATAGAATTATTATTATTATTATTATTATTATTATTATTATTATTATTATTATTATTATTATTATTATTATTATTATTATAAGTTGGTTTTAATTATAAGAGATAAAAAAAGAGAATTATAAAGGATTAAGTGAATAATCAGTTTAGTCGGAGAATTATTATTATTATGAGTAGAAATTAATTAATTAAACTATTTAGTGAGTTTTATTATAATGTGAGAAATAGAATGAGAAACATTATTTAATTGGCCAATAAAATATATGGTAGAATAATATTTGAATTATTAAAGGAGTAGAATAATTAATTAATTAATTAATTAATAATAGAGTATGATATTAAGGAGTATTTAAAGGAAGAAAATAATAGGAATATGGTTTGTACGTGAGAAAAGAAACCAAATTAAAGAAGGAGGAGGCACAAGGGCTAGGAGAGGATACCGGAAGTGCACAATCGGAACCGGAAAATAGGAATTCGATCAAAGTTATAACCACCGTCAAATTTAAGGTAAGGGGTGGGGTTCTAACTTTCTAAACGGGATTATGATAAATCGTATGTGGGGTTAGGGTGATATGAAATCTTGCCATGGAAAGTGACTGTGTACATGTGTTGTGTTGAATTTAATTAAAAATTAGGATTAAATGATTTATTGGATTGATAATACTTACACTATGTTTAACTATGGTGTTGATAAATATATCTATACTCTTGAAACTGATTTATTCACGCAGTAATTTTAGCGACATCTACCTTTTGACTTTGTGTTAACCGGCAACCTTAAGTGTCATTTACTAGTATAAATTCAATCATAAAGAAAGATGTCATTAGTTTGGTTTGTAATAGAATGAGAGACTACACCTAATTGGATCCATAATCCTTTATTCCAAATGATACACTTAGTGGATCAATTTCAATTTTAATATTAGTGTGATTTGTGTGTCTAGGAAATTAATATGTATAACCAAGTTTGTGGAGAAATTGTACAACCTCGCCACATTAGGTTGCTCATAGATAGAAAATCTCTAAATATAGTTTAGAGTAGTGTAGTTACAATGAGGGATATATTGATGTGTCATCCGTTAATCATGTGCTTATGTATAATTATAAATTAGTCAATATTGAATTAAATTATTTAGCAATGCCAATGCTTTATTAATTTATGTAGAATATGTTTGTGATAAGAGAGACATCTCCAATGTTGTCTTGTATTTCAACATAGATAGTATTACATATCAGTAACATTTAAGATCAATTATATGAATACTCCACTTTTATTTTACATTTCCGAAATACCGCGGTATGGGCGCTAGGTGCTATCTACATTACCTTAAGACTTGTATGTGTAGCAAATGATACAGTTGGAATAATAAGAATACTATTATTAGCAGAGGCAGTTGGTTCTAGTAACAATACTTATGAGGACTAATAGCAGTAAAGATAAAATATAGTAACAGCAATAATGTTAGATAATGGGAGAATGTTAATTAGTAGTAGAGAATGGAAATATAATTCCGAGTATTAATAATAATGTGTTCAATTAAATTGACAGAATGATAATTAATTAGTATTGGAAACATGGTTGATAGTAAGTTAGCAGATTCATAATAATTAATAGTAACAATAGGATTTAAGGTAGTACCGAATTAACCGGTTTAGTAAATTAAGTGATACCAATAGTTGTCCGGAATTAATTAAAAATGATCAGAATAAATTGTATATTTTAGTAGATGATTATGATTGTTTATTTTGTTGAATTTGTGTGAAGGTATTGTGTTGTAGTTTATGCTTGCGAATAATTAGCGATGAATATGTTGTTGTATGTTGTATCATGTGAAGTTGCAGGGTGTTTTCAGTGACGATAATTACCTCTGATTATTGGTAATAATAGTGAGGTAGGCGTATGCCTTGTGAAGTGAATTTATGTTGTTATTTGCATGTTGTAGCATCACATTTCATTTTTGCATTTGTGAAGGCCTGTATTGGCGAATTTGTGAAGAAGGCTTATGCCTTGTGCCTCTGATAACTGGAAATTTAGTGAAGGGAGTTTACTCCACCGGTACCACATGCATGTGCATTGTTGAGTCTCACTGGGAATCATGTCGTTGTTAATTGCGAAGTAATTATATGTTGTTGCTAACGAATGAAGTGTGTTGTGTTGTTGTTGATTTTGGAATTATTTGTGACGTGTTAGTTGTGTTGTGATAATTTTATATGATTCAATACTAATATATTATTTATCATACATCTGTTTATATTGGTAGATATCTCACCCTTTCTATTTTGCTGGCCGTTACCTTTATATTGGTAATGTGCATGTAACAAGGAGTAAAGCATTTAGTAGCTTATGGCGTCGTCGCTATGATACGTAGCACTCGGGGGATTAAACGCATATTTGATTTTATATTGTTTTCCGTTGCATTATTGAAGTTAATACTTTGAGAATTGTTCCTTGAATTAAGTTGTTTTGAAAGATGCTATTTTCCGTTTGGAGTATTGAAAATATTATAAATCTGCTGCGTAGTTTTTGAATAAATATGAAGTATTTTTTATGAATAAATAATTACTATAAATTCTTGGAATTAAATGTGCTATGTATCCATTATGACGTGCTTTTATGATAACGGTTTTGAATGATGAATGTAATGCCTCATTTGTTGTAATTTTCGCACTCTAATTTTATTAAATAAACGTTGGGTAGAAATGGGGTGTTACACTTATTCCTATGTTTCTGGCTAGGAACTTATGAAAATCTTTGTCATATTTCTTAATGACATCATCAATACTCTTAGAAGCTTCTGGGAGAGTTCTTGTGCATTTGAGAGCAGAGCTCTCATCTTTAAGAGAAATTTTTTCTTCATTCATAATGAAGAGATCTTCCTTAGGTTTACTGTTTTTAGAAGATGTGGATTCATGGGACTCATTAAGTTCTTTGAATTCAATTTTGAGTAACTCATTTCTTTCCAGATTTTCAAGTAAGGAAGAATTTAATTTAGAATAAGTAAGGTTAGAAAATACCTATTTTGAAAATATTGCTTATGTGTACGCATCAGAGTATGCTTCATCTTCTGGAGGAATCTTTGCATCAAAAGTTCTAACACGAGCCATCAATGCTATGTTAGCACATTCTTCTTCCGAGCCGTCTTCTAAAGAATCAGAATCATCCCATGTTTCCATAATCTATTTCTTCTTACTTTTGAGAGATTTTTTTGGCTTATCCTTCTAAAGTTTAGGACAATCTTAGTTGTAGTTTCCTGGCTTGTTTCACTCATATCAAGTGACTTCATTTCCACTAGACTTCCTTTGATCTGAAGTAGACTCAAAGCAACCACTCGTCCTTCTAGTACTTTTAAACATGTTGCCTTGATTTCTCTTCTAGAGACGGTTAACCCTTCTGGACAACATAGAAAAATCATCTTCAACTTCATCAAAATCTTCTTCTCAATCCTAAATCTCTTAAGCTTAAAGAGCTTTGGACTTCTCAGATCTTCTGAAAAATTTGAGCGCAAAAGATATGCCTCTCTTTTGAGGTTCATCCTAATCTAGCTCAATCTCATGACTTCTCAAAGAACTCAATAGTTATTCTAGAGAAATGTCGTTGAAATCCCTTGCAAGCTTGAGTGCAGTTACCATAGGCCTTCATTTGGATTACAAACTTCTGATAATTTCTTCACGTGATCTGACTTTAAATATCCTTTTGTTCAGAACTCTCATCCCTGCAACTAAGGTCTTAAATCTTGAGAAAATAGTCTAAATTTTTTCATAATCCTCCATCTTGAAGGCTTCATACTTCTGAATTAAGGTTAGAGCCTTGTTCTCCTTGACTTGATCATTTCCTTCATGAGTCATTTTGAGAGAGAGTCAAATATAGACTTAGTTGAGTCTCTATTTGTGATCTTCTCATGCCTAGTATAAGAAATAACATTCAACAAGATGGTTCTTGATTTATGATGATTCTTATAATTATTTTTCTATTGAACAATCATATCTCTTCTTTCAAGCTTCTTTCCAGCAACATCTGTAGGAGGATCGTAACCATCAACTACCATATCACAAAGATTAACATCATGACCTAGAAAAAAACTTTCTAGTATGTATTTCCAATATTCAAACTTTTCACCATAAAAAATGGGAGGTTTAGCATTGCAGTTATCTTTATCTGAAATTGGAGCTGGTGGTGGTTTAGGTTCAACCATAGTGTTTCTAAAACTCGTCTGGATCTTTATCTGACACGGTGAAGTGTTTAATAATAATTAATACCAAAACTGGAGCTCTGATGCCTTTTGAAGATGCGAGAAACACAAGAAAGGAGGGGTTTGAATTGGGTTGTACCAAATATAATCTACTCGCAACTCAAATACAAAGCTAACAAATGAATAAAAATAAATGAGCACAATTGTTTTTTATCATGGTTCACCGTTAGCTAAGTTACTCTAGTCTACCTCACAAGGTGATTTGCGTTATCCACAATGACTCAATCCCATATAATCAAACGATTATAAACTACCAATAAGTCTGATCAGCCTTGTTGACAACCACAACAAATATGTTGATCCATATTTCCAATCCACGATGATCGCAACCAGAGTCTTTTTGAGAATCCTGACTCACTGAGTCTCTCAAGGAACCTATTAACAACCGTTGATTTACCAAGATGTGTATACAAATATGCTTATAACAAGAAGATTACAAAATGTTTAAGTACAACAACACATAAGTGTTGATAGCAAGATATGAATAAAATCTCCTTGCTAAAACTACAAATGTATACAAGGAATATCTCAAAAGATTTTATGCATCACTTTATCGTAGTTTTGTAGAACATTAAGTGTTATCTTCCAATTCCTCCAAATCCTTTTTTATAGCTAAAAAAAAGATCAGTTGGAGGGTAGAATAGGAAACATAAAACCACATGTTTTGTCCCCAACAATCATGGTGTGAATGGTAGACAACAAGTACAAAAGGAATGTCCTTACGCCACTCTATAAGAGTGGTGGTCACAATGTACTTTTGTACTTTTATACTCACCATCTCACGCAAACTAGTCTTGATCTTTATCTTCTATTTCTTTAGAGGCTTCTGATGTATGTTGATGAAGCATGTTGTAGAAGGATTAGAACTAGAGTCTTGTTAACCTAAGTCATTGGAGTCTCCAAAAATTGTTTATCAAAACCTTGTCTTCAGTACTTAGTCTTCTGAGGTAATGTCTTCAGAAGTTGTTCAACAAAACCTTGTCTTCAGTATATTCAGAACTTGGGACAACATAAGCAAAGCTTTAGAAGGCCTCCAAAACTTCCTTGCAAAGTCACAATCAAAAGCTCTTATACTAATGTTCCATAGAACCGTTGCATATAAGAAGCATTTCAAAATCTTTACTTAACTTTGTAACACACCAAAGGTATTGTTCCCGAGTGTTGAGTTCAGAACCTAATGACGTCACACGCCTTCTATCAGAGTAGGAAGGTGTTTAGAAAAAACTACACACTAGACAAAAATTATTAGAGTACACAATTATTCTCTAAGATACCATATAAAGTTATCATCTAAACTTAAGGTCAGATACATAACCAATATTATTCTTACATGTATTTGTCTCTCCTAGCGAGCTTCCTTGCCCTTTTTATTGGTTCTTTATGTTTTCTCAGACCATTCTCATATGTGGGCATGAATAACATTGTTAAAAAGCTCACATTAATTTATCATTTTTTTTAATGATAAATCACTATTAGAAAATTTGTTTTTAGTGATCGATTTAGAGAATGAATTATGTTGATCGCTTTAGCCATCAAATTTTAATAATGTATAAATAAAATCTTAGTAGTCGCTAAATCGTTCACAAACTAAAATAAATCATAACACATAGCTTTGTGACCAAAATTCCAATCTCAAATATGCATATTATTTTTAAAAATGTCAATTATAGAGATTCCAATCACTATTTAAAAAAATTATTTTTGAATTCCTATGTTTTTCGCTTCTAAATCTATATTGAATTTTTAATTGCCTCCGCATTTTCTACTCCATCACTTTAAGATTCAAATTCTCTATCAGTTTTTTTTTTCACTAAATATTCCACTCTTTTTTAATCACTTTCCATTTCTTTATTTGTTTAAAAAAAATTATTTTTTATTTATTTTTTAATTTTATAAAAAATGTTTACCACTATTTTATTTGGATAAACTAGTCATTAACATTTTAGTTACTATTATTTGTATATTTTGTTTTGGACAAGCCTAATGCCTATTGGGCCTCATCCATGTTTACTCCCACTATGACCCAAACGACGTCGGCCATCTAAGCCATGGCCTAGTGTCGGGTAAACATGGTCGAATATCCCAAAGGGACATTGAATCATAACGGTCTCGAAGCAGACCCCTGCCTCCAACAGCAGCCTCATCCCGTCTGCTCGACACTAGTCAAGCAGACAACCATGACTCGCCTCCAATGCATTTGTCTGTTAACACCCTCTTGTTCGACACAATGATTAGTTACGGACACGACTGCTCGTTTTGACCCAGTCCTAGCAGTTACCTATTTTCGCGGATCCTCATACCTAGGCCCGAAAATTGGAATCAATGGTTACAAGTCAGGGGAAAACTATATAAACCCTCACACTTGTGAGGGCTAGGTATTTACTATTCACTCTAAAAACTCTAATACTTTCTAGTACATTCTTGTGCACTTTTATACTTTAGCATCAGAGTGCTTGCAGGTACACCCCCTACTCTCTATCATTTCTAACTCGACAGATTATCATCTCCCTGATTCATCTCAGATTCTGATCAATACACCAGATTAGTGGCGCCGTCTGTGGGAAATTATCTTCCCCATCTTCGTTTCCTCTCAGTAAAACCGAAGACCAAAGATAACTTCAATATTTTACTATGATGGCTGATAACGATGACCTACATCTGTCTGGAAAGACTGTCATCTCCCATATCCGCAAGACGGATATGAACGATACAATTCCTCGTCAGCATAATCTTTCTCGACATCTACCAACCTGGATTGAAGCTTCCTCAATTCAACCTCTGGTGATTGGCTCATCTCATCATAGATAATGACCATCTCCAGAACTCGAATGAGCGCCTGGAATCTTGAGCCAGTACCACCCTCTTGGTCGGACGATCCATCTCTTTAATCAAAAGCCATTCAGTCCAAGGAAGGTTCAAGCTTGCGCCCTTGAGGTAAGCCTTGTTATTCCAGGAAGGAGGCAAATCATATTTACCTTCTACTTTTCTCCAGTTAAGTCCATGGTGCCACCCAGAGTTGTTAATCCTGGATAGCGGAGCGGAGCGGCCGACCCTCGGGAATGGGAAAAGCGGGAATAGCGGGATCCCGGATAGCGGGACCACTTTTTGTATACTAATAATTATATAATAATTTATAAAACATATGTCATGCAATACTAAATTAATTTTACAACACTCATAAAATACATATAAAATCTAATGTCAAACAAAGAGCAATGCTTAATCAAGACTCAAAACATAAAGATTCAAAACATAAAGGTTCAAATGTCAAACAAAGAACAATGCTTAATCAAGACTCAAAACATAAAGATTCAAACATAAAGGTTCAAATGTAAAACATAGAAATCATATAGCATCATCAAAAAATTCTTCTTCCTCTTCCCCTTCTTCTTCAATATATTCCTCCATTTCTTCATCTTCAACTTCTTCAACATCTTCCTCCAATTCTTCATCTTCAACTTCTTCAACATCTTCCATCACTTGTTGTTCCATTGGTGCTCTAGTTGCCATTGTTGCTCTTGGTGCCGTTGTTTCTTGAGAAGTACTTCCAACTTCATTTTTCCTTGTTGTACTCCTAGTGTAGATTATAGGCTCATTAGCCCCACTAGCATCGACATCTTGACTCCAAGTTAAATCATCATTTGGATGAACCAAGTCTTCACCATCATCTCCTACCTTTTCCATCTCTCCCACCAACCATGCGGTGTGGAAATTAATTCCGTTAAATTCTATAGGCTCAATTTTATCCCGAATCTCAAACCTCTCTACCAAAGCTTGATTATACTTGATAAACACCAAGTCTTGCAATATTTGATGTTCCAATTTATTTCTCTTCTTAGAATGAATCTAAAATACAATAATTTGAAGTATTAATTTAATAATACTTGCATGTAAGATACTTTAAAATCCTAGTAAAAAATTAATACTCACATGCTCAAAGATGCTCCAATTACGCTCACATCTAGAAGCACTACAACTCAAACTCAACACTTTAACAGCCACCAATTGCAACTCCAGAGTTTCGGCTCCATAAGACTTCCGCCACTCAGCTGCAAGTAATTGTAAAAAATCATTCCATATACATAACACAAAGTGTATCACATGTAATTTAGCAAAAAATCATTCCATCTTACCTGGAGCTAATGTCGACCTTTGTCTAATTGCCGCTTTTATACCAAAGAGACCCGTAGCACCCCTGTATTGTGACAATTATTCTGAAATCAAATCTTCCACTTCATAACTCTCACTAAGTGTCTCAACGCACTTACGGAGGCCTCTCACCAATCTACCATTTTTCTCAATTTCTGGTTTAGAATAATAATATTCTGGATTGAGATAGTGACCTGCAGAATGTAGCGGATGATGAAGTTGACACTATACCCGTCATCGGAGTAACCCGCATAAACACATGTTCTCCTTCGCTGAACTCAAGATCTTTCCTTTTCTTATCATTATAACTCTTCTGACGACTCTGAGAAGTCCTCATATTCTCCTGAATCATCTTAATCTTTTCCGAAGTCTGTTGAACAATTTCTGGTCCAATCACAGCACTCTCTCCAGATTCATACCAACATAACGGCGTCCGACACCTCCTACCATACAATGCCTCAAACGGAGCCATACCAATACTCGAATGAAAACTATTGTTGTAGGTAAACTCAATCAACGGTAGGTAACTATCCCAAGCTCCACCTTTTTCCAACACACAAGCCCTTAACAAATCTTCTAACGACTGAATCGTTCTTTCCGTCTGACCATCTGTCTGAGGATGATAAGCAAAACTCAATCACAACTTAGTACCCAAAGCTTTGTGCAAGCCCGTCCAGAACTTAGATGTAAACCTCGGATCTCGGTCCGATACAATACTAGAAGGAATACCATGCAAACTCACAATCTTCTCAACATACAATTCTGCCAACCTCTCCATCGGATAATCCATTCTTATCGGAATGAAGTGAGCAGATTTCGTCAACCGATCAACAATAACCCAGATAGAATCACAATTCTTTGCTGTCCTTGGCAAACCAGACACAAAATCCATAGAGATCCCATCCCATTTCCATTCCGGAACAAATAACGGTTCCATCAATCCTGACGGTTTCTGATGTTCAATCTTTGATTTTTGACAAACCAAACACGCATACACGAACTCAGCAATTTCCTTTTTCATTCCAGGCCACCAAAACAACTTTTTCAAGTCATGATACATTTTAGTAGCACCGGGATGAATACTTAGCCCACTACGATGTTCTTCTTCCAAAATACTTTTTCTAATCTCGGCAACATCCGAAACACACACCCTGTCACCAAACCTCATAACGCCATTCTCATCAATCCGGAACTCACCTCCTTGACCTTGGTTGATTAATGTCAACTTGTCAACTAAACCAACATCGGACTTCTGTCCATTTCTAATCTCTTCCAGAATACCACTAGTCATCTTCAACATGCCCAATTTCACACTATTCAGAGTAGTTTCATATACCAAACTTAAATCTCTGAACTGTTCAACCAAATCTAACTCACGAACCATTAACGTTGACATATGCAAGGACTTCCTACTCAAAGCATCTGCAACGACGTTTGCCTTACCAGGATGGTAATTCAAACCGAAATCATAATCCTTCAGAAATTCCAACCATCTCCTCTGCCTCATATTCAACTCCTTCTGATCAAAGAGATACTTCAGGCTCTTATGATCACTGAACACCTCAAACCGGGAACCATATAAATAATGCCTCCATAACTTCAAAACAAATACAACAGCTGCCAATTCCAAATCATGGGTCAGGTAATTCCTTTCATGAATCTTCAATTGTCTCGAAGCATAAGCCACAACCTGCTTATCTTGCATCAACACACCACCTAATCCCATCAATGACGCATCACAATACACAACAAAAGACTTAGTTGGATTCGGCAAAATCAAGATCGGAGCACTAGTCAACCTCCTCTTCAGCTCTTGAAATCCTTTCTCACATTCAGCATCCCAAACAAACACTTGACCATTCCTGGTCAACTTAGTCAATGGCAATGCTAGTTTGGAAAATCCTTCAATAAACTTCCGGTAATAACCTGCAAGACCCAGAAAACTACGGATCTCAGAAGCATTCTTTGGCGCTTCCCACTGAGATACTGCTTCTACCTTCGTAGGATCCACAAAAATTCCATTCTTGGAAATTACATGGCCAAGAAAATTCACTTCACTTAACCAGAATTCACATTTGGACAACTTCGCATAAAGCTTCTTCTCTTTCAACAATCTCAATACAACTCTGAGATGTTCTGCATGCTCTTCATCATTCTTCGAGTAGATTAAAATATCATCAATGAACACCACCATAAACTTATCAAGATACGGATGAAATATCCTGTTCATATACTCCATGAAAACACCAGGTGCATTAGTAACTCCAAACGGCATAATAGAATACTCGTAATGTCCATACCTCGTTCTAAATGCGTTTCAATATCCTCCGACTTCACACGAATCTGATGATATCCAGATCTCAGATCAATCTTACTAAATACACAAGCTCCAACTAGTTGATCCATCAAATCATCAATCCTCGACAAAGGATACCGATTCTTGATTGTAACTTTATTCAATTGTCGGTAGTCAACACATAATCTCATTGAGCCTTCTTTCTTCTTAACCAACAACACCGGAGCACCCCACGGTGAAACACTAGAACGAATAAACTTCTTCTCAAGTAACTCTTCCAACTGCTTCTTCAACTCAGATAACTCAGATGCCGTCATGCGATAAGGCGCCATCGACACCGGACTAGTTCCAGGAATCAAATCTATAGTAAATTCCACTTCTCTCTCAGGTGGCAATTCACTAACGTCTTCCGGAAACACTTCTGGAAATTCATTCACAACCGACAATCCATCACTTCTTGCCTTTCCCTCCGTCTCTATTGCGGAATACAACATAAACACCACAACATCGTCTTTCACGGCTAGGTTTATCTGTTTAACCGACATAGTCACATCTTCGACACCAACCTCTTCAGGAAAAATAACCGTCTTCGCAAAACAGTTGATATGAACCTGGTTGAATTCCAACCAGTTCATTCCAAGGATGATATCAAGTTGTTCTAGCGGTAGGCACACTAAATCCATACCGAAACCCCTACCAAAAATCACAATGGGACAATTCCCACAAACATACGAAGTAGTCACTAAACCCGACGCAGGAGTGTCAATAACCATACTTCCATCCATATTAGAAATTTCCAAATTCATTCTTTTAGCACAATCCAAAGCAATAAAAGAATGCGTAGCTCCAACATCAATAATCGAAATCAAAGGTATGTCATTAATAAAACATGTACCTTTAATCAGTCGATCATCTGGCTTAGTCTCTGATCTAGACAATGCAAACACTTTACCACCAGCTTGCTCCTTCTTGGGTTTTGTACACTGAGGACGAGTATGACCCTCTTCACCACAGTTGTAACAGGTCACCACCCTCACTCTGCAGTCATTGGCTACATGGCCGGGTTTTCCACACTTGAAACACTTCCTATCAGTACCCTTGCAGTCCACCATACGATGTCCTGTCTCACCACACTTGTAGCACTTAATGGAAGAACCAGAATCTCCTCCACTAGACTTCTTCCAACCGGATCTCGATTATTCCTATCATAAGGCTTGCCACGATCCATCGTTGCTTACCTTTCCTATCAACATACCCTCGAGCATTCGACTTGGTGTTAGCAAGATCTTCCTCCAAAATCCTGATCCACCAAATCGAAATCTTCGGATGCTGCGATACCGAATACCGCTGATCTCATCACGATGACCATTCTCAAACTTGATACATTTGGAAAATTCTCCATCCGCATCGTTAGTGTAATGAGCATAATACCCAATTCAAGAACTTGAGGCATACTCACTTATCTTATTACCTGGCGAGTTCCGAAACTCAATCTCCTTCTTGCCTCGATGTCCTCGGAAAATACCTTCTCGAAAAGCCCTCCTGAACACAGCCCAAGTCAACGCAATACCATCTTCTTCCATTTCAGTTCTGGTAGTAACCCACCAGTCATCAACTTCCTCTGCTAACATGTGAGTACCATACCTCACTTTCAGCTCCTCAGCACAATCAATTACCCTGAAGATCCTCTCGATCTCCTTCAACCACTTCTGAGCACCTTCGGGATCATGTGCACCTTTGAACAATGGAGGATTATTCCTCTGAAAATTCCCCAATTGTGCATCGACCGATCACGACTCCTGCCGATTCCCTCCAAAGCACACCGATTTCCAATGCTTCAGCAATAGCATCATCGTTTCTTCCATTACCTCTTCCGGCCATTGTTCTGTAACATTACAAAACAATCTCATCAGCACACAAGTATCGACAATGTTATCTTACACTAGTCGCATACAAAAGGGATAAACGACACTAGACAAGACCGACTATGCTCTGATACCACTGTTGTAACACCCCTTCTAAAATACCCCGAATAATTATTTAATTTAATTATTAAAATCAACTTTAATCAAAGTTAACATGATACACAAGGGATGTCACAATGATAAAATAAACAAAACTTCAATAAAACACAGTAGCCATGCTACACTGAGGGTCACTATCAAAAATAGTTGATTAAATTAAGATCATGTCTTACACAGCGGAAAATACCATAATTCAAAACGGAATAACATCAAATCATATTTATTCCTAAATTAATCCAAATAACAATTGAATAATGAATAACTCCTCAATCAAACGTTCCCCAGTGTTACAACCTATCAGAGCATGGCACTGACACGCGAACACAAAATAATATAGCTCTAGATCCATCCTCACCAACTCCTGAGCTGCTAACCTTAATCTGAAATCATTAAAGTAAGATGAGATTTCTCATAATTAACATGCATTATAAGTTCCTCAATCAACAATATATAACAACATATTATTTCACCCATCTTAGCATAGATTCAGATTCAACACGCAGATACAACCATACAAGTCATTATGCACAACAAATAACAACAAAAGAATTGTAACACTGGAAGACATCCTAACATGTTACAATCCCATGCAAACACAAATGCAGACACAATGCATGTGGTACCAACACGTGACTAAGTCACACACACTGATCCTTCATCAACCGGACACGAATCATCGATTCGCCGGACACCACGAGTCAAGAATCCAGCCTAACCACCACTATCCACTGGGTACGGTTAACGGCTATACAAGTCAAATTCCATACAATGGGAATTAACTTCACCAAAAATGCATATGCATACATAACACCAGCATGCAACATTTAATCAGTCTATGAAATGCATCAAACCATCATAACTGAATCAAATCCGAAACATGATATTCTCAACAATCATGCACACAATCATCAGCATAACATGTCTTTCATTCACACAAATCAGATACCTCAATGTCACAGGTACACTACCTCCCATACGCCAAATACACATCAAATAAATAATCACTTATTTCGAAATCCGACACATTTTCAAAATAATTTTAAGTTACAGGAAATTCTTTCATTTCATAAAATAGAGTATTTAATTTAAGAAATAACGTCCAAAACGGCGACTAAAACGGACTTACGGTTTGAAAGTTATGAATTTTCAAAGTTTAGTATTTTTCAAAAGTTCTGATGGAACCCGATTCCTCCATATCAGGAACGGTTCTGAAGTCTGAAAACATGCCCCCTGGAAAAATGTATGGGAACCTGGTTCCTCCAGGTAGGGAAACCGGTTCCCAGAGAAAAATCTCATTTTCTTTGGAAAAATTACACGTGGAACCCGGTTCCTCCATATGCAGAACGGTTCCGCGACTCGTAGTCATAATGCAGTTTGACAGCAACAGTTTTTCCAAAACCAATTTTTATTCTTTCTAAAACGTACCCATACGTTCCGACACCATAAAATCACTCAATCACATCCATTAACATACAATTTAACACGTTCTATTCATCATTATAGACCCTATATCATACGAACCAATGAATTCCCTACAATCTGACACAATAGAGACAATTCTACGGAAACCTAGAATTTCTAAACCGGGATTCCCTAACATGCTATGATCTATACGGTTGAATTCAAAGCCAATAATACATAATAATTAATCGAAATCACCCCTTACCTTGTGGGTTCTTCGACTTCCGACACGAAATGGCTTTTTCTCCTTCCTTTCCTCTTCTCAATTTCACGTACTGTGAGTTTCTCCAAAAGTGATTCCTTTTTCTCTTTTTCCTTCTTTTATTCCTTTTATTATTCTAATAAAATAAAATAAAGTAATTAATGTGAGTAGAGCCTTTTACTCCTCACACCCTCACTTTACCCTTCACACCACCAATAATTCCACTTCCATATAATTTAATTGATTTCCAATAATCCAAAATATTAAATATTACATTCCTAATTAAATTAATAATTAAAAATCATAATTATTTAATAATCGAATTATTTGGGGTGTCACAGTAGTGGCTACCCTTTGTCCTTTGGCATCTTTGGCACACTTGGAAGTCGTCCATTCTTCACAAAGAAACATCTCTCTAAGCTTGCCTTTTAGTTCTTGCATCCGTTGTAGACAAAGGAAATGGGTAGCAAACCTTGTCACTCCTTGTCTAACCAATTCAACATTGCCGGTAGTCTTTCTCATTAGTTTTAAAGCAAAAGTATGGTTATAAATGTAGCCCACAACCTTAACCCCTTTTTGTATAACCTTTTTAACCTTTGGAATTTTGCCTATGTATTCTAACATAAGGTCTATACAATGGGCAGCACATGGAGTCCAAAACATGTGAGGCCTCTTCAAACACAATATTTTACCCGCTGCTACATAATTACTTCCATTGTCGGTAATCAATTGAACAACATTTTTTTCACCCATTTCCTCAATAAAAGTGTCCAACAATTCGGCTAGCTTTTCCCTCGTCTTGGCATAGTCTGATGCATCAACACTTCTCACAAACATGGTCCCCGCCAGACAATTGACCAAGAAATTAATCAATGTTCTACCTTTTCTATCTGTCCAACCATCCGACATAATTGAACATCCATATCTATTCCTTTGCACCTCTTGGTTTTTCAACAAATCTTTTGTATATTCCAATTCTTTCTGAAGGATTAGAACCCTGAGTTCATGATAACTTGGCGGTTTCAAATGAGGACCATACCTTCCAATGGCTTCCAACATCAACTTAAAAGCTCTTGCATGTGCTACGCTAAAAGCAACCCCACACGTATAAAAAAAGCGACCAATATATTGAATGGTTCTTGCCCTCGCTTCTTTGTCACACGCATCGTTGATGCTTGTGTCCTTACTCTTCTTATACACCAAATCCAACGGTCCTTTAGTCTTCTTGAAAGCAATTGAAGAGCTCTCACTCATGATCCTCTTCCGGTTTGAATTCTACGTATTTCCTCAATATCAATTGTATCATCCGCATCCAATTGCACTGAAATCTCTTGTATTCCTTTCTTAATTCTCTCTTTATCAACCATGTCAGCATGTAATATATCCTTAACATCGTCGGGTGTTTTCGTGCAAGAAATTACATCACTGGTAATTGCTAATTGATGCCTTTTGGCTCTACTTATTCCCCCACTGCTGGTTAAATTGCAAAAATCACATGTCACCTTCTTCCTATCATTCAAATTCTTCAAATGATTATATTTCCATCCTATGTCCTTACTATTGGTTGGTTTGAATGTTGGAGCACATGAAGCTACTGACGGTGTCGACGAAGAAGCTGCCATATTTTTCTAGAATAGAAAGAAAAAAAGTAGAAACAAAACTATTTCAAGTTTGAAACACAGTAGATCGAAGAAGAAGCAGAAACAATAGATAGAAGAAGAAGTAGAAACAATAGATAGAAGAAGAAGCAGAAGGAAACATGAGAACCATATGAATAAAACACAGTAACAGTAGAGTAGATAGAAAAAAAGAACTAGAATAGAAGAAGAAGAAGTACCTTGCTGGCTTACTGGAAAGGTGAAATTGGAAACGGTGAAGAGAGACGGCGACGAGAAACGGCGAAGAGAAAAGCTGGAAACAGTAGGGCAAGGAGAAAGGAGAAGAGACGGCAGAGAAAAGCTCGAAACAGTAGGGCAAGGAGAAAGGAGAAGAGACGACAGAGAGAAGAAGAACAGTAGGGAAAGGAGAAAGGAGAAGAGACGACTAAAGAAGAAGAAGAAGAACAGTAGGGCAACAAGGAGAAAGAAAAAGAAACGGCAGAGAGAAGAAGAATACGTGAGTTATAAAAAAATAAACTATTTTACAAATTATTTTATAAAATAATAGGGGGAAAACAGTAATTTTATTAAAAAAAATTTAAAAAAGAAAAAGAAAAACTACAGATCCGCTCCGCCTGGGAAAAACCTGCAACGGGCGATCCGCTATTTCATGAAAAGCGGCCGCGACCCTATCTCCGCCACCGCTCCCTTGTGCACGCGCGGGAGGTCACCGCTCCACTACGGAGCGCCGCTATAGCGGCCGCTACAGTTGCTTTTAACAACTCTGGTTCCACCAAGGCGCTACCTCTTGAACCTCGAAGATACCGGCTGAGGGGAGAGAGCTCGTGCTACCAGGCCCGTAGAGGAGGCGCCCGATCTTGTTTGGGGAGCCACTCCTATTTCAGTCGGGAAGGACTTTGCCCCCTTCGCATTATTCGCTTTAGCAAGGGACTATTGGGATATACACTCATGGACAGGGTTCATCTAATCTACAGAAAGAAAAAGAACCAAGGTTAGAGAACAAACAGACTAAACAGGCATATAAGTCAAATAAAAATAATAACCACCCAAGTACGCCTGGGGTCCTCGCAAGTGAGGATTTATTTAACATTTATCAGACCAGCCTCATAGACATATTCCCCTTCCTCATTCACTAACGACTTCCTCTGCTTGCCCATACGTTGGACACGAGGAAAGCCACCGACAAAGGAACACAAACTCTCGTGGTCAGACATATCCTCCTTTCTGAGCTGCTCCTTCTTCTAGATATAAAGGTTAGAACCTTGGTCATAATGCTTCTTCTACCAGTGGAAACAAAACCTAGGCGACAACCTGTACATCTGCTCCCCCTCATCATTCAGCATAAGAGACCCATCCTCGTTATGCGCAGGGACCATCAGAAAAATGTTGAAAAGCGCCCGGTCCGACATAGGCTGCACCAGCATATACCTCTCCTTGAAAAAGAGAACGAACTCCAGATAAGGATTAAACAGATTTCCATTATATTGCTTCAAGAAGACCCATGCCCATCAGGTAATAGGTGGGATGGTGAACGCACTAGGAAATGAAAGTAGTAGAATAATAGAGAAAGGGTAGCTCCCACCTTCAAGTGCTCGCAAACAATCTCAAAAGCACACGGGAAGGCTATATCGTTAGGGTGCAGTTGAGATGGGATAAGTTTAGCTCCCTAAAGACAGCCACTTGTAGATCCAAAAAGGGGAGGCAAAATCCCATCTCCCTGAAAAGAATGTCGTACATGGGGATCCAACGAGAATTATATCTCGAACAGATCCTATAGCCTTTGCTAGGGATATATATGACCCACTCCTCTTCGAGATCTTCTCCTTCCTCGACATCCTTGACATCATCCCTCGAGTCCACTACCGTAAAGATACCGTTTGGGAACTTTATGAAGTGGGAGGCATATTCCCAAGGGCCAGGACCTAGGATCAGGGATCCTTCTGCTTTGGGACTACCTCCTACACTACAGGCATTTCTCGGCACTCCTCGATAACCAAAACTTCTTGCCCCCTTCAGCCTCCACCGGCTGTTCGAGAACCACTTCAAAATTCCCCGACACACTCCCCTAGGTGGAAGTGTACTCCGAGGAACTTTGACCCAAGCTGCTGGGCTCGTCTTGAAAGTCTTCATCTGCGGAGGCCATTGTACCTGAAAAACATAGGACGAAAGTGAGCTCGACATAATCGTCAAAACCACCTTTCCACCAGCTAACAAACCAAGAGCTCCCTGACAACGTACATATATTCCCCAGAAAAGGAAGTTCTCAAACACGTCCAGAAACAACGCAAGAAGCCCAGAAAAATGGCCCAAACTCAACGAAAAAATCATAGTGAGCCTCAATCGCAACCGTAACCCTAAAAAGTAGTGGGAAACTCACAACAGAGTACGAAACTCAGGACTAGCAGAACCACCGTCTACCACCAACAAACCTCACTTTGAATCGGCTATCATAAACCCTAACCACATGAATTTCTAAGGAAAGCAAAGAAATTCTAGCTTATAAACAAAAATTTAATAGAAAAGGTCAGAAAGCTCACCATTTGGAGGAGACGAAGTCTGATGGATCAAAATTCTACGATGGAGGACAATGGGAATCTCCTTAGATTCTGCAGAAAGTTGTGTTGAGCAGGAGCAGGTTGCATCGAGCAGTAGCAATAGTGAACGAAAAGTGTAAATGGAAAAATTCTCCTCTTTTTATAGGACACCCTTCAACACGTGGGTAAGCCTACGCCTAGGGAGCCTAGGGGTTTTCATCATTACGCCCTAGTCCCTAGGCCTTCCATCATTATTGCACATGGCTCGAGGTCACATGACAGGAACTCTCCAGATTTCTCTATTTCAAATTCCAACAAATCGTCCTTCTCCCCGCGAGACAAGCGTAACAAGAAACAATTCTTCTCCACGAAAGAACAACCCTCAAATAGATCCTAGAGCTCAAGCCATCTCCTCTATACCTATACACAACAACTTGGGGGACTAATGTTCTGGACAGACCCAATGGCTATTGGGCCTTATCCATGCCTACTCCTACTATGACCCAAATGATGTTGGTCATTTACGCCCTGGCCTAGTGTCGGGTATACATGATCGAGTATCCCCAAGGGACATTGAATCATAACAGCCCCAAAGAAGTTCTCTACCACCAACGACAACCTCATCCTGTGTACTCGACACGAGTCAAGCAGGCAACCAGGATTCGCTTCGAATGCATCGGCCCGCTAACCCTCTCTTATCTGACACAACGACTGGTTATGGGCACAACTGCTCGTTTTGACCCAGTCTTGGAAGTTACCTATTTTTGAGGATCCTCATATCTAGGCCCAAAAATAGGAACCAATAGCTACACACCGGGGGAAAACTATATAAATCCTCACACTTGTGAGAGCCAGGTATCTACTATTCACTATAAAAACTCTAATACTTTCTAGTACCTTCTTGTGTACTTTCTTACTTTAGCATCAAAGTGCCTTGCAGGTATACCCCCTCCTCTCCATTAATTCCAACTTGATAGATCATTATCTCCCCATTTCATCTCAGATTCTGATCAATACACCAGATCATATTTATTCCATATTTATTATTATGTTACAATTTTTTCATATATCACTTGCTGACATTATTACCAACTAATGTGAATGAATTAAGTGACTTTGAATTTTCATAATTTTGGTAACTTAGTTATGTTTGAGAAGAAAAAAGTAAGAAAATTATAGAAAAAATAGATGGTGAGAGTGATATAAGAGAGTGATAAAGAGGTGACTTTCCCTGCCTAAAGTCGCCCAAACATAGTCCACCAACCTACTATGTTTCTTAATATTTTCTCTCTAAATAAACACACTAAACCCATCTTCCCAAAATGCAAAGCTTACATAGCCTCCTCCTTTCTCCCCCCATGATTTTGTTTCTAATGGCCACACACCCCCACCAATCTCTTCCTCCTATTATATACTTTCTTTCCATCCATCTAGCTTTCCACACCGACTAAGTTTGTTTTAAAGATCCATTATTTAAAGCTCCATATCCCGTTCGATTCAAAATTAGTCAAAGATTTTAACAAAGGATTTCGTTGAACTCTAATTTAGATTTTTTCACACAATTTGAACATTGTCACTGACGCTAGGACATACTGTCTTCATACCACACCATTTTTCCTCTTTAATAACAGTTAGAATTTCTAGCAAAAAATGGAAGAAAAAAAAGTTGCCTAAAAGAATAGGAGACACTTTCCAACCGTCCTTTGTACGAGTGTTGCCTATTGTTTTAAAGGACGCTTATTTTCACTTTTGGCCATAATTTTCTAAAATGTCCCCTAAAATAGAAGAAAAGGGGACGTTATTTCTCGCTATCTTAGTTAACGTTTTTAAGGTGTTGTTAAAAATTGCAACGATTGCAAATGCCCCCTAAAAGTTAGTTGTGTTAGAATACTCTAAGGGAATGATTTTTAAATATTGTCATATATGATAACAATTAGAAATTGTTCCCTAAAAATAAAATAGAGAGAAGACTAGGTAAATATATCTATAAATTCCCAATAATACTTTTCCCATATTTTTCATCAAATAAACAATTCAAATATTAATTACACCAAACATAAATTACATGTAGCACAAAAAAAGTTGTTAATATGTCTAACATTACTTAATCCTACAAGTTTAACACTTAGAAATCCAAGTCTAGCAAAATGACAAAATACATAGTTTCATTAAGTCTAATGCTTAAGTATAAGTCTAAAACAACAACATTCAACTCATTTAAATTTGTCGAACTCATCATTATCTCCATCATCCTCTTCATCATAAATGTTGTTCTCTTGAAGGTCATCACCTATTTCATCCTCTTGAAATTCATGACCTATTTCATCCTCATCACTTAAGGTGTTCTCTTGAAATTCGTCACTTACACCGTCGTTCTCATCATCATTTTCATTTGTTGTGACAAGGTTGAGCATCGTCGTTTGATTTAGGGTTCTCACAACACCATGGTTTCTGTTGAGCATCGTTTCTCTTTCCAAATTTCAATTTCATTATAAATGTGTTGGAAAATAATATTTACTGTCTTTAATTTTTATTATAATTTAATTTAAATATAAATTAAATCTTAATTTTTTTACTCTTTGGCTAATTCAACTTTATTTGGAATGCTGATTAGTCTTTTTCAATAATTTAATTTTAGAATAAATATATTATTATGATTAGGAGTGTCAAAAGGGGTCCGGTTCATTGGACATATCCGTTTTGCCTGCACTTTAGTATGGGGTGGGCCAAGGATTTAGACCTTGACCCTCTAATGTGTTCGCCCCACCTCGTTTTCTACGCGAGTTTTTGGGAGCATATACATTTACATATTTTTGTGTGCTTTTAAATTTAAAAGGTGCCATGCTTGCGAGCTTTCTCAGTACCGTTCCCATTTTTTCACGGGTTTTTGCGGGAAGAGGCTAAACGGAACGGACATGCCCGTTTTCCACCTCTAATTACGACTATGTTAAATAAATTTCATGATGTTTGAAAGAAAAATTATCATTTTAAAAAAAAATATTATATGCAACATTTGAAAAATGTACCTTTTTATTAAAAATATTATAACCCTCTAAAATAGTTCTTATAAAATATTGTTCCAAAAATAATTTAGGAAGACATTTGTGAGATATTGCGAAATTTATTTTTACAATAGACAAAAATTATGGCCTAATTGTTGTTGAGGATATAATTTATCCACGTTATATAAAAAATATTGTCATAAACAATAAATGTTGTAGAATCTTCATTCATATGAATGAGTCTTCTATTCTTTTATTTATATTTGGAATTGAAAAAAAATTCCTTTTTTAACCCCCATCTTCTTTGCGATCTAGGGATGTCAGTTTGGACCTGTTAATGGGGATCCCCGCGGGGAACGTCCCGTTCGGGGCCCCAAAGATGGGGAATTTTTCCCCGTAGGGGCGGGGATGGGGAGAAAAATTCCCCCGAGAGCATTTCGGGGACGGGACGGAATATACCCCATGGCTCCGCCCGCCTATTATTTTAATATAGTTAATTTAATATATATAGTTAATTATGTTGTTGGATTTTTTTAGTTGTTTAGGCATATTGTTACTTTAAAAAGTATTATAGTTCATTTTGTTGAATTTTATAACATTTTATAGAAATTTATAAAAAAAATATTATTATTTTGTGTTCCATTAGTATTTTTAATAAAAAATAATAAATGTCAAATACTAGTATTTTTTAATAACATAATAAATATGTGAATTCTTTGTGCTTTTTATTTTTATAGAAAATATAAACATTTTAAAAAAATAAAATATTAATGAATAAATGTAGGATCTATGGGGATCCCCGCGGGGAACGGGGATCCGCGGAGAACGGGGATGAGGATAGAAATTCCCCCGTAACGGAGATCGGGGACGGGGACGGGGAATGAATTTGATGGCGGGGAAAAAGATGGGGAAGTGTCCCCCCGGCCCCGCCCCGCCCCATTGACATCCCTATTGCGATCTCACAATTTGTTAAATCGTTTTTTTTGAACTATTGATGTTTGTATTTTGTAAAATTTCTTACTTTCTCAACATGATTAAGGTTTTGGAGTTTTTTTGCATTATTTTTATTCTTAGTTTCGGATCGTGTGTTTGATCCATATGCTTTTAAATTTATGTTTGGTATTATAGCATTAGGATAGCCGCGCAAGTCAAGCTTTAAGGCTCGTATTTTATCAATGATTTTGTTTTCTTAAAAGATTATTGTTTCATTCCTTACTTTTTGAATTATTATCAAATTATATATTAAAAATATAGGTGATTAGGAGATTTCACTTATAAATTTATTAAGTTTTAAAATAAAAAATTGTTGTATTTTACTATTTTATTTTTGAAATGCAACTCTACGAATTCCTACGATTAACATAAGAAATTTTATATTAATTTGAAAATACATTTTCACTATAATTTATATTAAGATTAATTTATTCTTGTAATAAATTATTTATATAATGTGAATTTATTCTTGTATTGAATACGTTCAATAAGTTTCTAAATTTATTATTTTCTATATTTTAAATTTATATAATAATTGTTACTTGAATCTTTTCTCTGTATATTTTGATTCTTATTTTTTGATGCTTTCTATTTTTTTGCTAGCGGTTATACCTAATCTATTTGATATATTGATGAGAAAATTAATAAGATCAAGTTAAATGGAGTGCTAGCGGTTATACCTAATCTATTTGATATATTGATGAGAAAATTAATAAGATCAAGTTAAATGGAGTAGGATTGCATTTTTTTTGATCATGAGCGAAAGGAATTAAATAGTACAAGAATTAATAACAAGAAGACTGCTTATATATATAATTGTTTTTATTTTCATATTATTAATAGGTAAGTGTTTTAATTTTATATTCTAAAACCTAATAGTGTTCTGAGACCAATAGATTTCACCATATTCATTGAGCATAGTTTTAATTAATAATGTTATAGAATGAAATATTTTTAAATTGAATTATCAAAAAACACTGTTCTTAAGAACATTTTAAATAGTTTTTCTTAAAAAAAATCAAATATTGAAACTAATTATTTTTAAGAATGTCTAAAATGACGTTATTAAAAGAATTAAATAAAAAAAATCGATTGTTAATAAATTTATTTTAAATATCATTATTAAAAAGTAAATTATTATTTAGTCAAATTTTAGTCACAAAAAGTAAATGAAAAACAATAGGTATATAATCAAATCCGTCACTAAATTTAATAATAAATAACTAATAATCGGTCTCAAATCTATCACTATTTTTTTTGCCGTCTTTAAATCTGCAATAGTTAATGATGACGACTTTTCAAACTAAAAATAATGGACTTAATGATCGAATTAAAAGTATTTCGATCTATATTCATTCACTAGAAGTAAAAATTTTAAAAACGAATTTAACGCGTTTGATGTGATTAATAAATACAAAATGATTAATATTAAACAAATTACAAAAAATATTTACCTAAAGTATAAAGAATTACAAAAAAAACTCTAAAAACTTTATTTTCAACTTTATTTTTTTAATTTATTTAATTATATGATAATAATTAATCAATTTAATAGTGTTTAAATAATATTAATTTATTATAGTCTATATCATATCATTATTTTTTAATGTAATGAAAAAATATCCTTGTTTTTTAATTAAAAATATGAAAACGATATTGAAATTTTTAATTATAAAAATAGATTGATTAATTTCGTTATTATGTAAAAATAGGAAACCAAAATAATCAAGCCAAATTATTTAATTTTTAAAGAATTAAAATTAAACGACAGTAATTGTGTAAGAACTTAAAATGTATAACTCTACATTTTTAGACCTTTTTATTCGTTGATTCGTTCATTCCATAATACTATAAGCGGTACTGTAGAAATTATTTTAAAAAGAAAGAAATTGCTATAAACTATGGATGATATAAAAGTGATATGATATTTATGTGTATTTCTCATCAGTTTTTCGTGTCTTTTTCTGCAGTTGTGTATTTCTCATGCATTTTTTTCCTGTCTCTTTTTTTGTTGTAGTTGTGTATTTCTCATGCATGGTACATGTGTGTCATGAGTTATACATATAACAGTTAGCAAGTGTTATGGCGTGTGGTCACTTATGATTTTTTTGAAAGTTATACTTTAAGGTTGTGGAATTGGCCATGTGATTAATTGATTACGATAAAAAATTATTTTAGATTAACCCACCCAATTGATGGAACTATATAAGGTTTTAATTTACTAAACACTTGATATCAATTTAGAGTATGGGAGTTTATTGTGGGATTGTGATCTAGGTCAACGATAATTTATTTACAGTACTTGTGCTCTTTAATTCAACGATAGCGCCGTCACCGATAGTTTAGAGGTCCTATACTAATTTTAAAATTGGTTCTAATTAAAAAAAAAAAGAGAAATAATATTATATTTTAAATTCTTTTTAGAAATAATATATTTAAATAATAAATGTGTAGCCAGGAAGGATTGAACCATTGACCTATAATTAAAAAAATTTAGATTTTTACCACTACACTACCTATCTTACAATACACATGAACAAAAAATATTGATATATTTATTTTAAATTTATAATTTATAAAAAAATAATTTTGAGGCTTCTAATTTTTGGAGGTTCTAAGAGCATCAATATCCATAATACTCATTTTGGTGTCTTAAATGAGTCCCATTTAATTTTAAGTCACTTTAGTATTTGTAAATATCCATATCATTTATACAAAAGTTTAAATTGTGTCCCACCAACTCTATTATATAAGAGCATAAATATTGGGGGCAATATTTGCCTACATGTACCACTCTTGTCAGAATGGTATGGATAATTGCATCCAAAAACATGATATAAGAAAGTCACCATGGTCAAATAATACTACCGTGTCTTAAGTTTTTTCTTTATATTTTACAAAGATTGAATCTTATATAATAGAGTTGGTGAGACCCAATTTAAACTTTTGTATAAATGGTATGGATATTTACAAATATTAAAGTGGCTTAAAATTAAATGGAGCTTATTTAAGACACCAAAATGAGTATCATGGATATTGATGCTCTAAGATTCAATCTTTGTAAAATATAAAGAAAAAACTTAAGACAGGTAGTATTATTTGACCATGGTGACTTTCTTATATCATGTTATCCATACAATTCTGACAAAAATGGTATATGTAGGCAAATACTACCCCCAATATTTATGGTCTAAGTCACGGACCATATTGACCGGACCCAAGACCAGCTCTATTCAACGAGACATTTTTTTAAGAATAAAATCATGAAGGACTTCCTGAAAGACCAAAGAAGATGATAAATCATAGACACAATATAAGTGAATAAGGATTTGATGACACATGGTAACTATGTTCCGTTAATTTGCTAGGCTCATTTTGAATCTATTGAAAAATCAAGATTTTTTGTAGTCCAAACGCATAAAAAGCCTTAGTGATTTATGACTGACTGCATACTTTGTGATATTGTTTAGCAAAAATACAAGATTGATTTATAGTTCACGCACTACCTAAAAATTGAGGGATACACTAATTTATTAAGTGATACTAAGTGAGACCATGATTCTAATTCGAAAATTGATTATTGATCTTAACTTGTTTTGAAATTACACTTTGAATAAACAAAGTTTTCATCTTTATGCTACACTTTATGAATGATCATGACATTTATTTTGAAGTTGCATGGAAAGGAATCATGCCAAGTTATAATAGTTTTTCAAAAAGTCTGATTTAGCCATCAAAACCTCATATGACATATGCATGCTGAGAACCATTTGTCAACTCATATAGCTTTTGTTTGAGGAAAAACAAAATATAAATTATGGAGAGTTGATAAGTATTAAATTTAATTGTCTTATACAAACACTTATTGACTTACAATAATAGTAATAACGCAAAACATGTCAAATTTATCATGAAAAGATGACAAATCATTTTGTGAGCTTTTTAACTATGTTATTCATGCACATGGGTGAGAATGGTCCAAGAAAACAAATCACCAAAGGGAAGCAAAACTTGCTGGGCGGGACAAGGGCTTGCCTAGCGAAGCACATGTAGTCACTAGTCACTTAGCTCAGTCAGACAAAGACCTCGCCCAACCAGAAGGACGAAAGGAGATACATGAGAGATTTTAATTATTTCGTTAAGTATTCATAATAATAGCATAAATTTTAAACAATTATAACACCTACTTTACTATAATGAAAAAAGAGTTATTTTGCAGTAATGGTCAAATACACTCTGATCTTTCAAAGAAAATTATTTATTTTATATGATTGAGTTAGGTCTAATCACATTTCTTAACATAGTAACAAGAGTTTCTTTAGATTCGGTGGACCACCTACTATCAGATTTTCTCTATTGAGCCACCTACTTTTTATTTATGTGCTCTAAGAAAAATTTGCTTTGTACCCCTACGATTTAAAAAAAATAATCAATTTTACCCTTTAATTATAACTATTTTATTTTTTATTAGTAATTAAAAAATTAAAAATTTTGCACTCCTACTCATGCTTTTCAGAACACTTAAAGGAGTGTTCTGATATGATAATTTTTTAAAAAGAAACTGTTTGGCTACTTTTAGTCACAGTTTAAAACCGTTGCTAAAACGCCTTTTCCAATTTTAAAACCGGAACACTTTCAAAAACTATTCCGGTATGATATTGGTTTTAAAAAATCAGTTTTGGCTACGGTTTTGAACCGTTGTTAAAACTCTAAATAATTTCTTAAACTGGAACACTTTAAAAAAGTGATCCGGTATCCTGCCTAATAATACACTCAACCGAAACACTTTCAAAAGTGTTCGGTACACTTAATTCAAAAGTGTTCTGATTGGTAATTTTTTTTATAAAACAGTTTTGGCTACGCTTTTGAACCGTTGTTAAAACTCCTTTAGAAATTTTGTGTTTTTTCAAAAACAGTTTTAGCTACAGTTTTGAACTGTTGCTAAAACCCTTTTAGAAATATTTTATCCATAAATCTTTCAAAAAAATTTCGATTTATTACAATACATACCAGAACACTTTCTTTAAGTGTTCCGAAATCCATGTGTAATGGTGCAAAATTTAAATTTTTAGTGAATAATAAAAAGTGAAATAATAAATTAGTTAAAAATTTTAAGGGTAAAACTGACATTTTTAAAAAATTGTAGGGGTATAAGTCTAATTGTAGGGGTACAAAACTTTTCGTGCTCTAAATATCTAGTTCTAGGCGTGAGGAAGTGTGTTAAAAATCCCACATCGAATAATATATGACATGAATATGTGTTTATAATTGAGGATTACCTTCTCCCTATAACATAGTGTGAGACTCTTAACTGTTCCTAATAGAATAATTCTCAACACCTTCTCTCTTGTTATCCATATCCTAAAATTGCCTATGTTAAATACAACATTGAGCACCCATGGAAAATAAATAAACTACTCTAGCAGTAGTCATAAGTTGTAGTAGCCATATGAAAATTGAGTTCTCACGGGTCCTGTTATAATGACATTATCTTCCCATGACCATGTGATCCCTTAAATATTGTAGAAATATCTGGACTTGTCACACCACACTACTTTAACTCATTTCAACAACTAAAATCTTACCATTTTCCATGGTCTTTCTTGTTTGAGCATGTGGAGACACATAGAAACTCTTGAGGGATTTTCCTGGTGACAACACTAAAACATGCAACATATATTGCTTTCATCACGCCTTCTTGAGTGACATAATTGCAGAATCTAATTGCCTCCATGCCAAACCATCACTATTCTCTACGTATTTATTTTAAATTGGTCTCATACATGATAAAATCACAAGTAAAAGATTAATTTACACACGTTTTTTATTATAATTACACCCATTAAGTTTAATAAAAATCGGGTGTATATCCATTAGGTGAGAAATATCTACCTTAATTACACCCATTTAACACTAAGGGTAAATAACTTATGATTTACACCAGATTTTTATTAAATTTAATGGGTGTAATTGTAATAAAAATGAGTGTAAATAAGTTCTTATCGTTCTTATATGTACACCCTATTTTCATAAAAAATTTAATAAAGTCAGGGGTAAATATATGCTAATTTACACCCTTTTTAATAAAAATTGAGTGTAAGTATACCCTTTTTAATAAAGTCAGGTATAACTACACTTTTTGCGAGAATCATACCATTAGACCAAATGCCATCATATAAAAAATTGAAGTACATAACATAGTTTGTAAATAACATAGTTGGGACAAATATTTCGTGGAGAAAATTGAAGTTCATACCTTTTATTTTACCTATATGTGATCATTAAACAAGTGTAAAAGTACTTGAAAAAAATTCTTGGTTCTTAATCCGCATCCTATGCACTTTTCTAAGTTAAACTAACAAAGAAGACGCACTTATCAAATATATATCATGCAGAGTAATAACATAACTAGATATATATATATATATATATATATATATATATATATATATATATATATATATATATATATATATATATATATATATATATAAAAGAAGCTTATTGAATGGTGTCACTTTGAGAGATGTTGTACTTGTTATTCTGTCTATACACCGCAAAGGCGAAAACATAGCTCTTCCGCATGCTCGTCAGAGTTACGGTTTGACACAGGAAAAATGCCACTTATTCCATTGATCAAGCATGTCACGTTAAGTTGGTTTCCGATCTGGTAATCCTGCCTGCATTACTTCACAAAAATGTTAGCATCAGTAACAACTCAAGTTTAATTCTTTAACTTTTCATAATTAGAGTTCTTAAAGGAATCAGTTTGTGTAAAATTAATCATTGGCCATTTTTTCCACTACAAATCACAAGAATAACCTTGGTTCACAATAGAGTACAAGCAATGTATAATACTGCATTCAACAAAACATGTTATGAATTATTATCCAGCCCAACAAGCAACAAAGTTTTCACAAACAATTTCAGAAAGTAACAACTATTAGAAGAAAATTTTCCCTTATACCCCTACCTTTATTCCGATACCCCCACAATTTTGACACTTGGACGAAATTGCCCCTGTATAAATATTAATTGCCAATTTTTTTTTTCACTTTTACCATTTTAACTTTAGAAAAATCAGAGAGAAAAATAAATTTTTGACAAACCGGAGAACTCAGACAGCCTAAATCCGGTTCTCATTTTGCACTCCGGAAGACCCAAGAGTAAGTCATCCGGTTTGAAATTTTTGAAATTTTAACACTCCGGATAACCTGGTTAGTGGGTTATCCGGTTTGAATTTTGGGAATTTTAACTCTCCGGATAACCTGGGTAGTGGGTTATCCGGTTTGCAAATTTTGAATTTTTACACTCCGGATAACCTGGGTGGTGGGTTATCCGGTTTGTGTTTTGGGCTCCGGATTTCACCTCCCATGGTTATCCGGATTGTTGTTGCGTATTTTGTAAAATTTTCCCGTTTTTTGACTTTTTTCCAGTGGTTCGCAGACGAGGCGGATGGCAATATTTTACGTAGAAGAGTAGATGAGCGAAGACGTGTCGGAAGGCATTATGCGAGGGACATCGACACTGCGGGGATCGTGTATCCACCTTTTCCAGGAGGACCCACCGATACTTCTCTTCTTATCAGATATGATGGTCACGTTGCTCGTCATCTTTGGTTTGGCGAGGTAAGTTTATATTTATCATTTTATTTTGAATAATTGTTATTTGTTAAAATTTATATATTTTATAACATGTTTGGTATAAATAATTTTCAGGAGAGGCATCCCAAGAAGGAGTTAAAGGTTGCTGCACATGGCAGCAAATTGATAGGTTGGGTTCCGATATGCTACCTCTATTATAGAGCATTGGTTGAGGAATTCTGGTCTATCATCTCTTCAAAGAACCAGTTTGTCGAGGATTGATCAACATCTGGTATCAGCATTTATTGAGCGATGGCATCCTGAAACATCGTCATTTCACATGCCATTTGGTGAAATGACCATTACTTTGGATGATGTTTCATGTCTTCTTCACATGCCTATTAGGGGTGAGTTGGTTGACCCTGCAGAAGGGTTTACTGATAATGACGCTATTAGATTAGCGATCGATCTTATGGGAGTTTCATTGGAGGAGATTGCTGAGGAGGTCCAATTTTGTAGAGGTCCTTACTACATATTGGATTGGTTAAAGGTTATACTTGACGTCGGTGTGAGTTTGATTGTCGCCGGAGCATACATGATGGTGTTATTGGGTTGCACCATTCTGACTGATAAGACCTTTACTCTGGTAGAGGCAAAATATCTATCACTATTTAGGGATTTGGAGGGATGTGGTAGATATTGTTGGGGAGCGGCGACACTGGTTAATCTTTACCGCTATTTAGGTGATGCTTCCTTCTATTCCTGCAAACAGTTGGGTGGATATGCCTCTCTATTACAGGTATAAAAAATATATATATATTTTTTTATCTTTAGTTATATATATATATATATAATTATTATTTTTATCTTTAATTATTTATGAATGTTATTTATATTATGTGTAACAGTGCTGGATCCACGAGTATTTTCCCTCTATTGGGAAAAGAGGTCTATCTGGTATTTGCGGTGTAGGCAGTCCACTTCCGAGGGCGATGAAGTGGTGTTATAGGCAATCGACTACAAAGGTCGAGCAACATAGGGAGCAGTTAGATGCATTGACACCGGATGATGTCATTTGGCGTCCTTTGACGATCACACACATATGTCCATTTGAAGATATATGTCTATACAAAGGTGGTCTCAAATGGTATGGTACGAGAATGCTATATCTACCCGACAGATGTTTGCGTCAGTTTGGGTACAAACAATACATACCCCACCATCCTCCTGCTATTGAGTCTCTTGATGTGGACATAGACTGGTTAAGCTATGGTCAGGGGGTTTTGGATGTCATTCGGGATCTTTTTTTTGTTCGACCCTATGATGTAGTTGATGAGTATATGGGTTGGTATTATATGGTGTCACATCCTCGATTGGTAGCAGAAAATGAGGAGAGAGATCCCTGTATCCGAGGGACGACCGGAAGCGAGAGGTTAGCCTATATATCGGTGAGCTTCATCGCTACTTGCAGCGTCACGGTGCAAATGAGGAGGACGATGAGTTCATTGAGATCTTTCGATCCTTACGTGTAGCTCAGGGCGGACCACTACCTCAGGGAGGGCCGATACCTTACCCATCTCCATGATTTGCCTTGTTTATTATTTTTAGACTTATTTTGTATTTTGTGACATGTATTATCCTACGATTTACGTATTTCTGTTGACTTATCTATATTGCTTTGTGCATTCTTTTAATATTTCTACTTTCCACAATCCTAAATATAAAAATTAAAATAAAATCTAAAAATAACATGAAAGATATATGTCAACGAATCCAAAATCTAGCATGAAAGTCATATGTCAAATGAATATAAAACAAAACAATGACATCTGAATCCAAAATCTAGCGTGAAATAAAAATGTCAAATGAATACAAAATAAAACTAAACATAACAATTATAGTTTAATAATACGTGGCCCTACGGTGTAAGACGCCAATGTTGTAGTCGTCCGCCAAATCCTATCATCCAAGAAGTCGCCTCTTTTGCGTAATTGTTTCCAAGCCGGTGACGGTGGTAACGGAAATCCTTCGTTCATGTTTACGGTTATGCGTAATTGAACAAATAAGTAAAATAAGTATATATGTAACTTAAAAATAAGTATAAACGTAACTTAAAAATAATTACACACTCCAATGATTTCCATCTACAAATCCAATGCATAAATGGACACATTAGGTGAATGTGAAGTCGTCATAGGAAAGAACGTTAGAGAAGGAAAACCCAAAGAGACAACAATGACATTATACCGATTAGCTATTACATAAGCCATTTCAGGTAATGTCATCCATTTCTCTAGTGGTTGAGGACCTAACTTTGATATCATCAACGAATCTCTCACTATCGAAAAACGAGGTCCAAATAACTTTTCATACAACTCTCTTCTAGGACCTTTAAGTTCATTATCCAAATCACGACGAACAATTGACCATCCATCCGATCCATAACCATGAAACAATGCAATGACTCTAAATCCATAATTTCCATCCTTCATCACATCAACAATGTCATCAATAAATGGTCTGATATATGCTGGAAATTGTGTAATGTATTTACTACATGGTTTTTCTCGGAGGTTTGGGATAGCTGTGAACATACCTCTTTGAAGACTTTTGGGAGTTCGAAAGGCTCGATCAACATACTCGTGATATGAAGGATCACGATAAACATCATATCCCGCAGTCTCTTCCCATTCTTCTTCACTCCTCCCTTGGTTTTATTTTTCAGCGGTGCCAACATTTTTGATGTAGTGGGATAAGCAATTTCACACCCTACTAATGCTCTTTTCCGACAACATCGCTGCTGTACTTTTCCAAATTTCCTCAATTGCATGGGTCATGTCTAACTCGATCCATCATCCGCATCCACCTCTTGTTTGCCTTCCATACTTAGCTTTCTCAATGAATGTGAATAGCCTCAATTGGTATTGGATCACCACTCGGTGTATATCTCCCTAACTCACAAGCACAAGGTAACCCATACACTTTTCTATGAGTACACCCGCATTTTGGGTGTCTACCAACAATATCAACCTCACCCACTCTTGAGAATATGCCTCAAAGCGACTCTAGATACAGATCCACGCAAATTTCCATAAAATGGGCTAGTGTGTGCATGTTCAACTTCATAAAACTCTTCGAAATGAAGCTCTAATGTTTCCCAATTGTATCTTAAGATTGCCATTCATAGCCTCCCAGCATTTGCACATATCACCTAAACTATTCTCCAACATTTGCTTCAATTTCCAATGTGCGGATTCAACCCTTTAAATAAATTAAAAAACAAGTAAGTCGACAATAAAATTAATATAAAAAAACATTGACTAAAATCAAGATATATTAACATATGCATACCTATTGGTCGTGGTGTTTCCCAAATGCAACACTTGATTAGTCCATGCTTCGACGAATCTATGTCTATGGAGACAACCATGTATCTTTCACATAATCAATAAATGTTGTAAAGTCGACACATGCATGCTCAAGTTGTTGCAACCTTTGTTGATACTCCACCTCATCACTAGCCCTTACAAGTTCATACCACATTTTCTCTATCGACTCTCGCATGTCATCCACAACATATTCCTTACACTTCGCTTTCACATTTTTGTTGATGTGAAATCGACAAAGCAAATTGGTTGTTTTGGGAAATCTGCTTCAATTGCTTTCATCAAGGCAAGATCTCTATCATCAACACCACTTGTGGCCAAAAATCGTCCTTAGTAAATAATGCTTCAACTTATCAAAACCCAACAAAAATTTTCACTCGATTCCATATATGCAAATGCAACAACAAATGTCAACTCAGTGGATGTCACACCAACTATTTCAAACAGAGGTTGTCTATACGTATTTGTCTTGTATGTGTTATCCATAATCAACACAACAGGAAACATATTCAACAACTTCATCGATTGGATGAGCCCAAAAATATCCTCACAACTTCGAATCATCTTTTTACGCTCCAGATACATAATCGATTCTTCTACCAGCTTAAACAAATGTTGCATTTGCTCTAGGCCCCTTATATCTTTCGTATTTTACTCTTGTGCTTGTATATTTGCGTGATCCGAGTGACATTTTCGGATCTTGCTCCTTCAATGACAAAAGTATGTGTCTTGGTGGAACATGACGTTTTGTCAAATCAACAATATGTTGTTGTTACGCATTAAGTCGACTTACAAACAGATGCCCCGAAATGTATCGGGTAACCCATGATTGTGAACTCCATATTTTACATCAATCTTCCATCGGAACCATCTTTTGACGGTGTGGATCTAATTTTGAACGGACAACCACATTTCTTACTAGCACTGTGTTTCACTTTCTCCTTCTTTGTATTTTCCACCTTTATCACAACCAAATATTACTTTATCACTTCTCCCTCTCTTGCCTATTTTGGTATCTGAACGTGTTATTATAACGGTCACTTTATTCCTGATTCCAATCTCCTTAACCCATCTTATTACCTCTTCTCTTGTGGCAAAGCGCTGCAGTAAGCAGATCGTGGTATCTACGCATGTCTGATTTTTATCGCATAACTGAGGAATAACACCTGTTAAAATAAAAAAATAAAAAACGAACCGGATAACACAGAGCAAGGTTATCCGGTTTGCAATATGGTACAAACCGGAATACCCAGAGCAAGGTTATCCGGTTTGTTATTTTGTGAACCGGATAACTCAAAGGCTGTGTTTTCCGGTGAAAATTGCACTCCGGATGTAGGTTGGCTGGGTTATCCGGTTTCTCTAACTAGCTTGCAATTTGCTCACTTTGAATCTTCGCTGTCTTAGATATCTGAGTTGTCTGCTGTTTGAATTCTGAGTTTCAGCCCCGATCTAAGAATTAATAATATTTATTAATTACATATTTATAACAAGAAACTTGAAAGAAGAAGAGTATTTTAGCTACTCACTAGGACATGATGCAATGAATGTGAATATGATCAATGCATAATCTTACAATACTTTTTTCCTTGTTTCATCCACACACTTGCTCCCCTTTTCTGACGATGTGTTGAAGTAAGTCACTTTTCCATCCAAGTATTATATAACTTACAGTTGAAGGTTAAGAAAACACTTAGAAGGGGGGTTTTGATTTTCTTTTTTTTCTCTTCTTAACAACAATATAAAAGACAGTTATTTTTATCCTGGTTCGTTTGAAACTCAAACTACTTCATTCCACCTGTCAAGGTGATGAGAGGACTTAATATACTATAATACAAACTTAATACAATTGCACAACTAACTGTCGTGACTAATAATACAGTGCACAAGACAACTGCAAGTGACTAACACCTCTAAGACTCTCTAGTCCTAGCCCTCTTGAGAAATCTGACCCAACTGGTCTCTCAAGGAACAAATACAAAAGTAACTTCTAACAGTGTATTAGTTTGCTTCTAAAAAGCTTTATCACAACTCTGACATTTTACACTATGTTTAAGCTCAATACAAACATGATAAACTCAAAGTATTTCTTTGCTTGATTTTTGTTCAGTGTAAGTTTTCTAATGATAGCTCGTTAGTTATTATTTGAATGCTTGAACTTATATATAGCTTCAGAATATTTCCGTTGCGTGTCTTGAACAAAGATAGTGCATTTAATGTTGCTTGTCTACTTGTACTTTGTGTTTTTCATGTACCTAGAACTTTGTTCCACTTGAGTACTTCAGCCGTCTTAGCTTTAATAAATTAACGGTACTGTAGCAGAGCTTGTCTTAGAAGATGACGTCTTGATAACTCATTTTTCTTTATCTTCTGTAAGCCTTGTTATCTTAGCTTCTAACAGAGGTTGCTTGAACTTGTCTTATTAGAAGTTACGTTTGCATGCTTCTTTCAAAAGTTGCTTTTAGCGTGCGTGTTCAGAAGTTCCTTTCATCTTTAGAATTTCTAATTCTTTATCTACTTAGCATAATTTGATATTTCACTTTTTAGAGTGTTTGAGTCAGAACATCATCTGAAATGAAAACAATACTTATCAGAGTATTATATTTACTATACAAAATTTATTTCACTTGTTATCATCAAAACTTTAAGATATGATTAGAACTAAACTATGTTCTAACAATATCCCCTTTTTTGATGATGACAAAAACGTTTAGATTTTGATTATTTTTTTTTGTATATATGTGAAAATCTCCCTCCGAGATAGATAATCTCCCCCTGAGATAAATACTATAAAAGAGTAAATAGAAGGTAGAACTTCCCTGAGTTTACTCTTTTCTTTTAGAGTTTACTTTCCAGACTTTTCATTTAAGAGCTTGGAGCTTAGAGCTTAGATTTTTCCGTTTCGGTGTTTTCTTTCAGAGTTTAGATATTCCTGCATACTTCAGAAGCAAATACACTTGTATTTTTGTTAGAAATGTTTGACACTTAGTCCCAATAACTGTTATATTTAATCAGATCAAAATCACAAGTTTCTCCCCTCTTTTTGTCATAATCAAAAAGCATAAAAAAATATAAACAGTTTAAAACGAGCCAAAATATTTTTAATATTGATGCCAAAACTGCATGGTTACAAAGGTTTCAAAAAATAAGAACAAAAAAAGAATAGTCAAAAACAGATGCACAGAAGTTTCAAGGAGAGTGAGACGAAGTTTGACGAGAGACTAGGGATATAAGAAGATTCTTGATTTCATTAGAGGATTCTTCTTGCTTCATCATCCAAGATTTGATCTTTTTGTTAGTCTCGTCTTGCTTGTCCAGACGTTCATGAACAACTTCATTTTCCTTCTTCAACTCCTTCAGAGTTTCCATCACAATAGAAGTTTGAGCAACATCTTCAGAAGAAACAACCTTAGAAGTAGAACCAGCAAATCCAGGACAACAGGCACTTGAGAAGAGTGTGTCAAGGTCAATCATAAGTGTTGGAACCTTCTTACGGGTATCTTTAGCATGAAAAGCAAGTGGATGATACACAACCATTGCTAAAGAGTTTGGATCAACAACTTTTGAGTCAAAAGATTCATCATTAGAAATATCCATAGGTTCAGAAGGTGGTTGCGAAGGAGCGTTGTCAAGCTGTAGTAGAGGCTTCTTGTTCCAGATATCCAAATCTGCTGCCTTCAGACCATTCAAACACTCAACCAATTTCTCATGAACATGAGAGTAACACATTTCTTTGGGTTTGATGGATTCAACATTGAATCTCCTTCTGAATGTTTTCCACAGAGCATCGGATGCAGCTGGATTCAGGTTTTTGGCACAATCTTCCTTCAACATGTCTATCTAACCCTACATTTCTGTTTCAAATTTCTGTAAAAGTATACTTACATCTGCGTTAACATGTTTGAGAACAACTTTCTTTTTGGGTAATGATTCGAGATCAACTACACTCCTTAGAAAGTCATATGTTTGATGGTTTAGAGGTTATGGAGTTGAAGGTGAATTTTGTGGGGAAGGTGAATTTGATGGGGAAGGTGAAGATTCAGAGGATGTATTGAAAGTATTTTCTAGAGAGTGGGGTGGTGGAGGTTCTGTAGAGATGGTGGTCTGGTTTGGAGAGTGAGTTGGTGGAAGTTCTGGAGAGATGGTGGTTTGGTCTGGAGAGTGAGTTGGTGGAAGTTCTGGAGAAATAGTGGTTTGGTCTGGAGAGTGAGTTGGTGGAAGTTCTGGAGAGATTGGAGTGATGGTAGGTTCAAAAAATGAAGTGGGAATGTGTTGTGGAGACTTAGAAACCAAAAAAATATTTGTTGATGGTATAGAGAGGGAATGATATTGAGTGGTCAGAGGCACATTGATGCCTGGGATTCTCCAAGATCCATCACACAATTCAGTGGATTTTGGTGACAACGGTCTTATGGGGGATGTTTTAAATGGTGTTGGAAGTGGTGTTTGAGGTGGTGTTTCAGAGGAAACATTTGGATTTGTTTGGTGGGGAGCAGAAACAGGAATTTCTTGTTGAGGACTCGATGGTGTGATTAGTGGTGATTGTGTTTGAATGGTGTAGGGTGGAATTTCTGTGTTTGAAACATCAAATTTATCTATATCAAATAACACTTGAGAAATTTGAGGATTGATTTCTTGAAGGTCCGATGAAATGGTAATGTCAATATCTACATCTATGTTACCTAGAGTTTGTGGTGCAGTAGGGTTAGAAGTTTGAGTGGTGTGTGAAACAAATGTTACTCTATTTTCAGAATTTACAACAGAAATGGGGTCAGAAGATGTACATGTGGTCTTCTTCTTCTTCTTCTTCTTCTTCTTCTGAGTCTTGTTGGGTCTTGTAGGAGTACCATCTCCATCTGCTTTTCTTTTCTTTGTTTTCTTGATTGGACTTGGTGAATCTCTGCCTTGAAGCCATGTTGGATCAATGGGAATGCCCTTCTTTTTGTATCTTTTGATGTATTCTTTAATATTTGCATCATGATCACCAATGTTGAACAAAGGAAAATTGTCTAGACGTATTCTCCTTTTCTGGACAGTTCCCCAGACGTAAGGAGTAGGTTCAACCAGAAGTTTATCAATAATCTTCCTTTTCACCAGATTTTTCCCAGTCAGAGCTTTCCCACATATGGGGTCCAATTCTTTAAGTAAGTTGGTATCCTCTAAATAAGTTATCAGACCATTCTCAGTCAGAATATCTAATATCAATCTGGACAGAGGGATCCAATTTCTTTTAGCCTTAGGATTTTTGGTTCTTGCTTCTTCCCTGGTTTCTTTCACATGCGTCCACAGATGGCTGAATAGAAGATAGGGAAAATCAATGTTAACACTGGTTCCAAGACAGAATATAAGGTATTGTTGAGCTGCATTGATGTAGTCAGGAGAACTGGTTTCCTTCCTATGATGAATGCATCTGTGAATAATCTTCGCCCAGATCTTGTACTGATCCTTCAAATCTTTAATTTTGTTGGAGGCTCTTTCAGAAGTGAAGATTTCAGCATATACACTAGTCATATCAAATCGTCCAGTATGGACACCTATGACACCTTCTCCTTTAAGACCTAACAATGTTCTGATGAGGTTTTGTGTGGTGGAGATTTCCTTACCCATAACAAATGACAAAATTTCTTTAGGGGTAACAATGGGGTGAAGCAAAAATTCTTTAACAAGGTGTGGGAACACATGCCCAACCAGACGGTCAAAGAATTTGGTACATCCTTGAAATTCCACCGCTGGAAAAAAGTTAAACCCATTATCCCTTAGGTTTTCCAAATTAATCATCATTTCACAGACAACTTCTAAGCTATCAGCAGGAATCAACATTGTTCATGCTAAAGTGATGTACTTGTCTAATTGTTGAGGGTTGGTGGTTGTAACAGTGAGTTGAGGGTTGTTTGTAACAGTTGTATCTTGGTTGTTTGTAACGGTGGTATCTGGGTGAGAGGATGAATATGAAGCCATTTTTGAACTTTTAGGTTTGGGGTTTTTGAATAAAGAGAAGAGAGCGCAGAAGTGCATAAACGTTTGAAGATGAAGAGAGTGAAAAGTGAAAAAGGAATTTTGAAAGGGTATTTATAGAGAAAATGCATGCAATTTAAAAGTTAATTTGAAATTAAAAAATAATAATAAAAAATTAATCATCGCACACATTTAATAGCGTTTGACGTTTGAGGGAATTCGTGTGATTTGAAAAGATTGGAACAGTTACCTAGGGACAACGTGTCAATAGCTTTCACGCATGCGTGACCTTTCAGGAGTTTTGAACACGTGTTCAACTTCTAGGTTAAAAGCGTTACAGCTGTTTGATGTAATGAACTTCTGAACAATATTCGTAATGAAACATTTAGAAAATATTTATGAACTTCTAGATATGGTTTCTGATTTAACTTCTCTTCTAACTTCTGAAGAGATGTTAACCAAAACTTTCATTTAAGAACATAACTTCTGACAATAATAATAATAAACAAAATTTCATTCAGGACAAAATTCCATACTAATATTCTTTAGAATGAATTTAAATCTATCTTCAGAAAGAGGTTTAGTAAAGATATCAACCCATTGATGGTCTTCGTCTACAAAGTTTAAAGTTAAAATTGATCATGCATAAATTCCCCAGCCGAGATGTAAGGCCGGAGGGGGGTTTGCAGGCATCCGGGACGATTCTCGGATGAGATATAAGACGCTTATCCGACATAGTTCCCGGAATTGGGATATGACCCGGACGTCTATCCGGGCTAGGAGGGTCGGATTGGTCTCCGCTATGCTACTTATGGATCGGTTACGAACGTTACGAATCATTAAGTAGCGGTTTCAAGTATTAAATGGACGGTTACATCATTATGATCATTAGTGATGGCTAGGCTATAAAAGAGGCCTCAGGGCCATGGAAAGAGGACTCTCTCTCATTTCCCTCTCTTAGCTACACGCTCAAGAGGGGTTATCTAATCTATCTCTAAGGGCTCCCAACTGCGGGGTAAGCTAGACCTATAGCTTGGAGGCCATGCATCCCTCGTATGAGCCTCCGAATCCCTTAAGATTAACAACATAGTTTTTCCTGCAAGAACATTGGCCACCGAGGGCTCAAAACTATCCCGCCACACAAAACAATCAACTCCTTGGATAACTTTCCTCTAATCTACAGGAATCATGGGCACATGTTTCATTCCATGTCTCATAGTCACATGTGTTGAGCAACCACATTTGGGTCTAGTACTATGCGATGCAATGATGCCAACACCCTGATGCTATTGGTTATTTAAAAAAAAACAAAAGGCCACTTGTGAATGGCAATCGGAAAATGGATTTGATAAGGCGGAGTCATTCCTCGCGCGGCAGAATGAAGGGAGCACATTGTGTGATGCATGTGGCTGGTTTCGATCTAGCCCAGAAACCCTTTGAAGGTACACGTTCTATCATCATCTGAGCGGGTCTGTTACGATATACGATGGATTCGAGGAGAATGGTGGAAGATCCGGTTCCCGGATCGGAGAGGACCTCCGATCCCGTTAACGTTATCACAGAGTTTCCATATCGGCGATCAATTCGGGTTTACATCGACAATACCAACAGATAAGTGATTTCTCATAAATGCCTATTCGTTTTATTGTCATTTAATGCTTGACACAACGGAGGACTAGGTTCCTCTTAAATTAGTTTGAAAACTCAATTCGTTACGGGATCGTTATAACTTGTCACGACAGTTACGAATTAATGCTCACAGACTTGTCAATGAATTCATGTTTGATTTGTGACTGCTATGTGGTTTTGTTTTCATTGCTAATTATTCCTTTAAATCGCTATTGCGGATCCAAAGTGTATAAAATTGGGATCTATGTGTTGCATCTCCTTTGATTAAATTGTGTCCAACAGATGCAGTGGTAAAAGTGTCTTGCTGGAGTTAGTTGTGAGATAACAGAAGCGATTACGGTGCCTTCAATCGTTTCCAGGACCTAAGATGGAGTAGTTATGCGTCATGGCAGCTTATCAAGACGCGATCGAGTTCATCGAGCCCGCCCAAATAGATCTGGGATGTTAGGAAGACGTGTTATTTGGCATTGTTTACAAAGTCAAAATAACATTGCGAGTGGATTACTTGAAGCCGATCAAGGGTCGATGATAGCACAAACAGCTGGAAATTAGAACCATTAGAAATATACAAACACCTGAAATCAATTGCTAATGTCGGCACGAAGTTGGTTTTCGTAGAGGGACGGGAAGGAAACATATCCGCGACTCACATCCTCGAATTATTGGCAACATAAAAGATAAGTCACCAGTACTCAGTACTTAGATATTATCACTAAAGTTATGCGTTTAACCTAAGTGCCTGTCGTAGTGATAGATGGATTTTTCTGAATATTAGTATCGTGGGATAGGCTTTGCTTGATTAAAGCACTTGCTAAAAGTGCATAACTATCTCGTATCTTATTAGCATAACATCAATCTGAATTTATTAGTCACAATATTTGTGAACGTGCATTCTTTGTGTTACTGTGTGTTTTGTTGTAAGCTTTGGCCTATGCATCATTCTAATCATCGAAGCAGGTTTTGCGACTTGAGCTGGCAAATAGGTTAGATAGCATGACAAAGGAGCTCGGCAAATCCATTAGAAACGCAAATGACCAGCCATGGAAATAATCATGTTGCAACAGTCACTGTTAGTGAGAATGACGTCTAGCATCGACGAGGCACAGGTTGATGCCGCCATGAGACAAAGCCACCGCATCGACATGATACCTGCACCGGCGATGTCACCGAGATGAGTATTACAGTATGCCGGGCTACAATAGCGATGGCACTTGTAGCCATTCTTCATACATCAAACAAAATTGCTGAAGGATGAGTATTTGGCTCTATACAATCGTGAAGGGCATGTGTAAGATGGCAACTGCTTTCACAGCTTCCTGTGTTCATAGAACGGAAAGTCTATGTTAAGACTCGCCATCAGGAGGATAAGTTGTTCTTATTCTTTCTTGGTTACTGCAATAATAACGAAGTATCATTCATTTAAACACATGCTTGATGCCTATAAAGATGGTATCATCTTGTTATTTCTTGAAATGCATACTGTTGTCGAGATACTTTTTATCTACGATACGCATATTGTTAAATCTTGCACTGTTAAATAAGTTTCAGGAATTCCAGGAGCATGTTCAGGCAACGCTTTTTGTCTTGGCGAGATAGCTGGGCGAATTGGCAGCCAAGAGCCTTATCAAAATTTCAATGGAGAGCTTATGTTGCAACGGCCAATGACGAAGTCATTGTCTTGGTTGGATTAAACATGGCTGCAATTACACTCGGTATGCCATTCCTCCTGTTGTAATTACTGGGGGGACCCCATGCCGTCAAACGGAAGGTACTACAAGCCGATGTTGACGTCAAAGAAAATAAGTGTGAACGTCGTCAGTACTTCTTAAAGTTATGTCCTCGGAACATTGCCAACAGCAAAGCTAAGTCATTCTCTTTATATCTTGTTAATTAATCACACAAGGCCGCAAAACTCACGTAATAAACTGTCATAAAGCCTCCCAGTGACAAGAGCTAATTGATTGTACTCAATTTCTGTTTATGATTTTAATGTGTACAGAACATTGTTGAAACAAAGGAAAAATGTTTAACATTTATTTTATAGCCCTTTGTTGAAAACAATGGAGCAATAGAAATCCCGAGTTACATAGTATCTTGAAAGATGGCGGCGATACCAAGCGGACAATGGTTACTAGGATCAACATCACCTCGTACAGAAACGATTTTGTCATAACCCTTATGAACTTGTATTGGTTTTAGATATTGATCAGTGTGTTTTTGAAGGAGGTGTTCTTGTTCTATGATAATGTTATCCCAAACATGTTTTGTTTTAGCAGTACTAAGCATGGCGACTGCTTAAGAAGTTTGTGGTTAAAATATTAAGCCATATGTCGTGTTATTGCTATAAACATTTGAGCATCAGCATGGAAATGATGACAAGATTTTAAGCCTGACTACAAGGCTGTCAAACTCAAGTGTTGAGACTACTTATCGAACATTGCAAGTCGAAGTCCAATATAGAGAAGACGAGGTTATCGGCAGAGTTCTGATTTCAAGGCAGTTGATGCATACAAAAATCATTGCACCAGAAGATAAGTATTTATATATTTTATGCTATAATTCATGCTATACTAAATATTGAAATCCTGTAATAAGTATTTTATGCTATACGACATTGTGAAGATGATAGTTTCTATAAAAGTTATTGGCGGCTATAGTTCTTCAATAAATAGCCATGCATAGGCTGTTAAGTGGAATATCCAATATTGGTAGAATTCTATATTAATACTTAGCAGTACTTGTTATTTATTTTGTGGTATTATTATCTCTATGCTAAATATATTTTTTATTTTAAGAATGGCCCCATTTTTGTTGGCATTTTGTAAATGTGTTTTATTTATTGTGACTGCCCGAGGTACATACAGGGGAATTCAAATAAATGCAAAGTTGAGCAAGTTGCATAAGGAATTAGGAGTTAAAGGAGGACGGAATTGGAAAGCATGGAATCCAAGACAAAGCAACTAAAATGACGGATAAGTTACGAGTTTACTTATAACAAAACTATTGTATTAGGCGAGCTAATGTCTCAGCCGATTGTAAAGACTCTCATTTTTACTTTGGCAAATAGGTGTCGTCCTTATCCCCTACGCGGGCGGGAGGCATTCTAAACTTTATTAGTATCAAAATAAGGAGGGATCCGGAAAATATGACAAAGTACCTAGCTTGAGTACTCGAGGAGCAAAAAACGACAAAACTGAGTCCTCCTTGATAAAAATGGCTTGGTATCAAGCGCTTCATCTTTTTTCAACAAAGACTAAGCGCTTGGGGGGCTCATATAACCATCCCAATCAAGAATGGTAAAAGAGAAGACAGCGAAAAGCCGGGTAGATTGAACTATTGAAATTTTGTAAAAAATTACAATATTGTTTAAAATACCATTATGTAAAGGTGTCGTCTTACCCTCCTGTGTGAGGGAAGAGGCATCTTGGAATTAATTATAGTTTGTAAAAACTACATAGGATGTAACGGATAAAAGTGCTCCGCACCTCAAGACTCGGATATGGCGACGTACTGCTAAGCTCGGTCTATGATCGTCTTTCAGTCACGGAAAGGCTCTGTTCCTACGCGGAATACTCCTTCGTCAACCTCGCTTGAGGCTCTGAACCCATTGGCGACGTCGCTAAGCTCGGTCTATGATTCGCCACGGAAAGGCTCTCCCACGGAATACTCCTTGGTCAACCTCGCTGAGGCTCGAACCCTATGGCGACGTCTCGCTAAGCTCGGTCTATGATCGTCTTCACCACGCAGGCTCCTACGCGGAATACTCCTTGGTCAACCTCGCTTGAGGCTCGAACCCATTGGCGACGTCGCTAAGCTCGGTCTATGATCGTCTTTCACTCACGGAAAGGCTCTGTTCCTATGTGGAATACTCCTTGGTCAACCTCGGTAGAGGCTCTGAACCTTCGGTCAACCTCGGAAGAGGCTCTGAACCCTCTGGTCAACCTCGGTAGAGGATCTGAAACCTCGGTCAACCTCGGTTGGGCTCTGAATCCGTCTCGGATCATCCCCATAGAGGCTCTGAACCTCAAAGGCTCTGTTCCTACTCGAAACAACCTCCTGGTCACCATCGCCTGGACTATGATTCCGTCTCGAATCAACTCCTAGTGGCGGTTACACCTATAATTTCTGGCAAGTCACGGAGCTCTGGTCCTATCTCGGATCAACTCCTAGTGGCGTTGAAGCCTCAGGTGAGCTACCAAGAGCTCTGATTTCGTCTCGGATTAACTCTTAGCGGCAGTGATATCTCCAAATGAATCACGAAGCTCTGGTCTTATCTTGGATCAACTCTTAGTGACATTGAAACCTCGGGTTCGTCACATAGAGATATGGTCCTATCTCGGATCAGCTTAGTGGTGTTGAACCTCTAAAATCAGCCAACCCGCAGGGGAGCTCTGTATCTAATGCGTTAAAGCGATAAAAAACTGAAGTGGTGTCATGAACAGTTGTTATGTGCTTGGAAAAGCCAGAATAGCCTGCTAGATGCATCATGTGACTTGGGGGCTGGTCTAGTTAAGCTAAGTCTTACTACCAATAGCCCGACAAAGTTCTGAGCCCAGCTCGGACTAAGAACGAGCGTTATGTTTTGGTTAAACTGAAGTATCGATTCAGCGACGAGGATAGGAATACTTTGGCGTTGTGAACAAATTGTTACGTACTCGTCCAAACCATCAGGATAGTTGTTTGTTACACCCTATGGCTTGGGGGCTAGTGGCATAACATAAAATCGTTCACAAACAACCTTAAAAAGCTCTGTCTGTACCAGGCAAATAAGGCGAAGGACCTTAATTGGATCCCGTCAAAACATTTTTCACCAAAGCCTTGACTCAAGATACTCGGGGGCTAGTCTGTCTATATATCTTACTGCTCCGAGACGAGATGTGAGGTCGAAAGGAATTTTTTATCCCGGCTATGCGTCCTGGGATCCGGCCCGGGCTTAAAACGAGCGTTACGTTTGGGTTAAGCTGGAGTGTCGATTCCAGCGACGTGAGCTACGTTAAAAAACCTCAAAAAGCGAAGAATGGTAAACCACTGTGTGCAAATTCGCACTAAGGCACAGGTTGGTATTAGAGGTTCGGCCTGGGTTGAAGTTTATGATTCTATTAAAACGAGCATAAGGCTTCAAGACCTAGAAACCATATGCTCGGGGGGCTTATGATCATGCATAAATTCCCCAGCCGAGATGTAAGGCCGGAGGGGGGTTTGCAGGCATCCGGGACGATTCTCGGATGAGATATAAGACGCTTATCCGACATAGTTCCCGGAATTGGGATATGACCCGGACGTCTATCCGGGCTAGGAGGGTCGGATTGGTCTCCGCTATGCTACTTATGGATCGGTTACGAACGTTACGAATCATTAAGTAGCGGTTTCAAGTATTAAATGGACGGTTACATCATTATGATCATTAGTGATGGCTAGGCTATAAAAGAGGCCTCAGGGCCATGGAAAGAGGACTCTCATTTCCCTCTCTTAGCTACAAGAGGGTTATCTAATCTATCTCTAAGGGCTCCCAACTGCGGGGTAAGCTAGACCTATAGCTTGGAGGCCATGCATCCCTCGTATGAGCCTCCGAATCCCTTAAGATTAACAACATAGTTTTTCCTGCAAGAACAAAAATATCTTTCTGAATATAGTCCCTGATGAAATAATGTTTAATTTCTATATGTTTTGCCTTAGAATGTAAAATAGGATTTTTAGATAGACATATAGCAGAAGTGTTATCATAGAAGATATGAATATTACGCTCATAGAGGTGATAATCTTCTAGTTGGCTTTTCATCCAGAGCATCTGAGTGCTATAGCCTGCACCATCTACATACTCTGCCTCTGTTGATGATAGTGCAATGGTGGCTTGCTTCTTGCTGTACCAAGAGATCAAGTTTTCACCCAGAAACTGACAGCTTCCAAAGGTGCTCTTACGTTCTACTTTATCTCCAGCAAAATCAACATCACAATAACCTACTAATTTAAAATCTTTGGATCTTCTGTAAAATAGTCCAACATTAGTAGTACCTTTCTGATACCTCAGAATTCACTTAACAATAGTTAAGTGAGATTCTCTAGGATCTGATTGGAATCTTGCACATAAACAAACACTAAATAATATATCTGGTCTGGACACAGTTAGGTAAATAAGAGATCCTATCATACCTTTGTAGAGCTTCTGATCTACTTTATTACTTACCTCATATTTTCCCATGATGCATGTAGGATGCATTGTGTTTTTGCTTCTTTACTTTCTGATAACTGGAATTTCTTCAGAAGTTCTTTAACATACTTTGTTTGATGTATGTAAGTACCTTCTGGAGACTGGCTTATTTGAATTCTCAGAAAGAATTTGAGTTCTCCCATCATGCTCATTTCAAATCCTGCCTGCATAGACTTAGCAAATTCTCTTCCAAGAGAGACATTAGAAGTTCCAAAAATAATATCATCTACATATATTTAACAAATTAAAATATCATTTTTAAATAATTTTCGAAATAAGATTGTGTCCACTTTCCCTCTGGTAAATTTTTTTTCTAAAAGAAAGTTACTCAAACGTTCATACTAAGCTCTGGGAGCTTATTTTAAACCGTATAAATATTTTTTCAATTTAAAAACATGTTTAGGAGATTTTGAATCTTCAAAACCAGGAGGTTGACGGACATAAACTTTTTCTTCTATTTAACCATTTAAAAATTCACTCTTAACATTCATTTGATATAAAGTGATGTTGTTTTGAACAACAAAAGAAATTAATAATCTAATAGATTCTAACCTGGCGTCTAGGATAAATGTTTCATTATAATCAATTCCTTCTTGTTGACTATAACCTTGTGCAACCAGTCGTACCTTGTTTCTGACAACTTCTCCTTACTCATTTAGCTTATTTTTGAATACCCATTTTGTTCCAATGATATTGAATCCTTTAGGTCTTGGAACTAGATCCCATATGTTATTTCTGGTAAATTGATTAAGTTCTTCTTGCATAGCTATTATCCAATCATTTTCTTGAAGAGCTTCATCTATTGAGGTTGGTTCAATCATAGACAGCAATCCAATCAATGATTCTTCATTATTTCTAAGAGGGGATCTTGTTCTTATGGGGTCATTTTTGTTTCCTATAATCGCGTCTTATGGATGTGCTGAAGTGATTCTAGGAAATATTTTCTATGAGGGTTCCTCAGAATTTCTTAAGTTGTCCAGAGCATTGTCAATAGGAGGGTCTTCTGAGTTTTCTTCAGACTTTTCAGAGTTTGTTAATTGAACTTCTGTACCTGTAGAATTTTTCAGCCTGCTTTGGCTTTTGATGACCAAGCTTGTCATCAAATCTTACTTTGATTGATTATTCAACAATCAAAGTTTATGTATTGTACACTCTATAGCCTTTTGAGCGTTCAAAGTATCCAATCATAATACACTTTTGTGCCTTAGAATCAAACTTGTTCAATGATCTTTAGTATTTAGAATATAGCAAGTACATCCAAAAGGATGGAAATATGAAATATTGGGTTTTATTTTCTTCCACAATTCATAGGGAGTATTTTCAAGAGTAGGTCTTATAGAGATTCTATTTTGAATATAACATGTTGTGTTCACTGCTTCTGCCCTGAAGTGTTTAGCCATATTAGTTTCGTTAATCATGGTTCTGGCCATTTCTTGCAATGTTCTATTCTTTCGTTCTACAAGTCCATTTTGTCGGGGAGTTCTAAGACAAGAGAAATCATGAAAATTCCATTTTCTTTAAAAAAAAATTCAAAAAATTGGTTTTCAAATTCTCCTCCATGATCACTTCTAACCTTTGTGATCCTAAACTCTTTTTCATTTTGAACTTGGTTACAGAAGTCAAAGAACACAGAATGTGACTCATCATTGTGTTTTAAGAACTTAACCCATGTCCATCTGTTGTAGTAATCTACAATGACCAATCCATAATTCTTGCCTCTAATGGATGCAGTTTTCACTGGTCCAAATAGATCAATGTGTAGAAGTTCTAATGGCCTAGAGGAAGAAACAACATTTTTTGATTTGAAAGAAGGTTTTGAAAACTTTCCTTTCTGACATGCTTCACATAGAACTTCTGAGTTGAACTTCAAATTAGGAAGTCCTCTGACCAGATTGAGTTTGTTAGTTTGAGATATTTTTCTCATGCTATCATGTCCCAATCTTCTGTGCTAGATCCATTGTTCATCGTTAACAGACATAAGGCATTTTACATTTTGAGTTTTAAGGTCAAAAGGATCAATTTTATAGATGTTGTTCTTTCTTTAGTCAGTAAAAAGGATTGACCCATATTTTTGACTTACAACTCTACATGACTTTTGATTAAAGATTATGTCATAACCGTTGCCACTTAATTGACTTATGGACAATAAGTTATGCTCTAATCCGTCTACTAACAAAACATTATATATAGAAGGGAGGTTACCGTTTCCAATGGTTCTAGAACCAATAATATTTCCTTTCTGGTTACCTCCAAACTTTACATTCACATTTCTCACTTTGGTTTTATAGGATCTCAATTTGGTTTTATAGGATCTGAATTGAAATATTTAGAGTTGTGAGAAATATTTTAAAAATTTGCTAAAACCGATTTTTTAATTAGATTTTAGGTTAAATCAAATAGTATTTTAATTAGTCTTTAAAACTAAGATACTACATAGTTTCTAGATTCTATAAGACATACAAAGTCGCGATCAATTCTCCCACTTATATATGCTTAAGTCTCCATATTTATATTCAACGTGAGACTATTTCTCCACTTACTCACACTTGCTATATTATTCCAACAATTACCTCGGTTGAGATAGCAACCAATGGGAAGTTTTTCTCCAATTTGATAAAAAAATTGAGTAATTAATCTTTACTTTCATTTCTAAATTAAAAACGGTTAAGACATTGCCAACTCACCAATCCACATAAAACTTTAGTGATCAGCATGAAACTCTCACTAGAAATAAAAATGTGAATGCCACATGTATCCATCTTAGATGCAAAGTGCTTAAATGTAAACTTAATAAAAACAATGATATTGAAAGCAGTTGCATGAAATACAACACAATTTTTGTGATGGATTGCAAGAGCATTAAAATATTTTAAAGTTGGTTCCTTAATGTTATCTCTTATTTTATAATTTCTTGTCAAAAATACTTAATATTAGTTATGAAAGCATGAATGTAACCTTGTAATGTTAGTTATTGTTGTTGTTGTTGTTGTTGTTGAGATTTAATATTTACCAATTATATTGATGTTGTTTATTTGTTGTTGAAATTTAATGTTTAACGATTCTATTGATTTTGTTGTTGTTGTTGTTGTTATTTGTGTTGTTGTTATAGTTATTGTTGAGATTTAATATTTAAGGATTCTATTAATTTTTATTTTGTTGTTGTTGTTGATGATAAGTAACATTTAGAATTTGTCAACAAATTTGATAGTTTACAGATTAAAAATATTAAAAAATTTTGTTAAAACTAAAATTATGTAAACAAGATATTTCACCTCCGGTATTAATTCCAACCAATAGGTAAATTTGTTAGAGGGAGTTAATAGTAGGAGCATTGATATAAAGTTGAGGAACAAACACCCTTGTGAGAGACACACCACTTTTCCACCTAAAACTTTAAGGTGATAGGTAAGTGGATTCTCCCACTTATAAATGCTTAAGTCTCCACATTCCTATCCAATGTGGGACTAGTTTCTCACTTACTCACACTTGCTATATATTTCAACACTTCCCCTCAAGTGTGAGTCCACAATGCTCCCCCACTTTTAGCGTCGTTGACACCTTGCAACGATCGATACTAAGTCGGTCCCTTTCTCAAACCAAAGGCTTTGATACCATGTTAGAGGGAGTTAATAGTAGGAGCATTGATATAAAGTTAAAGAACAAGCACCCTTGTGAGAGACACACCACTTGTCCACCTAAAACCACAATGTGACAGGTGAGTGCGTTCTCCCACTTATATATACTTAAGTCTCCATATTCCTATCCAATGTGGGACTATTTCCTCACTTACTCACACTTGCTATAATATTCCAACACCCCCCTCAAGTGTTACTTGAGTGTTTCGATACTAAGTCGATCCCTTTCTCGAACCAAAGGATCTGGATACCATATTAGAGGGAGTTACTAGTAGGAGCATTGATATAAAGTTGAGAAACAAGCACCCTTGTGAGAGACACACCACTTGTCCACCTAAAATCCTAAGGTAATAGGTGAGTGGGTTCTCCCACTTATATATGCTTAAGTCTCCACATTCCTATCCAATATGGGACTATTTCTCCACTTACTCACACTTGCTATATATTCCAACACTCTCCCTCAAGTGTGAGTCCACAATGCTCCCCCACTTTTACCGTCGTTGACACCTTGCAACGGTCGATACTAAGTCGGTTCCTTTCTCGAACCAAAGGCTCTGATACCATGTTAGAGAGAGTTAATAGTAAGTCAAGTGTGAGTCCACAATGCTCCCCCACTTTTAGCGTCGTTGACACCTTGCAACGATCGATACTAAGTCAGTCCCTTTCTCAAACCAAAGGCTTTGATACCATGTTAGAGGGAGTTAATAGTAGGAGCATTGATATAAAGTTAAGGATCAAGCATCCTTGTGAGAGACACACCACTTGTCCACCTAAAACCATAATGTGACAGGTGAGTGCGTTCTCCCACTTATATATACTTAAGTCTCCATATTCCTATCTAATGTGGGACTATTTCCTCACTTACTCACACTTGCTATAATATTCCAACACCCCCCCTCAAGTGTTACTTGAGTGTTTCGATACTAAGTCGATCCCTTTCTCGAACCAAAGGATCTGGATACCATATTAGAGGGAGTTACTAGTAGGAGCATTGATATAAAGTTGAGAAACAAGCACCCTTGTGAGAGACACACCACTTGTCCACCTAAAATCGTAAGGTAATAGGTGAGTGGGTTCTCCCACTTATATATGCTTAAGTCTCCACATTCCTATCCAATATGGGACTATTTCTCCACTTACTCACACTTGCTATATATTCCAACACTCTCCCTCAAGTGTGAGTCCACAATGCTCCCCCACTTTTACCATCGTTGACACCTTGCAACGGTCGATACTAAGTCGGTTCCTTTCTCGAACCAAAGGCTCTGATACCATGTTAGAGAGAGTTAATAGTAAGAGCATTGATATAAAGTTGAGGAACAAACACCCTTGTGAGAGACACACCACTTGTCCACCTAAAACCTTAATGTGATAGGTGAGTGGGTTCTCCCACTTATATATGCTTAAGTCTCCAAATTCTTATCCAATGTGGGACTATTTCCTCACTTACACACACTTTCTATAATATTCCAACACTCCTCCTCAAGTGTGAGTCAATACTACTTGGGCGTTTCAATACTAAGCCAATCCCTTTACCGAACCTAAGGCTCTGGATACCATGTTAGAGGGAGTTTATCGTAGGAACATTGATAAAAAGTTGAGGCACAAACACCCTTGTGAGAGACACACCACTTGTCCACCTAAAACCTTAAGGTGATAGGTGAGTGGGTTCTCCCACTTATATATGCTTAAGTCTCCACATTCCTATCCAATGTGGGACTATTTCTCCACTTACTCACACTTGCTATGTATTCCAACATTCCCCCTCAAGTGTGAGTCCACAATATTTCCCACATTTCTCGAACTTGCTATGTATTCCAACACTCCCCCTCAAGTATGAGTCCACAATGTTCCCCACCTTTCTCGAACCAGGCTTTGATACCATGTTACATGGAGTTAATACTAGGAGCATTGATATAAAGTTGAGGAACAAGCACCCTTGTGAGAGACACACCCTTTTTCCACCTAAAATTCTAAGGTGATATGTGAGTGAGTTCTCCCACTTATATATGCTTAAGTCTCCACATTCCTATCCAATGTGGATATATTTCTCCAGTTACTCACACTTGCTATATATTCCAACAAAATTGACTTGTTTTGAAAATCCAAATAATTGAGGATCAAACCTATGACTATTTCCTTTTTTGCTTTCGATAAAACATTACTCGAAGATTAAAATGATAAATTTTCATAACGTTGTTATCCGTTACCTCTCTTATAAAACTAAAATACAACTCTACTTCCAATTAGGTAAAAAGAAATTTTCATAATAATTGAGTATATGTTTGGTTTCACTTCTACAAAAGCCAGAATCAATTCTAGAGGTGTAGAATTGATTCTGGGTAATTTTGAGGTGTTTGTTTTATCAAAAGTAGAATTGATTCTTGCTCCAGAATTGATTCTACTTGAAGTTAGAATTTGTAACTTATATCTCCAGAATTGATTCTGGGTGATTTTTACACTGAAATTTATTATTCCATTCACTTTTACATAAATGTATCCAAACATAAACCAATTCTACTAAACTCAATTCTATTAAAATCAATTATATCAAACTAAATTCTACTAGAATCAATTATGTCCACCACAATCCAAACACACTCTGAATCTTTTACTTACATAAAATAGTGAGGTAACTTTGGTTACATAAAATTGCCTACGACAAGTAAGATAATTTTGAAAATATGTGAAGGCTTAGCTTGGGTTTGTGTCGCTGGTTAAATAAAAAAAATAAAAAAAGACTTTATTGATCATTATAGAGTTGTGATTTAAAAAAGAACTGACAAAGTAGCCGATAATAGAATTGATAAAGAAAAAAAAAAAAAACTATTTCCTTTACTTTTAATTAGTAAAAAAAACATCGTCAAACTATATCAACGAGATAAATGAAACTACCGGAATGTGTTTGGATATAAGATAAGCGTATATTTTAGAGTTTAGAATTTTTTTTAATTTTTTTAACGAAGTATTATAATTCTTTGTTGTTGTTTTTTTTAGGATTATTTGTACAAATTTTATAAGGTTAAAGTTAAATTTGAAAAACAAGAATCGGTTACGAAGTTTGATGTAAATAATTGTTTTAATTTTATTTTCATGCTAATCATTATTTTTATTTATTTCTTAAAGTAATTTATATTCAAATAAAAAATTAAAACGAAAAGTATCGTCAATTAAATTGACAATTGCATATATGATATAACTAATATAATTGATGATTGTATATATTTTATAAATGAATTGCGACAATATACAAATAGAGACGCTAATTCAATTAACAATACTTTTTATAAAATACACACAATTATAATTTGAATTAATTATGTATGTGTCACTGATTTAATTAATGACATCTATTACTTTTTAAATGAAGATTTTAATTCATCTGATAACACCTCTTCGTTATAATTTTTTTTTATTTGAAAAATAAATAGAAATGATAGTTACTATGAAAATAAATTTTTTTTAAAATAATTTTTTTTGTAAAATTTTCTCGATTTACAACTTTTTGTTTAAAAGAATAATGGTCAATTTATATATTTTGAAAATTGTAAAATTTCATATATTAACCATCTAAACACATTTTAAACTTTATACATGGCAGAAAATACTAGTACCAATAAGAAAATGTTGCAAGCAATTTCTTCTTCTTTTTACGAAAATTCTAGAGATGTGTAACAATACCAATTGGATGAAATTATATTAAGCATTATGCTAACTGTGTTTCAGTTTATCTTTTCACACATATGAATAAATTATTGAACGATGCATCATTCTTCCAACACGATGGGATTGAAGAAGACAGTGTAAAATTCAAATAAGAAAGTTTGTTGCACTTACTCACGGACTGTCGTTGAAATTGTGATGCAAAATTTAGAGACAAAGTGAATGGCCGACATAGATTTGAGTTGAGCAAGGTCAAGTCTAATTTGCACATAAGCTCTGGATTCCACCAACTTGCAACTTCTAAGAGATTCAGCTCAATTATGTGGTCCTATGTTAAATTCATGACATTTGGCACATATCAAACTAGTATAAGTTCACCTTCGAGTCCAAAAAGAAAATACTATATTTCACTTTAGTTATATACTCTCTCAATTTTATAACAAATAGTGTTTTAATAAAAATATTGTCTTATAGGAAATGATTTTTTAATTTATAATATAATATTAGTAATTTTATTTAACATTTTTGTAATAACGGATTAAAATTATAATATTGTTGGAATATTTTAATTATTTAATTAAATATTAGTATTTCAATAATTATGAATATATTATGTATTTTTATCAAATAAAGTGCCTTAAATATTTATGTGATCAAATAATGTTAAAAAAGCTATTTAAATTTTATTTAAGAATTATTTAGTTAGTTAATTAAATAATTGGATATGAACTCAAATATGAGTAGATGTCAGGATGATCTAATTTGGGAATAATGAGAACCTAATTGTCCATCACTCCCCCAATATACCGTACATAAGCAAAATTATCTCTTCTCCCCATCTAAAGAGTATTCAAGACATTAGAAATGCCAGTTGAAGAAGATCCACAAGCCAAGAAGTATCATCACTTGTCTCTACACTTTTGCGTTTCAGGATTATAATTATCATTGCCTTATGGATTCAAGTATCCCTGAAATCTCATATCTCGTATGCTAACATGTCGTAGATCCTATAGTTATATATATGTTAATAATCTTTATTATATTCCGCACTAAAGTATATGATATAATATATAGAACATGTATATGTGATTAATTGTTACTGAAATAATTCCAACAAGTGGTATCACAACAGTTCTTAGGTTTAGTTTATCGAGATTTGTTCTATAAACACCGATGTTTATTTTATTTTATTTTATTTTTGGATCATGAAAATATATATTTTAAATTCATTATTTTTAATATTGATATATATGCTTTATGAGGCATGAAATTTTAATGATACTTTTTTAGTTTTTTTTGTTACACTTACTATGGAGTTATATTTTGTGTGTTATATTTATTTTCTAAAGATTTATATGGAATTAACATCTTCCATGTCTTTTATATGAGTTTTTGAAAATAAATTTGATTACCATATATATTTAAATAATATTTATTTTGGTTATCACATTTGGAATTATAATTGTGATTTAAAAACTATGATATTATGGGTAAAATCTACTTTTAAGTTATAATTCATAGAATTATATTTGTGATAATGGAAAGTTTTGAATTTGACATAGAAACTATATGATCAGATTTGTTTGAAAATTAAAATTTGAATATTTTTGAAAGAAGAGTATTTGTGAAAATTTTGATTTTCTTTGGAAGATATGTCATTTAATATATATTATGCTAAATATATCTATATTCAGACATATGATTATGATCGGTGATTGAGAATTCTAAAATCTATTTTCTTTTAAAGAATTTAGATTCTCAATACTTTGTTAATGGTTATAAATTATATATTTAGAAAAATAAATCTATGTCCATTATTTGGGATAAATAAATATTGAATTTAAAATTTATTGTGGGGATTTGACTCTTGGTTTTGAATTAAAAAATATATATTTTATTATCAGATATTTTTATTTGATTTTTTAATTATTGTTTTATCTTTCAATTTGATTCACATGAAATCTGCACATGAATTTTGATTTTGAGAGATAAGACAAATACTAATTTGCTTAATATATATTTAGTTATTATCTTCTATTTGTGGAAGTTTTTTGAATATTTTAAATATCTCTCAAAATTATTGGGTAAAAACTAAAGATTTGATTCTTTAAATTTTGGATACTTTGGATTTTAGAATAGATTATGTTGATTGTAAAATAATTTATTTAAAGAATTATTTGTTGCATATGTGAATTTATTTGACATTTAATTTGGATATATAAATATTTTATATTTATCTGATTTGAAATTATACATTTAGCATGAGTATGTTATTTGAGGTTATTGTTATTTATTTTATACAATAATTTTTTTTAATCATGAAATTTATATAAATTTATAAAAGTTATGTTTTATTATGAACTTGTTCACACATTAAGGACTCTCACGAAATATTATTATTATTATCAAACGACATCCTAAATGAATACGACCAACATTTATGGGTATTGCCTTATAAAGTTAAAATTCTTCCCATTGAATTTATTAATCAGAATTACAAAAGATGTAGCGTGTAATTGTTCATGCGATCTGTTATAGTATGCCAAAAGGAAGACACAGTTTGGCAGCGATCTGTTATAGTATGCCAAAAGGAAGACACAGTTTGGCAGAACAATTGCATATTTGTGATGGTAAATATGTAGGAGTTATTAATTTTATCCATGTGGATAATGATTGATGTCAAAGACGTCCATTATCTGACCGAACTTATTACTAATGTTTGATCATTGCGTGAGAGTACCGTTTACAGATAATTCTTGCATTTATAAGTAAATATGAATGTCTATATATAATAATTTATTGTCATATCAATAATGATGTTGTATGAGTGTAAATCTTTCCGGCGTTTATTTGATTACATTCACAAACATGTGACAATTGTAAGAATTTATTATTTATAAATATTAATTATTAGTGTTTGATCATTGAAAATACATATAGTAAGCAATTGATTTTATTTCATGAAGACTTAATATCAACGGTGAACTTAATATTTTGTCTGAGTACATTTTTTTTGTTCTCTATAAGTTAATATAGTTTAGGGTTAATAGCTTTTTATCCCTGCAATATAGACGAGTTTTGATTTACCCCTTTAAAAAATGTTTGATCACCCCCTTAAAATGTTAAAATTCTAAGTCTTTTGCCCCCTAGGTGGAAAAATTACCCCTGTAAAATAATTTTTTTTTATTTACCCCTCTGATTTTTACACGCTTAGGGGTACCCAAAAATTATTGGGGGATAATCAAAAAAAATATTTTTAAAGGGGTAAATCAAAAGTCGCCTATATTCCAGATGGGTAAATAGCTATTAACCCTATAGTTTATTTTAAGAATAAAATATGAACATTATGGTTTTCTTTTTAGACCTTGTATAATGATGGAGAAACTCAAATTCTCTCACAATTTAGTATATATAGTGAGACTCGAGTTTAAAAGGGAGTACACTCCAAATTACACAGTTCTATAATCTTAAAGTTTTGCCGTTCAAAGATATTAGAGGTGTTATTTAAGATGACAAAAATGTTGTGATATTATCTTTGCTTACATTCTAGTGCTTCTAAAGCAATAAAGCGAAAGACAAACTCTCATTGAAGTGATAACTTTTCATTAAGATTATTAAACAAATAAAATATCATAAGCATATTATGAAACTATTTAATCTTGCTAAAGCGCTATAATTTCGTCAATTAGGTGTCTTTGTCGAAAATTTAGCATATGATATTCTCTTTACACAATTAAGTTTATAACTATTAAAGTTAGAAATTATTCTTTAAAAGAATAATTTCATAAAGTGTGCAATAAATGAAATATTTAAGCAAGAGAAAATAAAATATTACTCATTTGATAAATATCTCAAAGGATAAGAACAAATAAAGAATAATAAAAAAAATATGATCTGAACTATAAATGTTCAATGATATTGAAAGATGCATCAATTTAAAAGAAACAAATTTGGTGAAGATTGACATTTTTTTATTTACTTTTAACTATTTTAGATTGTCATTATAAGCTTAAATTTGTATTTAAAAGACAATTTGGTGGATGAATCAAATTTATTTTAATGTTATAAATTTTTCTTTTTTTTCAATGATCGATTCAATTTGTCTTTTAAATTCAAATATTATTATAGTTAATTCAGTTATGACTTGTGACAATCTAGAATTGTTGAAAAGTTTGAGAAATATAAACTTTAGTCCCAAGTTAAGGAATATTTTGAGACAAATATTATAATGTGTCTCGAGAATATTGAGTTTGGGGGAGAGATATGTTCAAAAAATAAAATTGAGTGGGAAAGAATTGGTTCTAACTCAATTCATATAGTTGCTATTTATATAGCAAATTTGGACCATCGTGTGGTTATTATTGTTCTTTCTCTCAATTAAAATAAGGAATTAATCCTTGAATATGAAACTCAACATTCTCAAGAACTGGAGCATCAAGTGTCATAAAAAATTGACTGAAAAGAGAAATTCTATTCAAAATGATTGAAAAACTCTATTATGATAGTTGTGACACTTGCTATTTGTTACAATTTTGGAGCTTCGTAAGATGGATATCAAGTTAGTGTTTCTTAATGGAGACATTAATAAAAATAATATAGTGCAACAGGAGAAAATTTTGTATCAATAGATAGAAAATTTATAGTTTCCAAACAGATAAAATTCATTCATAAGTTAACGAAATTGTATAATTAGTGATACCGCAATATTTCATAAGGTAATTGTCTCGTTTGGTTTTGAGATTTCTATTATTAAAAATTACTGGGTTTTACAAATTCAGTGGGAGTAAGTTTACATTCTTAGTTAATGTGTCAATTTTATTTAGTTAACAATGATATATGATTGTTGTCTGAAATTAAGAAATCTCTAACAAAAGTTTAGCGATGAAAGATTTTGGGCACATCTCTTTTGTATTAAGTATTTAGATACTTAGAGATTATTCTCAATGTATCATCTAGTTATTACAAAAGAATTTATATATCTATCAATAATGTTGAAAATAAAATTGACATGAAAGACAATAAACTAGGGTATGTCTCAATTATTAAGGGATACTATTAAGTCTCAATCATTGTCCAAAATAAAAGAATCTGGAAATTTAGAAAATTAAGTTTTTTTTTTTATACTTTGGTTATGGGAATTTTATATTCGATTTTATAGGTATATGAAAAGACGTACATAAAATCATTGAGTTGATACTTGAACAATTCAAAATTAAATTGTTGGAGAAAAAAATAGGTCAACCATGAGGATTGTTGTAGAGAACAAAAGAGTTTGTACTCCCAAATTGGAGATCTGACCATGAGGAGATCATTAGTATGTTTGACTCTGATGTTTTAGATGTCGAATAAACATTTTAATACAGAATAAATGAAGGTAAGTATTTAAGTCATTTAGTTACAATTCAATATATGATTTTCAAAATCACTCAAGTTATATTTTGTTGTAAGACAGTCATATATTGTTTCAACAATAGGTTTTAAAAGTTCACTGACTTATAAGTTATTATTGTTGAAATTAGAATATATGAATATGGAATTTAAGCTAAAGACTCACTAATCAAAGACTTGACATATAAGGACTTCCATATGATTATTGTCACTAAGGATGTCTTAGATTAGTGCGAGTCACTTCTTCTCTATGTTTAATAATATTATTTTGATATCAATACATAATTTATGTTAAGATTATCTGTAGAAATAATGTTTATAAGGTTGTTTGTGTTATAACCATTTATCTATCGTTTGTGCAAATATTGAATTTGCAAATTTTAGTTTGATCTCAATAAAGACTTCAGTTGGACCAGTTGGAAATATACATGATTTATAGATCATATTGCATGAAATTTTCATGCCACTCATCCATATCGATCTATGTCATCAAGTCATTAATGTGGTGGTCATCGGGGTTGCGTCACGTTATACGTTAGTGACGCTAGCCACAATGGTTCCATTATTGATATATGAGGTGTACCAGATTGTAAAGTTGAAATCTAAAAATAAATAGCATTCAGATGCACGCCTAAAGAATTATGATATACTACCTCCGTTCCTATATATAAGAGACAATTCAATTTTTAGATTCATTGAATAATCAATGTACCTAGTCTATAAATTGACCAAATACATTGATTATTCAATGAATTTAAAAAATGAATTGTCTCTTATATATAGGAACAGAGATAGTAATTATTAAGATATATTGGCCAAGTGAGAGATTGTTGGAATATTTTAATTATTTAATTAAATATTAGCATTCCAATAATTATGTGGCCTAATATATATTTTTAATTATAATAGCTATCAAATAAAGTCTTCAAATAAAGTGCCTTAAATATTTATGTCATCAAATAATGTTAAAAAAGCTATTTAGATTTTATTTAGGAATTATTTAGTTAATTAATTAAATAATTATATATGGGCTCAAATATTAGTGGATGTCAGGATGATCTAATTTGAGAATATACCGTATACAAGCAAAATTATCTCTTCTCCCCATATGAAGAGTATTCAAGGCATTAGGAATACCGGTTGAGGAAGATCCACAAGCCAACAAGTGTCGGTCACTTGTCTCTACACTTTTGCGTTCCAGGATTACAATTATCATTGCCGCATTTCAGGATTACAATTATCATTGCCTTATGAATCTAGGTATTCCTGAAATCTCATATCTCGTATACTAACATGTCGTAGATCATATAATTATATACATGTTGACAATATTTATTATATTCCGCACTAAAGTATATGGTATAACATATAGAACATGTATATGTGAGTAATTGTTATTGAAATAATTTCAACAAATATATCTCAAACTCTAAAAAAAATTAGAAATAATAATTTAAAATAATCTTTAAAAAACTTCACATATATTTAATATATTGCAAATAATTAAGTACAAATCAAATATCAATATATTAACTAAATAATTAATATTTTAAATTATCAAGTTAAATATTATAAATTATTAAAGAGACAAATTTAATGTGGATATAAATTTCTCTATCACGTGTTTCATACATATTTTAAAATGGAAGAAAACTTAAATTCAAACTCAAATTATTTGTTTGGTTTAGCTTTTGCTCAAGCAAAACACGTCTCGATATCATTCTGCCGTGATTTTAAAGAAGCCCTACAAAATAGCTTCTGTGAAAACGTGGAAATCATTTCATAGAATCCACCGTTAAATCAAACAGGCAAGAATTTAATCAAATTTTTTCCACTAAATTCGAGATGAAATCAAATAGAGATACCCACGAATATGGCTTCAAATTTGCACACTCTTATCATTGGTATTTCTTACTTATAGCTTTCTTTGTTTGAAAACTATTATACACTTTAGTGCAATGTGTAGGAACCTTTCTTTCTTGCCCAAAGAAACCAACACAAACATTTCTTTCAATAATGAAACCAACACAAATAAGAAACCCCATTAATTGTCTTTAATTTCGCAACAATTTCTACACACAAAAAAAAAGTCTTCAAATAATGGAATAAATTTATATTGGAAAAACCTTTTGGATATAAAGTAGATGTCCTCAAACACCTGGAAAGGGTAATGTCGATACATAGTCTTTGCCTTCATGATTTGCTTCAAGAATTTATCTAAAAAAAGGAGGGACAAAAGAAAAGGATAACCGACCACAAATGTACCATTGCTATTGACGTATTGTTATGAAACACACGAATGTCTTGTTGGTTTAAATATTCATGTACTGCTGCTACCTTGGTTGAAAAGACTGTGGATAGATAAGGATAAACAGTATGAAAAAATTCAAGTTGAATGCAATGAGGCTTTTGAATATAATGGTACTTTCAACAACAAGTTGCATGTGTATTTTCCATTCTTGCAGTATTCCACTATATTTGCTTGGTCTTTTACAAGTGGTTAGGTAGTAAAAAAGCATCGAGTTTGCAGTTGCATGTGGAATTTGTCATTTGGCTCCTCCCCTGCCTTTAGCTTTATCCTGGACAAATCAGGTATTGTGGTGTGGGGTGTTAGATTTGATAGCTTTCACTCTAGCAGTCTAGCTTTCTTTTGTTAAAAAAGTACTTGTCTTTCTCGTGGAATTTTCAGGATATACTTAACTATTGGTGTATTGCTATTCTTTGGAGAGAGAGATAAAAAAGGGTCTTTTTTTTTTTTGAAATTTATTTCGTGATATTAAAAAGTTACAACATTTTTTTATTTATTAAAATTGATGATTGGATAAATTTAATTAATTTTTTAAATATATTTTTAACTATCAAAATGAATTTGTTTGTAATTTATAGGGATGAAGGAAAAAAAATCGTACCCGTGAATACCTTCGGGTAAAATCCGTCACGGACACATGTATGATTGTTTAATGGATATCTACGGTAAAATAACTAGAAATTTAATCACCCGTTTACTTACGGGTACGATATGGATTTGATGGTACCGTTAATTATCATCGAATATCTGTATCCGTTAATAATTAAAAAAATACTTAAATATTAATCTCACGGGTACGAATATGGACTTCATATGATAACTTAATTATTTACTTACGGGTACGAATATAGATTTCATTTGATATTATATTTTTAATAATATAAAAGAAAATTTCATATGATACATAACAAAATCAGAAGAAAAAAAACATAAATAAAACATAAAAAATTATTTAAAAAGTGCAATAATTATAATTTATATTAAGTACAAAAATTTAAAAATAATTTAAATGCGGAGAATAATTATAATAAGTTGATGGAAGCAATTGAGAAAAATCTCACAAAAGCGAAACATTAAAACGAAAAAAAATATATAACTTTGAGATGATAAAATTATATATTGAGGATATTTTAGTAAATGTAATAATTTTTAAATATTAAACAAATATATTTCTTCCCCTCCAAATCCCCCAAATTTAAAAGGATGCAAAAAGTGTGATTTAGAGGAATTTTGTCCCCCTCTCCTCCTAAAATTTGAACTGAACATAATTAATTATAAATTTTCCCTCTCCTCCCCTCAATCTACTCCAAATCAAACACACTATAAACCATTCTTATGTTTTTTTTAATATTTTTAAAGTTAATATTATTTTATTTCATGTTATATAGATGATTTTTTATTTATTTTTGTAATTATTTTTTAAAAACATCATTGTCTTACGAAGATTCCTGAATAAAATGCTTACGTCGCATGTTTATTGAAAAAAAAATATTTTTATTTTTTTAATTCCAACAAAGTTGACATGTATTTCTATTTTGAATAGTTTTTTATCACGTGTAATTTTATTTTTATTCATCATTTATTTTAATATGAAATACTATTAAATTATTAAAAATATAAAAATTTGAAAATAAACAAAACAATTATAACCGATACCTAGAATCAAATCCAACTTCCATGTCCAAATATTTTTTAATTGATATAATTGAGTGTTTTAGAAAAAAGAAAGGGCAGGGATTTTACTAAAACTTAATTTCACTAGGAGAGTTCACCCCGATTGAGGGAGCAGATCCTCTCCTGTCACTTTTATGCGTAGTTGAATCTTAACTATCCATTTTATTTGCATTATGTTGACTAAAAAAATTAAAATTGAATGGTGTGAATGTCTATTGAACTTCTTGCGGTGTATTCTCTCATTGAAGATAATCCATATCCTTCGATTGGGGACGCCTATCTAGGCAACTTCTACTTAGGCATCTCATAGGTATGATAAATTGACATCTCACTTCCAATATCCGCAGCGATAAAATATTTGTCTCATTCCCATTGATAGTTTATAACCCGTTTACAATCACTACAACTTGAAACCAAACTAAAATCAAAGTTTTCACTTCAATCACAATACTCAAGCTCTTGCTTAAAAGTTTCGGGTGAGAACAATCACTTGATAAACAAGTAACAATCAGACAATCAAATGCATCCAAAGATACATGGGGATGTACAAACAAAAGAAACTCCCATGAAGAACCCTCAGACCCCAAGGCTGAGAAAATACGGGTTCCCTTATTTTCAAAGTTCTTAATCCTATTAGATCTAGGTAGTTTCTTTAAATACTCCTCAGCCAACCTTGGCCCTTGCATCTGCACCCAAATATTCCTTATTGTCCATGTTGAGGGTTGCATAAATCTGTGCATGAAAATTTCCTTGAATCTTGGAACAAAAAACACAAGGTTTCCTAATTAGTCTCAATCAACCAATTATAACAACCTGTGTACAACTGGAGATATTATTTGTTCTAGATATATAATTTTTGACCTACGATCAATCATTGAGATAAAAAAAACTTAAATCTCACATAATTAATAAACGATCTGTCAAGAATAAACCAACCAGTAGTACCTGCTGCACTAAACCAAGATGTCATGACATTGTCTTCGACATCTGGTTGAAAATCACATAACATAAGACCTGTTATGGAAAACTATGTTTTTGGCTAAATTTAGCCAATCACAAAACAATGGTATTTACATAGTAGAATTTGAAGCATTTCTAATGAAAGGGAACTTGAAGATCTTGAAGAAGTGGAGATATTTTTCTGTTTAATATCAACAACAAATCTTATTATCAAAGCTTTGAAAGTTGTGCACAAGTTTGAAGGAGATCAAGAAATAGGAATATTCACTATAATTTTTGGGCTTATACAACAATTTTGTTATATCAAACTCTGCAAAACACACTATAACCAATGGAATTTAGCGGAAGACAAATTTCAGATGGACATCCATAAGAAACATGACAATGGCCATGCGGCGACGAAAGGCACCCAACCAAGATAAATCCTAATGTATAGTTTGTTGTACCCCAATTTTGTCTAAAGATTTTTAATCATTGTTGCATACCATTTACATTAGGTCAAGTGTTACCTCATTTAAAAATGCGAAAATAGTTTAAGTACACTACATGTATCATATGTCATGCATCATTTAAAATTCATTCATTTTAAGACGATTCCATCAAAAGTCAACCAAAATACCAAATAGTAAACATTTGATCATTTGAATAATTCCATGGTGTGTATCATTCCAAATAAATTACTATCATTCATTATATGCATCTTGCATCATTCAAAATCATAAATCAACATAAAAATAATGTTAAAGTTGACAAAATATTCAAGTTATTTTGCATCATATGCATAAAAAATCAAAAATAGTATTTTCAATGGGAATAAAATCCAAGCCAAATTCTCATCTCATCGGCATTTTAATTCATTTCATTTTTCATTTAATCATACACCATTCATTTTAAAAAGTCAATAAAAAAATCAAGATTTGGGGCATAAAATACAAAAAATGCACATTTGTTTTGTCTCGTCACACTTCATTTAATTAAACAATACATCAAAATTTGGAATTAGAATTGAAATATTTTCATGCTAAATTCAAATTCACATTCAAATTCATCCAAATTTACTCACATTTTTTGCATTTTTTTTATAATTCCTAAATCATCCTTTAACCTAATTCTAGAGCCTATAAATCAACACCATTTCATTCACAAATAACACCAAGAATTATATGCAAAAATAGTCCCAAAGCCTTACAAAAATCACTCTACAAATTTCAAGTTTCTTCATCTTTAAGAAATTTTGAAAAAAACTTGAAACCCTAAATTGACTTTTGAATCTCTTCTTGTTAATAAAGAAATTTCAAATCCAATTCTAAGAGTATTGTCTATGTATTATACAAATCATTCCATTCAAATTCGGCCAAAAAAGTTGGTCGCGTTTTTCCTGTTTTTGAGAAAATTCCTTTAGGTGGCTTTTAATGTTTGTTGTTTATAAATTTCTTGGCATTGTTATGTTTTTGCACTTACTAAGTATCATAATCATCACTGAGTTGAACAAAAACTCCAATAATTCACATTTTTGAAAATAAAAGTTTTAAGTGTTCTTAAACTTTCACGAGCAAAAATTATAAAATGTGAATTGATGTTTATTCTTAGCATGAGTCCGTGGTTAATTTTTTATGAGAGTGGCTAAAATCATTGAATCAAGCCAAATGTGCAACGCATTTTTGTTGATTTTAGAAAATTTGTGTTATTTATTTGTTAATTCTAATGTGAGATCTAGTAGATAATTTTTCATTTTTCATTATTCCTTGACTGATCCTAACGCTGATGGCGCGCCACATGGCGCCTGAATGCTCCTTTTTTGGTAGTTCTTGGGCCCCATTCAGTTGGTCTTGAGTACAATTTTTTTTTTCATCCTCATTTCCATGTTTGTATGCTTTATCTTTCTTTCTTTTTATTTATTTATTTATTGTTTTTGCTTTTAATTTTTCTAGAATAAGAGCTTTAAGTCCATTTATATTATTTTACCTTGTCACCTATTAAATTGATAGAATATCTCCCTCCTTTATTTACTTCTTTTAATTATTGATTTATTTATTTATTTTTGTATTTTTTTTATTTCCTGTAGTTTTTTATTCTCTTACCTCTTGTATTGATAGTGTTCCCGATCCCTTTTATTTATTTATTTATTTATTGTTTTATTTTTTAATTTATTTTATTGTATTTCTTTTAGTTGATGTATAATTGTTAATTCAAAAAAATAAAATGAACATTAAAATTAACTTTTTACAAATAATAAAAGATGCTTGATCAACATCAAAATATATTTTCAAAATCAAACTAACACCTTTCCAAATTAAAATCAATCGCTTAACATCCCATTTTTATAACATTCATTCCCATTAGCAAATAAAGCAACCTTTTCAAAATAAAAAATGCTTGATTAACATAGCCATTTTCCTAACCATAACGGAATTCAATTTTTATCGATTAAAAAGGTCAAACGGTTGACGAACATCAAGTCCTTTATTCCAAACTTAATAAATCTTCAAGTCTATTTTAATAAAAATTGCAATTAAAAGGACAATTAGATGCACATCCTTTTGAATCCTTGAGTTAACGAGCACAAAATATACAATTTGTTCTAATTGGATGCACATCATTTTAAAAGTGCCAAGTTTTAATGTGGAATTTTAGTCATATTTAAAACTTATCAAACTCTCCCCCAACTTAAATCTTTGTTTGTCCTAAAAAAGAGTCTTACAAACCTAAATAAACAAGAGAATTTTATAAGACATCATGAATCAACAAGCTTTGAGAAAACAAAACAAATGCTTGGTTCAAAATCATAAGCACAAACAAAGCAATGATTACTATTATACTACAACAACACCATGAACATGAAACAAATTATAAACACAAAACACATGTCATAAATTATAAGGCAATACACATTTAAACATGAATAACACCTAGCACACAACTTCATCAAAGGATGAAGTACAAAAATATGAGGGACTTGACTCTCACCCAACAATCTTGCTAACATCTAATTAAATTATGCATTCATAATAAAAAAACTCATGTTGAAAGCATAAAAATACAAATCACAAGGACTTTCAAGGGTTGTAATGTGGCTTGAGTTAACAAAGAAGGGTCATATCTAAAGGTCATTGAAACAAAATTGCTTAAAACTATGAGAGCAATCACTTCTCAAATTTTCAAGCAATAAAAAATATTATTCACCATTTTCTCTTTGCTCATTTGCTACAACCTTGATCTTATTTATTTTTTTCGTTTATTTTTCATAATTTTTTTCTTTCTTTTTCAACCATTTTATTTTTCCATTATCTTAAAAACCAACCTTTAAGCAACAAATCCTTTTTTCCCCCAACTTGAATACAACAAAACATCGCGACACGAATGTTCCCAAGGAAAAATTTCAACCACAATATATGGTTGATGGTTCAAGTGCTTTAGAAACAAAATTAGTATCCATTATGGACTACTTACTCATCATAAGTTCATAGTTCAATACCAAGATGAATCGTAACACTAAGGATCAAAGAGTTGAACAAATGCTCGCTCACTCACAATGTAAGTTACTTTTGGTTAGGTGGTTATGCTCAATTTAAAAAAAAAACACATTGATCCTTTTCATGATTTCATACAAATCTACACAAATGAAAGATTAAACATAATAAAACAGAGTTAAAACAAGGCTTGATGGTCTCATGTGCATATATATGGTAAACAATGGAAAACTCCTCACATTTAGGTTTTGATTTAAGGTGATTCACCTATGAACAAGTATTGTAAGACAGTGAATGACATGACATTTGTACAAATAATAAAAAGTATTGTAAGACAATGAATGACATGACATTTGTACAAATTATAAGTTTCAAAATCATGTTATGGTCTATAAAGCAATAAACACATGCCTTGAAAATGTACCAACTTTAAACACTATCATTATCACATATTTTCATGTTGAAACATTCAAACTTGAAACAATCACTCCATACTTCTTCAAATTGTTAGGCTCATTTTTTTAAAACAAACAACAAAAACAATATTAGAAATTACTACTACTATTTACTACTCTACAACAATTTAAACAAACGATAATAAAATTGAGTTTCCTCCCAAGAAGCACTTGTTTAACGTCGTTAGCTCAACGCCTTTATTTAGTCGATGGTTCTTCTTGGTGTTTCCTTTTGCTTAGCTAGTTGCTCATTCACCTGAAGTTGCTCCTAACCAAAACTTGAATGCAAGTTATGTAAAACAAGAATATATACCATATATACAAATGTATAATGTTTAAAAAGATAGAAATCATTGCGATGCAATTAATATCTAAACACCAATCCCCAACAACGATGTTATTTTGTTGTTGCAGTATTTAGAAATCACAAAAAGAGTAAGTATTTATTTTATTGTCTCCATAGGAATTAGTGCGGTATCTATGTCATTCAACAATTAATATTTTTTTAAGCTTAAGTTTACAAGGGTTTGAAAGTTTAAAGTTACGGAAATTAAAACGGGCGAGTGATAAACAAAGTTTCGGAGAGATATGAGAACTTGCCAGGATTGGATTTTATCCACCAATATAATATACAATTTTACCAATCCGTTGTACACAATAAAAATTCATCAATACCATCACATATTGCTCACAACAACGTTTATATCTAAACATCTGATGAGATTTGAACTTTTTAATCGACGATCTCCCAGCTTATTAAGAGGTTCCTACCTTATTGTTTAATCGACGATTTCTCAGTTTATTAAAAAAAAATGAGCATTAAAATCTGATACTCTATGTGAATGTTAGCCTAAATCTTTGTCTAGAGTTAATAATCTAATAGATGTTCATCTTAGTTCAAGTTTCGAACAATATTTCACAATAGTAATCCAAACCCCTTAAGATAAATAATAAAACCAAGATAACATAGATATAAATTAAATTCACAAATAGATTGTATACAACGTCAGGATTAATAAAAATACGTACTAATTGCATTCAATGTCAACAAGAAAGGGATTTAGCTACTCATCATAGTTAAATACAAAGAAAAGAAAGAAGATGAACAAGCTTCAATCATGATTTCACAATAGTCGACGCGAGACCGGCTCCTGATCCTCAAACTGCACTTGTTTTGTTGCCTCTCTCTATCAAAAAATGGTGTCTTTGTCCGAAAAACGACGATAATTCCCCAAAAATCATGTTTATGCCCTGTTTACACATTTTATGTTCATCCAATTTCACTTGGCGCCCGAAAACTTTGCCCGGCGAAATGCCACTTTTCAACCAAAATGTCAGTGCACAAAACTCAAATCGCCCTTTAGAAAATATCTAAATTTACCCGACGAACAAATATTATCTCAGCGAATTGCACGCTTCAGTCTCTCCTAACAACTAAGTGTACTTTTTCAACTGGAAAGTTTTTGTATCTTCTCGCCTAATCCTCGCATTGGTCTCACCGGGCGAGCTCGCTCTTGCCTCGCCCCAAGCTCTACTGGAAAAAATGCTTCCATTCCTTTTTTTTTTTATAACTTCTTCTTTGATGCATTGCTATAATTTCTGCACACACAAAAAAAACAAATCAATGATACCACAACTAAATACACAAAAGTGGCATTCTAACAAAACTTGGGAATTTCGAAGATCGAAAGCGCAAAATGGAGCTTCAAAGTATCAAGTTTTAATGTGGAATTTTATTGATATTGTCACTTATTAGATACCTCTCTCTTTTATTCTGATAGGTCGGTTTCCTTTATAATAGCCTTTATGTTGCTTTCTACTGAAAATAGATTGACTGTCCTCTAGCTCAGCTTTTAGATCTATATCGAGATAATAACTTTTATCTGATACGTTAAATAAAAAGGAGTTTCTGCCATGGTGGAATATGGTGTAGTATGTTAAGCCCATAAAATGTATGGTAATTCGTCAGCCCATTTTCCTTTGGCTTCTTCCACCATCCACTTCTTGTCTCTTACCATTGCTCGATTAGCAACCTCCATTTATAAGGTTGTTTGATGATATTGTACTTATGTGAAACATTGTTTGATTCTCAACTCTTTCTGGAGGCTTTTTAATCTTCTGTCTATTGAATTGTGTTCCATTATTTGTGACAGTGGCTTGGGGAACTCCGGAACTAGCCAATATGTTTGTCTTAAAGAATCTTATAACTTTTTCTATGGTCATATTAGCTAATTCCTTGACTTCGATCCATTTAGTGAAATAGAAAAAGAAAAAAAAAATTTGAGTTTGCCCATTTTCATGCACTTCTAGGAGGGCTTAATTGGCTTATGCTTTCCCCAAACGCCTTAGCAATGGCGTGGATAAACTTATTTTGTACAAAGTTTCTCTGACCATGGTGTTCCTTTGACCTTCTTTTAACATGTATTGCATCAAATAGATCTGTTGGAAGGATTCCAAACTTGATATACGGCTAAATCGGGGTTATCCAGGAGGGTGGAATCGGGTCGCGAACTAAGCCTATGGTTTTTTTGAATTCCTAAACAAAAGAGTGGTAAATTTCGGTGCTTCTGGTACTAGCTAACCGAGATAGGATATCTATCAGATTTCCCACAGCTAGCTTGAGATGCTTTTGGAGCAAATGGTATTCTTCCTGTGCTTCTCTCTTTTATTTGGGAAACCATTCACGATTTATGATTTAATGCACTCTGCTCCCATTTCTCATATGAGTCTGATCCCAACAATGCAGTCTCATTTTTGGCTTGGTTATTGGTGGTCGGTAACTTAAATCTTACAAATACTCCCACCAATAAACTAGAATTGTTCTCTAAGATCACACATGCATTGCTTCTCTTGTTGTTGGATACTCCTTTAGTGAAGACTACCCATATATGATCTAGCTCTTGGGTATAAGAGTCATCTCTTCTAAAAAGTTGGAAAATAATTGGGATTTCACAGCTTTCATTGCTTCGAAGGATACCTCAAAATCAGATAACTTAATGGCCCACTTCTTCAGACGCCCGCCTATACTTGGTCGGTAAAGCTCATGTTTTAGAGGCAGATATGTTCGGAGTACAATGAAATGTGTGAGTAAGTACCATCGTAACTTTCACGATGTCACCACTTCGAATTTTCAGGATTTTCTTAGATCCCTTGCTCACCCAAGTAGAAGCCCAAGATTGTTTCAATCCTTATCCTGAAAATACATTTCTCCAAGTTAAAGGTACATATTGTACTTTTGGACTCTTTTGAACACCCACCGAAGGTGTTGAGTGTGAAGCTCCTTTTTGCTAGATTTTATGATCATATCATCCATGTACATTCCAAAGTCTTTCCTATCTCTTTTTGGAAAATCGTGTTCATTATTCTTTGATAGGTCGCGCCAACATTCTTTAATTTGAAAGGCATTACATTATATTGATAATTGTATTTCTCGTTCTTAAAGGTTGTCTTTATCTAATCAGGTTCATACATAAGTATCTAATTATACCCCAATTAGGCGTCCATAAATGAGAGTAATCGATACCCTACCAAATTATCTACCAGGTTATCAATGTTTGGGAGAAAATAAGACTCTTTTGGGCAAGCCTTATTGATATGTATAGTCAACACACATCCTCCATTTTCCCGAGGTTGTCTTCACTAACACGATGTACGATGACCATTATGTATAAATACTTTAGAAATGATATGGGCGTCGAATAGGTCATTAACCTTGCTAGTAGTAGTTTTATCCTTTTCCAAAGATTGTCTCTTTTGGCATTGGGAGATATAATGAGATTGGCGTCCATATTCCACTGGTGGTATGCTACACAAGTATCAATGTTGGTTATCACATGCGGTGTTATAATGAAAAAGTCGGTGTTATCATGTGGGGGTCTTCCCCAATTTGGATGAACTCGAAATCGCCATCTAGTACCAGGTAAAGTTTTTTTTCTCCAATTGTATCTAGGTCGAACGCTCCGGGATCCCTTGGATCTCCTAATTTCGATCAATCTATTATTTGTCAAATGTTAGCGTCAATTATAAGTATAGAGTGGTCTAATGAAGGATATGTTCTAGATGATGTGATATCATGGAATTCATCAATCAGTAAGGTCTGATAAACAGTTAATCCCAGGGATGTATTGAAGATTACAACCATAACTATCAAAATTATCGTCTTTGCTTTTCCCATTATGGTTACAGATCTGATTTCATATCAAGATTGACTTGGAGATGAAAATTAGTGGGAATTACATGATGTTTCCCACATATGATGCCATTGTTCCATTTGCGAACTAGAAATGGGTGATCTACCTACATAAAGGAACCAAAAATAAAGACAGTTGGATAATTTTTTATCTTATAGGGTGAATTCGATCTCCTTGATAGTGACATTGGGTGGATCTGTATGGTTAGCACTCCAATTTTAAGCCAGTTCAATATTCAATAAGAGTACAATAAAAGTGAAGATCAGAGATTGTACCTTGTTCTTCACATGTGAACTATTTTTGTATATTAGGTCAAGTAGAGTGGATTTGAGATGAATTAGACCATGGTCATTTGGGTTTTTGGCTGGCCAAGATACTCCCCTTGTTCTTCCTTTCACCTTAATGAGTTGTTCCTCTACAAGGCTTTTCTTTAGCGTCTTTCTTTCTTTTCTCTGCATTTCTTTCCTCTTTTATTAGCATTTTGACATCTTCATCACTTCTTGCATGTGATTGGCTAGCTTATCAACTAAAGATTCGTTCAAGTGTATGCCTTTCAAAATGTTCTAAAATTCTCTCAAAATATTTTTTTGTTTGGACTAGAAACCCATATCATTGAATCATACTAAATAGTCCTTTAGGGTTTCCATGTTACCCTTACGAACATTGAGCATTGTCATATTTGTTATCTTCAGATGTTTACTTCTTAAAAAGTAATATACTATTTTGTAGAGAAATATGAATGTCGTTTACTGAGTGTTAATGTAAGATCGTGTACCACCTAAGTGTTTCTTCTTTTAGGGTATTTAATGTAGAAGTTTTCACTTGAGTAATTATGTCAGTGTTTTAAAACTTGGTCATTCAGTCAATCAGACCAGTTAAAATGTGAATCGGAGGATAGAGCGGTCCGATAAGGTCATCGGACTATAGTTGCAAGTGACCCAGTGAAAAACACTTGACCCGACTGTTGCTCTCTTTTATTCTATAAGTTGCTCTCTTTTAAAATTTGATTATATTAATATATATATATATATATATATATATATGTTAACTTTTTATAGTAACTAAATAATATTAAAAATTACAAAAATAAAATTTTGTCAAATTTTAAGAATCAAACTTATAACCTTTCAAAACTATTAGGATTTTAATTTTACTAGAGTGCACCATGAATCCCTTTATGTTTGATTTAGTCAAAGAGAAGAGAATTATATATATTCTATAACTACAATATTTCTCTCTAATGAATTCTCATTATATTTATTTATTTTTAATGATGTAATATAATAATATAATAAATTTAAGAAATTAAAAATTAAGTATACGATATAATACTACTATAAATTAACAAAAGTTTTTTAGTAAAAAATATTATCAAAGATAAATGAAATTATATTTTCGCATTATTTTCAAAATGAATCATTCGGGAAAAAATTGTTTTAACAAAGGAAGATAAAATTAATTTTTATATTATTTTCGATATAAATCTCATTATCATTTTTAAGTAGAAGTATTATTATTATTATTATTATTATTATTATTATTATTATTATTATTATTATTATTATTATTATTATTATTATTATTATTATTATTATTATTATTATTATTATTATTATTATTATTATTATTATTATTATTATTATTATTATTATTATTATTATTATTATTATTATTATTAGTATTACTATTATTACTATTATTATTATTACTATTATTATTACTATTATTAGTATTACTATTATTATTATTATTATTATTATTATTATTATTATTATTATTATTATTATTATTATTATTATTATTATTATTATTATTATTATTATTATTATTATTATTATTATTATTATTATTATTATTATTATTATTATTATTATTATTATTATTATTATTATTATTATTATTATTATTATTATTATTATTATTATTATTATTATTATTATTATTATTATTATTATTATTATTATTATTATTATTATTATTATTATTATTATTATTATTATTATTATTATTATTATTATTGTTATTATTATTATTATTATTATTATTATTATTATTATTATTATTATTATTATTATTATTATTATTATTATTATTATTATTATTATTATTCATTATTATTATTTGTTGTTATTATTATTATTATTATTATTATTATTATTATTATTATTATTATTATTATTATTATTATTATTATTATTATTATTATTATCATTATTATTATTATTATTATTATTATTATTATTATTTGTTGTTATTATTATTGTTGTTATTATTATTATTATTATTATTATCATTACTATTATCGTTATTATTATCGTTATTATTATCGTTATTATTATGTTAATTATAGAATTAACCAACTAATCAACCAACTCCTATCGAACATTCGGCCATCGTGACCACAATTGAATCATCGAATCTGTGAAGATGGCGAAATACAAGATTTACAAGCAACTTAGGGCAAAATGTGAATGTTGTAACCCGAGATCCTGAGATGACGGTGACTGATGAAAAGAAGGATCGGAAACTCTGGGTGGATGTGCTATCGGAGAATCAAAATCCTGTTAAAGGATTGGTGATGAAGTATATTGCACCAACATTTATTGATGGCAGAGTTGAAATTGAGATAGACGAAGAAGATGCGGATCGTGAAATTGAATACTGGAGGAATTCTCTAATCATATATGTGTTAGGTGATGATCTCAATATGAATTCTGTCAAGAATTACATGTTAAAGACATGGAACTATATGAAACTCCCTGACATTTACTTCCACGACGAAGGCTATTTCATTCTTCGATTCAAGGATTGCGAGGATATGGATGCATTAATGATGAAAGGGCCATATACGTTCAGAGGAATGCCTATGATTCTAAAGGAGTGAAGGCTAGGATTCAATCTTAAGAAAGATATGAAAATACTACAATAAATATAATCATATAACATTTCATGTCAAAAGATCCTACAAATAACAATTTTCATTTCAGGTCACGCTAAGCCTGACCTATCGCGCTAAAAGCCCTTTCATGAACAGACAAACCCAATCTTACAGAATATTTCGCGCTAAGCCCGATCCTGATGACGTTAAGCGCGGTCTGCGGAACAACACTTTTTCTGCTATGAACCAGCTTCTTTCTCCCACGAAATTACCACACAAAACTCATTCCAATAAGCCAAATAACATCATTAAAGGGTATCCTAACATGTTTCTAGTCATGGGTCATCATTCTAATTTGAAAAACACAATTTCTCTTCAAACCCTAACATTCAAAGATTCTAGAAATTGAAATTAAACAACCTAGCATGTTTCTCCCCCCTTACCTCTTGAAGATTCCTCTTCTAAGGTTTCCTCTTCACTTTTCCTCTTTCTCCTCTTCTCTTCTCTTCTTTCCTCTTTCTCTTCTTTCACTAAATGAAAATTCTAATTATGATTTCCTTCTAACCCTTTACTAACTAGGATTGTTTTATTGGGCTTAATACTTAACACCTCTTCATTACTTCTATTCATAATCGTATGCCCAATACCAAATAACCACAATTCTACTCAATTATTTAAATAACACACATATTCAAATAATTAAATTTTCATTTAAATCGCCCAATTAAATTAATTATCACATAATATAATATATAAATAATTAATAATTAGCTATTAAAATCGGGATGATACGCAATTGGACAAGTTCAGGAAAGAATTATCGGTATCCACTGCCTCTGTGAACATGGTCGTGTCCAGCTCCAAACAAGTTGCATCGATGAATCGAGGAAATCCTCACACCAGAGGCAGAGGGTATGCACCTCGAGGAAGAAGTAGTGGCCGTTGAAATCCGTCCATCTCTAGGAATAGGCCAACTTGCCAACTCTGTGGCATGTTTGGGCATGCTGCACTAGATTGCTGACATCACTTTGTTGAAGCCTTTGTTCCATCCAAGAACTCTCAATAAACAGTCGCAGGCGTCAAATCAAATCCAGTTGCCGCCACATCTCAAGCTGATAATGCTCAGGAGGCCACAACTTTGATGGCCACTCATTATGCTTATGGAGCAACTAAGGAACTACAAGTGCCATCTGAACTTGATTCTCATGCGTGGTTCACTGACTCAGGTGCTACGCATCACCTTACCTCTCACTCTAATCTTTTGCATATCAGTAGGTCTTATAATGGGCCAAATAAAGTATGTATGTAATGGTCAAGATCTAGACATTCTTGCTATTGGCTCTGCTCAGTTTCAGTCCATGCTAATACCAAATACCAAATCGCTCTTCAGTGATATTCTCCTTGTTCCTCAAATTACAAGGAACTTGCTTTTTGTATCGCATCTTTCTAAGGATAACAATGCCTTCTTTGAATTTCATCCTAATTGCTGCTATGTTAAATCCCAAGAATCTAAAGTTGTCATTCTTGAAGGCACTCGTGACAAGCATGGTTTATATAGGTTTTCTCCTCTCCAGGCAACTCTGTCAAGTTTCCATACTCCTGGTAATCATCTACCTTCCTATGGAATGGTGAATAATATTGTCCAACATACTGGTGATACAAGCTCTGTGTTATCTATGTGGCACTGTCGGTTGGGTCATGCCCATAATGAAGTTGTTAGGTCTATTTTACATACTTGTAATATTTCAGTTCCATCAAAAGGAACTCTTAATGTTTGCCACTCTTGTTGTATAGGAAAGTCACACAAACTCTTTGCTCCACTTTCACACACAATTTATAATACACCTTTTGAAGTAGTTCACACAGATTTGTGGCGACCTTCTCCAATGTCATCTATTGGTGGCTATCGATATTACATTGCTTTTGTGGACACATTCACCAAATACACATGGATTTATTTTTTGCATAGTAAAGATGAAGCTCTTAAAACATTCAAATTGTTTCATGCTCGTGTTAAGACTTAGTTTCGTGCTAACATCAAATTTGTACAATCTGATTATGGGGGAGAATACAAACCCTTCACAAACTACCTAATAGAGTTAGGCATCACACATAGGCTCACATGCCCATATACCTCCCATCAAAATGGGACAGTATAAAGAAAACACAGACACATTGTTGAAATGGGGTTAACTATTTTACCTCATGCCTTCATTCCTCTCAATTTGTGGGATCACAGCTTTACTACTACTGTGTACTTGATTAACAGACTACCTACCAAAGCCCTTAAAAAATTTTCATCTCTTTTATAAAATGTTTTGATTATAATCCCTTACAAGCAACAAGTTTTCCTTGTCTTCTTAGAGTTTCTCCGGTGGGTTTCTTTGATGAGAAATCTTTATGTTCTATGATGCTTCACTGTGGAAAATACCTCTTATGGCCACTTGTTTCTTCGGTGTGGCCTAGTGAGTGGTGCTAACTACATTACCTAACTACACTCTACTCTTGAACACTCTAGTTGGCCTCTCTGCACTCATATCCTATGCCCCTAGGTTCTCAACCTGCTAATGCTAGTGTTCCTTCAAATCATGACAACTCCATATCACCTAGCAGTCAAAAAGTTGAAGCTACCACTTTGCAGCAGTCATATCCTCCTGATTTCTCACTTGAACTAGTGGATAATATCTCTCATACCAGCACTTTATCCACCTTTAACCCCAACCATATCATGTCTGATGGCTCTTCCCAATCTTTATCTTTACATAGTCAAAATCTTCCTCTTCCTACTGTCACAAACAGTCATCCTATGCTAACAAGAGGTAAGATTGGTCACTCTAAGCCAAAGGCTTTCGTTGCTCAGGTGGAGCCTTCCTCTGTTAAAGATTCTCTCTCCAATCCCTTGTGGTTACCTGCCATGGAAAGTGAATACCAAGCTCTCCTTTCCAACAACACCTGGACCCTGACCACTCTCCCTCCCCATAGAAAAGTTGTAGGTTGTAAGTGGGTCTTCAAAGTGAAGGAAAATGCAGATGGCACCCTCAATAAACGTAAAGCAAGAGTGGTAGCCAAAGGGTACCTTCAGCAGCAGGGATTTGACTACAGTGAAACCTTCTCACCTGTGGTTAAACCCACTACCATCAAAATTCTCCTTACGCTTGCCATCACCCAGAAGTGGGAACTTTAACAAATTGATATCAACAACACTTTTCTCAATGGAGACTTACAAGAAGAAGTCTTCATGCAGCAACCACCAGGGCTCACTTCTGCTGATAAAACCTTAGTGTGCAAGCTCAACAAGGCTCTCTATGGGCTGAAACAAGCTCCACGTGTGTGGTATGAGAAAATGTCTCAGGCTCTCCTTCAGTTTGGTTTTCGTCACAATATATGTGATCACTCTCTTTTTGTTTATTCTTCTCAAGGTGTTAACCTGTATGCCTTAGTCTATGTCGACGACATTTTGCTAACAGGTACTTCCCTCAAACTCATTCATGATCTCATTCGAAAGTTACATGAAATTTTTTCGTTGAAACACTTGGGTAAACCAAAATATTTTTTGGGTATTGAGGTCCTTTATCAACCAAATGGCTCTCTCTTACTCATCCAGTCAAAGTACATTAAGGATCTTCTCAGCAAAGCTCATACGCCAATTGCAAAGGGAGTGCCTACTCCTATATTGAGTACCTGCAAACTCAGTAGACATGGCACTGATGTCTTCACTGGCCCAAGCCTTTATAGATCTGTAGTTGGAGCCTTGCAATATGTCACACTAACTAGATCGGATATTACTTTCTCTGTCAATAAGACTTGTCAATTTATGTTCGTTCCTCTTAACAGTCATTGGCTAGCCGTGAAACGTATCCTTCGTTATATTAGTGGTACTGTCTCCCATGGTTTACTTCTTACACCAGGCTCTATGGATTAGCCGCTCACCCTTCGCGTGTAAAGCGATTCAGATTGGGCAAGCGATCTAGATGATAGACGTTCCAACTCTGGCTCGTGTGTTTTCCTTGGTCCTAATCTTGTAGCTTGGAGTTCGAAAAAGAAACCCTTAGTAGCTCGCTCTAGCACTGAAGCGAAATATTGCGGTCTTGCTCATTTTACCTCGAGACTATTATGGATTCAATCCCTCATAACAGAATTACATGTTCCTTTTCTTCCTCCTACCCTACTCTGTGATAAAATAAGTGTTGTTCTTTTGTCCCACAATCCTGTGCTTCACGCTCGCAATAAACATGTCAAATTGGATATTCAGTTTGTTAGGGAACGAGCTGTGGCCCGACAGCTACAAATTAAGCACATACCAGCCCATACTCAGCTGGCAGATACATTAACAAAACTGCTTGGGACAACAACTTTTCGCTCCTTCGCAGCAAACTTAAAGTGGTTTGTTTCAAGCCCCCATAAGTTTGTGTGGGGGGAGGGGGTAACATAGGACTTAGGATATGAATTGTAGAATATATAATACTAGTGAAGTCAGTTGAGAAAATGTAACTGACTCAATATATATAAGTCATTTACATGTTGTAACAAAGTATGAATGAAATTATACACAGAGTGTTTAATTCCAATAGTCTTTTAGACTTACACTTGATGTCAATGGATCTTTTCTTATAAAGGTAAGGCATGTGATTTTACGAAGATATGATTTTAGATCTTGAGTCATTGAATTTTGAGATAAATCAAATGTTGGGTGTAAGTATATTCTCAACGGCTATGCTTTCATTTGTTTCTGATATAAAACAACAAAAAATATTAGTTAAATAAATGATTTTCTTCTCAAATAAATATTTAAGAACACAAACCTTAAACCCAAATAATTTTCTGCTCTTGCAATCTATCAAATAGATCTTTTCATGAAAAATTCTCTTGAAACCTTAAAGGGTTGGATATATATAGTTTCAAGTGATTCATGATGTTTCATTATCTTATTTTTTTTAATATTCAGAATACTTTTATAATGAAAGTTTTATGTTTCACGCGGATCACTAATGATAGTGTGTCGTTGATACTCGTGAAATGGATGACAAATATTTGTTTAAAGACGGTGATCGATATCTATAATAATAACGCGTAATTAATTCCTCAATTTTGTCAAAAACCAAGGTAAAATATCTTTACCCCTCAATTTCAGTAGAAAATCGAGGTGAATAATCTTTTTTTAACATTACATTTTTTGCACACAATATTAAAATACATTATTACAACAAATGCATTTTCATCATAGTCACTGTTATTCTTGGAGAACAACAAATCTTTGTTGTAATCTATATTTTATTGCATACCTTTTGTGCACATTCTTTTAATGTTCTATAAATTGCATGCATTCAACTTTTAAGGAGTTATATGTTCCAACTAAGGAGTTACTTGTTTCAAACATTAAAAAATATTTTTTCTACACTTACAATACATCATAAAGAAGTTTTTCAAACATCTTTAAGTTCAAAGATTTCACTATCTTACAAAAATGTTTTCATGACAAATGCTTTCACAAGAAAGATATATAATGATGGATGCAGATTATTTGTTGTGGATTGATGCCTTGACAATATCTTGAGTGTTGTTCCTTTTAGAATGTAGGGTAGAGATTCGTTGTTGTGGCTGTGTAACAAAATCTCTTGGTGTTTTTAAAAAACCAAGGAAAAAGTATTTTATGTTTTAATAATTTAAAAAAAAGGTAACCCCTTAGTTTAAGTAAAAACCGAGGTAACAGGGTTTAAGAAAAATATACATAACGTTAATAACGTAATAACTTTAATATTAATCATCGCTGAAGCCATCTCATAACTTTAATAATTTTTTTGCTTAAATGCACTTTTGGTCTCCCTAGTTTCAAAATTCTAAAGTTTAAGGCCCCTTAGTATAAAAACCAGGTTTTTGGTCCCTCAAGTTTACCAGAGTTGAAATTTTTGCAGTCCTCCTCCATCTGGCTGTGAGTTTGATGACTTGGCAAGGGGATTTAGCCATGTCATACATTCTAAAATTAAATAATTTAATATTATTCTAAAAATATTTAAAATTATTTTTTTATATTAAAAAAATATGTTAAATAGAATTGGGGATGAAAACGTGTCCTAATTTAACATATTTTTTTAATATAAAAAAATAATTTTTAATGTTTTTAGAATAATATCGAATTATTTAATTTTAGAATGTATGACATGGCTAAAACTCTTTTTGTCAAGTCATCAATCTCACAGCCAGATGGAAGGAGACTGTAAAAATCACAACTCTGATAAATTTGAGGACCAAAAACCTGACTTTTAAACTAGGAGGCCTTAAACTTCAGAATTTTAAAACTAGAGGGACCAAAAGTACATTTAAACCTAACTTCTTTAATGGAGGTGTTACATTTATTACTTGGAAAATAAAATAAAATCCCTCTTTGACGTATTAAACGGTCCTTAAAAAATTGTGAACAAAAAAACATTGATAGACATTGCATAAAGTTATAATTATCCTCAATTGACTATATTGGCATGAGTGCAGACATTGTTGTGTCTTGTTAATGTCATTCACATTGTCGGGCTTGTGGCTTATAAATATGTGACCCTAGATGGCTATCACCACATCACTTCCTCAGTATCATTTTGTTCTATAAAAAAACTTGTCATCAAGTGTCTTGTGATTTCAATTTTTGATTTCTCAAGTGAAATTGCTTACACAAATTGGTTTAATAATTGTGTTTGTTAAGAAAACATGTTGTCTAGGAAGGCTAGTGAGGATTCTCATGGGCAAGACTCTAGTTACTTTTTAGGATGGCAAGAATATGAGAAGAATCCATATCATCCCATTCATAATCCCACTGGAATCATTCAGATGGGAGTTGCCGAAAATCAGGTCTGTTAAATATTTTTCTTTATTTTTGTAAAATTAATAATCAAATATATTTTAAATAACATTCAAAATTTGAAAGGTACAAAGTACATATATTTTTAAAAAACATAAGAAAAATTTTCAAATTTGAGTGGGTGCAATGCAACTGCACCTATGTGCCCAACATGGCAACATGGGTTCACAAAGAAGAAGAAATTGCTAACATCTTTAATGAAATTGCAGCTTTCATTTGACATTGTTGTATCATGGCTTGAAAGAAATTCTGATACATTGGACATGAAAAAGGATGGAATATCAGAATTTAGAGAACTCGCTCTATTCCAGGATTATCACGGCTTACCTGCTTTCAAAAATGTAAGACACACACAGTAAATCCTCAAGCCTTATTTTTATTTCCAAGTTTATAATCATAAGTTGTTGTATTTTTTATTTATTTTAAAAAAAAAAGAAGAAGAATTCAAGTACTCATCAAGGTAGTTCCTTCTTTTTTGTTGTTGTAGGAACTTGTGGAGTTTATGGCAAAAATAAGAGGAAATGAAATTACATTTGATCCAAATTATCTTGTCCTCACAGCTGGAGCAACTTCTGCAAACGAGATTCTCATGTTTTGTCTTGCTAATCCCGGAGAAGCTTTCATTCTTCCCACACCCTATTATCCAGGGTATTAATTTAATCAATTATATACCCTTAATATTGTTTTAACACAATTTAATTGATTATAACTACCTAATAATCCTTAAAAATTTTACTTCATAAACTTTTTTCAGGTTCGATAGAGATCTTAAATGGCGCACTGGAGTTGAAATTGTTCCAATGCATTGTTCGAGTTCAAATGGTTTCAGAATCACTTCATTTGGTTTAGAACAAGCCTATCAACAAGCAAAAAACTTGAACCTCAATGTCAAGGGTGTACTAGTAACTAACCCTTCAAATCCACTAGGCACAACCATGACCAAAACTGAACTTAACCATCTAGTTACCTTTGCAATAGACAAAAATATCCACATAATAAGTGATGAAATTTACTCGGGTACCGTCTTCGATTCACCCAAATTCATAAGTATTATGGAGGTTATAAATGAAAGAAACTTAAAAAATGAAGAAATTTCAAAGCATGTTCACATTGTTTATAGTTTGTCCAAAGATTTTGGTGTACCTGGTTTTCGTGTGGGAATGATATATTCAAATAACGAAAAGGTTGTATCTACGGCTACCAAAATGTCAAGTTTTGGACTTATTTCATCGCAAACTCAATATTTGCTAGCAAAATTACTCGGTGACAAGAAATTTATTTTTGATTATATGGAAGTAAACAAAACAAGGTTGAAGAAACAAAAGGAAATAATTGTTCGTGGTTTGAAGAACGCGGGAATTCAGTGTTTAAAGAGCAATGCTGGATTATTTTGTTGGGTTGATATGAAGCATTTGTTGAGTTCTGCGACTTTTGAAGCGGAGAAAGAGCTTTGGAAAAGATTTATTTATCAAGTTGGTTTGAATATATCTCCGGGATCTTCTTGTCATTGTTCTGAACCGGGTTGGTTTAGAATTTGCTTTGCGAATATGTCTCAAGAAACCTTAAAAGTTGCAATAAGAAGGATTAAGGATTTTATAGATTCAAGTTCAAGAATGGCTTCTATCAAACAACCATTTGTTAATAATGTCAATTATTATAGCACTAGAAGAGAAGTTATTAATCGGATCTTTCTACAAGAAAAAATGATTTGCAACTCTGTTTTTGATATTTGTGATGGCTTTGATTGTTGAATAACAAATATAGTGACGGTTACACAACTGGCACAAATGTCTCACTTTTGTAAATAATTGTGACGTTTTAAAGTCTCCTTAGTGAAATTGAGAAATTAAAAAGATGTGGCAAAACGCAGATCACAAATTTTAACAATAACTATGTTTTAATATTCCAATGATGATAAATCTATATGCTGGAGTATTACTTTGATGTAACAATTAGGAGTGGTAAAGTCGGTAGCCTACGTCGTTTATGCTTCTCCTTTTTAAATACATCCAAAAATGAAGCCGAAATGAGCGGGTTAATTTAGGTCTTTGAGTTACAAAAATTAAATTCATTTTATTTAATAACGAATTGACGAATTGGTGGGTCGGTCCATTAATTTTTTTTATATTATAATTTGATTTATTATATAATTTTCAAAAAAATTAAGGTTTAATTACAGTTTTGATCCTTTTATTTTTTCTGATTCATAAAATTGGTCCTCTATTTTAAATTTAAACTATTTTAGTTTTCATATTTTAGATTTAAACAGTTTTGATCCTCTTCTCTTATTTTTTTCATTTAATATTAATAATATTTTCACTTTTTAACCGATAAATTACTTATAAAATATGACAATCGTCTTATATAAACCTATTATTAAACTTTGTAGATACAAATATAAGTTAAAAAATAAAAAATCTCATCGATTTTCTATGAAAAACATGACAGAGACAAAAAAAATTTGAATTTAAAATAGAGTTAAATATACAACACCCCCTGCAATGTTAGCGAATTTTATTTTTAGCCTTTGATAAAGGTTTTTTTTTAAAACCCTTTAGCCTTTGGTAAAGGTTTTTTTATTTTTAAAAACCCTTATAATTTTCAAATTCTTTCAGATACACCCTGTTTGCCAGGTTGCGGTAAAAGTTTTCCCTTAATTGACAATGTGGTTCCACGTGTATTTTTTAAATTCACATAATATTTGTATTTTTAATTTTTTTATGAATTATATTTTTTTAGATTAATTATTAAAATAATTATATCAGAAGATTTGAGAAGTACTATTTCTATATATATATATATATATATATATATATATATATATATATATATATATATAAACACTTATAATTTGTAAGAAACTTCCTATGTGGGACTTATACAGAATGAAAAATACAGTTGGTGTGATGAAATCAATTAATATCAACAATTTGTATAAAACTCCATTCACCTAGCAATTTTGATTCATAACTATTCCATAACAAGCTACAAAATATTCTCAAAATTTCAAGGTTCATATACACACATATAGAAATTTGAATAGTGGAGTTTTTTTCGTTTCTAGCGTATGTTGATTTTTGTCTACAAATCAGCAAGTGTTTACACACATGTAGACTTTTGATTTAGCATAACTAATAATGTTTAACTTGGCATGAGAGTTGTTTCTTTATTGGTACAAAACAAAACCAAGAATTTGTAAGAGTCATCCTTCACACGTGCTTCACACCAGATTGCATCTCACAGTGCTTGAAAAAAGTGGGTAGAGAAATTCAGCAGCTCAAAAGCCACCGATTCACTTCGTTTTCATATGATCTTTCATATATTTTGAGTTGCTTGTTATACTATCAAAAGCCAGTACCTCCGTTTATGTGTGTACATCCATGGAAGAAAGTTTTCCAAAACTTTCAGGAAGAAATTTTCAAAACTAAAAGAGAGAAGGAATAGTTGCAAATATGAAATTAAACTAACAGTTCACGTACTAAATCATGAAATTAAACTAAAAGAGAGAAGACTTGAATTAATTATCATAATGGTCTAAAATGGAAGGAAATGTGTTTTATTTTACTGTATGTAAGAAATTGTGTTGTGTTTCTTTTTCATTTGTTTTTACTTGTATCCTTTTAAATGTTTCAATATAGATACTGCAACATTCCATGCAAGTACCATGCAACAATCCAACAAAATCTTCATTCATTTTGAATAGTTCCATCTTGCTAACAACATCATGCAAACGCACCATAAACAGTTGAATAAAATTCCTCAGTCTTAACACAAACTGCCAATACTGTTTACCATAAAGTTCATCACCACTGTGAGTTTCGGCGAGCTAACGTTAACTGTAAAATATTTATGTGCATGTGTAACTGGTAAGAAATCATTGCAATAAGAGGCTTGGTAGACCCTGCATGCTGATATTTTCCTGATTTTGGAATGTAAAAGAAGTCCCACATAGAAATTTCAATAAGAATTATAAGTGTTTATAATGCTCCTCCAAACAAAAGGAGAATTTTTCCTACTATCCCAACAGTTAGACCTGGCATCCCCTCAAATATGGTGTTTTTACCAAAATATCTCTAGAAAAATACTTGATATTTAGTGATTTCTGGTACATACCGGAAATTTCATAAGGAATACCAGAAATTCTTTTAAATTTACCATTTTTACCGTGGCAGATGTTTCGTATCGGAAATTCCAAAAATCCAGTACCGAAAAAATATCGGATATTTAAAATTTCCGATATGATTTTAGTACAAAAAATAATCTGGAATTTTAAATTTTTGGTATTTTTTTATATACCAGAAATTTCAAATTTCCGATAACATTGGGACTTAATTTTCATTGTTTTTCAAACGTATACATTTATATTTGAATAAAATATACCGGAAATATAAAATTTTCGGTATTGCTTTTATACTGGAAATTTGGGATATTTCTGGTATGGATAAATTTTTTTTTAAAATATACCAGATTTTTTAAATTTTTGGTAGATTGCACGGGAAATTTGGAAATATCCGGTAAATAGATACTAGAAATTTTATAAAATACAAAGAATTTTCGATATGCACCACAAAAAGTACCAGAAATTTGTTCTAAGATACCAGAAACTTGATTTTTGATAACAGTAAATATTTTTTTCCAAAAAAGTTAAAATTTTGAATAAATAACTTCAGGTATTTTTGGAATATCAAAAAATAGGAGCTGCAGGTAAAAAAAAAAAAGGGGTGATAGTAAAATTTCTCAAACAAAAGTTGTCAAGTGTTTAGTTATTGGGCTGTTATGTAATGTAAACTGGTCTTTAGGCCCAATATATAATTTTAATAATTAATTAATAAAAAATGTTCAAGAATTTAAAAAAATGTCCACTTAAATTAATTAATAATATATATTTAATAAAATATAGTATATAATAAAAAAAAGTAAAAAAGAAGATTTAAAACAATCCATGTGGATTAAAAAAAAAAAAACAATAAACGTGGATTGCCACGTAAGCATTTAGAGAGAATCTTTGTTGCAATGTGACATTTAAGATGTATTTGAGAGAATCTAAAAATTATAAGGGGGGTTTAAAAAAAATGTAGGTGTTGTATATTTAACCCTTTAAAATAAGAGGACAAAAAATGTATAAAATTAAAATAGGGGAGACTAATTTCGTGAAGCAGACAAAATAGGTGAATCAAAATTATAATTTAACCAAAATTAATTATTATCAAAGATGTAGACAATTTTTTTCAACAAGGCATAATTGAACTTCAACGTGTCTTAAGTCTAAACAATTCAAAAATTAAAATAAAATAAATGTCAACTATAATAAAATATTATGAAATAAACTTAATCACCATAAAAAATATGTTAAACTAAATAAATAATAAATATCATCCTAATCCCATTTAAAATTAACTACTAAAAGAGTTCAATTAAGAATTTACACAAAACAAACGACGATACCAATTACACTGCATAAAACATCACAATGCATAAAATAGTAATGCATAAAATCAACATCTGACTTTGTCACTGTTTACATCATAGTCTGACTATGATATTGACAGATTCCTTATAATAGTTAAATCCTAAATTTGTGTCACACATATACACTAATTAAATCTTCATTTTCTTAAAATCAAGATCAATTTCTATGAAAAACACGTGAGATAATATATTGACAACTTAATAATTTTGCGTCTCATACAATTATTCATTTATTTCAAGTTTTTCCAATCAACACATGTATCAGAAACGTAAAGCAAGAACATTACAATTAAAATTCAATTTGTCTGTATAATTTATAATACAATTCAATCAACGTAATCCTAAGAGAATAATGTTGTAAAGTTATTTTAATTATAAGTAAGAAATAAAGTTTTAACAAAAAAATCTACGGGCAAAATCCGTCTCACCCCGCTTTGACCCATTAGATGGACGGAACTTAAATTAGCGAGTCAAAAACTTCAGTCCAACCCGTAAAAAATAACGAGTCAAACACGCCGATCCAACGGATACGACCCATTTTATCACCCCTAATAACGATACCTATGTTTTAATATTCCAATAAAATTGTTTTTTAAAATCATTAGCAGTTTGGAACTGCTTCTCTTTGAGGAATTAAATCTTAAAAAAATTAAATTAATTTTTTTACAATTTTTCCTATAAAAAAAGTCTTTAATTAAAAAAAGTCTTTAATTATTCGGGAAAAAATTGTTTTAACAAAGGAAGATAAAATTAATTTTTATATTATTTTCACTATAAATCTCATTATCATTATTATTATTATTATTATTATTATTATTATTATTATTATTATTATTATTATTATTATTATTATTATTATTATTATTATTATTATTATTATTATTATTATTATTATTATTATTATTATTATTATTATTATTATTATTATTATTATTATTATTATTATTATTATTATTATTATTATTATTATTATTATTATTATTATTATTATTATCATTATTATTATTATTATTATTATTATTATTATCATTATTATTATTATATTATTATTATTATTATTATTATTATTATTATTATTATTATTATTATTATTATTATTATTATTATTATTATTATTATTATTATTATTATTATTATTATTATTATTATTATTATTATTATTATTATTATTATTATTATTATTATTATTATTATTATTATTATTATTATTATTATTATTATTATTATTATTATTATTATTATTATTATTATTATTATTATTAGAAAAGCTTGTGATTTTCAGACACGGGGCTTAGCCACGTGGAGAAATAGTTACTCTTTATAAATTATTTTTTTTGTTTTTTGTTTTAATTGGCTGCAAATAAAGAAAGAATGCGTTATTCATTTCATTTCATGCAATCCCAACCCCTTCATCGTTCTCTTTTCAAGTTTACAATTTTAACAAACAAAAAACCACAAAACTTGTAGGGTTTCAAATTCTCTCTCTCTCTCTCAAATCACTTTCTACATAAAACCTTCTCCTAAATTCTGAACCCATTCCACATTCCATTTCTTACCATTTGTTCATCTTTTCGCATGCAGGTTTCCATTTTGCATGTTTTTCGTATCGTATTTTAAATTTACGTAAGAAATAAATGTTATATTTGAAAATTTGAATGAAATAATGATGATAAATTGATTGTGATATATTTTTCAGGCAATGAATGTGATTTATATTGATTGTGTTTTTGTTATTGGGTAATGAGAGGTGTCAAATTTGCTGCCAATATATTGAGCAGAGATGAACGTTGCTGCTCTTTTAACTTCTGCCGGAATTAATATCGTTGTGTGTTGCGTCCTCTTTTCACTTTATTCAATTTTAAGAAAACAACCCAGCAATGTTAATGTATATTTCGGGAGAAAACTAGCCAATCGCTGTGGTTCGAAAAACCTTGATCTTTCGTTTGAAAGATTTGTTCCGTCTCCTACATGGGTTATGAAAGCATGTGATACAACTCAAGATGAGCTTCTTGATATTGGGGGTGTGGATGCCGTGGTTTTTAGCCGGTTGCTCGTCTTCAGGTTGTTCAATTCAATCCTTCTTATATTGTTGTAGAATGGTTAGTTTGTAGTTTTACTAACCGATGCTATTGTTATTTCTTGCTTCAGTATTCGAGTATTTTCTGTTGCTGCTATCATCTGCACAATTTTAGTGCTTCCAGTGAATTATTATGGTCATGATAGGATACGTAAAGAACTACCTTTTGAGTCACTGGAAGCCTTTACCATTGAGAATGTCCAGCAAGGATCCAGATGGTATGGAAGTGTAGTTCAAATAGAAAATAATGAACAAATGATAAAATATATAAATATGTTTATGAGGTTTCATAGATAAGAACAAATAACTAAAATAAATATTTGAATATGCTGGACCTGTACGTTTGAGGTTGAGAAAGCTACTCCATTAAGAATGGTTTCATTTTTGACAGTTTTGCTTGATTACAGGCTTTGGACTCATTGTCTTGCATTATACATCATATCATTGACAACATGCTCACTTCTTTACTTAGTAAGGATCTAATCTTACATGTCTCTATTGAGTTACATAACAAAAAAAATTCCACTTTACGAATATGACTTTTATTGTTCGACAAATTGACTAAAGATAATGTTCAGGAATACAAGAGCATTACTAATTTATGCCTAATGCATATCACTGGATTACCTCCAAAACCAAGTCAGTTTACGATTCTTGTCCGAGGAATACCTTGGTCCCCAGAGGATTCATACTGTGAAGCTGTGAGGAAGTTTTTCACATATTACCACCCATCAACATATTTGTCACACCAAATAGTGTTTAAGTGTGGTGCTGTTGAGAAGATAAAGGTCTGCCTCTTATCTATAAGCACTTTTTTTTTTGCATATTCAAACTATATTATATATGTAATTATTGAAACCCTTTATGTTTTCATTAATAGTTCACGTGTGTGTATGTAGTAAATATTTGAAGGAAATTATTTGGCTCAAGTTAGATTGACTTATATGTGGTCTTATTCTGATACAATTGTTTTCCTTTCTCTCTTAGAAGAATATTGATTAACCTTCATCTGTATTACTTACATAAAATTAATTGGTATCGATGATGTTCCCTAGCAGAGGTTTTAACTTTCAATTATTTCGTAAATACACAGAGAATTTTTTTAATACTTTTTTCTCTTTGGAGTGTCATTTTGTGATCTTTATAAGTTAAAGACTTATTCTTAATAAAAAAATTAGCAATCTTCTTGCTGGTATGACGATTATTTAAACTTTTGTTTCTTTTAATCTTCCTCTAGGGTGATGCAGAATATATATGTAAGATGTTGGGTGATGGCATGGAACATAGTTGTAAGCCAAGCATGGTGCAATGTTACTTTTGTGGAGGAACCAATAGTTTTAAGATTATTGCTAATGAAACAGATAGTATACATTCGAGAACAGGCTTAACTGACGTGCATATAATTGCAAGAAAAAAGGTCAATTTTCTAGCTTAGTTGATTTATATATGATATGATTTATGACATTATTCGAAAATATATTTACTATTACTTTTACTTGAACCTCTTTCAACTATACCCAAATTTTAGTTATTCACTTAATTAATCATCTTTGACATGTACACAGTTTATGCCTTGTAAGCAACATTACATTTGTTTCTATTAGAGGTATTTTATGCTCATGTTTGGATATCTATTGCAGGAATGTGCAGCTGCCTTTGTGTTCTTTAAGACTCGGTATGCTGCTCTTATGGCTGCTCGAAATCTTCAAGCATCAAATCCTATGTTATGGGTCACAGATCAAGCTCCTGAACCACGTGATATTTACTGGTCCAATCTTTGCATACCTTACAAGCAACTTTGGCTTCGAAAGATATTTACATGCGTGTCTTCTTTCACCTTTGTGTTACTATTTCTCATCCCTGTCACATTTGCACAAGGCTTGACTCAATTAGACAAGCTTGAGAAAATGTTCCCTTTCTTGACCGATATACTTCAAAAGTAAGATGTTGCACTTATGATCTATCTCAAGTCATGGTTCATGTTTATTTATATCATAGAGAATTTTGAGAGTTTAAAATGATAAAAAAAATTTGTAAAGTAAACAATACTCTTTTTCCAGGAAATTTATTGTTCAACTGGTGACTGGTTACTTTCCAAGTGTGATTTTGGTTTTATTTTTAATTGGTGTTGGACCAATGATGATGTTACTTTCAGCAGTGGAGGGGCCAATTTCTCGTAGTAGTAGGAAGAGAAGTGCATGCTACAAAGTTTTGTATTTCACTATTTGGAATGTTTTTTTTGTCAATGTTTTTGCCGGGTCTGTTATCAGTCAACTCTCAGTGTTTACAAGTATAACAGAACTACCTGAACAACTGGCAAAGGCAGTTCCAACGCAGGTAATATGCTCATATTCCAAGATGACAAGCGATAAGAATTATTCCATCTTCTGTGGTTTTCTATTAACTATAGTGTTCTCTTCTTTTTTTTCATGGCGTACAGGCTACGTTCTTCACAACATATGTTTTATCATCAGGGTGGGCAAGTCTAGCTTTTGAGATTATACAACCCTTTCCTCTTTTATGTAACATATTCCAAAGACTAGTACTCTGCTCTGGGCAAGATACATATAATGGCACCCTAACTTTTCCTTACCATACAGAAGTTCCAAGAATATTGCTATTTGGGTTTCTAGGGTTCACATGTTCTATTCTTGCTCCCCTGATACTGCCGTTTTTACTGTTCTACTTTTTCCTCGCATACATCGTATACCGTAACCAGGTTAATATTTTCACCATATCTTTTGTTCTTTTCTTCTCCATGAAGTTAATTATGTTGAATCTTCTACTTAGGAGCATGTCTAGTAGTTGGTCATTTGACATCCATTTAATATCATCAATTGCAGATTCTCAATGTTTATATTACAAAATACGATGGTGGCGGACAATTATGGCCTATTGCCTTCAACACGACGATCTTTTCATTAGTTGTGGCACAAGTTATTGCACTTGGGGTATTTGGTATAAAACAATCATCAATTGCATCTGGATTTACCATTCCATTGTTGATTGGTACTTTTCTATTTAACCAATATTGTAGGCAACGGTTTCTTCCAGTATTTAAGAACAATGCAGCACAGGTGCAATATCTTACTCTCACTATATCACCCTTCACTCCATTGTTTATCATTTTTCTGTTTAAAATTAACACTTTTAGCTCTAGGTTTTTATCGACATGGATCACAGAGATACAAATTGTAGAAGGATGGATGAGATTTATGATCAATTGCATTCAGCATACTCCCAATTCAGTACTAACTCCCCTCAACCTGGATGTTTTGGTTATCCAGGGGACAGAGAGCGTGCTCAGAGTCGTCCGGTCCCATTTGATATAGAGACAGGTTTGCATCTATTCAATGATGGAGATTTTACTTTTATATTTAAATTAAAGATATGACTGAGAATTTGAATATGTTTTGTTTTCATTATGTTTTAGGCAAAGAAACCATCAAACAAGATATATCATGGGGAATTCATCGATAGCAATTTCGTAAAAATCAGTCTTAGCAGGTGTTTGGTTTCACGGCAGGATAATGGCCAAAACCGCTTTTAAGCAAAGCTACCTTTTATAGCTTTTTTTTTCCACGGTGGAAATGGTCTTGCACCGTGATTTTTGATCTGCAAATTTGATTCCAAACATACACTTAAGTGTCTAGATAATATGAGAATCATGGTCATTGCTATTACTGGAAGTTGTGCGCGTGTAAGTTTAGATTATCCTGAAAAATATACTTGTACAAAATATAGGAAAAAGACCCTTTGCATAATGTTTAGTTGAGCAACATAGTGAATATGTATTATTGTTAAGAAAAATCGAATATATGAATCAAACTAGAAAATAGAGATAGAAGAGAGTGTGATAGTATCTTAAATCCTTTTGAGAAAATTGCCTCATTTTGCATAAAACTCAAGGTGTTGTATTTATAGTACTTGAATCGTAACTATTCACTGAATGTAATAATACATGTTACTATGCTAAGTATGAAAATCTAGTAGATTGTAGATATTTATTATTCATAACTATTTCAGAATAGTAATAATAACAATTGTTTATTATTATAAAACTCTCCTTTTTAAAATATCTATTATAGTGTGTTCTGTTAAAAAATTTATTAGAAAAAATTTATTGGGAAAAAAATTACAACGTCATGCTCCCCTTTAATATAACATATTTAGTTTTTTAAAGATTTCGAAGGGGAGACATTCCAATATTTTGTAAGTGTTTCTTGAAAACTGATGTGGGAAGTGCTTTTATAAAGAGATTCGCCACATTATCAATCGAACAAATGTATTGAATATCAACCTCTTTGTTTCTTTCGAGTTCTTGTGTGAATGAGAAGAACTTTGGAGGGATGTGTTTGGTTCTATCAGTTTTGATGTAGCCTTCAAGTTCATTGTCTTCATATAAATTTGTTGGATTTTTATCTATTGTTAAACTAGATGCTCCTTGGATATGTTGAGTCACTGATGTTAACCATCTACACTCTTTGCTTGCTTCATGAAGGAAAATTACTTCAACATGATTTAAAGAAGTTGCAACAAGTGTTTGATTTTGAGGTCTCCATGATATTGCAGTGTCTCCATATGTAAACATGTATCTAGTTTGTGATTTAGCATTACGTGGATCTGACAAATATCTCGCATCTACATAACCAAGCAAAATTGATTTTGTATTATTAGAACAAAACAAACCAAGATCAAATGTACCCCTGAGATATCGAAATATCTGTTTTATTCCTTTCCAATGTCTCTTTGTAGGACATGTACGGAACCGTGCTAGTAAATTCACTACAAAAGCGATATCATGTCTTGTATAGTTGACAAGGTAGATGAGTGCCCCAATGGCACTGAGGTTTGACACTTCTTGGCCAAGATAATCTTCATTACTTTCTTTAGGCCTAAAAGGATCCTTTTCAATATTAAGTGTTTTACCCATTATTTGACTACTCAAAGGGTTTGCCTTGTTTATGTTGAACTTTTTCAATACTCTTTTGGATAATTTGATTGATGTGCCAATATACCATTTTTAGTATACTCAATTTGTAAATCAACACAGAATCTAGTTTTTCCCAGATCTTTCATTTCAAATTCTTTCTTTAAATAACTTCATGCTTCTATGATTTCTCTATTAGTCCCAATGATATTAAATCATCAACATAAACAACAATTATTACAAAATTCGATATTGTTTTTCTTATAAAAACATAATGGCAAATATGATTATTATCATAGCATTCTTTAAGTAAATATTTACTCAGTCTATTATACCACATACACCTTAATTGTTTTATCGCATATAATGATCTTTGAACTTAATTACATATATTTATTTCGGCTTTGATGTCCTAGGTATCTTAACTACTTATGGGATTTTCATTTATATATCACTATCAGGTCATTCATGCAAATAAGCAGTAACAACATCCATTAAGTACGTATCAAGATTATTAAACACTGATAAACCAATTAAATAATGAAAAGTAATGGCATCCATAACAGGAGAATATGTTACCTCATAATTGATCTCTGATCTTTGATAAAAACTTGTGCAACAAGACGATCTTTGTATTTGACAATCTCGTTTTTCTCATTTCATTTTCTCACAAAAATCCACTTATACGCACAGGTTTCACACCTTTAGGTATAGCCACAATAAGGCCAAATACTTTTCGATTATTAAGAGAATTTAACTCAGTAATTATAGCATCGTTCCAAATTTTCCAATCATGTCTATTTTGACACTCATTCATAGTTCGATCGGGGTTCAGGATCATCATTTTTATTCATGATTGCGCGTGCAAATGAGAATGAAAATATCTCATAAATATTTATACCTTTTTGGTCCAACAAATTTTCTGTATTAACATAATTGATTGAAATCTCAAGATTATATCCTTGTTTTTAGTTTTATTATCAATGAACTCTTTATCATTATCTTATGCTTCTTTGAGAGCACCTTTTTTCAGTCGGGAAAATAATATTATCTAGTGTCTTTTCAAGATCACTTTCAATCATATTTATCTTTTTTGTTTCTTTATTTTTTCGGGGATTTTTGTCTTTAGATCCCATAGGTCGTCCATGCTTCAAGTGTGTCTTAGATTAGATGTACTTACTACATCACTAAGTTTTGAAATCTCAATCTGAGCTAGGACATTTACAACTGGTAGATGTGACTGCCACTCTTATCAACTTAGTAAATGAATCTGGCAGTTGATTTGCTAAGTTCTATAAGTGGATAATTTTCTTTACATTTTTCCCCATGATTTATTATATGGGTTCAAATGTAATAAATATGGTACATACTATAATATTTCACTTTCCGATTGTTTGTTTTCTTCCCCTAGCATTAAAAGTTTTGTCTCGTCAAAATGACAATCAACAAACCTTTCCTGAAAAACATTATCAGTTAAAGGTTCAAGATATCTGATAATAGATTGTGATTCATACCCGACATATATTCTCAATCTCCTTTGAGGTTCCATCTTAGTTCATTGTGGTGGAGCTATTGGAACATAAGAGGTATGTTGATGATCAACACTTGACCTTAAACGTATGAGTGTTGCAACATATAAAATTGCATGACCCCAATTATTGATGAAAAATACAAAGTAGAAGACAAACTTAATAACCAAATCGAATACGAAGAGTTAATGCAAATTTTGGAGAAATAACTGGACCATGACTCGCAAATGAAGCAAAGTTGATCATTTATGGACGCAATATGAGAAACATATAAGAAGAATGCAAATGATGTAAAAAAGAAAAATTTATGGTGAAATTTAGGGTGTGACAGCTCGTTCATATAGTTTATGGTCAAAGATCAACGAAGCTTCCGGCCTTGAAAAAGTCTCTGACTAAAGACATGGTTTGTTATAGAAAGGTTTACGTTCAAGAAATTCTTAGGAAATCGACAGGCATAGATCTCGGTGAAGTATTAGTCGAAATGACCGGGTTAAAATCCAGACAGTGGTAAGACAGAAACCGTTGTGTGCAAGTTTGGAGAAGCAAGGTTGAATTATGAAACTGTTCAATTCAGTATCGCCACGGTCACCAAAAGATAAGTTGTTCTTATTTTATAAGTATTCACTTATCATAATTATTTGGTTTAGATGAATACTTGAGTTTACTTACTGAATGTGATATTAATAAGCGTTTCAACGTGGTTGTACTATTATGCTAGTATTTGGTGATTCTTCATTTTACTTCATTCAATACGTATAGAAATGGATGTGTTCTACATTCATTCTCATTGGTCACAATTGAGGAAAGCAACATTTCTATCCTTTAACCAATAAAAAATGTTAATGCCAAGCTTGCAGGGAATTAATTTGTGATATAGCACTTACAAAAGCAGGGATTTCAATGGCGGCAGTTAAAAAGTTATTCGCATTGATGTGAATTAAGACGAATATACTAATTAATATATGTTTAGTATGTTATATCTTCACCAATCATATGCATGGGGAATAATTCAGTACCTTACGTTGTTATGACCAGTGGCGGAGCTAGAAAAATTATGAAGCCTGGGCAGATTTTCACTGGCTCAGCCACTGGCTTCATAATTTTCTACTAAGACAATATTTAACAGTATTTGTCCAATATGCTTAAATATGAAAGATGAACTTTCGGATTCTCCATCGGATGCGAAGACTTCATATCTTGCAAAGAAACTCTTGTAGGAACATATTCTTGTTGCATGACAGGTAAAAATGCTCCATTGTTGTTGATAACTTGAGGTTTATACATCATCTTCATCATGTTTTCTTGGTAGAGATTCGCCATCGAGTTCGAGAGATCCATTGTTCCATTTTCAGGTGCTTTAATAAAAGGTCTTCTTATCAAAGTTCCCCACTCATTTTCTACATCATAAAACAAATCAGCAATTAGAAGACATTTTTGATAAAGCAGGAGTTAGAGAGTTAAGAAACTTACCCAAAAAACCGGGTTGTAATGGCCGTTTAAGACTTGAAGTCATAGAAGGAAAGATAAAAAGGCTTTCGGAGTCTCGATCTCCATACATTAACTCTATTTTGCTTATCACCGCACTGCTCATCCCATTCGGCTTGAATACTTCGCCACTTAGAACCGGCCACCTTAGTGGATCAACATCACTCATACCAATAATCGCTCCCATATATCCGCAGAAAACGAAGAAATATACATCAATTTCACACATATCATAGGAAAAAATTCAACTAAAGGCATCTTTTGTGTATCATAATCCGGCATTTAGGAAATTACCGCGCTTACCCGATTCCTCGCCTCAAACATCATACCAAATCTCATACCAACCGAGAGTTGAGTCCCATAAATAGCTTTTCGGTATTTTGCTGGAATAACAAAATCAAGGACATGCCCTTAGAATAATACAATCAACAAGAAATTAGTACGCAACAATTACATCTAAAACGAAGTTAGGCTAGAGTATGAACATGTTATGGTATACCTTGGATTGTAGAAAATCGTGAATGGACTTCGATTAGCGGCAGCATGAGCTGCAGCTGCAAGGATGCCAATGTGCATGCTATCAGCAGAAAGTACTGACGATGGCAATGTTGATGTCTGTTGACGATTAGCACGCCTTACACCAACTCGCAATTGTGACTTCTCATCCCTTGAAACAATTGAAGCATCACATTTAGTATTAAGGCATGTAAAAACATGGATAGTTAGAAGAATTTTACGGATTTTCATGACAGATTGTGGCAACTTGACAAAAATGAAGCCAACAACAGAACTTACCTGATAAAAAGAACAGAATCACCGGCTCTAAGCCTTTTTGAGCCAACAAACAAACCTGCTTTTTATATTTGGATATGGTTGAATACCACTAGAATGATCTCCCAAGCTATTCTACTTCTTTCTCTAGAGAAATGTATAAGTGTTTCAACAATCATCAAGTGTGAAAATTCAATAATTTAATACCAAAAACACCATTACAAATCAAGGTTTAATTATCAAAAATCCAGCAAAGAGGAAACAAGATAAAGGAAGAAGAATTTTGGTTCAAAACATTTATCGAACACTTGGCGGGCATAAGCGCGAAACGACAAATTCGACACCAATTCCTTATCAATTCGTCAACCACAACCTACAACAACAACAAATAAAAACACAAAGAAAGATAATTAAACTGAAATCGAATCAAAAAGAAGCTAATCACGACAAATTTTTGACGCGGGATGGTGAAGTGTGGGGCATTTGTTTGCGGTATGGTATAGCAGATTATGGCCATGGCGTCTATGGTGCGGATGTCAAGGGAACAAGCGAGGCAACGCCCTACCTGGCCGGATGCTGGCTCCGCCTATGGTTATGACCTTTATTCGGTATGCCAATTGGGCATTCAAAGATGGATCAGAGTTGAGCTAACTGACAAGCGGAGGCATTAAGTGATAAGCAGGCTTACGAAACAGCTACTTGAGGCATGTTTCAAACCATGCGGGAGAAAGACTAGAAAGGTTGGAGGTTTTCATTTTTTGTAACTGTTGGTCAGGTTGAGGACAACTATCGCTTGTAAGCTAAACTCAGCAAGCTGTGTGACAAATTGACATGGCGAGCTAATTCAATGAGAAAGATTTATCAAATAAACAAAATGTCCTATCGATTAGAAATTCATATTTTATTGATTGTATGAAAAAGCAGGTAAATGATCATGCTAGTTGTAATTACTTTAAAAAAGGTTCACTAGAACTTACTTTAAGTATTAAGTGTCCTCTTATCCGCTGCATGAGCGGGAGGCACTCTACTTTTATTAGTATCAAAATTAGGAGGGATTCGAATAAAGTGTAAACAATCTGTAGTCGGACGTGATTGGGTAGTGTAAATATAAGCACTCAGCCTATAAACTCGGTCATCCTGTGACACCCCAAATAATTCGATAATTAAATAATTATGGTTTTTAATTATTAATTTAATTGAGAATATAATTTATTAATATATTGGATTTATTGGGATTAATTATGGAATAAAGAATGGAATTATTGGTGGTGTGATGAATAAAGTGAGGGTGTGAGGAGTAAAAGACTCTACTCACATTATTTAATTTATTTTATTATGTTAGAATAATAGAAGGAATAAAAGAAGGAAAAGAGGAAAAAGAGAGTTATTTGGGAAATATTCATCATACGTACAATTGAGAAGAGGAAAAGGAAGGAGGAAAACCGGAAGTATCAGAATTCGAAGAACCCACAAGGTAAGGGGTGATTTTGATTAGTTAATGCATATTATCGGTTTAGATATTCAATGGTATGATCATAGTATGTTAGGGAATCCCGGTTTAGAATGTTAGGGTTCCGTAGAATTATCCCTATTGTGTCGGATTATAGATTGAAAACAATTAGAGTGTTAGTTGATGAATAGGAATGATGGAATATTGTGGTTTGATGTTATAATGGTGCAAAATATATGTATTTTGGTGTTTCTCACATAGCAATTCGTATGGGTATGTTTGAGTTTGGTGGAGAATGAATGAATGCTGTCAAAAGTGCAGAATTTGGCTCTGCAACACGTAGGAACCGGTTCCCAGTGGGTAGGAACCGGGTTCCACTTTGAAAAATTTGTAAAAACTTGAAAAATACACTCAGGAACCGGTTCTGGTATATGTCGGAACCGGGTTCCCATACATTTTTCCAGAAACGTGAATTTTTGAACTCAGGAACCGGGTTGTACATAGGCAGGAACCGGGTTCTGCAGCAACTTTTTGAAAAATATCAAACTTTGAAAATTCATAACTTTCAAACCGTAAGTCCGTTTTGAGCGCCGTTTTGGACGTTATTTCCTAAATTTAATGCTCTATTTTATAAAATGAAAAGATTTTCTAAAACTTGAAATTATTTTGAAAATGAGTCGAATTCCGAATTAGGTGATTATCGACTGACGCACATGGGTGTGTGTGTGTGATAGTGAAACTGTGATGAATGGATGTATTCGTATTGTGTGGATGAAAAGCATGGTTATGTTGTTAATGATGGTGTGCATGATCGTTGAGATATCATGTTTTTGGGTTTTGATTCGGTTTATGATAATTGGTGTATTCATGATTGTATTGATATCATGTGTTTTGGTTGGTGTTGTTTATGCCTGATAGCTGTTGATCTTAGTTGTTGTTGTTGTGATATATACTGGTGATAGTCTTACCAATTGAAGGGTAAGTGTTTGGCATATTTATGCTTTGTGACGAATTATTTCATGATAGGTGATTATATCATGTTGTGGTTGATGAAGGTTTATGATGTCTGATGTGGTCATAACCTGTGTTGAATGTTGCATGCTAGTGATGTGCGTGCATATGCATTGTTTTGGTGAAGTTAATTCCCATTGTGTGGAATTTGACTTGGATTGCCGATAACCGATACCCGAGTGAGGATGGGTGGTTAGGCTGGATTCGTGTCCGGGTGTTTATGGACGAATTGATGGTTACTATATCCAGTTGATGATGGATCAGTGTTGGGTGACTTGGTCACGTGTTGGTACCACATGCATTGTGTCTGCATTTGTATTTGCATGGGATTGTAACATGTTAGGATGTCTTCCAGTGTTGTAATTCTTTTGTTGTCTATTGATTATGCATAATGACTTGTATGATTGTGATTGTGTGTTGAATTTGAATTCGTGTTAAATGGGTGAAATAATATGCTTGTGATATATTGTTGATTGAGAAGCTTATAATATGTTTTAATTATGAGAAGTCTCACCCTTACTTTAATAATTTCATATTAAAGTTAGCAGCTGAGGAGTTGGTGAGGATGGCTCTAGAGCTTGTCTTTTAAGTCCGCGTGTCAGTGTCATGCTCTGATTAGGTTGTAACACTGGGGAACGTTTAGTTGAGGATTTAGTTTTATTCAATTGTTTCTTTGGATCTCCTTGAGAATATTTATGGTTTAATCATTTATGTTTTTGGTATTTTCCGCTGTGTAAGACATGGTCTTAAACTGATTGAATTAGTTGGAATAATGATCCTCAGTGTAGCATGGCTACTGTTTAATTGAAGTTTTATTTATTAAATAATTGTGGCATCCCTTGATTTCCGTGTTAACTCTGATGGAATGTGACTTAAATCATTGATATAATTAATATTATTCGGGGTATTTTAGAAGGGGTGTTACACACCCTAGCTAAAGCATTGTGTCTACTCATCCAAACAGCTCTGATCCCACAAAAAATCAGTGCACATTATGCTAAAAAGAAACCGAGGTATCTCAGATCAGGAGTCATGGAAGACAAGTTAACACAAAGTCAGATAGATTATAAATTTATTACTACTTAATAATATTGTATAAGACGAGCTAATGTCTCTACCGTTTTGTAAAATATGTTACTTACATCTACTAAAAGAAATAAAGGTGTCGTCCTTCTCCCCTGTGTGGGCAAAAAGGTATCTTGTAAAAACATAGACTGTTGTAAAGCTCAATTAGGATGTAACAGGCTCACTGCCTAGGAACTCACCTTTGGTGACCTAGTTCAAGTACAACCCGACTTTAAGCCAAAAATTAGGACTCACTGTCTCGGATTTCACTTCAAAGTGAACCGACTCAGACATAGTCCGGTGTTTCACCACTACTAAGGACTCATTGCCTTGGATTTCACTTCAAAGTGAATCAGCTCAGGCATAGTTTTTGGTTTCCACACAACTTGAGCTCACTACCTCGGATTAGTAACCCGACTCAAGCATAGTCTGAGGTTTCCTCACAATTAGGATTCACTGCCTCGGATTAGTAACTCGACCCAGGCATAATCTGGCGTTTTTCCACTACTAGGGCTCACTGCCTCAGATTTCACTTCAAAGTGAACTGGCTCGGGCATAGTCCAGAGTTTCTCCGCAACTAAGGATCACTGCGTCTGATTAGTAACCTGACTCAGGCATAGTCCGACGTTTTGCCACAACTAAGGCTGATTGCCTTGAACTCGAAAACACAAGCTCGCCCAGGCATAGCCCGGCTTTACGCCTCATACTGAACAATGCTTTAAATCATAAGATACCTTATCCTCGTTCGACTTAAATGGTCGTCTTAGGGGGCTCGGGGGCTTGCTTACAAATAAGCTAGAATTTATAAAATTGGCGAAGAATCTTGATGCATACAAGGTTTAATGTTTTCCCTCATAAAATAAAGTCATCATGGTCTTTACAGAGCCACTCGACTAGGGGGCTACCATACATCTAGAAATCTTTCCATGCATGAAATGGCAAAACAAAACAGAAATCGGAAAGTAAAGTTGCTATGGTGAATAAAAATTAAACTTCACAAAAATGTTTAAAGCAACAAAAGAGTACGATTAAAGCAGTCAAGGCCCAAAGGGCAATTTCCAGCAAGCGTGTTTAAAAATTATTACTAAATGCATGCACTAAAAAGGGTAACTAAACGAGAAAAATATCCAAGAAAATCACTTGGTCATCTCGGACGATACTCAGTTCACAACGACCAGGGGATCGTCACCATCATCAATGACCTCCGTAAATCCTACACGACTATTTAAAATTTAGAACTTCCTCGGTTCAAATCTCCCAGGCGAAGAACCATAGTCGAATTCTTCCAGAACCTACCTAAGGGTATTCTCGAAGGCTTTAAACCCTGGTTCAAATCTTAAAAGATGCCTAAAAGGAATTTATATATGAACCAAAGATAATACCACCGAGTGTTCAAAGATATGCCTAGTTTATATAAACCGGAGACTCAGGGCTAGTACCCAAAACAATAATACATCTACATTAAAGAATTCAGCTAAGCGCTTAAAGAATATTAGACGGCCTCTACAAGCCGATACAGAGCTCTACACCTCGGTTCTAAATTGAGTCGTCTCAGATGTAATTTTGCGGGCTGTCTAAACTAGAAGTGTTGGGCAATGCCTCAAGAACGAAAATTTGCTTAAAAAACATTTTTTATGTCTCATAACAAATACTCGAAACGTTCTCAGTGTATCCCTGTAGGGGGCTCTAAAAACTTTAAATTAATTAAAACCTTCGACTTTTTTTCGCAAACTCGCTCAAAGACATCTTTCTGCATCAGTTAAACACTCGCCTCACAAGGGTCGAGTAATAAGAACACCCCTTTAGAGGTATGATGAGTCTTAAAAACTCCAGGAAATTATGATGAAAAATAGACATGTAAATCGCTGGGGGCTTTTTATAATGCCCGACACTATATGATTGGTCACGTACAACCCGTATAAGAAAATACTCCTCATCAAAAAGAGCTGAGTACTTGACCGGAGTGGAATCAGGGATCAAAGCCTAACTGATCAAATACCACCTCCGAATGAACTGAACCATTAAAATGGACGAGTACCATAAAGTCCTCGACTATGATTACGTACTAAAAACAGAAAATGGTAACCGCCATGTTCAAATAAAATTCACGAGAGGCTTGGTGACATACAAGAATATCTTAAAACTGTGTTATGTCAAAAGTAAAAACTTGACATACCCATTTAGGGTTCATTATCTCAGAACGATGCACTAAAAGACGAAACGCCCGACCTCAAATAGTTTTTTGAGCTCTGGATGTAAAGCATGCACTACATCCCATATTTCTCTAGATGGATTAACTCGGGGGTGTGAGTGCCATGTGTGCCGAGCTGTAACTAGATATTGGAAGTCTGGCTCGGGACAAAGATTCGTGCTTCTGTTAAATCAACCATAAGGCTTCAAGTCTAGAAGCCATATGCTCGGGGGGCTTATGTCGTGCATAAATTCTATTGTCCGAGCTACTAAGGTTAGGAAAGAGATATGAGTAGCCGGACAAGTAATGCAAAGGTATTCTTGCAGGGCATATACCCCGGATCATCAAGCCTAGTTGTACAGGTCGGGCTGTGTCTGCCTAGCTTTGAAGGTCAGGCTGTTACTGCCTAGGTGTGTCATGCCGAGCTGTATAGGTCAGGTGTATCTTTCTAGCTGTGTAGGTCGGGATGTGTCTGCCTAGCTGTGCAGGTCGGGCTACGCTTGCCGAGTTGAGCTAGGACAGGTTGGTTACATAACTCAATGGATAGCAGTTACAGACGTTACAAACCATTATGAACGTTTATGAATGTTACATTATTTATGAGGACGTTACAGATGTTACAAAGTGGTTTTAATAACCATTAGACCAAGGACTTGCCTATATAAGGAGTCCTTTTGAATGAACTGGAGGGCAGTCTCGATCTCTAGACCTCTCACTCATTACTCTATGCACTATACCTAAGGGCTCCCGACTGAGGGGTAAGTTAGATCTATCACTTGGAGGCCAAGTCACCTCACTTGACCCTCGGAATCCCTTAAAATCGTACATATAATTTTTTTAGCAAGAACAATAGTCTAAATGATTACAATTATAAAACAAAATAAACTACTTTGAAAAAAAAATTATATATTTTAATATGTGAGAAATTATAAATATTATTATTTATCTTTAGTTTACTATTTGGTAGTATATTCATTTTTAAAATATTCATTTTTTTTATGATTTTAATGAAACCATAATTCTACTTTTAGTGTTTAGAAATTTAGACATGTGTATTTTGAAAATTGGAATTTATGAGAATAGAGATAGTTGAAATAATAATTGTCCTCTGTTAGATTATCTATTATAAATCTATAAAAACAGAAGTACCTGGAAAATACCACTGTACCCCAGCTTAAAAAACTCCTATTTGGTCTATTCATTAAGGGTATAATTGTGAACTCAAAAATTGCTGGCACCACATTGATTTGGGTCTGATGTGGCACTCCCACAATTTTTCACCAATTTTTCATTTATTTTTTTTTCCAATTAATCCCAGCCCATCCCTTAATATTAAATAAATTCTCTTTATAATTATACTTTTTAACATAGAAAACAGAAGCTTTCACGCATGGGGAATACCAATTCATTATCCCTTGCCATCATGCTATGCCTCTCTTCCTCTTCCCCATGCCAATTTATTTTCTATATCAGAATTCAAATTCTAATGGAACCCCAAAGGTTTTTCTGTTCCATCTGTGAACTTATGTATATCCTCCTCTGTTTAACACCTTCCAACCTTTTCCATTCACGCGTTCCATTGATACACACGTCCATTAATTTTTCGTTCACGCAGGGATCTCTCAGCTGTTACAAAGCGCTGCGTGACTATGGCAAGGCCAATCGAGAATATCAGTAGCATCGACGACTCAAAGGATTTGTGGAAGGTTGCTGTTAGGTGTAAGCATCTGTGGTCTGTGACCAGTTCTCAGAATAGAGAGCACTTGGAGCTTATTCTGTTTGATTCAAAGGTATAATACAATGTAAACTTCTCTGCTTTTCCATTATGGTTTTGTTGTAACAATACTGCTATATATACTTATTTCAATATGTTTGTACTTTCACAGTTGGATATGATTCAAGCAATTGTGCCAACTTATTTGGTATCAAAATTCAAGTCACATCTTGAACTTGGATGTTCCTACGTAATGCAGAATTTCAAAGTTTCCAGCAATGATTTCTCCTTCAAGTCTACTGATCATAAGTTCAAATTGATTTTCTGTGGTTCAACTTCCGTCAAGAAGGTCCCACTTGCAGACATACCTGTAAACCACCTCAACTTAATCGGAATAGATGCTATTGTTGATGGTAAATACAGGACGAATGTTTTGTATGGTGAGTTACATTTTTACTGTTATAATAAAACGCATTGCATTGTGGCCTGTCCGTTAAACATGACTGTCTGTGGTGAACTTTTGTGCAGATGTCATTGGTGGGGTCACTGAAATATCCCAAGCCCAGATAATTCCTGATAGCAACAAAAGCAAGGTTGTGTTTTCATTAACTGATCTGAGGTAGGTGTGGTTTCATATTGTTTATTAACATTCATGGTGATAAGTATAAAAGTTTAACATATTCATGTTGTTTGTTTTGTAATTCCTGTCAACCAGCAAACATCATGTGCAATGTACTCTTTGGGGTAAATTAGCTGTGCAACTGAATGAGTATTATACCACTCATAAGGCTGATGGTAGTATTGTTCTCCTACTTTTGAATGCAAGGATCAAGGAACCTCAAGGTATGCTATGTGACTATTTATTATTATATCCAATTTTAAGTGTTGTCGTTTATAAGTATGTGAATTTTCAGGAAATTATCCTTTAAATGTATCAAATGCTTGGAACGGCACAAAACTGCTCATCAATGATTTCACTATTCAGGAGGTTAAAAACCTTAAAGATAAGTAAGTGATTTTATGATGAAGTTATGAATTAGCAGCCTATCATTACTAACAGCCTATTTTCTGACTGATCTGTGTACATCAGACTTAACAATGATTTGCCGACGCTCTCATCCTCTAGCATGCAAATGGAAACGACAAATAGCTCTGTTTTCTCTGAATTGGATAAATTTTTATGGAAGGCTGAAGTGTTAAGTCTATCTGATATTGCGTATCTGCAGAATGTTAGTTGCTCTTTAATACGTTACTGTCTGAGATTGTTTAATTACACAGCCTGTGTTCTAATCCATATTTTGAGAACTGGTCCCATCTTTCTGTTTCAGGAAACTACATGTGTGACTGTTGCGACACTGGAGAAGTTTGAGTGTGGGCAGTCTGGATGGTATTATGATGGATGTAGTGAATGTACCAAAAGTGTGACTTTGAAGGATGGAAAATTCACGTGTTATTCCAAACACATCAGCCCTGAGCCAGTCCCCAGGTAACTTCTGTGTATTACCTATCAGTCATTTTCATCGTATAACCAAACGCTTCATTACTGACGATTTGTTATGTTGATCACACGTGGTACAGATTTAAGCTTGAAGTTCTTGCCTCCGATGGAAAGTTAAAGTACAAGTTCGTATTTTGGGATGTAGATTGTGTAAAGTTGATTGGGAAGTCCGCCCTTCAGATGAAGTTGGATTTGATACAGGTATTTGATTAAGGTATTTTCCATTTGGCTAATATGAAATTTAGTTTATTACCACGTAAATAACATATATTGTGTGGATCTTTTAGACCGGAGATTTTGATCCCCTTGAATTCCCTTACGAACTCGATGTGATGCTGAAGAAGGAGTTGGCTATAAGAGCGGTGTTTCAACCAAACAAGGCCAGTCTTTCTGTAATTGGATTTAAGGCAGATGAAGTGCTACGTACAAGAATAAAGGAGAGATTCAAGTGTGAAGAGGTACCTGTTGTACTGCTGTTTTACTGTTGTTATAATCAGTATCATGTGCATTGCATTTTTTTAACAAATGTTTTAAAATTGCAGCACACTTCAAAGATTGTCGTCTCAACAGATGACACTCGTGATGATATGCATACAGCATCGGTATAAGCTTGAATCTGAACCACCTATTACTCTTGCCATCATGTCTTGAACAGATGTGTAATGTTTATGTTTTGCGTTTTTTAACTTGCAGTGTACTCCGACCATGTCCACCTCAGAAAAACAGACTCATGATGATCCACATACAGTTTCAGTGTGTTTGTTTTTGCCTTTCAATATTAACAAATTATCCTATTAAACAATGACTTACTTCCTTTTTTTATGCTACTGATTTTGTAATGACTCTTTAATGGCAGGAACCGTTATCAATCACTGCAGATTATGACCCTTCAGTTGCCAACTCATCACTTACTCCTTCAAAAAGAGCTGTTCCAGAGACGGTTGAGGATCTCGACAGTGCCCAACTATCATCCACCAAAATAATAAGGGACATCAAGCTGGAGAAATGATGCAGTCAATTATCGTCGATGATATATTTTTACTTTACGCTGTTTTGGACAACATTGCACACCTTATTTTGTTTGATGTAATTGAATAATTCTGTTTTATCTATGTTTATTGTGGTTTAGGATGATATGATTTGTCATTCTTGCTTTTTGTATGATCCTTTCGACATTGTAAAAACTGAATTATCTGATGTTAGTAATTTACGCTGCAAAAAACGACATGATGTTGGTGATGACTTACTTCGTTAAATATAATGAATTTATTGTCTTTTCTTTTGTAAAATCAGTGGCCTTCTATGTATGATTTATGCTGCAAAAACTGATATGGTGTTGGTAATTCCTTATTTTACTTAATATAATGAATTTATTCCGTTTTCTTTTGGAAAATGAGTGGCCAGCTAATTATCCAACGAAGTATTTTTGATTTCATTATGCCCACAGCCTTTTTCTTTTTTCATTTACATGTTTGCAAAACTTTGATAAACATTATCACACCGAATAACGGCAGAGTTTTTGGTTACCTTATCACCATCGCCTTTTCTTTTTTCATTTACAAGTTTGGATAACTTTCAAAAGCATTATCACAGCTAATTATTTGTTTTACCTTACACAATTGTTATATATTTTTCCTCCGTAAGTCTAATACCATCCAAATATAATCCCACAATTTGCCATTTCAAAATTGTTCTTAATGACGGATGTATATTTCTTATGAATTGAATTTTGATATAACTTTATTCATGTGTTTAGGTTCGCTGTAAATTACATTGTCATCTAATTTGTTGAGTTGTTAGCTTAGTCTATGCCTAATACATCAGAAGTATATCAGCCTACTGTACATAAATCTACAAAACTGATACATTCATAACAAATTATACATAGCATCAATCCATGACACTTGATTAATTAAAATTGTTATCGGAATTTACAAAACGGATATATCTGCATATCATAAACGCAAAATATGAAGCTAACTTGGTAACATGCCATTTAAAAAAGTTATAAAGAGATTGTGCATTGACCCGTAGGTTAACAATATCAAAGTAGTTCACAAATAACAAACAAAAATGGGCATCAAACTGAATTTTCCATCAAATATGCACGCAGTTCCGCCCATACAAAAATAATCCCTCCTTTGTGCCATGATGCTTCCCCTCATATCATATCAGCACCTCCTTTCAATGCTGCCCTCCCACTACTTGGACCAATATACGTTCCACAGGAGGATGCTCTACACTAAATAGGATAACGTCGCCTTCCGACAGGTCTTTCTCCTTAGCAAATGTGAACCAGCCTTTTGACAGAAACTTCTCATTCACTTTCTCCCTGCTTTTAAAAACACATGGGTATGTAATACCCGATTCTATGTCGTGAAGATCAATACATGATCTTGGTTCCTGGAAGATTTCCCTGATGACTGCTGCTGGAAAGTGCTGCAACATTATAAATTTATTAGCTATGTCTATTCATTCTACATTACACATCCAAATGGCAGTGAAAGCAAACAGTGCAAGAGCTTACAAGAACTTGAGTTTTTATGCTGCTGCTGCTCTTAACAACTTTATTCCATTTGCATACACGTTTCTCTTGCACGGCAGCAGGTTGTACAATGTCAGCACCATCAGGAGTGTTGTTCTCCTCGCTGCATCAACAGACACGATTATTTAATAGCCTAATTTGCAAAATTAATTATTCAAATGTATGTATATAACCTAAAACCCCTTGCCTGTCCAAAACATCGCCCGCTGTTTCCATTGCTTCATCAGTGGAATTCTGTTCATGCTCTTGTGATCCCTCAACAAGCCATCCCTCCTCTCTGGCTATTTCAAAGTACTTATCCACAGATAGACAGCTTCTCACCTTTCCCGTTCTCAGTTCGTATGATTCCTCTCTTTCGACATACTCATAGTATTTCTCGATAAGTTCAGCACGTGTCAGTTTTACGCAACTCCTGCTACTTAATCAAAGAAACAACCAAACATCATGCAATAAGTTTTTTATTTTATTTTACCATCAATATGAAAATACACTCATTCGTTTTACTCTGTTTTACCTTGAAGAACTTTCAGCTTCTTCTTTCCGCCTCTTAGCCTCTTCATGCAACTTTCTCCATTCTGCTGCTCTGTCCTGTCCCGCTTATCCTTTGATTGCTTCCAAACATTTTCGATAGCCAGATTTTTCCATTTGGGATTAGGAGTTGTGGTTGTGTGACTTCTACCAACGAATCCCCTGCATATAAATTCATTCATCACCATCATGCACACGGACATGTTTGTATGAACCCTAAATGTTCTCATTCCAACTGATGAAACATGTGTGTCAAAACGGAAGAACTTACCCACGGGAACACCAACGTAAGTACTCACTCTTCATCGTATTTGTTGGCCGGCGATGTATGGAACAAAATGCTATTTCAGAGGTGTACCTTCGCTTTCTGGAGCAAAACCCTGTTTCAGAGGTGAACCGTTTTCTTGGAGTGTTGTTTCTGATGGAAAACCGAAGAGACAGGGAGATGGAGTAAAACTGACGTTAAACAATAACTATTGTTGGCCCAACAAGTAAGCATTAGTTACATATATCACTATACATGACATGTAGAATACAAACAGACTCTGATCATTCCATTTTAATATCCCTTAGAAAATGTATATTTTTGGAAGTACTTTTAATTTTTCATTGTACTGTCAAACCATGGTTGCATGTCTATTATCTAAAAATGGTATGATGATAGTATATTATACAATAAGAATAACCTTTGGTTTCCAATGCCAATTTTGAGTTTCCAACATAATAGTATTTAATGTCATATGGTATTGATGTCACATTAACCTTTTTAACCTCTACCAATAAATGTTAGGCTTTGGTATCATATACTGTAATGATGAAACACAATTAATGTTATATAGGAACTTCACTGATGCAATGCACTGTACAATGTTCAAATAGAATATCTTAGTATACTAAAAAATTATTGTACAAATTTTCTGAACTGTAAAACCAAACAATCCCATATAGGTCTGTTATTCTTACATTCATAACGTTATACTTATGAAAAGTTGTATGTTATCAACCATATAATCTGTCAACTATGAACAACCATTTTGGAGATAGGAAATACTCTGCATCACTCGCAAGACAAAAGAGAAAGCATGTTCTTGATGAAAGAAGATTTAAGAAGAATAGAGTCAATGGAAATACAACTGAGCACAACGATGACGTAAGTAATTCAAGTTATGTAAGCAAACATCATACAAGAAAGCCACTCTCTGATATCAGTTCTGTTTTTGTCAATGGGCATGGAAATGTCTCTGCACGAACAGAGTGCGTAATGCTTAATTCACAACAGAGGAAATGCAGTGTTGGTTTTAACCAGTGCACAACCCCAACACCTGCATCTTCCCCAAGCTTCTCATGCATTTCTACTGATACAATTTCTACCAGACAAAATTCTGCTTCAGCACGTCAAAGAAGGAGGTCAATAATGAAGCGTAAGAGTCCCCAAACCAAGTGCCATCGTGCTCATCTGCATTCCCCTTTACCGTTTGATGCTAACACACCTCTGAGTGGCGTTACCTCCTCATCAAGTATTAAATGCAAAAATAATTCATATGGACTACCGACTTCGTATGCATCTTCATCCAACAAACATCTTGATCCAACTCTAATTCGTTCAACGACTGCGAATCTGTTGAAAACCTTTTCAAGTGTCACAGAAACGACATCAACTTCCCTTCATACCAATCTGTTCAGAAGTGCTGACTCAGTGAACCCAGGTCAACAATCAGTTGCACACTATTCAACCGATGAATCTTTAACCGATAGTTCGTGTGAATTCATAAATGAAGTTCCGGATTATGATTCAAGTTCAAGTTTGGACAACGACGAGTCTCATTCTGCAAATGTCCCAACAATTGATTGCACAAATGCTGGTATGTATTGCTGGAATTATTCTTAATAGCGAACCATAACTTAAATTCACTGTCATGCAGTTTGGCGTCTATGAATATACTGATGTGTATAACATATATGATGTTTCGTTCTATCTGATAAATACAGCATATTCAGATATTGGTGATCCTTGCATAGAATGCACTCACTGTGGAGCACAAATGTGGTATCAGGAGAAAACTGACAAGAGAAAACATAGTGCAGTGCCTAAGTTCCAATTATGCTGTGGAAAGGGTAAAGTTGTGTTGCCACTTTTGAGAACACCACCACCGTTTCTTAAACATCTTCTCTCGAATGAAGACGATGTACTATGTAGAAATTATCAGCAGAATTGCAGACTGTACAACATAATGTTTGCATTTACGTCTCCTGGAATGAAAATTGACAACAGATTCAATACTGGAAATGGACCACCTAACATGAGAATTCAAGGGCAGACTTGCCATAGAATTGGTAGCATGATGCCTCTAGATGGCGAAAAACCGAAATTTGCTCAGCTTTATATATACGACACTGACAATGAGATTCATCATAGGATGCAAGGAATGGGGTAATGTTTTTTAAGCCAACTGAGATCCCTACTTTATATTACCTTTGTTATTATCGCGCATGACATATGTCTAATTTTTTAATGCAGCAACAACCAGAATATTATTGAAGAGACTGTTAGCCGAATACAGCACATGCTTGATGAATTCAACACACATGCTAAATCTTTTAGAATGGCAGCAGCTAGACTAAAGGATTGTCCTGTACCTGACCTCAAGTTGAAGTTAATATCCGATAGATTAAAGGACGGAAGAATTTACAACCAACCCACTGTGTCTGAGGTTGCAGCCCTCATTGTTGGTGATGTTGATACAGGATCAAAAAGGGATATTATCCTTGAAAGACAAAACGGCAGACTAAAACGAATAAGTGAGTTTCATCCGAGCTATCTTGCATTACAATATCCACTTCTGTTTCCCTACGGGGAAGATGGATTTAGACTTGGTGTTCTACACAGAGAAACAGGACCCAAAAAAAAAGGAAAGATGAACAAACTTACTATTAGAGAATGGCTTGCTTTTCGCATTCAAACCAGACAACGTGAAGCACACACACTGCTCAGGTCAAGGAGACTGTTCCAGCAATTTTTGGTTGATGGATTCACTATGATGGAGTCACAGCGACTCAATTATATACGTAAGCATCAAAAAAAATTACGAGTATCCAAATACTCTAATTTGTCAGGAGTACACCAACAATCTTCAAATGAAGGAGCCCACCAAGGCAAAAGAGTGGTGTTGCCAACATACGTTGAAGTCGATACATGGAACAATTATACTTTGATGGAATGGAAATTTGTTGTCAAATTGGATTTCCCGATCTATTCATTACCTTTACCTGCAATCCATGTTGGCCAGAGATTCAAAGGTTACTTAACAACATGAATTTACAACCTCAAGATCGTCCTGATATAATCTCAAGGGTTTTAAAATGAAGTTTGACAATTGTGTGATGTAACAAAGAAGCATGTTTTGGGCAGAGTTGTTGCATGTGAGCCACATGAAATTAAATATTTAATACTCAATTGTTCCTTACTATATACCAATGATTTTAAATTAATATTTTACTGTTTTTAATTTCTTCCAGATATATACACCATTGAGTTCCAAAAGAGAGGTTTGCCCCATGCACACATTTTACTTTTCATGCATCAGCAGAACAAGTTTCCCACTCCCGATGACATGAACAACATTATTTCAGCAGAAATACCGGCAGAAACCGATGATAAGCAATTAAATCATTTGGTAAAGACACATATGATTCATGGTCCATGTGGTTTGGCTAACAGATCTTCCCCTTGCATGAAAAATGGTAAATGCTCTAAATTCTTTCCCAAAAATTGGCAGCCTCAAACCATTGTCGATCAGGATGGGTACCCCGTCTATAGGAGAAGGGTTACTGGCATTACTGTTCTGAAAAAGAATATTGTTCTTGATAATAGGTATGTAGTTCCATATAATGCATATCTTCTAAAGAAATATCAGGCGCACATTAATATGGAATGGTGTAACCAAGGTACTTCTGTCAAGTACTTATTCAAGTATATTAACAAAGGTTACGATAGAATAACTGCAGCGGTTGTTCGGACCGAATCGGACAGAAGTTCATTTGGTACAGATGTTGATGAAATCAAACAGTACCTTGATTGCAGGTACATTTCCCCGAGTGAGGCGTGTTGGAGGATTTTTTCATATCCTATCCATGGTAGATCTCCTTCTGTCGAAAGGCTGTATTTTCATCGGAGGCGAAAATCCGTTTACACGACTATGATTTCATAGACAATGTTCTTGAAAACCAACGTAAAGGAATCAATGTTTACACTTGGATGGAGTCAAACAAAAATACGAAGATGCGAAGAGTTTGACATACACCGCCTTTCTTTCGAAGTTCGTTTATGATAAAAGGTACCGTTTATGGAGACCTCGAAAAAGAGGTCGTACAATTGGCCGCTTAATTTGGGTTCCTCCAAGCAGTGGTGAGCTCTATTACCTTAGAATGATGCTGACAGTTGTCAAGGGACCGACTTGCTATGACGATATAAAAAACGTTGGTGGAGTAGTCCGCGACAGTTTTAGAGATGCATGCTTTGAGATGGGATTTCTTAACGATGACAAAGAATATGTTGCAGCCATAAATGAGGCCAAAGATTGGGGTTCGGGTAATTTTTTGAGGAAGTTATTTGTCACGATGCTGTTGTCCGGTACTGTTAATCGACCGCGACATGTTTGGCAACAGACTTGGAAGTTGCTATCTGACGGTATTCTTCATCAACAGAGAATTGTCACTGGAATAAGAGGTACAATTAATAAATACTTATATAGTTCTGTTAAATTTCATACAATTTCAAACCATATGAAACTATTATAATCAGCTTTTCTTCTTATAATACCTTTTATACTACTTTGGATGCAATCATTACAATCCTTTTATACTTCCATATAGCCGTTACATGTCATACAATTTCAAACCATACTTAAGTCTTGTGACAGGTTCTCATTGTCGTAATGTAATTTCAACTGATATAGGTAGAGCCTTAACTTAAGAATTTCAATGGCTCTCAAACTGCTTCTGCCATAAAATATTTAGACAGTTCTGCCCATATAGATAAATTCCTAATCTTATGCCATAATGCTTCACATCATTCCCAGTAAACATGTCCTTACAATTCTGCCCTTTCAAATTATCATAAGTTCCAGTAACCATGTAATTTCAATGCTGCTACTTGATCAGTAACACAAATCTGTCATGCAATCGTAATGTAATTTCAACTGATATAGATAGAGCCTTAACTTAAGAATTTCAATGGCTCTCAAACTGCTTCTGCCATAAAATATTTAGACAGTTCTGCCCATATAGATAAATTCCTAATCTTATGCCATAATGCTTCACATCATTCCCAGTAAACATGTCCTTACAGTTCTGCCCTTTCAAATAATCATAAGTTCCAGTAACCATGTCATTTCAATGCTGCTACTTGATCAGTAACACAAATATGTCATGCAATCGGATATTATTCACTGCCAACACAAGTTCTGTCACTTATCTTTTACGTTCAACCAACTTTTCTCATACCTACTGATAAAAACGGTAACATTTTTAATGTACCCGAATGACTGATGTTGTTGTATTATACTGAATTTTACCATGATACTGCCATTTTAAGGTTAACGATCCTTTTGTATGTCTATCTTCATCAACAGTGTGATTTCTATTGTACATAAAAGTTATATCTTATTTTGGTTTGTATTTGTGTTGGAAGACATGCAATTGTCAACTGCAGAACTGACAAACCTCACATTAATTGAGATTGAGAATATGATGCAATCAAATAGAAGAAGCTTGCGTGAATTCAAAGATATGCCGTTTCCAGAACTGTATACAATGCGACATGTCGGCAATAGACTGATTTTTGATGAACGTGATTACGATGCTGATTTAGAGCGACAAAACTTCCAGACTCTATTTACGTCTCTAACAGGTATTTCCTCATTATTCAAATCATCGACGCTTTCATTAAACTACAGTTGTATTGATTCTTTTCATTTGAAATTCAAGATGAGCAACGTGCAATCTTTGATACCATAATGGACGCCGTCAAGAAACAAAACGGAGGGGTGTTTTTTTTAAATGGATACGGCGGAACCGGTAAAACGTTTATGTGGAGGACATTATCAAGTGCACTTCGTTCAGATAAAAAAATTGTTCTGGCTGTTGCTTCAAGTGGCATAGCTTCCTTATTATTGCCAGGTGGTAGAACAGCCCATTCGAAGTTCAAAATTCCCATTCCAACGCTTGACAACTCTACATGCAATGTTGACAAAGACTCTGAGCATTCACGGTTATTCGAAGCTACTGATGTCATAATATGGGACGAAGCACCCATGGCACATAAGAATTGTTTTGAGGCCTTGGATAAGACCCTTAAGGATGTCATGAGCGATAAGGGTTTTGCAAATACAATTTTTGGTGGTAAGGTAGTTATATTTGGAGGAGATTTTAATACTTCCATTGTTCCAAGAGCAGTGCTCGATATTGTTCATGCTTCCATTTGTTCTTCTTATGTGTGGGACTATTGCGAAGTCTTAACACTAACCAAAAACATGAGACTAAAGAATGGGAGGGACGGTACAACTTCTGATGAACTTGCAGAATTCTCTAAATGGATATTAGATGTTGGCGACGGAAAAATATGTGAACCTAACGATGGATTAGCCGATATAGAAATTCCTCCGGATTTGTTAATTTCCAATTTTGAAGATCCAATAAGAGCTATAGTTGAAAGCACATACCCAGATTTGCTTCCCGACTTTCAAAATGTAGAGTTTCTACAAGGAAGAGCAATACTTGCTTCAACCATTGAAGTTGTTGATAAAATTAATGATTACGTGTTAGACATGATACCAGGTAAACGATTTTTTCTTTTGATGTTTATTTCCGTGTACATGTTTCGTTATTGTATTATTCTTCATAAACATTTTGGATTGATTCGCGTTTTCCCATTTATTAGGCGAGGACAAAGAGTATTTGAGTTTTGATTCGATCGATAGAACTGATACAAGTTACACCGAAGCCTACGAATGTCTTACTACAGAATTTCTTAGTAGGCTTAGGACTTCAGGTGTCCCAAATCACAAACTCAGATTAAAGGTTGGTACACCAATAATGCTTATGAGGAATTTGGACCAAAACGATGGTTTGTGTAACGGAACTAGACTAATTGTTACAAGGTTGGCAAATCACGTTATTGAGGCAAAGATCATGTCTGGTAAGAATGTTGGTAACATCTTTTACATCCCTCGAATGTCTATGTCACCTTCCGAGTCACCGTGGCCATTTAAGCTGATTAGGAGACAGTTCCCAATTATTGTATCGTACGCAATGACAATTAATAAGTCTCAAGGTCAATCACTTGATACAGTTGGATTGTATTTGCCTACTCCTGTATTCAGTCATGGCCAGTTGTATGTAGCCATTTCAAGAGTTACAAGCAAAAGTGGTCTAAAGATCTTAATACATGATAGTATGAATGTATCAACATCTATCACTACAAATGTTGTATACAAAGAAGTTTTCCAATCTCTTTGTTGATCGGTAAGTACATAATAACAAATGTTTTCTTTAATATAAATTGTTTCCGTAAATGCTGTCTAATTTATGCATACTTTATTGTGCAGGTAAAATAGTTGAAAACATCGTTTCCAAGCTGCTTGCGTTGTATCTGAAGACTCGTGATAGTTTCTTATTTTGAAGAGTCACGACAGTCTCTTATTTTGTTACACAATCATGTTTTTAGTTTACATTTTTTAATGTTGTCAAATATGTTTGATACACTAAATTGGACCAAATTAGTTGAAATTTTATTGAATTACATAAAGACGAATTTTCCGATACATGACAATATTAGTTCCACGTTTTATGAATTCTCGACCGGCCCCGTGCGACAGCACGGGTTTTCGACTAGTTTTTGTTAAAAAGTAAGATGTTTTTTTGTCTTTTTCAAGATTCGAACTCGTGATCTCTAATTGAGAAAAAAATTATATTTGTCTATTTGAAAAGTAAAAATAAGATTTGAAAAGTGAAAATAAGATTTTGAAAGTGTCACATAGGACTATTGGGGGATGTGGCACAAAAAAATATTTTTTTTTTGTCACTTGTCGTAATATAATCCGTTGAGTCAAATTTAATATATTATATAAATATAGATTATATAGATATAGATAAATAATTGCTTATTATAACAATTATCATGATAAAATAATTACTCTTATAATATTTTTTCTATAAGTCTTAAAAACTATTTCCTTCTACCATGATTGTGAATAAGAATGTCTTGTAGTCTAGATGTTCCAACTCAACTTATAAGTTAAGTGTCAATATTATTAGGTTGAACACCATTCCTCCGACTTGAATATGAAACCTTAAAATTATGTGACTTTTTAGTGGCTATTTGTGTTATGTACCATTAACTCCCAACATTTATAATTGCAAATTTTTAGGACTACTAGTTATAAGTTCCTAGATTTATTTTTTAGGTAAAAACCGATTGCAAATTTTTAGGACTACTAGTTATAAGCATAGGCGGAGCCAGCATCCGGCCAGGTAGGGCAGTTGCCCAAGCTCCGCTTGTTCCCGCTTCAGCATCCTGCACCATAGACCTGCCATGGCCATAATCTGCTATACCATACCGCAAACAAATGCCCCACACTTCACCATCCCGCGTCAAAAATTTGTCGTGATTAGCTTCTTTTTGATTCGATTTCAGTTTAATTATCTTTCTTTGTGTTTTTATTTGTTGTTGTTGTAGGTTGTGGTTGACGAATTGATAAGGAATTGGTGTCGAATTTGTCGTTTCGCGCTTATGCCCGCCAAGTGTTCGATAAATGTTTTGAACCAAAATTCTTCTTCCTTTATCTTGTTTCCTCTTTGCTGGATTTTTGATAATTAAACCTTGATTTGTAATGGTGTTTTTGGTATTAAATTATTGAATTTTCACACTTGATGATTGTTGAAACACTTATACATTTCTCTAGAGAAAGAAGTAGAATAGCTTGGGAGATCATTCTAGTGGTATTCAACCATATCCAAATATAAAAAGCAGGTTTGTTTGTTGGCTCAAAAAGGCTTAGAGCCGGTGATTCTGTTCTTTTTATCAGGTAAGTTCTGTTGTTGGCTTCATTTTTGTCAAGTTGCCACAATCTGTCATGAAAATCCGTAAAATTCTTCTAACTATCCATGTTTTTACATGCCTTAATACTAAATGTGATGCTTCAATTGTTTCAAGGGATGAGAAGTCACAATTGCGAGTTGGTGTAAGGCGTGCTAATTGTCATGACATCAACATTGCCATCGTCAAGATTTTTGCGATAGCATGCACATTGGCATCCTTGCACTGCATCATTGCCGCTAATCGAAGTCCATTCACGATTTTCTACAATCCAAGGTATACCATAACATGTTCATACTCTAGCCTAACTTCGTTTTAGATGTAATTGTTGTGTACTAATTTCTTGTTGATTGTATTATTCTAAGGGCATGTCCTTGATTTTGTTATTCCACGGCAAAATACCGAAAAGCTATTTATGGGACTCACTCTCGGTTGGTATGAGATTTGGTATGATGTTTGAGGCGAGGAATCGGGTGCGGGTAATTTCCTAAATGCCGGATTATGATACAGAAAAGATGCCTTTAGTTGAATTTTTTCCTATGATATGTGTGAAATTGATGTATATTTCTTCGTTTCTCGCAGATATATGGGAACGATTATTGGTATGAGTGATGTTGATCCACTAAGGTGGCCTGGTTCTAAGTGGCGAAATATTCAAGCCGAATGGGATGAGCCAGGGTGCGGTGATAAGCAAAATAGAGTTAATGTATGGGAGATCGAGACTCCCGAAAGCCTTTTTATCTTTCCTTCTATGACTTCAAGTCTTAAACGGCCATTACAACCCGGTTTTTTGGGTAAGTTTCTTAACTCTCTAACTCCTGCTTTATCAAAAATGTCTTCTAATTGCTGATTTGTTTTATGATGTAGAAAATGAGTGGGGAACTTTGATAAGAAGACCTTTTATTAAAGCACCTGAAAATGGAACAATGGATCTCTCGAACTCGATGGCGAATCTCTACCAAGAAAACATGATGAAGATGATGTATAAACCTCAAGTTATCAACAACAATGGAGCATTTTTACCTGTCATGCAACAAGAATATGTTCCTACAAGAGTTCCTTTGCAAGATATGAAGTCTTCGCATCCGATGGAGAATCCGAAAGTTCATCTTTCATATTTAAGCATATTGGACAAATACTGTTAAATATTGTCTTAGTAGAAAATTATGAAGCCAGTGGCTGAGCCAGTGAAAATCTGCCCAGGCTTCATAATTTTTCTAGCTCCGCCACTGATTTTGTCTATTAACAAAAAAAAGGCGTTACACTTTAGAAAGTTGAAAACTCCATTTTTTTTTTAAAAGATGGCTTAGCCCGAAAACAACAAAAACTAAAGAATTCTAGTGAAAGAGGTTCCCTTCATATTAATTTCATAGGCGTTGCGAGTAACTAAGCTATGCATAACTTTTATCTTCGCTAACCCTTCCATTTTGATGTGTTTAGTATGTCGCTATCATCCCCTTCCATTTTTAAAAATAATTTTTTTAAAAAAACTTCAATATTATTATTTTGAAAAAGAAAAACAGATTTTTTTAAAAAAATGAAACTTTTTTTTAAAAAAACTGGAAATTTTATAAAAAAAAAAAATTTTAAAAACTGAAAATAAAATATTTACGAAAAAAATTTGGAATTTTTTTTTTTTTGAAAATCCGAAAAAAAAATTTTTAGAAAAACTGAATAAAAATATTGGAAATTTTTATAAAAATTTTTTTTGAAAAAAAACTAAAAATAAAATTTATTTCCGAAAAAAACTGGAATTTAAAAAAAAAAAAATTTAAAACTGAAAAAAAGATATTTCAAAAAAAAAAGTTTTTTCCGAAAAAAGAATGGAATTTTTCTAGAGCCTACGCGAACCCAACAATTCATCTATCTCTGTCATCTCTAATGAGCCCCCACTTCCTTTTTTTATTTCCCATGATAGCACCTTCAGTATTGAGAATTGACGTCAGGAGACTTCTATCTGAGATGAATTATAGAGTTATCCTTGACCGTGACTTTCCTCGACATGATAATACTTTCTTTGTACTGCAAGACACGATCCTTAATACTTCTTTTTAGGTTTTTGGGGCATGATATAATCATCATAAAAAATATGATTTCTCCAATGCCATAAAACATGACAAGTTGAGGCCAATGTTTCTAGCCATGTGTTTTCCTCCTATTTATTGATCTTCATACTTAAATTGGAAATTTTTTACCGCTTGTTTGGTTGAACAAGCTCTTTATGGATGTGGTTCACACTATGACAATCTTTAAGAGCCTGTTTGGGAGTTTTGAGGGGAAGAGTGTAACACCTCAATTTTTACTCGGTAATTATAAACAAATCAGAGTATAAAATTTCCATTTAATAATTGGGATATCACATTTTCAACTTAAGAACACAACCTGTAATTTCATTTAAATCAGATACATAACACTGAAATCAGAAAGATAAACTCAACAACCTGTTTAGTCTTTAAAAAAAATCAACTTTAAATAATAACCATGCAACAGATTCACAACGTTAAACTTTTGAGAATAAAATATAGCATCTTTATCAAACTCAACAACTTTAAACACAACCAGACTTCTCGATACAACTTAAAACTTCAACAATGGAATAATAAACAACGATAAAATAAAACATGCGTTCATCCCCCCGAGTGCTACGTATCAGAGCGACAACACCGACTCGAACTAACAATAACTAAATCTTCATTCTTCATTACCTTCATGTTATCTACGTAGAGGCAACATCACAACAGAAGGGGTGAGATATCTAACAATCTAATAAATCGTATGATAAATAATATATATTAGAATTCAGATAATGTAAATCACCGCTTCGTAAGTTATTCACACAATAAACAATTTCACAACTTACTTAACATTCACAACGACTCAAAATGCAACATGAGGTGCAACACGTGTTCAAATGCACATACATGTGGTACCAATGGAGCAGAACTCCCAACTTAAAAATTACCAATTAATAGAGGCATCAACAAGGCATAAGCCTTCAACTTTCAACTTTTTGCCAATCCAGGCCAACTTAATAATTTTGTCAATCCAGACCAACTTAATAATTTGCCAATCCACGCTAACTTAATAATTTTTCCAATCCACACCAACTTAATAATTTTTTCAATCCAGGGCAACTTAATTATGCAATGTATGCGACAACATAATGCAACTTAACAACGACAACAACATAACATCAACTCAACAACAACTTAATCATAATCCAACACTGGCTATAAGCCTACAACGTAATAATAATTCAACAAAATTCATTCAATGTTGGCACAAGGCCTACAACATGGTTCAACACATCAACAGGGAGTAACACAACCAAATTCATCACAACCTGCAACCTCGCAAATTATCAACACAAACAAACAACAATTACTACACAAATTAACAGTTACGATTTTATGCCGAAACAATTTATTTACCACTACTACTAATTAAATATTAAGTATTACCTATTAAATCAATTATTAAGCATCAATATATTAATTATTATTATTATTATTATTATTATTATTATTTTATATTATTATTATAATAATAATGAAACATGTATATATTAACATTGAAACTTATAATGAAACTTACAGCAATGCAACGTGATGCTACAATATAACAAAACATGGAAATGAAAAGAAATAGATGTTTCTCTTACAGCAAAGTGTTGTTCAGCACTTCTTGTTCACCATGTGCATGCCGCTCGGCATGCCCTCCTTCCCTAGATGTCTACTGTTCGACACCACTCCCCTTATTCAGGGTGTGCTGTTCGGTAATCGATTTCTTCCCTACAAAACATTTCGATTTCTTCTGCAATTTTCCAGTTCTATTTCCATGTGTCTTACGATTAATTACCAACAATAATTTCATCACACATTACATCAATCGATCACTACAAGATATAATTTTTCATTCACAACATCAATTAAGCAACCAATTCAAACACAAATCCAACACAGAAAATCATTACCTTCACAAACAGAATAACTACAAATGCATGGTAAATTCCATATTACCCTAATTCCCACATATTACTCCTCATACAACCCATTAGAAAATTAGAACCCCACCCTTACCTTGGATTTAGAACCCCACCCTTACCTTGGATTGAAGGTTTCTCTACGGAGTTCCGGTCGAATTTCAATTTGGCTTTCGGTCTGTAATTTTCTCCCAAAACCTCGTTCCTCTTTTTCCTTTCTTTTCCTCTTTTCTTCACGTACAACCACTTCTCTAAAATCCTTATTTCTATAAACCTAATTCCTTATTTATATATAATGCTTACTACTAATTATATTCCTCTTATTGGACCAACTTCTCTACACCTCCATTTCTACTAATTTCAACCAACCAACTAAGCCCAACAACATCTATTCTAATATTATTATTATTAGTCAACTAATATTATTATTATTATTATTAATCTACCTACTATATCACAATAAAATCAACTAATTAATCAACATCACTCAACACACATACGACTTATCAATAATTAATTCGAAAATAATTTAATTAAATAATTAATTAAATATGCGGGTGTTACAAAGTGAGGGGAAGACTTTGAAAGAAAAGAAGAATTGAGTAGAAATTATTGAAGGATTTTGGTTGGGAAGGCTTTGTGGTGTTTGCTTTTATCCAAAACACCAAAAACCTCCTAATTTGGGGGAAGTCAAAATTTCTATTGAAGGAGTGGTTTTGGTAGATTTCAGAGGGTTTATCAAAAATTTCTAAATATCTTTTACCCTGTTATATATTTGGTAAATATTCAGTAACGGAGCATTGGACAATCCAAATATTGCTTTTTTGTGAACTCTAACTCAAAGTATATTCTCGAGATATATCTAATGTGAATAATTCCTTATCGTACCTGACTAGAAGGTTCGTCACGGCCCAGCTGCAACGGCGGTTGAAGGAGATGGGGGTACCTGCAAGACACTCTGATGCCAAAGTGAAAATAGGCGAGAGAGCAAGCAAGCAAGGAAGAGAGAATGAATGTGTTACTTGACCCTCTCGAATGAGAGGGTATTTATAGACCCCCGACGATGGGCCAAGGTCCAATTAGTGGGTAGCTGATTCAAGCCCACTAACGGACTGTCAGGGCTTACGTGTGCAAGGAGTCCAGCACGTGGCCTCCTCCCTGGTTTACCGCTCAGTGATACGCGGGTTGCTTGACCCGGTATTTACGGAGGGCAGGTGACGGTTACGTTGCGGGAACGCAGGGCGCTTGACCCGGTCTTCTAGAAGGGCACGTGGCGGTTAAGTAATCGTTGGTCACGCGGCCCTAACGTGCACATAAAGGGAATCCTATCCGTTATGGCCAGATGGGCCTTCAGATCTGTCGATTGGATTGGGCCTCAATAGCCATGAGCCAATCTTGGGCGGAACAAATCCCATATATATATATATATATATATATATATATATATATATATATATATATATATATATATATATATATATATATATATATATATATATATATATGGTAAATATTCAGTAACAAAGCATTGAAAATCCAAATATTAATTTTTTGTGAACTCTAATCCTAAAGTGCATTCTCGAGATAAATAGAACTCCTTGATAACAAAATCTCTAAATAATTTGTCTTCAAATCACCCAAAAGCTTTCACAAGTTTATACAAATAACCCTAATGTTTGGTGTTTCGATTTTATATGTATTAGTGAAACGAAAAATACACATTTTATAAATCATAAAAATTGCAAAACTTTTGAAAAGAATTCTTAATCATATATAATATAGATTCAGATGCCAATGTTCGGATTAGAATCAATATTACATTATATCATAAATCAATGTTCGGATTAGAATCAATATTACATTATATCATAAATCAGTTATTTGTTGAAGTCATGATAATTAATTTATTAAATGATCAGTATTAGACATAATATTCCTTTGCTAGACCACATGCTTCAGTATTTATGGTTCTCAGCAGGGGCAAACCTCAAACAAACTATTTCAGTGTGACGGCAAAGATGACATAAACTTTCTATTTATTAGATACCTACTACCCTGGTACCACCCATCATGAATCCTAAAGGTTGAACCTACATTTGTTCTACCCAAATCAAAACTAGAATTCAAAGCTCATTATCATTTATCGCTTTAGGCAGACTTAGTCATCTTCGAATGAATCATATTAACAATATAAATCCATTATGTAAAATCAAAACTTACAATTGTCCAGAAAATATTTCCAAGAACAACCACATTTATTTCAGAGTTTAATATAACAAGGTCATATTGACCATTTTTCACATGGGATAGAATATTAGGAACAGATTATTTAATCAAATTCAACTATCCATCCCTTCTTATCTTCAATGCTACCACTTTGTAGTCCTAAAATGGTTTTGCACAGCTCTTCACAAATGGAACTAGAACCTGTTTTATAGTCCACCCTGCATATGCAAGAACAGTAACTTCAGAAAAAAATTTGAACTCATGATATTCTTACACCTCTTCCATAAAATTACAGTAAAAATACATAGTACTTCCAGTCCATTATATTACCTTGTATTCCTGTATGTGATACTCCCTACAGGAGCAACACCAACAGCAGTTCCTGTACAGAAAACTTCATCGGCCTCCGTCAATTCTTCGACGGCAACAACACGCTCTTCCACCTAAACAACAATGTAAAGTTTTAGGTCCATGATGTCTTAAAATCATGTATTTAGCTGTCACAATGATGTAAATGTAACTGTAAATTTACCTGATAACCTAAATCAGTGGCAATTTCAATGACACTTTTTCTAGTGATTCCTGAAAGTATGGTTCCATTGATAGCAGGTGTTGAAATCTTTTTTCCCTTGGCAATAAAAATGTTACAAGAAGACACCTCCTCCAGGTTTTTCTTTCTGTTTGAATCAAGATATAACACATCCGAAAATCCTCGACTCTTGGCTCTATTTTGTGCCATCAAGACCTACATGAAGAAACTGATTTTGTTAAATTCACCGCTAATTCAAACATGCACAAGATATATGTTTATACACAAGATAGAACATACAGGTGCATAATTTGAAATGGTCTTAACGCTTCCGGTTCCACGACGAGAAGCACGGTCAAAATCTTCTTCTACATACAAGTTGAGCGGAGCCGAACCTTCCTGCAAATTTAATAAATAAATAAACCATTCCAATCAGTGTAATATAAGTAAATAAAGCTTCACTGACCTTGAAATAATTGCGAACAGGAGAAGCATATATGAGAAATGTGTATTCAGGTGCAGGAGCCAAACCAAGAACAGGTCCACTTCCTATGAGCAGTGGCCTAAGGTACAATGATCCTTTGCCCGGTGGAGGAACCTGTTTGGTTTCAATCATTAGTGAAAAAATTCCAACTTATAATGTATCATACTTTTGAGATATATATACCCAACGCTTATTTGCGAGAACTGTTCGTTTCAAAGCATCAACAAATTGATCAATGGAAGGTGATATCATGCACATTCTCTCTGCGCCGATGTTCATGCGAATTGCATTCTCTTCTGGACGGAAGAGCAGCAGCTTCCCATTTTCTTTTCTGTATGCTTTTGTGCCTTCGAATAATCCCTATTTGCATATTTCAACAACGTTATGTCTTAGCACAATTGACACATGTAAAAAGAGAGAAAGAAAGAATTGGTTATGTACATTGCATTTTTCATTCATGATCACAATGCAGTTATTTATATTCTCTATGAAGTTTGCATCATCTTCAAACTAATTTTTATAATGGTCAATAAATTCTCCATTTAAATTGAATGAAATATAACAAAATTTATTTATAAATCATTTAAAAAAAATTGTGTTTGGTACTAATTTTACTTGTGTACAATATTATTAGTTATTTAAAAAAATATTAATTGATTATTATGATATTTGAGTAGTTTTAGCAAGTAGCTCATCTTTAAATAATTTAGAACTATGCTATAAAATAATCTACTACTTTAAAATCATACAAACAATTTTATTTAGTTTTTTAAGTAAAAATAGTATTTAATAAATATGTTCTACACAATCAATACATCACAATCACTCCTATGTAATATTTTAATATAATTAAGATAAAATTCGAACAGTTATAAAAATGGTGATAATCAACTGAAGTGTAAAACTATTATAAATTATATCAATTAAATTCTAAACAATAAAGTCAAAATACAAAAAGATGAGTAAATAATTAATTGATATGTTATAATTGACTTTTTTGTTTTACAATTAATTATAGATGATAAGTTAAATGAGTGAAATCTCCTATCTATGGTTCAAAAAATGTATGATAGTACATTATTATTTTTCAACCCAACACAAATGTTTTATATTTATTTCCTCAACCAATGTTCTAAGAACTATCTTTATCATTTTTCAATAATAATTTAAGTATGCATCACGTAATTAAGTCTTCATCACGTGTACACATGTTGATCATTGGCAAACGAAAGTTTTGTAATTTTCCTTTGTGAATGATTTCTTTATCTTTATCTTTTGTTTGGAGTTTTATCTTAAATTGAGTCATATTTGTATTCATCTACAGCTGTAGTAGCATGCAAGATGATATTTGCAACTTTATTAAAGATGACAAAAATAAAATTAAAATATTAGCAAAAAGTTGTCACCACCATACCTGGCCATAATTTAGGACCCCTGCTGATGGACTAAGTTCAATGTTCCCATACCGATTCATCTGCCCATCTCCAAAACTTTGGCCCGCATCACATTTTGTTACATACATGTAATCAGTTGGCATCAATCCAAATCCAAGACTGTCCCAATCCACATTAGCATACTCTTCTTCATCACTAAATTTTTTTATAAAACAAGAACATTGAATCAATTTATGAACATTATTTATGTCAAAAACCGATATTATTAGGATGAATATTATCATCAGGATTCACATCGGTTGTTTGGGACTTATATTAGTATTGAGTTACCTTGGAATTGGAAGAGGTGAAGGTTGAGATGTATACCCATTGTAAGCTCCTATCTATTATGGAGCAAAAAACATGATTTCATTCATTTGCATGTCAAAATGTTACAATTAAAACATGAAAAAGGAACATAGAGACGTTGGTCCTCACCTTGAAAGAAGAGAGATAATAGCCAGGTTGAAGAAGCAATTTTCTTAATCTTGGAAAATTGAGAGTTCTTTGAATCATTTTGATAGATCCTTAGAATCAATGTGAATATCGTGTGCTTTGAAAATGAGGATGCATACAAATCAATGAATATTTAGGAAGAGATAAGCAATAATAAATAGACAATGCCAACTATGCAATATGCATTTTGGTAGCAAACTACGTAGCCATTTTATACAACACGTCATATGAAAGCCATGAATAGTAAATACTTAGCCATTATAGTAATACTCCAAAATAGTTGATTATAATTAAGATATGTTCAAATTTGTTCAAAACGTTTACCTATAATCACATGTTAGTTAAAAATATATTAGTATACTATTTCTGATTTTAGATACATATTAAATTATTTAAGTAATTCTATTATCAATTATGGTTTGTTAAATAATTCAATTTCATACCAAAAAATAACAATAATAGTAGAAGATAAGGATGTTTGACTTAGAAAAGACAATGTGTCGCCTATGAGATAGACTAAAAATGATAAAATCTCATCTTGATCATAGTTGGCTGTCTCTATCCACAGAGAAACATTACCTAATCCACGTCAATCCACGTCCTTTTTAGAATTTTAAAATATTATTGTCACTTGCGTTTCTCGAATTTATTGGTGCCTTTTTTAGATTATTCAATGTAGAAAGTATGGCATTTTAGTAATATAGATTTTGAGTTTTTTTTACCGTGTCTATTAGTTTAAAAAACATTTGAAATTAATATATAAAAGGCTTCTCAGAGGAATGTGTGGTCCGTTTAAGGGAGTTTTGACTATGATTGTTGTCCTAGTGAGAAATTTGATGTGCGTGGATCACATATTAGATGGTTCTGTGAAGTTTGTTTAGTTTGAAAAGTTTGTTTAGTTATTTTGATTTTGATGGATCTTTCTTTGTTGAGTAGATGGATGCTTTTAGTAGCTGTTATGACATAACTTTGTTCTTTTGGATTCTTGGAAAAATCTCACGTTAATTACATAAAAAAAAAAAAACTGATTTTACTTTACAAACCTTTTTTACACGGTTGAAATAGTTTTTTTTTTTTAACCAAGATGAATTAATAAAAGAAAATTAATGGTTCTCCAATCTATTTACAAAAATGAAAAGGAATATTTATGCTATATAAACCTATTGATCGGGTCAGAGTCTACTCAGTGTTTATATGCAAGAAGTATTAGAAAAATTATAAGTCTCACATTAATTATATATAGAGTTTTAAAAGAGTATATATAGATTGACACTAATCATCTTACAATACACTATTGAAATAATGTATTAGGTCAAAACTATCACACAAATGACCACCAAAACTATTTATATTTATGCATCAAACTCAATAGTGATAGGTGTAATAGGGTGTATTAAGAAAATTCCAAGTATAATGTATTAGAACAAAACTATCACACAAATGACCACCAAAACTATTTATATTTATGCATCAAACTCAATAGTGATAGGTGTAATAGGGTGTATTAAGAAAATTCCAAGTCATATATTAGTTATAGATAATGTGGGAATTTATCAGACTTTATAAGGCATGTGCCTAAAGGTTGAGAAAACACAAGAGGGGTGTGTGTTAATTGAGTTTTAAAATTTTTTCGTTTAGAAATATTTTGACAAAACGTTTAGAAATATTTTTGTCAAACGATTAGAAGTGTTTTTCACAAACGATCAGATTAAAAATCAATGTGTTAGAAGAGAAATAATGACACAATCAGTTTTTACAAGTTTACCTTATAAATAAACTGACAAATAAAGGTAAATAGAAGTGTTGAACAAATTTAAGTCTATGTGAGTAAACATGTTAGGGAAGGTTTATGATCAAATCCATTGACAATTCTAACCCGACCTTGCAATAACATCTTATAAACTATTGATTACCGGTTCTCAATATTGTCTACTCCTAAGTCCTTAGTTAGTAAACCTTTAAGCATTCAAATTAACTCATGTCCATAGTGAATTACAGATAAAATTAGGAGTCTTTTGAATCTTTTGTAGGAATCTCTCAATGACTCACCCTCCCTTTGTTTGAAGTTGAGTATTTCATATCTCTTCCAGAGGAAAATAGATGCCAGAAAGTATTCATTCGGGAATGAAATTATGGTAGCAGCAGACTCAAATGTCCTATAAGGATGTCAAGACATATGATCTGACATTAAAACAAAACAAACAAGGTAGAAATAAAACAGTGCAGCAAAAACATAAAGAACACAGAGAATTGTTCACCCAGGGATGAAATCCACTATCAGCAGTATTAATTCAGAGCTAAAATCCCTGTTTACAACTCCTCACTTAATCCTTACCCAATGCAATTTCTACCTAAGATCCCCTCTTAGATATGAGAACCCCTCTCACTCCCCCTCAATCACACGCGGTGATTATAACAACAATAACAAACTTGAAGACACTCTTCAAACACACATGATCAGAAGCTGCACTTCTGTCACAAAGCACCTAAGACTAAAAGTAAAATACTTATAACTTAGAACACACCTTGGAGTTTGTTGCTGCGGTAAAGCGGCAAGCAAAGAGTTGGTATTAATTTTACCGGGTGATATATACCAGTTAGGTTATATCGTATCGTGTCCACAGAGATTAGTTATTGATTCGTCGTTCGATAATTCTACCGTTAATGAGTTTGAGATTAAAAGAAATGAAAATAAAAGACAAAAAGTAAATGAACAAAAGTATAAAGGATAGACAGCTTGTCCGGAACGAATGTAAACTATCCGCCACAGACTTAAATCTACCACCCATGTCATACTCGGCCTACGTTACTTGTCCATGTCATCACATACTTCTCACAACCTTGGTTATTTCTAACCCAAATTGAGAATCCTCCTAAATCATCTCAATAGCCATGTTTAGCCTATCTCAACAACACAGAAGTCAACTGCGTCACCTCCATAACCATCTCTAGCATACTTCACCAACGCAGAGGCATTAAGTTCGGATACTCTATAGTGAATGTTAGATCTAAACCCATTTCTAGTATTTAGAAACTAACAGATAATCATCCTAGGTAAGAATCTAAGCGATCTATCTCTAGTAAAGCTCAAACCCCTAACATAGAGTAAAAACCCAAGATAACTTCCAACACAAATTCATAAAGCAAGCTTTATATAACACAAAGGCGATAAATATACAGTAATTATGAGTAGAAATACATACAAACCCAACAAAAGAGAAATACACAAAGAGGAGAAGAGATAAACCACGGATCTAACTGGTTGTCAAAGCCAATCGAAGAGCAATCCACCTCTAATCATCCATGAGCAAGCCCTAATGTTGTTTTCTAAGTTAATCTACCAAAAATGAAGGTTGATGGAAATGAGGATCAAAAATCACCCCAAAACCATAACGTAGAAATCTGTTTTGAAAAGTATTTATAAAACAAAATCCCGCAGACCGCGCTAAGCGCGCTAGCCGCGCTAAGCGCGACTTACTTTATTACTTTATTACTTAAAACCACTAAACCGCGCTAAGCGCGAAAGTTGTTGTTTGACCTCCCAAAAATGTGTCTTCGGAGCCATGTCTTCGACACTTTATTCCTCCATGCTCCAAATATGCAACAAATACCTACAAAAATAGATACAAAACTATCAAACGGTACATTATGTACACAAAACACAATAAAACGTATTTACAACAAAAATTGGGGTTATTCAACGATTATTAACAAACAAAAATAGATAAGTGCCACAAAACATATATACAAAATAACTACATTTTGGCACTTATCAGAGTTGCTCACAGCTTCTGAGTGAGAACAACTATCATCTTGCCTATGGGCTTTGAGGTACAATTCAGTGACTGTTGCGGCGGTATAGCGGCAAGCAAAGAGTTGATATTATTTTTACCGGGTGATATATACCGGTTAGGTTATATCGTATCGTGTCCACAGAGATTGGTTATTGATTCGTCGTTCGATAATTCTACCGTTAATGAGTTTGAGATTAAAAGAAATAAAAATAAAAGACAAAAAGTAAATGAACAAAAAGTATAAAGGATAGACAGCTTGTCCGGAACGAATGTAAACTACCGTCAGGACTTAAATCTACCACCCATGTCATACTCCGCCTACGATACTCGTCCGTGTCATCACATACCTCTCACAATCTAAGCTATTTCTAACCCAAATTGAGAATCCTCCTAAATCATCTCAATATCCATCCCTGGCATACCTCGACAACAAAGAAGTCAACTGCGTCACCTCCATACCCATCTCTGACATACTTCACCGACGCAGAGGCATTAAGTTCGGATACTCTATAGTGAATGTTAGATCTAAACCCATTCCTAGCATTCAGATACTAACAGATAATCATCCTAGGTAAGAATCTAAGCAATCTATCTCTAGCAAAGCTCAAATCCCTAACATAGAGTAAAAACCTAAGATAACTACCAACACAAATTCGTAAAGCAAGCTTTATATAACGCCAAGGGCGACAAATATACATGAGTTATGAGTAGATATACATACAAAATGAGTAGATATACATACAAAACTCAACAAAAGAGATTACAAAGAGAAGAGAAGAAGAGGAACCAAACATTTCTTGGTTTGTCAACACCAATCGACGAGGGATTCGACTCCAGATCATCCAAATGCAAGCTCCAATGTTGTTTTCCAAGCAAATCTATCAAAAATATGAAGGTGATGGTGTTGGGACTCAAAAATACCCAACCCATAACCTAAAAATGTGTTTTGAGCTCCTTTTAAAGAATTTTGAAGTCACAGAGCGCGCTAAGCTTGGTATTCGCGCTAAGCGCGGTCTGTTATGTTCAGCATTTTGTTTTTGCCATATCTTGAGAACCGTAACTCGGAATTGCGCCCGGTTTGAAGCGTTGGAAAGATTATTCAATGCTCTATCTAACCATGAAGAAATATCAAGCAAAATAATGATTTTTATTTTGTTGATTTTGAGCTTTATTCGTTGATCAATTGTGCAAAATCGCACTCTTGAAGCTTAGCCTTTGGCCTTTATTACTCAATGCTCCAATTATGAATGAATACCTATAAAAGAGATGAAAACCTATTAAATGATATAGTATTTACACAAAAACTCAATTATTCTATTATGTACACATTTATACAAAAAGCGGGGATTATTCAACTAAATATCAACAAAAGAACGGATAAGTGCCACAAAATGTATATACAAAATAACTACATTTTGGCACTTATCAACTCTCCCCAACTTGAAACATTGTTTGTCCTCAAACAAAGTCAAATAACTCAAAGAAACAAAGAATGATAATCAAATAATCACGAATCAACAAGTTTTTAAAACGGAAAACAAATGTATGGTTCAAACGAAAACGTACACGACAATACAAACTTACCACTATACTACGACAATAACATATAAACGAAACAAATCCTAAGTACAAAAATCATGCAAAACATTCTAAAACAAAACAAGCTCAATCATGAATCACACCTAGCAAAAATTTATCGCTAGATGAAAAACACACAAAGGTGAGGGATAAAAAACACTCCTCCACAATCTTGCAAACAATAGACTAAATTATGTATTCATCCAAAAACGTATTGAAAATACAAATGCAAGAATCACAAGGGCTTTTCAAGGTTGTAATATGGCTTGATTAAGAAACAAGTGATAAGTCCTAAAGCTAATCGAAACAAAAACTTGCCTAAACCTAAGGGAGTGATCAACTCACAAAGTTCCAAACAATATAATTTCAATCAAACTTATTCTTCATCACAAATTTCACACCAAACACACCTCACTTATTAACATAACATTATTCCTACTCTTTTTGTTTTTCTTTTTCAAAGCTTTTCTCTTTTTTCTTTCTTTTTCTAATCTTTTCTCTTTTACTTTTTTTTTCTTTTCTTTTTCTTTTCTCTTAACCTCATATCAATCACAACATAAGTACATAAACATTCCTCTCCCCAACTTGAATTCAACCAACATCATTATGTGAATACTCCCTACTTTCTAAGGCAAGGTAAAAATTCATACAACAACATATAGTTGAGGGTTCAAGAAACAAAGAAATCAACATCCACACAAAAAAGGTGAATTGACACTCATAGACAAGCATCAAGTTCAAATAAAAATGGATGTTGATAAAAGCTCAAAGGGGAAAACAAAGGTTCACACACTCACAAGATGAATTGAATATTTGGCCAAGGTAGTTATGCTCAAAATCAACAAAATGCCTTGATCATTTTCTTGCAATCATACAATCAACACAAAGCAAAAGATTAAGCATAATAAAATCCAGTTTAAAACAAGAATGTGGACTCTCATATGTAAACAATGGAAAGCTTCCTCACATTTATGGGTAAAAAGAGGAACTAAAGTGATTCAATTCATGAGCAAGTAATGCAAAAAGAATGAATAGCATGGTAATTATACAAATGATAAATTTCCTAAACATGTTATGCTATAGAAAGCGATAAACGAGTACCTGACATGTAGCAACTTTGAAAACTATCATTATCATACATCCGCGAGTTGAAACGATCAAACTCGGAAAATTACCTCAAAAGTCTTCAAGTTACCGGACCAAAATTTGAGTCCAAACAACAACAAAAGAATTAGAAAAACAATACTAATTTTATTCAATACAAAAAGCCTTGGTGAAAGTGGGAAAAAGGAAAGCCAAGTGAAATTTTAAAAGAATTCACTGGCCCTGCATAGCAGAGCGCGCTAAGTGCCAGCAGAGCGCGCTACACCAGTTGCAGAAAAATGACAGCAACAGGTGCAACTGCTATGCAAGCTCCACTTACACACCTATACAATCTCATTTACACATCTAAACAATATTTACAATACATACACACTTCCACAAGTTAAAACACTACAAACTTGTGGAAAATAACAAATTAACATAACAAAACAAAAGCAAATAACAATACACACAATTGGTGAAAAGGAATTAACAAGTCGAAAAGTGAAAGTTTGAAATTAAGAGCAAGTCCTATTTCAACTTGTTAAAACATAAGCCATCAAACAACATAAACATAAACAAACAAAAACATGCTTGTTTTACGTCGTAAGCTCGACGCCTTTATTGTGCGAGCACTAGTAACCTCCTCTCGTCATGCCATGGTATTGCCACACCGCGCAAACCTAAAGAAAGTGTCCTAACAACCACACAACAAACGTTACGAGTACGAGACAATTCACAACATCACATGAAAACTAAGAAAATCACAAATATGTACAAGTATGGAAAGTAAGCACACAACATGTACATGTAACATATACAAGTTCATATACAAAACCTATACAACATTTACAATAATTACAAAACTTAAAAACAACGGAATTATCGCAATACAAAACCAATAAAATCAATCCCCGGCAACGGCGCCATTTTGTTGCGGCGGTATAGCGGCAAGCAAAGAGTTGGTATTATTTTTACCGGGTGATATATAGCGGTTAGGTTATATCGTATCGTGTCCACAGAGATTGGTTATTGATTCGTCGTTCGATAATTCTACCGTTAATGAGTTTGAGATTAAAAGAAATGAAAATAAAAGACAAAAAGTAAATGAACAAAAAGTATAAAGGATAGACAGCTTGTCCGGAACGAATGTAAACTACCCGTCATAGACTTAAATCTACCACCCATGTCATACTCTGCCTACGATACTCGTCCGTGTCATCACATACCTCTCACAATCTAAGCTATTTCTAACCCAAATTGAGAATCCTCCTAAATCATCTCAATATCCATCCCTGGCATACCTCGACAACAAAGAAGTCAATTGCTTCACCTCCATACCCATCTCTGGCATACTTCACCGACGCAGAGGCATTAAGTTCGGATACTCTATAGTGAATGTTAGATCTAAACCCATTCCTAGCATTCAGATACTAACAGATAATCATCCTAGGTAAGAATCTAAGCAATCTATCTCTAGCAAAGCTCAAATCCCTAACATAGAGTAAAAACCTAAGATAACTACCAACACAAATTCGTAAAGCAAGCTTTATATAACGCCAAGGGCGACAAATATACATGAGTTATGAGTAGATATACATACAAAACCCAACAAAAGAGATTACAAAGAGAAGAGAAGAAGAGGAACCAAATATTTCTTGGTTTGTCAACACCAATCGACGAGGGATTCGACTCCGGATCATCCAAATGCAAGCTCCAATGTTGTTTTCCAAGCAAATCTATCAAAAATATGAAGGTGATGGTGTTGGGACTCAAAAATACCCAACCCATAACCTAAAAATGGGTTTTGAGCCCCTATTAAAGAATTTTGAAGTCGCAGGGCGCGCTAAGCGCGGTATTCGCGCTAAGCGCGGTCTGTTATGTTCAGCATTTTGTTTTTGCCATATCTTGAGAACCGTAACTCGGAATTGCGCCCGGTTTGAAGCGTTGGAAAGCTTATTCAATTATCTATCTAACCATGAAGAAATATCAAGCAAAATAATGATTTTTATTTTGTTGATTTTGAGCTTTATTCGTTGATCAATTGTGCAAAATCGCACTCTTGAAGCTTAGCCTTTGGCCTTTATTACTCAATGCTCCAATTATGAATGAATACCTATAAAAGAGATGAAAACCTATTAAATGATATAGTATTTACACAAAAACTCAATTATTCTATTATGTACACATTTATACAAAAAGCGGGGATTATTCAACTAAATATCAACAAAAGAACGGATAAGTGCCACAAAATGTATATACAAAATAACTACATTTTGGCACTTATCAACTCTCCTAACTTGAAACATTGTTTGTCCTCAAACAAAGTCAAATAACTCAAAGAAACAAAGAATGATAATCAAATAATCACGAATCAACAAGTTTTTAAAACGGAAAACAAATGTATGGTTCAAACGAAAACGTACACGACAATACAAACTTACCACTATACTACGACAATAACATATAAACGAAACAAATCCTAAGTACAAAAATCATGCAAAACATTCTAAAACAAAACAAGCTCAATCATGAATCACACCTAGCAAAAATTTATCGCTAGATGAAAACACACAAAGGTGAGGGATAAAAACACTCCTCCACAATCTTGCAAACAATAGACTAAATTATGTATTCATCCAAAAACGTATTGAAAATACAAATGCAAGAATCATAAGGGCTTTTCAAGGTTGTAATATGGCTTGATTAAGAAACAAGTGATAAGTCCTAAAGCTAATCGAAACAAAAACTTGCCTAAACCTAAGGGAGTGATCAACTCACAAAGTTCCAAACAATATAATTTCAATCAAACTTATTCTTCATCACAAATTTCACACCAAACACACCTCACTTATTAACATAACATTATTCCTACTCTTTTTGTTTTTCTTTTTCAAAGCTTTTCTCTTTTTTCTTTCTTTTTCTAATCTTTTCTCTTTTACTTTTTTTTTTCTTTTCTTTTTCTTTTCTCTTAACCTCATATCAATCACAACATAAGTACATAAACATTCCTCTCCCCAACTTGAATTCAACCAACATCATTATGTGAATACTCCCTACTTTCTAAGGCAAGGTAAAAATTCATACAACAACATATAGTTGAGGGTTCAAGAAACAAAGAAATCAACATCCACACAAAAAAGGTGAATTGACACTCATAGACAAGCATCAAGTTCAAATAAAAATGGATGTTGATAAAAGCTCAAAGGGGAAAACAAAGGTTCACACACTCACAAGATGAATTGAATATTTGGCCAAGGTAGTTATGCTCAAAATCAACAAAATGCCTTGATCATTTTCTTGCAATCATACAATCAACACAAAGCAAAAGATTAAGCATAATAAAATCCAGTTTAAAACAAGAATGTGGACTCTCATATGTAAACAATGGAAAGCTTCCTCACATTTATGGGTAAAAAAGAGGAACTAAAGTGATTCAATTCATGAGCAAGTAATGCAAAAAGAATGAATAGCATGGTAATTATACAAATGATAAATTTCCTAAACATGTTATGCTATAGAAAGCGATAAACGAGTACCTGACATGTAGCAACTTTGAAAACTATCATTATCATACATTAGCGAGTTGAAACGATCAAACTCGGAAAATTACCTCAAAAGTCTTCAAGTTACCGGACCAAAATTTGAGTCCAAACAACAACAAAAGAATTAGAAAAACAATACTAATTTTATTCAATACAAAAAGCCTTGGTGAAAGTGGGAAAAAGGAAAGCCAAGTGAAATTTTAAAAGAATTCACTGGCCCTGCATAGCAGAGCGCGCTAAGTGCCAGCAGAGCGCGCTACACCAGTTGCAGAAAAATGACAGCAACAGGTGCAACTGCTATGCAAGCTCCACTTACACACCTATACAATCTCATTTACACATCTAAACAATATTTACAATACATACACACTTCCACAAGCTAAAACACTACAAACTTGTGGAAAATAACAAATTAACATAACAAAACAAAAGCAAATAACAATACACACAAGTGGTGAAAAGGAATTAACAAGTTGAAAAGTGAAAGTTTGAAATTAAGAGCAAGTCCTATTTCAACTTGTTAAAACATAAGCCATCAAACAACATAAACATAAACAAACAAAAACATGCTTGTTTTACGTTGTAAGCTCGACGCCTTTATTGTGCGAGCACTAGTAACCTCCTCTCGTCATGCCATGGTATTGCCACACCGCACAAACCTAAAGAAAGTGTCCTAACAACCACACAACAAACGTTACGAGTACGAGACAATTCACAACATCACATGAAAACTAAGAAAATCACAAATATGTACAAGTATGAAAAGTAAGCACACAACATGTACATGTAACATATACAAGTTCATATACAAAACCTATACAACATTTACAATAATTACAAAACTTAAAAACAACGGAATTATCGCAATACAAAACCAATAAAATCAATCCCCGGCAACGGCGCCATTTTGTTGGCGGTATAGCAAAGCAAAGAGTTATTATTTTTTACCGGGTGATATATAGCGGTTAGGTTATATCGTATCGTGTCCACAGAGATTGGTTATTGATTCGTCGTTCGATAATTCTACCGTTAATGAGTTTGAGATTAAAAGAAATGAAAATAAAAGACAAAAAGTAAATGAACAAAAAGTATAAAGGATAGACGACTTGTCCTAACGAATGTAAACTACCCGTCATAGACTTAAATCTACCACCCATGTCATACTCTGCCTACGACACTCGTCCGTGTCATCACATACCTCTCACAATCTAAGCTATTTCTAACCCAAATTGAGAATCCTCCTAAATCATCTCAATATCCATCCCTGGCATACCTCGACAACAAAGAAGTCAATTGCTTCACCTCCATACCCATCTCTGGCATACTTCACCGACGCAGAGGCATTAAGTTCGGATACTCTATAGTGAATGTTAGATCTAAACCCATTCCTAGCATTCAGATACTAACAGATAATCATCCTAGGTAAGAATCTAAGCAATCTATCTCTAGCAAAGCTCAAATCCCTAACATAGAGTAAAAACCTAAGATAACTACCAACACAAATTCGTAAAGCAAGCTTTATATAACGCCAAGGGCGACAAATATACATGAGTTATGAGTAGATATACATACAAAACCCAACAAAAGAGATTACAAAGAGAAGAGAAGAAGAGGAACCAAATATTTCTTGGTTTGTCAACACCAATCGATTTAGGATTCGACCGGATCATCCAAATGCAAGCTCCAATGTTGTTTTCCAAGCAAATCTATCAAAAATATGAAGGTGATGGTGTTGGGACTCAAAAATACCCAACCCATAACCTAAAAATGGGTTTTGAGCCCCTATTAAAGAATTTTGAAGTCGCAGGGCGCGCTAAGCGCGGTCTGTTATGTTCAGCATTTTGTTTTTGCCATATCTTGAGAACCGTAACTCGGAATTGCGCCCGGTTTGAAGCGTTGGAAAACTTATTCAATGCTCTATCTAACCATGAAGAAATATCAAGCAAAATAATGATTTTTATTTTGTTGATTTTGAGCTTTATTCGTTGATCAATTGTGCAAAATCGCACTCTTGAAGCTTAGCCTTTGGCCTTTATTACTCAATGCTCCAATTATGGATGAATACCTATAAAAGAGATGAAAAACTATCAAATGATATAATATTTACACAAAAACTCAATTATTCTATTATGTACACATTTATACAAAAAGCGGGGATTATTCAACTAAATATCAACAAAAGAACGGATAAGTGCCACAAAATGTATATACAAAATAACTACATTTTGGCACTTATCAGTGACCATCCCACAATCCGGGTGATTCACACACGACTAAACCTAATGATTACATCCTTACTATAATTGGCTAGCTTCCTAAAACTAGGTTACAAAGTCCTTATTTATAACCTTTCACCCAACTGGATTTAGGCCTTCAAAACAACAGCATATCATCTGTAACAAACTGCAGAAACAAACTCCGCAGAAAACAAACAACATAAACTTTCCGCTATAATCAAGGTCTTCAATCCTAAGTTTTCTGATTTTTCTCCTTAGCTTCTGATTGAATCTTCTAGACCTTCACATATGCCTTCACGAATACGCCACATAGGTTGCATAATATTCCCTGAATATTCTGCACAATTTAAAACAGAACTGTAATAAAGTTATTAGTTCAGTAGTGTGATATTTGATGTCTAATGTTGTGACATCTTCTTCGACATGTTGTTCTAGATGTTGATTTAATTCAACACAACATGTTTAGGCATTCCAATAGGATTATATGTTCTTAAACATTCAAGTTAAGAGTCCTATTGTACGTTACATTATTACTGCTATTATTTGTTTTATTAAAATTAATGTCAATCCTTAAAATCAAGGAACTTACAATATCCCCCATTGACAAATTTTGGCTAAAACAAATAATTACAACTACTAGCAATTACATCAAAAGAGCAACAACAATTACAATTGAAATTAACGATTAAAATGATCTTCAGCAGCTTCATATCTTGAGAGCAGGGGAGCAAACTTCAGAGGGATCTACAACAGTGCTTTCAAGGTCTGCATTGATGGACTGTTAGTTGAATAAATTGTCTCAACATCTAGTTTAACATCTTATCCTATTTTTGATTCTCTCTATTGAACCAGTCCAGGTAAATGGAAGGAAAGTCCTGGTGTACACGAGGAAGAAGATAACTTCCACTCCCCCTTAGGATATGAACTAATTCTTGTCACTAGGGGTGATAAAAGAGGATCATGGGAGATAAACTACCTCTTAAGTAGGAGCCACTACTCAACTTGTAGCATAAGAGGAAACTCAAGGAGTATTCAGAAACTCTCCCAAGTAACTCAGAGCACAAGTCACAATTGTGTTCATAACTCAGATCACAAGTCACAAAAGAGATTTCAAGCAGGACCTGGTAGATATTTTAGAATGGTCTGCATTGTGACTTGGACATAGTTTCGCTCTCTTGTGTTTCAATATCTGAGTAACATAGCTTCTCTCCCCCCTTTTAGCTAAAACTTGATAATTGAAGCCCTCACTAAACCGAATCCAAGCACAATTTTCCCAAACTCTAACAAAACTCATAATGGCGTTTATGAATATAATGAATGCTCACTTGTGACTAGTGGGTAGCGGAGATCTCTTATAAATAGGACATAAGGTTCTTAGGAATTAACAGCTAATTGATTTTTGGTCAAGGTGTGTTAATTTAGGCTGAGAATCTGTTACGTAACTTCATGTGCACCGTCCAGGCTATCCTTGAATGCCTTTAATAGCTCTTGACTGTTTCTTTTGAGAGAATCAGTTCCAATGCATGCATCGATTAATTCATTTATCATGTCCATGCATAAACGTGTCCTGTATAATGTCCTAACACTCAGTCAGACATTGTCTGCTTGTTTCATGTGACCAACTTTTCTTCTCCAGCTAATTAGTGACTCTTTACAATGTTGTTTTTAAAGTTCTCCTTTCATAGATCTTCATCAATTGAGAATAAAATACCATTGCAATATCACTCTACATATTCCCAATTATTCCAAAAAAAATCTTACTTCTTCTTCTGAGTGTTTACAAATTGTCATGACAGTGGTCTGAACTTAATCACTAACTTTGCATAATTACTTCATTAATATTCAGACTATACTACATCTTTAACATCTTTTTACTCAACATAATAGACATACCAGCCACTGACTGATACATATGAAGTTTGAATATTGAGATTCACAGATATGTTCCAACATTTTATGGGACATCCATAGCACTACAACAAAACCTATCTGAATTAGTTATGAGATCACAAGTATCTCTCAACATCAAATAGAATATCATCTCCAGTACACTTCAATCAGAATTAAACCTTTTACACTTGTTATTTGTGCATGAGAATAATTTATCCCCCTCGGTTGCAGCTTGATCTTTGATGTTCACCTCTCAGCCTCTAAAATTTAAGTTATCCAACATACACTCTTCGTGGACAACCGTGTTGACCCCTTAACTTTAAACTCCCTGAGTTACACATAATAAGAGCAGCTTTGAAAAGGTCCTCACAGCACTATAAGCATTCTTTATTTGGAATTTGTCACAATTTCCAAAATAAGAATCCTTAGTTTGCTTGCTAAACAAAGTTCAGATTGCCACACTCCGTTACTGGTAATAGAAGAAACCAATTTTCAACCATGCGTATGACCAGCGATACGTCTTTAAGATAAGTATGAATCTTATATGCTTTTTCTCAACATCAGGTGTCTTCAACAGTTGTGATGTTACATCCTTATGTAGAACATCCATTTTTTTACATCACATACTTCACCATTATTGATTATTAATAAGGATTTCATAATTCATACTTTCACATAATTATCACACAAATATCCAGCTCCCATCAGGATATTTGTCAACATTTGTATGCACCTCTTATACCAGGAATTAACTCTTCATATAATCACCAGATGATGCTGCCACATATCCTAAACTTGTGAAGATTAATATGGACCCAATATTGAAATTCAACTCATAATTTTGCATAAATACATCATACACTTACTCAGCTCCTGACAGAGTATATGTATTTGGCATTCAAGCTACATACTAATAAATACTTAGCCTCTTGTCAAAGTACTTACCAATTTTCCAGTTAGAATTATCTACTCACACTAGATAACGCTGACTGATTTCTTCTTCACATCTTAAGCTTAATTCCAAGCAACAATACACACTTTCATGGTTGAAGACACTGAGGTGATGTTCCAACATCTTATACGACATCATCCAATTTATGTATGGTTCTGAGGGTAACATCCATACTCACACTCAACACTTGTGGGGGGAACATGTGAAGCAAAACTAACATCAACTGATCAATTTTCAGGATCAGACAATCAACATATCTAGGGGATAACATGAGCCACATCTCAATAAGCTTTTCTTCAGACCTCTTGTCTGACTTTGAGATGGTGGATGCCATTATCTGTACCTATAGAGGAAATTCCCTCTACTAGGTTTCTGGAACAGACTTGCCTAGGCATGAAAAAATATATAGACCTTTCAATAAGGTCTATCTCCCTTGATTCTTTAGAATATTGCCCGTTAAAGATAATATATCAAAACAACATGTTTGATATTAAGGGCAGTCAGAACTCAGGACCATTAGCCATTGTGGTTGGATCATAGTGTTCTACTTCAAACAGAATTTGTTTTATTGTCACAAATAGTATTCCAAAATTCTGGTACCTTTGATCAGAAGGATATTCCAAATACAAGCTCATCACATGTGCATAAAGGGACTAGAGAAGATACCTTTATGAGTCCTTCTTAAGGGCATTGAGCTCAACTTCTATACTCCCATAAACTGACATCTGGAGTAAATAGCTTGTTGATTGTGACTTAACCAACTCACACAAATCAGATGCCTCCTCTTCCAGATCAGGAGTAGGTTCCAAACAACAATGTTTAACACATTCTTGTTTAGCACCCAAAGAATTTGTTCTTCAACTGGTAGTTGCATACCTGCTGAAGTAATGTTCTAACATCCCATAGAACACCAGTCCCATCTTATTGGAACACATCATCCTTGACAATATTCAAGGTCTTCAAGCAATATGCATATGTGCATAAGGATCATTGGTTAATTTCTTCTCATCAACTCCATTAATGAATGTCTTTATGAGTGGACTTGAGGTAAATCTCAAGTATCTTTGACACTTTCAATATAGTTGGAAACATCTGACATATATTTTGTTGAGGAAAATAACCCTAGAATTATTCTTATACTTTAAGGGTTATATCAAACGCCAAGCAGTGGAATACACAATCACCTCAACAATGCTTACACAACAATCCAAGTATAAGCATGGTAACTTAGGATTGAAAATAAATTAACCCTACTTATAGTAGCTTCTCACCAAGCTATAGGTATGAAGATAACATAAACAATACCATAACCAGGAAGATGGTTTACCATACAAAATATAAGAGTTACATTATCAATATCTTCACTCTCGCATGAAGTTTTTGACAATTTTTCTCTTGTGCTAAATATAAGCTGAACAGTGATTGTTAAATCAATCCAAGGTCTTCACTCCCGCACGAAGGCTTTGAAATCTTCATTACTCTATTCTAGCTTCATCTTCTTCTTTCATCAAGAAGATACATGAGTTCTGGTTAGCTTTATCCTCAATACACATCAGTCTTCCATAGATAGGTCCATCCTCCACTTCAAGGGACCATACAATATGAACCAGCCTTGTTCAAACAATTCTTCAGTACAAACATTCTACCTTGTATTCAACCAGAAAGTATCCTCTCTAGGATCTCATTTAGAAACATACAGGATGCTTGCTCTGATATCAATTGAAATTCTGGTAGCAGCAGCCTCAAATGTCCTATAAGGATGTCAAGACATTTGATCTAACATTAAAACCAAAATAGACAAGGTAGAAATAAAATAGTGCAACAAAAACATAAAGAAGACAGAGAATTGTTCACCCAGTTCGGTGCTACACACCTACATCTAGAGGCTTCCAAGTCAGGGATGAAATCCACTATCAGTAGTATTAATTCAAAGCTAAACTCCTTGTTTACAAATTCTCACTTAATCCCTACCCAATGAAATTTCTACCTAAGATCCCCTCTTAGATATGAGAATCCCTCTCACTCCCCCTCAATCACACGCGATGATTATAACAACAATAACAAACTTAAAGACACTCTTCAAACACACATGATCAGAAGTTGCACTTCTGTCACAAAGCACCTAAGACTAAAAGTAAAATACTTCTAACTTAGAACACACCTTGGAGTTGCTTCACAGCTTCCTCCAAGAACAATAACTCAACGCATTGCTTCACAGCTTCTGAATGAGAATAATTACCCTCTTGCCTACGAGCTTTGAGGTACAATTCAGTGACCATCCCACAATCTGGGTGGTTCACACACGACTAACCATAATGATTACATCCGGAATATAATTGGCTAGCTTCCTAAAACTAGGTTACAAAGTATTTATTTGTAACATTTCACCCAACTGGATTTGGGCCTTCAAAATAACAGCATATCAACTGTAACAAACTGCATAAACAAACTATGCAGAAAACAAACAATAGAAACTTTCTTCTACAATCAAGGTCTTCAATCCAAAGTTTTCTTATTTTTTCCTTAGCTTCTAATTGAATCTTCTAGACCTTCACATATGTCTTCACGAATACGCCACATATATTGCATAATATTCCCTGAATATTCTGCACAATTTAAAACAGAACTGTAATAAAGTTATCAGTTCAGTAGTGTGATGTCTGATGTTTGATGTCATGACATCTTCTTCGACATGTTGTTCCAGATGTTGATTTAATTCAACACAACATGTTTAGGCATTCCAATAGGATTATATGTTCTTAAAAATTCAAGTTAAGAGTCCTATTGCACATTACATTGTTGCTGCTATTATTTGTTTTATTAAAATTAATGTCAATCCTTAAAATCAAGGAACTTACAAGGAACATTGTCTTTATCTCTTCCCTATGGTTATGCTATCAGCGAGAAAAGAATATAACTATTCTTCAGCATCTTCAGCTAGAGTGAATGAGAACATTATCAATTTCTTGCTCTCTTTAGTATGTCCCTCAATTTTCAAAATAATACTCATAGTCAATAACCTTTGAAGATGTTTATTGGCATCTTCGTTGATCTTTCCCATGAAAGGCCTATTCTCAAGCTGGCGGATTGTATTCGAATGCAACTGAAAGTTAGGCACATTCACTAGTTGGTTTATTATAGTCAACCTACCACCCGATGCATTTTTCCTACCATAGTCACCTAGGAGTCTTTCTGGTGCTGGTGGATTGTCACCCATGTTTTTTTTTTGACTCTGTATCTGAATGCACAAAACTTTCCCTTCTTCAGATTTCAGTTTCAACAATTGAACTTGCCTAAGTCTTAAATGCAAAGTTCTTTTAATTTATGCTTCAAAGAAAAATCAGTTGAAGATTCTCCTCCAATATAAATATCAGAAGGAGATTAGCAGTAACATAGTAAAAATAATAAGAAATAAAACTGAAATAAATTTTTTCATTAACCTACATACCATTAAATTGTTGTAAAACTTTTATTATAAACTTTCATATATTCAAAACCTAAATGAGCACTACAAATTTAATTTATCATTTACATTCTACAATTTTTCTTTAATCTTAGGTTTTTCCTGTTTTTTTAATCGGGTTCGAGTATCACTAGTGTTTGTTTAATCATTTTCTTACTTAAAAAGAACATTCTACAATTTCACAAATATTTTTTCTATTTAATTTTTATTAAATCTATCTCTTTTTTTTAATTTATTTTTCAATTGAAAAATATAACTAACATTAGATTTAAGTGGTCTATGACATTTATTTATTATTTTTTATAAAATATTATTATTGTGAATTTCATTGGAGGTTTTTAATTAGTGAAATTGAGGGGACATGAGGTTTTATTTGAGACATGTAAACTTTAAAATTGCTTAAAATAAACTAATCAAATATAAAAAGTATGTCTTTAGACAATTAATGTGTTTTTATAATTTCTTAGTATTAGAGTAATTCTTTTATAGAATTCAAAGATTAATGCATAATAATATTGTGTCTCATATTAATAATTTTTAAAAGCATCATACCATTCAAGAAAGGTAACAGTGAATTTGTAGTACGTTTGCCTCAATTTCTATATAACTTTTAATATTATATATGATTGAATATTATAGATTATGAAAAAATCTTTTTTTATAAGAAATAGACTAATTTTCTAAATCAAAAGTGAAACTAATTATCAAAACATTCAAACTAATATTTAAACTTTTATTCCAATAACATTTATTTACATCGAATCTATTTTATTTTAGTTATTAATTTTTTTTTTTTTCTTCATGCCAAGTTTTCTTAGTTCTTTTTTCATATGGATAGAATCTAAATATTTCCTTTAATTTAATCAGCAATAAGAGATAAAGTTTTGGATATAGTTCAAACATTATCCTTTAATTTATTAAGCAATAAGAGGCGAAGCTTTTATCATCATTATACCACACATGGAAATTGGTTGGGAGCACCGTATCATGTACTTTAATTTAGGTGAGAAAAATTATTAACACCTTTAATTCTCACTATTGCACCTATAATATTTAAAGTTTATATTTAGTTAGGGTAGGAACGGCCAAATGAAGAGAGTGAAGTTGTTAGCACAACTTTCTATTTTGGTCTGAGATTCAACACTTTAATGTCTATAGTCGTACAAACAAATCGCAATGGATAAAAGAGGCAAAGTTTTATTTCATGGATTGATAAAGGATTCAAGTGGCTGATGTCGAAATTTCAACGTTTATAAATGTTAGGATTTCATTAATATGGGTAAATAAATTATTGTGTTTACTAGAGAAAATTATTGTGTTTACTAGAGAACATTCAATTAAAATAGGGGTATTTCTTAACTTACACCATGTGCGAAAATTAAATCTTATATAATTTTTATAATATTTTTATAAAATCGAAAGTTTATTTTTAGTGCGCATCTTTTTTTAAAATATTTGTTTTAAAATTAGAAGTATATTTTCGATTTAAAATCGAAAATATATTTTTGATTCTGAGCATGACAGTAACAGAAAATTGAACAAAAACTAAAATCAAATTAAACATATATTTTTGCATTACAAAGCAATAATTATACAGATTACATCAGAAATTGAACAAAAGACGTGTATGTATATATATATATATATATATATATATATATATATATATATATATATATATATATATATATTACAAAAATAATGGTTGAGATTAAATTATAATCTTCAGGAAATCTCTTTCCTATTAATGACACATGATTTAGTGGGTATGACGGATGATGAGTCGGTTTGTCACCTTCGAGACGTCCCTTAGTTGCCTCTAGTAATACAGAGCACGCTGAGCCTCCGCCATGATGGCATCCAAAACATCTCTAACATCGGATCCATCAGGAAACAACTCTCTATCAATACCATTTCGCACAAGCTCCATGATACGACGACACCTAGGCAACACGTCATGATCATGATCCCTCCTAGCCTTCTTCTCCTCTAGGATATCATGATGAACTGGACTCGGTGGGTTCCCTGGAGCATCCTCTACCATGTACGGATGAGACACCTTGAAGAACCATATCATATAATCGTATCGTAACTTCAGTTGTTTGTTGCTACAGTACTCCTGACCTTATAGGAACAAGATGAGTCTAAAAATTATCAAATAGAGCATCCATATCCCTTTGTTTCATAGTCGGAGGAGCACATATAGAAGGATTTCAGGGAATGATCTGTGTAAATCTGAACTGACGCATCATCCACTTAGACATATAATAGAAGGATTTCAGGGAATGATCTGTGTAAATCTGAACTGACGCATCATCCACTTAGACATATAAGCAGCAGTCTTGCGAATGCCGTAAGCCAACCAACCTGTAAATAGGGAAACCTCATCAAATAGTATTGTAACACCAATTTCCCAATACTAATATAGTAAAAATACACGGCAATTATCAGAGTGATCAACAAAATGGGATGTCACATGATTTTCAAAATCCTCATAAAGTTTCAAAATACTTTATTCCGTCATTTATTCAAAATAATTATTCAGCAATAGAAAACAACTTAATTCGTTTTCATGACATTCTAGCCTCAACAATAATAAAACTCCACAAAATACGTGGTTCAACATAATTCATAAATTAAAGAACATAACGATGAAACGATTAAAAGAACATAAACAATTTCTCAGTTCCCGTGTTACGTATCAAAGCGACTCCTAAGACTCGATTAGATAACACTTTCTCCAAGCACTACTCTTGTACCTGGTTATATGTACTCTCGAAGAAGCACAGACACAACAACACAAAACGGGTGAGAACTTCATACAATAATTATATGGTGAAAGATACATGTAAAGGAGTAGTTAACTCACGCAACAAAATCCCAACACATCACAATACATCACCACACATTAATCACCCTTATTTCTCATCAACAATTTCACATTTATGCAACATCATGAATTCTAATGCAATGTAATGCATGTGCTAACATCAAGGCATAAGCCTTCGTCACAAATTCATTTAGGCATTCCAGAGCATTAAGTCCTCGTCACCATACAGAGCATTCAGCTATCGATTATTAACGCACAGTCTTATACTACCATCCTTCTTTTCACAAGCAACATTGGGGCTCCCCAAGGCGATACACTTGGTCTGACGAACTTCTTTTCCAGTAATTCTTCTAGTTGTTTCTTCAATTCTGCTAATTCAAATGCTGACATTCTATGTCGTAGAAACAATTTTGGTACCCAGAACAAGATCAATTGAAAACTCCACCTCTCTCTCTGGTGGCACATCTGTGACATCTTTAGGGAAAACTTCAGGAAATTCGCGCACCACCTATAACTCATCAATAGTATTCGTATTCTCTACGGATAAGGACGCCATTAATGAAAACACCAACGCTTCGTCTCTCATCAATCCATTCAACTATCTAGCAGATAAGAATTCATCTTCTCCATCATCATTAGGACTAGAAAACCGTATAGATTTGTTATAGCAGTTAATATGAACATAGTTGTATTCCAACCAGCTCATACCCAAAATCACGTCAAGCCCACTCAGCGGTAAGCAAATTAAATCTACAACAAAGTCTCTGTCGAATATCGACAAAGGACACCTCGAACAAACAAGAGAAGTAGTCACCAATCCCTTAGCTGGAGTATCGATAACCATCTCTCCTTTCATAAGGGACAACACAAGACCCAACCTTTCCACATATTTAGCAACAATAAAACAATGAGTAGCACCAGTATCAATAATAGTCATTAAAGGAATACTATTAATGAAGCTAATACCTCAGATTAAACGATATCCACTGGATGTCTGAGTTCCAACCAAAGCAAACACTTTTCCACCAGCTTTCTTTGGCTTCTAACACTAAGTGCTAATGTGCCCCTCCTCACTGCAATTAAAACATATAGTTGCCTTATGTTTGCAGTTAGTTGTCTCATGTCCAATTGTACCACAACGGTAACACCTCTTCACTTCATCACTACACGCATTACTACGATGACCTGGCTTCCTACATCTATAACAGGTGACGTCAGCAGGAGTGCTTCTGCCACCGGTTCTCTTACCATCAACTTCCCTCTGTTTGCCTTTATCATTTAGATTACTGTAAGGTTTGCCACGGTTCTGTTTTTGTCTACCTCTCTTCTCAGTCATAACTTTGTAGTGAGCCTTACTATCTTCCTCAAAAATTATGCAGCTACTAACCAAATCCGGAGACTTGCGGATTCGTTGATACCCAATTGCCTTCTTGATTTATGGGTGCAAACCATTTTCAAACTTGACACACTTTGAAAATTCAACAGTTGCCTCATGTTAATGTGGGTAGAACTTGGCCAGCTCCACGAACTTAGCAGCATATTCAGTTACCGATAAGTATCCCTACTTCAATTCCAAGAATTCGATTTCTTTCTTCACGCAGACATCTTCAGGGTAATACCTGATCAGGAACTCTCTGCGAAACACATCCCATGTAATAGCCTCCCCAACACCTGTCAAACTCTAGCGAGTTTCAACCCACTAGTCATCAACTTCCTTTGTCAACTGATGCATCCCAAAATGCATCTTCTGCGCATCCGAGAAATCCATGACTCTAAAGATCCTCTCGATCTCCTTGAGCCAATTCTGAGCTTCATCCAGATCATGCTTACCCTTGAACATAGGCGGATGGTTCCTCTGAAATGTTTCCAAAATGCGAGTCTCATCATTACCACCAGCCGAAGGCTGATGTTGCATCACCTGAGCCATCGCCTGCAAGGCAGCAACAATTACAACATCGTCCTGTCCAGCTACCATCGTTCTGTTTCATAACACACATCACATAATAATTAAAAAAAGATAAATTAACAACATTCCACTGTCACTCTAAATACTCGACAATCGGGCCGGACTGACCGACCTGCTCTGATACCAATTGTAACACCTAATTTCCCAATACTAATAAATATAGTAAAAATACACGGCAATTATCAGAGTGATCAACAAAATGGGATGTCACAACATTTTCAAATCCTCATAAAGTTTCAAAATACTTTATTCCGTCATTTATTCAAAATAATTATTCAGCAGCGGAAAACAACTTAATTCGGTTTCATGACATTCTAGCCTCAACAATAATAAAACTCCACAAAATATGTGGTTTAACGTAATTCATAAATTAAAGAACATAACGATAAAACGATTAAAAGAACATAAACAAGTTCCTAATTCCCATGTTACGTATCAGAGCGACTCCTAAGATTCGCTCAGGCAACACTTTCTCCAAGCACTACTCTTGTATCTGGTTATCTGTACTCTTGAAGAAGCACAGACAGAACAACACAAAAGGGGTGAAAACTTCATACAATAATTATATAGTGAAATATACATGCTAAGGAGTAGTTAACTCACGCAACAAAATCCCAACACATCACAATACATCACCACACATTAATCACCCTTATTTCTCATCAACAATTTCACATTTATGAAACATCATGAATTCTAATGCAATGTAATGCATTCGGTACCATCAAGGCATAAGCCTTCATCACAAAGCCATTTAGGCATTCCACAACATTAAGCCCTCGTCACCATACATAGCATTAAGCCCTCATCAACAAACAGAGCATTAAGCCCTCGTTACCAAATGCAATGTCATATGATCGTGCAACAACATAATTATATAACACACAATGCACAAGCTTTCATCACTATGCCAATTTTAGGCAAATCACATCATCATCATCACATTCATCGACGCCATAAACATCATAACCAAAAAACTATTATTAATAACACATCAATTAGATTCCGATAAGAGTAATCCAACCTATTATTATTATTCTAGGCCTTAACTTTGAGACTCTATTCCTCTATTTCCTATTTAAATACACGGCTCTTAGTAATGGTTACCTACTGTTTCGAATGGTACACCAATCAGATTCCTAAAACTAAAGTTACGATCATCATACGGAAGTCTAAAAATAACTTTTTGTTCCTGGCCTCCTTCGCCCGACGAAACCCTTGCGTCGCTCGGCGACGCTACCCTCGCGACACCACTCTCCTAACGACCATACAGCGAGACCCTTCAGGGACCAGCAAAATTTTACTCTTCCTCTCTCCCCTTGACTCGCCTGGAGAAACCATCGCCGCCCAGCGATGCTCCCTACATCGCCCGACGATCATGCGCGACCAGCAATTTCCTGTTGCGATTTCTGCACTATACCAGTTCAATTTTCTGTGATTTACTTCATATTGCAGGTCCTAAAAGATCCTCTAAACACATAATTTCAACACTTATCATTGGATTATACTGCACTACTTATTATGCATCAATTACAGGTTATAATTTATCACTAAAGCCTTAATCACTAGTCTCCATTACCTAATTCCTAGTTTGGGGTTTTCACACAAAATCACCATAACAATGAAACATCACAGTAACAACAACATAACATCACAATAACAACAACATAACATTACAATTGCATATATGATCACTTGTTCATATATCAAATCAATTCAGATAAAATAAATCATACAATTAAACAATACCTAAGAGTTAAAAGAACCCTCACTATCCTCTCATGATATGATCACCAATTAAAGAATCCATTCACCCCTTACCTTGATTCGAAACTTTGATCTCCCAAGGTTGTGCAATCTCCTCTTCGCTCTATCTCTTCTTTCTCTCATTCTACGGCGTTCTTTCTTCCTCTCTTTTCTTACTATTGTATTCTCATAATATCTAAGTCCCAATTTCTCTTATGTCCAATTTTACCCCTTGGACCTCTAATATGGTTATTCCCATCATATCCTCACTATTGCCATACAACGTTACCATACATCCCTTATCTATTTAATTAATTACAACTAATATTATAAACATTATTTTATCTATAATAATAATAAAAACAACAATAAACTAACAATAATAATAATAATAATAATAATTTTATTTGTATCCTAACACATTCTTAAGACTCTTCAATACAAATAAACACATCGTATTATTGAATAAAATAATCTAAATTGAATCGGGGCGTTACAAGTATCGTCTCACAGTGGTTGACGTATGAACTGAATTGAATGTCCTTATGACCTAGCCGGTCCATTTAAGTTTGGAACGACTCTATCGTCTGTTTCCCTATGGGCGGCTTGTAGGCACAGGCACGCGACGTGTCTTTAGTATAATCCGTAGCAAGTGACCATCTTGAGATGTGGGGTAAGTGCTTAGGATCCATCCCTGAAATAACAAAATTAAATAGTTAGTTTTAGAAATAGAATAATTAACAAATAGCACAAAAACAATGAATTTATACCGTCATGAGTGACTTGATACCAGTCATTTGCCTCATTTTCCACTTAGTTCTCTCTTCCAACTTGGTATACAAGTAAACTAAGCAAGAAGCGCCCTAGTTCAACTGACTGATTGTCTCAAAATCATCAAAGTACAACATGTATATGATGACGGTAAAAGTGAAATTGGTGTCCACAAAGATTTGTGTGCCAACAAGATACAAGAGGTATGCTCTCATGGCATACGTCCTGTGAATGGTAACCTTCTCGGCATCACCAGTAGCCGCTCGTTTACGCGCAATCTCAGTCGCGAACACCGTAGCTAAGCAGCTATACCTCACGTGGCAACCACATGTCTTATCAATATCTTCCAGGGAACTATCAGGGGTAACTCCCAGCCTCTGAACCAACAAATCCAGGGTGTAACTCGGTGGGAGAACTGACTTGTTTGTTTTGCGTTTTATCACAAATGTTGCAAAAAACAAGAGTCGCCACCGACTTTTCTTTTATCCAATAAAGGAAAGGTGAAAAGAACAGGAAATACCTTTGATAGATTATGAGTTCGGGAGGTAATTATGAAAAGGGAAGGTATTAGAACCCTTTCCATTCGTAGTTGTCTACGGGCTCTTAATTGCTTAGCTCACTTTTGAAAATTTTCTTTCTGTGTGTGTTTGATTTGAAAAGTATTTTGCTTTGATTTCGTAATGATTCTTGTATCAGTCCTTAAGAATGTATACGAAGTGTTTGAAAATATTTCGAAAGTTTTACTTTGTAATGATTCTCGTATGAATGTATACAAAGTGTTTATTTGAAAAGCTATTTTTGAAAAGAGTGTGAGGTGTGAAAAATATTTTTTTGATTAGATTGGGGCAAGCAATTAAAAGTCTTATTACCTACTCAAAAAGTTCGTTCTTATTATTTTCCTTCTTCTTTAGGACATCGATATCCATACCATTAGTTGGTAGGTAACTTTATCCGTTGGATGTGAAGGGACGGGCATAGGGTCATCGTATGGTCATCGAAGGCAACATTGTAATGATACCTTAGCATTTTTGTAGGGACTATCATCACTTATTCGTAGGCAACAACCGTGAGACGAGATCATATATTCGTAGGCAACATCGAGGGTCATCGAGGGACTATGATCTTTGTGATGATTTTTAAATCTAGGGGATTTACTAATGGTATCCCTACGTTCGAGGGACATGACCATTTATCTGAAGGCAATAAGAAAGAGTACCCTAAGGGGGTGCAAGTGTGAAGAGTGTGTTCAGTTCAGATATTTTATCTTGATTGTTAGGATGATCTACGATTGATTGATTAGTCTTGCCATACAATCCTATTAGCATACATCTAAGCAGGGTATATACAGTTTATAATAGGTGTAGAAAGTAAAAGCGGAAAGATAAAGTCTTACGTTATTATATGGCTTTAGGGCAGATACAGAATAAGAGGTGTAGAAAGTAAAATGCGGGAGATTAAATCTACGCAATTACGAAAAAACTTTTGCGACCTATCCATCAATTTCTAGAATTTAAATGCAAAAAAAATAAATAAATAATGAGAAAAATTCTTTAATAATTATGAAAATATTCTAAACCCTAACTATTAAAGAAAAATATTTTTTTGGTATTTTTTAGGAATTGATTTTATTTGAGAAAAATAATTAAAGTTTAAATTAAACGTTAATTAAAAATAAAGGGAAAAAATAAAAAATTTATGTAAAAAAATTAGATAAGTATTTTATTAACCTAATTTTAAAAAGAAAATATTTTTTATGATTTTTTATTGTATTCAAAAAATACTTTAAAAGAAAATAGAATTAAAAAAGAAATTAGAAAAAAAAAAAAATAAGAAAATAGTTAGTGTGAAAATTGCCAAAAAAAATAGAGGTAGCCCCTGGGGATTGAACCCAGGACGTCTAAGTCACCAGCACGTGCCACTTGCCATATGAGCTGCAGGTTTTGGTTGTCATGGAATGAAACAATAATAATATATAATAAAAAAAATTTCAAAACATATTTAAAATCAGAAAATGCGCGCAGGGGCTTCGTCCCCGATTTGAATTTCTTGAAGCTTTTATTGACGGTCAGTTCGTAGGTAAAGCTTTTACCTACGGATTTTGTCCGTAGCTATATCACCTACAAATCATAAAATCCAGAAAACGCAATATAAATGAATTGTGAGACCATGGTTCGATTGCAATTGAGCTCTTGAGCACGATGGTACTCATCGTTTAGCACAATTTTACCTAAATCAGAAAAGCCCAAATCGGAGCTTCAAACCCTAACCATGGTGAAATCATGTACATGCGCTCAGACTTGAATTAAGCTATACAGAAAGCATCGAAATAACATCAGGAACACAAATATGTGAACAATTCATGTGAAAAATGCGTGCAAAGTATGAAATCGAAAGTTGAAAAAGTTTGTGAAAACGGAATTACGATTTTACGTTCAAGGGTGTTTGGATTGTTTGTGAACGTCTGAAATTGATCAGAGGGCACCGATAAAGCTAATGGACACATTGGAATGGCTCGAATCGATTAAATTCTTGGTATTCAAGTAACTTTTATGCCATAGTTTTCTTGAAGCTTGCTAGGGTTCTTGAGGCTGCCAATTCTCGTCCTGAGCATCTGGAATGCTTGTGTATATATAGTAGAAGGATTTAGTCTGGAATGCTTGTGTATATATAGTAGAAGGATTTAGGTCAACAAATGTTTAGAGAATATCTTGCATTGATATGAGTATATTTGATTGAAAATCATGCATGAAATCTTTCTATTCTTGGCCAATCTTGCACCAATAAAGCTTGTAATGATTTGCTTGAGCTCCAAGGAAAATATTTAATTGATTTTCTGATTGAAAAACAAATCAAATGCGCCTTATACAATATCTTGATATTTTATGTTATTTAAAATTGAATTAAAAAGGAATTAATCCATAAATAAACAAAATAAATGAAACCAGGGCGTGTGGATGGGCCTTATAGGTTCTTGGCAACATTAGAAACAAGTTTGAATCAAAGAAACATAGGCCCATTTGGAAAATTTTCAAGTTTGGTCAATATTTTCTTCATGCATTTCTTCAAATTTTCCATTTTTGCCCAAGCCATAACTTGTTCAATTTTTATCATTTGAGAGTGTTATTGGACTTTTTAGAAAGCTTAAGATGTCCTATAAATGATGCTTTTAGTTTCATCTTAATTGGAGCTTCCATGCTCATGTACACTTCTTTGGAAAAAGATGACTTTTGTTGACTTTTAGAAGGACCAATAATGTCTTGGCTCATATCTCTCAAATGAATCATTTTTGGGCAAAGCTTGTGAGACACAAAGTTGTAGATAATTGATTTCCCTTCAAAATGAGCTTTGGTGGAAAAATTTCTAATGAATTATGTGAAAGTTATGCCTGGTCAAAGTTCTGTTGACTTTCCCTTAAGAAACCCTAATTTAGAAACTTTGACTTTTGACCAATTCTTTGAATTTTCTTGATGAATCATGACCAACCCTTGATTAAATGATGAATGTTACTTAAAAATCTTGATTTTAACCACAATGATGAATTTTGATTGTATGTTGACCACAATTGACTTTTTGTCCAATACAACTAATTTTCAACCATCTGAGCAATTGACTGAGCAAACTTGATCTATAAGGCTTGAAACTTGACATGGTGATAACTTGAGACATATGAGGAGGCATGATGCTCACTTGAGGAAATAGAAGGAGAGAATCAAAACCCTAGCTGTGGGTTGATTGCTTAGGAGAGGGTTCATCTGGTCAACCCTTGAGGAACTCTTGAATAAGGAGATGTGTATTAACTTGAAAAATATGAGGGAAAATTTTATGGTATAACACAAGGCCTTCTCTTTGTTGATCCTCTCATGATCCAGGAAATCCCCTCTAATAGGCAAATGAAGTAGACACGCGACATCATCGAGTGTGATCGTCATCTCACCACGTGGTAGATGAAACGACGACGTCTCATGGTGCCACCTCAACAAAAGTGTTGATCATCCCCCAATTGACCACTCTGTATCCATAGAGGATCAAGTCTTTGAACCCTGTAAGATGTAGAAGCTCATCAAACTATGACTCGGCAGTCAGACCAAGTTTGCTGGTCATAATAAAGTTCATAGTTAAAATTCATAATAAATTCATAATAAACTTCATAAAAGTAATAAAAATGCAAATTTTATACTTGTCCATCCCATATATATCTAGCTATATAGATGAGATAAAGAGGAATCAGTGATAAATCAGAAGATCCTCCTCTAAAGACCCGAGGGGCCTAAGGTGCAGGTTGAGCAGGTGTGGCCAGTGTAGCCTTAGGTCTTGCCTTAGATGGAGGCTGGGACTGAGGCTATGTAGATGTCTGACACTCAAGCGTCGTCTGAGTACCTAATGTGGATCCCGCCTCAAATACTTTCGATGAGGAAGTGCGTTTGTGGGAGGAAGGGGGTGGCGAAACATGAATTGGAGAATCCCGCCTATTGCGGGAGGACTGAAGGAAAATTACGATATTAAAATGCAGCGAAACATAATTTTCCTTTTGTGATCCTTACGAATGATCATGGTCAGTGATAGAATATTTTACCTCTTGTGGCGATTTCGATTTTTGATGTTGTGATCATGAACGTTGAAGAAGAACAACGTCTCTACTCCACACGAATGTCGCCCCGATCACGTTAGTCGCTAACGAACGGAAGCCTTGAGTGAGAGAGTGAGCAAAAATACGGCAGGGTTTCAAGACCGAATTTTCATCAAGTGAAAAGCTTCAGTACATGGGTTCTATTTATAAAACCACAAGTGTGGGTTGCAAGCTATTTATCGTATATCAATTAAGCGTGTGGTACCTACCACATTCCGTATTCCACTTAAATACACTGTACCTTACGGTGTTCCTCATTTACTCTATCTCTCATTTATCTATCCTTATGTGTGTGACCCTATAGGTTTCCGCGATGTTGGCAATTATATTAAATCACATTTAACATAATAAACAGTGAGCGGTATCTAGCAACACATCACTGCTACCTAAGTCACTAAAATGTCATGTGATCTGACAAAACCTTTCTGTGATAATACTTATGTGTATAATTACCCTTTTGACCTTATGTCTATATTGAACACAAGGCATAGACCGTGTCATCCTTGTCCAGTTCAATATTGGGCCCTCATACATTTATCCCGTTACGCAGGATGGACAAATTCCGTCTAGGTCACTCATGTCCCTCAACATGCTTTGTGAAGCATCCATCAACTATCTTTATGGTCATCCAGTTACGGATAACGTTTGATCAACAATAAAGCACTTGACTATACATCTAGGATCCATAGTGGTTTCAGGTCGAAGGGTGGTATACACCACTTATCACCATGAGAATAACTTATGACATTTTGCATAACATTCTATGTAGTATTCTCATAGCGAGTCAATCTAGTATAAATATTACTCCTAATATTTATACCTATGTCAAGACTTGATAAATCCTTATCCATGATCCATGAAATGTGATCATCAACCTATCTTCATAATAATCTCAATGCTTTAATGTTATCCCACTTCACAATAAAGGTCGATTATGGATACTTTAAGAATAGTGTCCTTGTGTTTAATGGAATCTCATGATTAATTCACACTTAACAATGCATTAAACAGACTAACTATTCTAGGGACTTTATTAAAAGCAAACATAATAAAGAAAAGCCTTTTATTATTAATAAATAATTCGATACAAGTACCAAAAGGTATTGGCCCTAGGGCTTACACCAACAAGGACAACGTAGAAGGTGTAGAAGTAGATGCACCGGAAGCTGAAGCAATAAGAGGCGCATCTGGTATTACCTGTCCAGAGGCAGGAGGAGGCTGGGTTGCCTGACCTGACCTCTTTCTCCCAGCATGTTGTGCAACCCTGCCATGCCTTAATCTAGATGGTCTATCAGTCATTGCTCCTTTACAAGTGAGAAAAAATGTTAACATAAGATCCAATGTGAAAAACAAGGCTTAAAATTGACTCAGGAAGAAATCAGAAGTTCACTTCCGATTTTGTTCTTATCAAAACCGAAAATAAATTTCCGGTTCCTGTTGCGATAATAGCAGAACGCCACTATCGCGTCCCACTTCCACAAATGGGCTAAAATAAGTGCATTGATCATCAAATAAACGGTATAAATAGTTTTCTAATGACTCCTAATGATGATATCTAGCTACAATATCACACTTTGAGCCCTAATTCACTAGTTTGAGTAGAAATTACATAAACTCAAATATTTTCAAAAACCACAAACCTGATGGATTGGTGTTGATTTTTCTTGATTGATTGCTTTAAAATGCTTTATCTACCCATTGCTTGATGATCTCTGATGAGTTTTTGAAAGAAAAAAAAAACATGATTGATGAAATAAGGGTTGAGAGAGTTTTGAGAGGGTTTTTGAGTGTTTGGTTTGAATGTTACTGTAATGGGAGTAGAAGAGTCAGCGCGCCATATAGTTCATCCACGAATCAGAAGTATACTTTCGGTTTGCATCCAATGCTTCATAAGTAAACTATGTATAAAATGGTGCAAATTGGAAGTGTACTTCTAATTTTGAGGGACATTTTAGAAATTTCACGTGGTGCGTAAGTAATGCATGAGATGAGTTAAGAAATCCCCTTAATATAGTTAAATGAATGAATATTTTACACAATTTACACTTATTTATATTTAAGATATCTCATATTTTTAGAGAGAAAAATTGCGTGTGCAAAATACAATTTTTTTTATTGGTTATGATACTTATGAAATTCATTATATTTCTAATTTATGATTTTGAAAGTTTTTCTAAAGATAGGTTAAACAATTCTAACTTTCATTTTTTATAGTTTTTTGATAGATTATATTTTATGTCTCCCTTTTATTTTATTTTTATTTAATAATTTATTTTTTTCGGAGCCTTATCAATAAGAAGATAAAAGTAATATATATTTCATCACCACCCCCAAGATCTTATTTAAACTTGATTACTAGTGTGAGTATTTGTTTATTTATATTTCTTAGTATTAGTTTTCACTTATTATTAATTCAGTACAAAAAGTTATCCATGTGAGTGGATTTTTATAATTTTTGAGTATTAATCTCTTCCTTTTAAAATAAATTTCACAGTTAATTATTAATATAAATTACAGAAAGGATAAAAATGAAAAAACGAGAAGAATAATGTAACACACTAACTTTATTAATGTTTCTCATCATTATTATATAATACTAAGAAATAATTTTAAAAAAATGATATACATAATATTAATTAAAGCGTATAGTAAGAAAATCTTTTAAGTTGTAAACTGAAAAAATTATATACAAATTATTATGAAATAAAAAAATATTTAATATTATAAAATTAGTTAGTCAAGTGGAAGATAATTTTTAGAAGTTCGTAATTCAATTTTTCTTTAGCCATACACATATGTTAGATCGGCTATGTATTACATATTTGTTATTAACATTTTTTCTATGCACTTATATATTGTGGCACGTCTCTATGGAAATCTAAAAATATTACTGAACTTATTTGTAGAATATTTTTAGACATACTAAATTTCATTTTTTATATAAAAAAAAAATTAGAAATGTATCTCTAATATTTTTTTTGAGATTAATTCAGAAATACATCTCTCAAAGTACCATTTATTTCAATTACCATCAATTTTTTAAAAAGAAAAATTATTCTAATTCAATTCTTAAAATTTCATATTAAATCTCATTATTTATTATTATTACTATTCAATTTTTGTCTTGTCTTGGCTAATTCAATTCTTAAAATATAAGTTTTCTATTATTCTTATAAATATAAATATAATTATTATTTTCTATAATAATTATTTTCTTGACTAATATATATTACACATAATAATAATAATATAATTATTTTATTCATATAATTTATATATTATTATTTTCTATAATAATTTTTTTACTAATATATAATTCACATATATTTTATATATTTTCCTAAGTAATTCACATAATTCTATATTTTATATTTTTTGACTAAATCACTATATAAAAGTATATTTATATATGCATAACTATTATATTATTATAAGACTTAATTACAGTGTTGATTCCCCTATTACAGTGTTGATTCTCCTATTTTCTCCAACAGTCTCTCTATTTTTTTAAACTGTTTTGGTCTCATGCTCATCTTTTGCCAGAAAGCATTGAGGTGTATCAATTTTAATTATAGTTTTAGTCCTCCTATTTTTTCATTTTAAATAGTTTTGGTCCTCCTATTTTCTCCAATTCAGCACCCAAAAAAAAATGAATATGAAAGAACAAAGCTATTTAAAAAAAATAAGGGTCTGATATCATGAGTTAAAGAATATATGGAGAACAACGTTGTAATTAAGTCTGATAATTATTATGTGAATTAAATATTAATCAAGAAAGTAATTCTTATTAAAAATAATAATTATAGTAAATAATAAAAATTAGACAAGAAAATAATGGAAATAATAGAAAATATTTCAAAAATTAAATTAGTCAAGAAACAAGACAAGAAAACAAGAATAGTAATTATAATGACAAATTATGAGATTTAATGTGGAATAAAAAAAAATAATTGATGGAATTGACACAATTATTTTTGAGAAATCGATGGTAATTGGTACAATGGTATTTTCGGAGATATATCTCCGAATACATTTAAAATAATCCGAAGATTTATCTTTAAATTATTTCTTTTGCAAAAAATAAAATTTAATATATCCAAAGATATATCTCTGAAATTAACGCAAACATAAGTTAGAGTAAACCAGATAATGGGTGGGTCTGCCTTAACACTGATGGAGCAAATCGTCATGGTATTATCGGGTGTGGTGGTGTCATCAGGGGGAGCGATGGGGATGGCTGACAGGTTTCTCGAAGTTCGTAGGGCGGGAGGATTCGTATATTAGAGAGTTGTGGGGAGTGTTGGAAGGTCTTAAAGTAGCATGGAGTTTAAAATTCAAAAAAGTGGAGGTTAGGGTCGATAACATACATGTGGTTGAAGACATTAAGAAGGCAAATGTGAGACGAACCTTTGGTAGCTCACTTGTTACGGAAATGCGTAAGCTGTTGCTGTTGGGGTGGGAAGTTACGATAACTCATGTGTATAGGGAGGCGAACTACCTAGTGGATGCATTGACATACCTTAGTTTTTCTAGCGGAAGTACCTACTGCAACTACGAAGATTGTCAGGAAGATCTCAAGCATATCCTGATTACCGACGAGAAGGATTTTACCACCTCTACATTAGTCTCTGTTTAATGACAAAAACCCTCTTTGTTATAAAAAAAGATAAAAAGATATATCTCTAAAAAGATTTTAAAATTTTTTTTAAAAAAATTAAGTGAATATATAAGGATGTAAAGAGGAATTCACATGATATCTGGTTGTCTGAGTTGTAAATTTATATTTGTGGTATATCCACAATCACCAAAGTTGGTTTAGCTCTTGAGCTTAAAAATAACTAGCAAACTTTTTATTGTTATTGTTAGATAGTAGTATATTCGGGGCTGATTCTTAATGCACAACTATACCTTCTTAGTTATTCTATGTGAAATATCTAAAATATATTTTAATTATAAAAATATATATTAGAAATTATCATTTTTCACAAATTTTAACACAATTTGAATATGTATCTCCGAAATTTCACATTTTAAATATGCAAAGCGTGGTGTTAAAAAATTACCATAGCCATATATATGTTCAGCAGAAAAGATATACATCTACCTTTTAGGAGAATTTATCACGCCACCTCAATAATTATACTTGTCACCCCCCAAAATACTTATTCCAAAATTAGCGCAAACGAAAATTTTGGTACCCAACGAAATTTCTAATATATTTTTTCCAATATTAAAAATTTCAGTATATTTAAAATTTTCAATACTACCCTCACATTTCTGGGATTTTTTTTAAATTCTGAAATATATTGAAATATTTGGTATGAGATTTGAAATTTCTAATATTTGACTAAAAATTCTGATAAAATTTAAATTTTTTGAAAATTTAATAATTCTTTACAAAGATATAATACTAAACATATTTTTGAAAGTAACATGTATAATTTATAGGATGACATGATAAATTCTCACCGAAGAGAGGCTTGAATACATGTTGTTGGACCAAAGATTAAAGTCCAAATAAATTAGTATTCCTTGGAGGATATTACCTTGCACCCCCTCTCTTATGTATCATACACCCTTATAGTTTAAAAACAAAATCAATTTTTTACCTTCTTATAATTTAGTTTCCCAAAATTTTAAAAGTTATTTTTCTTTTTGAAAGAGTTGACTCTCAAAACCTCTAAATATCATATCATGGTATTTGGTAATTCCGTGTTTTTTTTTTTTGGAAAATTCATTATGTATTTTCATGTTCATGAATTTATAAAAATATTTGGCATACCACATTTTTTTCACACCCTAAAAAATCTTACGCAAAATTATGATGTTTTACTTCAATTGTCTTAAATGGATGAAATTAGGTAGAATTGAGACACATAACATTTTGCACGGTTCTTTATCATCACAATTATGTTTTACTACTGTTTCTTTTTTTTGTTCATTTGAGTTTTATAAAATTATGTAAGTCTATTTATTTTTTTATTATATAATTGGTAGAAACAAAAAAATTGTTGAGGTGATTATTTTTAGCTTTGTGGCTGTTTGAGTCATAGTAACTCTTGGATTACGACGTGATCTATCATATTTTAGAACTGAATAACATATCCTATCTAAATATTACTAAGAGGTTCCAAGCTAGACTCTCAGAAGTCATTCATCCGATTCTAGGAAGATACCGACCTCTATATCTTTTTGCTTTTGAGCATGTTCTAATGCTGACTGGTCATGAAGAAGTTGCTTTTGAGATGAATCTTGAGCCTGAAGATACTTTTACTCCTAATCATTAGACTGAGGACTTAGTTACTTCTAACATCAAGCTCTTACTCTTCTTGAGAAGACTTTTGTTTTTGAGGTTGGGACCACTTCTGGATAAATAAAGCTATATGCTTCTGGTTCTGAAGTTGTGCCTCAAGTGAAAAAAATCGTCAAAAACGATCATTTTTCAAATTCTGCCTAACATATGTTGACCATTAGAGAGCATGAGTCAACCTATGTGACTTTTGCGTCGACCTATATGACGTATGTGTCGATGCAAGATGGACCAAAAGTATGATTTTGCAAACCACTTAGTATGTGTTGACCTATGCGACATTGAAACTACTGGTGAAATCATCGAATAGAATATCAATGAAGTCGCCATCAAACGTTTTTTTATCCCGCGAGAAGAAAGGAAAACATAGAGTAAACCTAAGAGGGAGAAATCATAGTCTTACGACCAAGTGGTCGGGTTAGGGAGTCAGTTACTTGAGGGGAATGTATTAGCACCCCACACGCCCGTAGTACTCTACGGTATCCACTTCTACTTTCTATCTATTGGGTATGGGTATCTATTTACAACCTATATCCAAGGCAAAATGAATGAATGCAAAGTATTATGTACAAAAAGAAAGGTTTTTTAGTCGTGCTTGCCGCAGTTGCGAACCTTTAGTGCCTAGTACCCCATTCGTGCAATTAGAGATCAAAGCACTACGTAGTTCTCCTCAAAATATTTGGTGGGTTGCAATGTTTTTTATGAGAAATTCTATTTCTCGTCCTCGCAATTAGGATTGCAATTTGTGCTTGGCGTTGCAGCTTATCGTAAGTCTTATGCTCGGCAGCTCGCACACTTAGCAACTCGTTTGGATTTGAAAAGAAACACCCTTATCGAAAAGGTTTTCATAGAAAATGGCCCGAAGACAAAAAGATTTGAAGTTGATTTTATTAACATGTTTTGAGATTTGATAAAGAAAATGTTTTTAGTTTTATTATGCAAAATGGGAAGAAAAATATCTAAGGGGAACTATCTAGCTCTATCTGTAATGTTATCATACAAAGTGACCCTAATTCAAAGATGAAAAAGGAATATCTACCTATGTTGACATGTAAGGATGACCATCCTAATGTCTAAGCTCGAAAGTTACCCTAGCCGAGAGGTCCTAGGGGAAACTATCCTAATATCCACCTTGATTGACCAACCAAGGGATACAAAGGGAAGACGCAAGCAAGCGCTTTGGTAGAAGCACACCAACAATGCAATGCACAAACAAATGATACACACATGTGCGAGGAAGATGAAAGAAATCCCATAGCCTTAAGGGTAGCGCGTCACCCGAGTCAACCAGGAGCTTTCTTTCAGAGGAAAACCATAGCCACTGCGCTACAAACCGCGTCAACCAGGAGTTTCCTCATGGGAGAAAGGGATTCACACCTTGATATGAATTACCAAGTGTGAAGAGCATATGAGTGTAAGTATCAGTGTATCAACGCGAACTCCATGGAAAAGCGTGGAAGGTCAGAATAGGGAATCCTTGCCATTGTATATATGACTCGATAAAGGAAGCTTCACGATTCGCGTGAGCTGAGCTGACACGGACTGAACTGGGCGGGGTTGGTTGATAACCCTTTCCGTGTTCCTTTCTCATTATGACTTAATGATGGTGCCATATCAAGTTTCCTAACCACCATACCTCTATGCAAGCACAAAAAGTAAACACTTACTGAAACGTACCTCCTTGCACGACATGATTTTAAACAAACCAAACATAATTAGCACACAATTTGCGAGATGTCTGCTATAGGTTTTTAAACAACGAATTTCGAGCCCACACTCTTTTCCTACTTCTCATGATATCTAAGAAAATGGTAAACACCTTACTTCTCATGATATCTAAGAAAGCGGTAAAGGAAATTTGTAAAAGGGTAAGAGAATACCAAACAGATAACAATCCGTAAGTTATAGAAAATAGCAAAATACTCCGGAAAACTTCGTGAACTGCTGACAAGAAATAAAGAAATCCGGTGAGCAATGCGTAGAATCACCAAAAAGCATGATCGAAATGTGTTTCGTATACATCCGAAGATCAACATAAAACCTGCAAGGGATAATCATCCACACAATATAGACAAATGGAGCATTCATATCGTATACATGTCCAAGATCGGGATATGAAGTGGACATATCGGAGTCAATCATAGAAACCTGCAAAAGGTAAACAACAAGAAATGTAGACAAAATGGGCATGTATATCGCATACATGTCCAAGATCGAGATATGTAGAGGACACATCCAAATCAATCATAGAAACCTGCAAAAGGTAAACACCAAGCAATGTAGACAAAAGGGGCATGTATATTGTATACATGTCCAAGATCGGGATATGTAGCGGACATATCCATTTCAATCATAAAAACCTACAAGGAATAACCATCCAGAGAATACAAGTAAACAAAGCACAATGTCATATGCACCAAACATAAGACGTGTATCGTACACATTCGTCCAACGGGACACCTGCACCAGATAACCATCCTTGGCAATGCAAGCCAATAATGCACAACGACATGTGCACATGACAAGGAGTGTGTATCGTAAACATCCGAGTCAAACAATAACAACCTGCACAAAACACATTAAACAATGCATAATGGCTAACAGAATGTGTATCGTACACATCCGTACAACAAGTACCTGCACAAAATACATTAACCAATGTATAATGGCTAACGGAATGTGTATCGTACACATCCGTACAACAAGTACCTGCACAAAATTAATTATGCAAAAGGAATGTGGAACGAGAAAAAGTAATCTCGAGTGTCGAACACGAAATTTGGATCAAAATGATAATCCAAACAAAGTTCCCGATTACACAATCAAGCAATAATTATGTAATTGGAAACTACCTCAAAGTACCTTGCATAATCAACAAACATGTTAAGAATAACAAGGAAAATGTATGTGAGAAAGAGTAAAAGAAAGCTTGAGAAAGCATGACATTTGAACAATTAAACAAAAAATGATTTTTCTGTTTCAGTGGAGTAACAGGTTACTTCAGTGAGGTAACGGGTTACTTCAACTAAAATGAAAAAAACAGGAATTCTTCCTGTTGAAGTAACGAGTTACTTAAGCCAAAAATGCAGAATTTGGTCACTGACTCAGTGAAGTAACAAGTTACTTCAGAATGGTAACTGGTTACTTCATCCAAAATGGAAAAACAGTAATTCTGTCAGTTGAAGTAACGGGTTACTTCACTGAAGTAATGAGTTACTTCAGCCAAAATTAGAAATTTTTTAATGTCAAAATGGTGAGGTAACGGGTTACCAGTTTGAGGTAACGGGTTACTTCACTAAAGCAGTGACTAATTCTTGCATTTTTAGGCTTTGAAGCATGGTTGAAGTATTTAAGCAAAAACCTAACGTACATCTATCAACACATGGTTTTATACATGATTCAAGGTTCAAACCTAAGGCTAAATCACATGCAAATTAACAATTCGATAAATATCAACAAGTAACCACTTGAATAAGCACTTTTCTTATGAAAATTAATTAATCAATAAGTTCTTTTTTCCATCTAATTTCGGATTTCAATATTATGATCACATCAAATCCAAGTTTCTCAACCTAATCCACAATCTTGATTAATATTCAATTCTAGAAAAATGCTTATTTAAGAATCAATTATGCAAAAGTCCTTAAATCAAGAATTCTTACTGTCGAAACAAAGAGGAGAACGAGCAAAATAGATCGTCGATGTCGAATCGAAGATCGGAGAGGAGATAATAACGAGATGGGGCACAATAGCCTGGGGAAATGGAGAGAAAAACTTCAACTCTTCACCTCGACGCCTTGAATGTTCTTCAATTTTCTTGAGAAAATTTGATGAAAAGCTTGATTCGATTCTTGAGAATTGAGAGAGAATAGAAGAGTGTGTATGTGTTGAATTTTGACCAAATGAAAAATCCTCTCCAATTATGAGAGTAAAAATTGATTTATACTTGGAGATTTCCTTGAGTGAAATTGGGCTCAAGATTGGGTCCAAATTTCCTTTTCCCGACAGAATTTCGTGAATAGTGCCAAACCACGAGAACCGTTCAGAATTTTAAATCGGGCCCAACACGAAAAATATCCGGAACGAAAAATTGGTCATATAGGGAAAAATTTTGACTCGGTCCGATGAACTTTTAGGGAGATATTAATTTTTGAAGTTTCAGCTCACATTTTGGGCATCTGACACATGCAGAATTTTAGTGGCGCCACCTGGGGAAAACGTTCCGAACGGGGATCTTCGGATCAAAATTCAAACTCGGGATGTGAATGAAAATTGAAGTCAACAAAATTTTTGAAATTTTGACAGCAATCTCATCACATTACGATAAAATTTGAGCGAGATGAGTTTTTGAACGTTGCACATCAGATGAAATAATGCTCAGTTCGACTCAAGTTCACCTTCAAAGAATAAAATTCTGGTATTGATCCGTAAAGAATTAGCTCTCGGCTCGAACACAAAAGTTGAAGAGGACGTCGAGATGGGATTTTAAACACTGGAACCTCTCAAATTTGACATTCCATCCAAGAGTTATGAATTTTTAAGGTACCGCAAACTTGGTTCAGCCATAAAACTCAATTTATTCCACTTGAAAGATTAATTTTCTGGAGACTTTCTTCACACAATTAGATTTCAATCTGAGAATGAAAGTTGGATATAATATTGAGAGGGACTCTCCAGTCGAAACTCGGCCAAAAATACCTTACGTACTGAGAGTTATGAATTCCGGAGTGTCTGAAACGCATAAGAAACCAAATTCCACTTTATTAAGAAATGAACTATCGAAGTCCTTCCTTGATGAATTGGCTATCAGTATGAACAAATAAAATGGAGGACATACTGAAATGGTTCCATCATCCGTTGAACCAACCCTAGATAACCTTTTGACTAGAAGATCATGCATCAAGCATACGAACCGAAAGATATCAATTTCTGGTTCAAAATAATCCGAATTGGCTGAAACACACAGTTTCTTCCAAAACCTGAGATGCTCTTAACCTCATAACCATGAGATCAATGATATGCACGTATTTTCATGATAATATAACTATAAGCCAAAATGGTTTAAATGAAGAGGGTCAAGTTTGGGATACAACAGACATATGTGTCGACGCAAAAGGGACCAAATGTAGAATTTCTGCGTTTTTCCATCGTTGGAGGCCTTCTAGACCTCTGATTTCAATTCTGTAAAAACCTCAAATCTTAGAATTTGATGTACTACAATTATCAAATAATTAAAAAAACAATCTAACACATATCAACAATGGTGAAAATTAGTACAATTTCAGAACAGTAAAATCACTTATTTTAAAACCTCATCCAAACACTCCCTAAAATGTCAAAATAGCTTATTATGAAAATCTAACATTATGGATCAATTACATACTACTAGTACCTCTTAAAACTCCCAATTAACTAACGATTTCACCAATTAACACAACATCAACAAGAACAACTCATATAATCATGTTCATTGTCTCGAATTTACCTTTAACACAAAATATAAACAAGAACAACATAAACACAACTCACATTAGGCAAGAAACATCGATTAAGTGCAAAAGAGAGATTGTGAATGTCAAACAACATCTGAATATGCAAGATCAACAGTTCAAGGAACAAGTCGTGACCAACTTCGTGATCACCAACATGCTACAAATTATCATTGCAAGACTGCCTCCTTCACCTCCACCTAAACCCTAGACCCTTTTTATTTTACCTTGCATTTTTAAAACTCATTTAATTCCAGTTCTTGAAATATGTACTTTATCTGAATTATTCAATAAATTTCTGATTTTGGTTAAAATCTCTAAGGCTCATTGATTTATGACAAAAGAGGCAAGTAGTGATTTTATATATCTATTTCTCATATACTAATCCCATGCAAGTGTTGATATTTTGTGCCTCTAACATTGTTTGACTGATCAAGAACTTTGAGAAATTTCACTAATTTTTTCTAAACATGAAAGTTCAAAACTCTGAAGAGATATCCTATTTTGATATCCAGAAGTCATGATAATCAGACCTTTTTTTAAAGGAAATCCAACTAGACTCTAATGCACTAACCAGGTTCAACCAAGGTTCTGATACTTCATTCTATTGTGATAGAAAGCCACGATCCTAGATAATCAACCAGGAATTTTTATCTAGGCTAATGACAAACCATGCATCTCTATTCAAACTCTAATGGTGTTCTTAACCATACATTATAGTTGGATTCTAATAGTGTCTTAATCAGAAAATTATTCCTTTCATGATGATTAAAGTGTTTATACTTCAAAATTATTTTATAAGTCTTGAACTCAGGGTGAGCCTCTAAACAATCTGAGATAAGTTTTGAGAGTATATAACTCAGGGGGACCTTTTTAGCTAACTTTGAAATGTTTTTATGTGATTAAACCTGCAAAAATTGTTCATCAAAATACATGGTTTTTTCATCATCAAAAAGGGGGAGATTGTAAGAACAAGATTTGGTTTCACATATGGCCTTAAGTTTCGATGATAACAATACATTATTTCTTAGATAAAATTTTTGCACCCTAATCATTTTGTCTTGTGTTTAACTTTTGCTAACAGGGTCTGACTCTGATAGAATAGCCTGTGACATCATAAATTTTTGGAATCAACACACTCTGACTTTTGAGAGATAGAAAGTATGTGTTACAAGAAATTGTCAAGTTATGGAATGCTTATAAACAACGATTCTGATGAAATTTAGTCCAAAAGCTTTTGATTATGACATTGATAGAAGATCTTCTGAAGACTTCTCAAGCTCTGTTGGTTCTGGACTTTCAAGTTCTGAGGTTCTGAAGATAATGTTCTATTGAACAAGTTCTGAAGACTCTCAAGACAAGGTTCTAAAGACTCTCATTCTGATTTTGATCCTTCTAAGAATGCTTAATCAACACACATTATGAAGCCTTATAAGATTAGAAGATAAGATAAAAAAAGGTTTTACGTGAGTGAATAATACATGGTACATGATAAAATGTTTCTTCCACTACTATGGTTTTGTGGCGCAAGGACTGTACTATGGTCTAATATTGTCTACCACACTCACTGACCATTATGAAGAATATAAATGGAATTTAGAATTCCTATTCTACCCTAAAATAGATATTTCTTTGGCTATATAAAAAAGACTTGGGATAATGGAAAACAACTTTGCAAGCTTTGCTAACTTTTGCCCTAAGAACTTTTCACATGAAATCTCAAACGTAAATATTTTATCTTTGTGTAAAGAGCTGTAAAGCAAGGAATTTTTTTTCATATACTTGTTATAAACACTTTTGTGTTTATCATTGTATTTCAACTTGTGTAATTTTCTTTCTTAGAAATATATTTGTAAACGCACCTTTAATATCTCAACTTTTAAGTAGATTGTTCCTTAAGAGACTAGGGTATAATCAAAATTTCTCAATAAGATATTTATGGTTAGTGTTTGTGGTTGTAATCAAGTTTGGTTATAGTGGATTAATTCTTTGTGGAGAAGGCAAAATCAACTTGGTGGATGGACTGGATTAACTTCGTTAATAATGAACCAGGATAAAAATAAGCGTGTTCATTTATTTTCGTTCTTGTTTCATCTTTGTGTTGGGTAGAAAATTTTTCAAATTTAGAAAACCAATTTAAATCCTCATTTCTTGTGTTTCATGTACCTTCAACTGCTTGTGTAAGCTACAGGATGAATAATCCCACTAAGCACATCATACCTTACAGAGTACTATATTACACTTAAGTGCATCTTAAAGTGTTCCATGTTTTACTTAAGTATATTATATCTTATGGGGTTCCTTATTTTACTTAAGTATATTCCACCTTACAGTGTTACATATTGCACCTAAGTACACCATACCTTACAATGTCCCGTGTTTCTCTAATTAATGCTAGTGCATTTCAAGACCGCACAACCGAATAAGCTTCACTTATTTATTTTCTCCCATCAATTTTTCTTTTATGTGTGTGACATTGTAGATTATCATGACATTGGAAATTATATCAAATCACACATTTAATATACTAAATAATTAGCAGTATCTAGCAACACATCACTCTTATCCAAGTCACAAAAATGTCATATGATATGGCAAAAGCATTTTTGTGATAATGTATATATGTATAATTACATATTTTCTCTCTCGTATATATTGAATACAAGGCATAGACCATATCATCCTTGTCTAGTTCAATATTAGACCTTTAAATATTTATCTTGTTACATGGTAATCCTATAGACAAAGTTTGATATATATATATATATATATATATATAAAGAATAGTGTCATTATGTTTAACGAGGATTCACGATTAATTCAAACTTAATGCTTAATCAAATGGACTAGATATTATATATATTTTATTACTTTGAAAAAACAAACATGATAGAGAAATGTCTTACTGTTATTAATATAATTCTATACAAATATCAAGTTCTAATAAAACAATTGCCTTCTAGAGCTTAGACCAACACAACATACACTTGCTACTAGATGTAGCCATTCAAATATGCACTATTTATATCCTTTTCAAAGAGTTTAAAACTCATTATGCATGAGAAATCTAAAAGAATCCTTATGGATTATAGTCAATCTATATGGAATAAGTTTTATTGAAATCTACGCCTTCTTGTTGATTTTATCCTTTTGCAACAAGTCTTTCTTTCTTTCTTGAAAAAATTCCTAAATGATGTTTGATTTTGACTTTTATATTATAACCATGCATCCATAAGAATAAAATGTTATGTTATTAACTTTATCACATAATTGACTAATACTTAGGAAATTATGATTTAATAAATGAACCTCTCTAATCGTTGGATTGAGAACTTACCAATGGTACCAATACCAATTATCTTCCCCTTATTGTTATTACCATAGGAGACTAATACTCCATTTCTAGGAGTGAAGGATGTTGGAATAATATGCAAGTGTGAGTAAGTGGGGAAATAGTCCCATATTGGGTAGGAATATGGAGATTTAAGCATATATAAGTGGGAGAACCTCACCAAGGTGACTGTTCCTCAACTTTATATAAATGCTCATACTATTAACTCCCTCTAACATGGTATCCAGAGCCTTTGGTTCGAAAAGGGACCAACTTAGTATCGACCGTTGCAAGGTGTTAACGGATGTAATAAGTGGGGAAATAGTCCCACATTGGATGAGACCAACTTAGTATCGACCGTTGCAAGGTGTTAACGGATGTAATAAGTGGGGAAATAGTCCCACATTAGATAAGAATATGGAGACTTAAGCATATATAACTGGGAGAACCCACTCACTTATCACGTTAAAGTTTTAGGTGGACAAATGGTGTGTCACTCACAAGGAGGCTTGTTTCTCAAATTTATATCAATGCTCATACTATTAACTCCTTCTAAAAAAGGAAGAGGATGGGTATTCATCTCCGGTGATATGATTTGAATAACTGCTATAAAGGTACCAATTAGACTTCGGTAACTTAAAGCATTATTGAATAAAAAACTTCGGTCTTAACTTTATCAAACCTAATAATTTTGAATCATTTAATATTTATTTGATTAATATTTCCAGTTGATTTCTTTTGAGAATCATAATTGTAAGAATATGATGAAGTAGAAATGTTTCTCATTTTTATCAAGACGCTCTTTAAAAAATTGTGAAGTGATAAGTGCCAAAATTTAGTTATTTTGTATATATGTTTAGTGACACTTATCAGTTCTTTTGTTGATATTCTTCGAATAAATGCCCCACTTTTTGTATAAATGTGTACATAATACAATAATTGGGTTTTAGTGTATTTATGTATCATTTGATATTTTTTCATCTCTTTTATAGGTATTCATTCATAATTGGAGCATTGAGTAATAAAGTGTCGAAGACACGACTTCAAATGCGCGATTTGAGCAACTCATCAATGAATAAGGCTCAAAATCAAAGAATAAAAATCATCAATTTGATTGATATTTTGTCGTGGTTAGATAGTAAATTTAATAAGCTTTCCAACGCTTCAAACCAGGCGCAATTCCGAGTTATGGTTCTCAAGATATGGCAAAAACAAGATGCTGAATTTTTTCAGGACAGTGCAGACCGCGCTTAGCACGAAAATACCAGGCTTAGCGCGCCCTGTGATATCAGAAATCTTTAAAAGGGGCTAAAAACACATTTTTAGGTCATCGGTTGGGTATTTTTGAGCCCCAACACCATCAACATCATTTTTTTGATAGATTTGCTTAGAAAACAACATTGGAGCTTGCATTTGGATGATCCGGAGTCGAATCCCTCGTCGATTGGTGTTGACAACTAAGAAATGTTTGGATCTTCTTCTTCTCTTCTCTTTGTAATATCTTTTGTTGGGTTTTGTATGTATATCTATTAATAACTCATGTATATTTGTCGCCTTTGGCGTTGTATAAAGCTTGTTTTATGAATCTGTGTTGGTGATTGTCTTAGGTTTTTACTCAATGTTAGGGGTTTGAGCTTTACTAGAGATAGATTGCTTAGATTCTTACCTAGGATGATCATTTTTTAGTTTCTGAATGCTATAAATGGGTTTAGAGCTGACATTCACTATAGAGTATCTGATCTTAATGCTTCTGCATTGGTGAAGTATGCCAAAGATGGGTATGGAGGTGACACAGTTGACTTCTGGTTGTCGAGGTAGGCCAGAAATGGATATCTAGGTGATTAGGGAGGATTCTCAATTTGGGTTAGAAATAGCTTAGATTTTGAGAGGTATGTGATGACATGGACGAGTATCATAGGCTGAGTATAACATGGGTGGTAGATTTAAGTCTGACGGGTAGTTTACATTCGTTCTGGACAATCTGTCTATCCTTTATACTTTTTGTTCATTTACTTTCTGTCTTTTATTTTCAACTCATTTAATCTCAAACTCATTAACGGTAGAATTGTCGAACGACGAATCAATAACCAATCTCTGTGGACACGATACGATATAACATAACCGATATATATCACCAGGTAAAAATAATACAAACTTTTTGCTTGTCGCTTTACCGCCGCAACAAAATGGCGCCGTTGTCGTGGATTGGTTTTATTGTTTCTGTATTGCGATAACTCCGTTATTTTTGAGTTTTGTAATTATTGTATATGTTGTATAGACTTTGTATATGAACTTGTATATGTTACTTGTACATGTTGTGTTTGCTTTCCATACTTGTACATATTTTTGATTTTCTTAGTTTTCTTGTGATGTTGTAAATTGTCTCGTATTCGTAACGTTTGTTGTGTGGTTGTTAGGACACTTTCTTTAGGTTTGCGCGGTGTGGCAATAGCATGGCATGACGAGAGGAGATTACTAGTGCTCGCACAATAAAGGCGTCGAGCTTACGACGTAAAACAAGCATGTTTGTTTATGTGTTTGGTGACTTGTGTTTTAACAAGTTGAAATAGGACTTGTTCTTAATTTTAAATCTTCACTTTTCAACTTGTTAATTAATTGTCACCAAGTTTTCGTATTGTAATTTGCTTTTGTTTTGTACGTAAATGTTGTATTTCTGCAAGCTTGTCGTGTTTAGCTTAAGGAGTTTTGTTGGTTGTAAATAATGTAAATATTGTACATTTTATTTTTCTAATTCTTTTTTTGTTGTTTGGACTCAAATTTTGGTCCAGTAACTTGAAGACTTTTGAGGTGACTTTCCGAGTTTGATCGTTTCAACTCGCGGATGTATGGTAATGATAGTTTAAAGTTGGTACACGTCAGGTACTCGTTTATCTCTTTCTATAGCATAACATGTTTAGGAAATTTATCGTTTGTATAATTAGTATGCTATTCATTCTTTTTGCATTACTTGCTCATGAATAGAATCACTTTAGTCCCGTTTTTACCCATAAATGTGAGGAAGCTTTCCATTGTTTACATATGCTGAAAGTCCACATTATTGTTTTAACTAGATTTTATTATGCTTAATCTTTTGTTTTGTATTGATTGTATGATTTCAAGAAAATGATCAAGGCATTTTGTTGGTTTTGAGCATAACTACCTTGGCCAAATATTCAATTCACCTTGTGAGTGTGTGATCATTTATTACCCCCTTTGAACTTTTATCAATATCCATGTTTATTTGAACTTGATGCTTGTGTATGAGTGTCAATTCACTTTTTTTTGTATGGATGCTGATTTCTTTGTTTCTTGAACCCTCAACTATATGTTGTTGTATGGATTTTTACCTTGCCTTAGAAATTAGGGAGTATTCACACATTAATGTTGGTTGAATTCAAGTTGGGGAGAGAAATGTTTATGTACTTATATTGTGGTTGCTATGAGGTTAAAAAAAAGAAAAAGAAAAGAAAAAAATGTGAAAAATAAAGATTAGAAAAAGAAAGAAAAAAAAAGCTTTGAAAAAGAAAAACAAAAAGAGTATGAATAATGTTATGTTAATAAGTGAGGTGTGTTTGGTGTGAAATTTGTGATGAAGAATAAGTTTGATTGAAATTATACTGTTTGGAACTTTGTGAGTTGATCACTCCCTTAGGTTTAGGCAAATTTTTGTTCAATTAGCTTTAGGACTTATCACTTGTTTGTTAACCAAGCCACATTACAACCTTGAAAAGCCCTTGTGATTCTTGAATTTGTATTTTCAATACGTTTTGGATGAATGCATAATTTAGTCTATCGTTTGCAAGATTGTGGAGGAGTATTTTTTATCCCTCGTCTTTGTGTGTTCTTCATCTACCGATGAATTTTTGCTAGGTGTGATTCATGATTGAACTTGTTTTGTTCTAGAATATTTTGCATGATTTTTGTACTTAGGATTTGTTTCGTTTATATGTTGTCATTGTAGGAATGTGGTAAGTAAGTATTTTGCGTGTACGTTTTCGTTTGAACCATACATTTGTTTTCCGTTTTAAAAACTTGTTGATTCGTGATTCTTTGATTATCATCTTTTGTTTCTTTAGGTTTACTTGACTTTGTTTGAGGAAAAACAATGTTTCAAGTTGGGGAGAGTTGATAAGTGCCAAATTTAGTTATTTTGTATATATGTTTAGTGGCACTTATCAGTTCTTTTGTTGATATTCTTCGAATAAATCCTCCGCTTTTGGTATAAATGTGTACATAATAGAATAATTGAGTTTTTGTGTAAATATTGTATCATTTGATGGTTTTTCATCTCTTTTATAGGTATTCATTCATAATTGGAGCATTGAGTAATAAAGTGTCGAAGACACAACTTCAAACACACGATTTGAGCAACTCATCAATGAATAAGATTCAAAATCAAAGAATAAAAATCATCAATTTGATTGATATTTATCCATGTTTAGATAGAAAATTTAATAAGCTTTCCAACACTTCAAACCGGACGCAATTCCGAGCTATGGTTCTCAAGTTATGGCCAAAACAAGATGCTGAATTTTTCAGGAAAGTGCAGACCGCGCTGAGCGCGAAAGTACCAGGCTAAGCGCGCCCTGCAATTTCAGAATTCTTTAAAAGGGGCTAAAAACACAATTTTAGGTCATGGGTTGGGTATTTTTGAGTCCCAACACCATCAACATCATTTTTTTGATAGATTAGCTTAGAAAACAACATTGGAGCTTGCATTTGGATGATCCCTCGTCGATTGGTGTTGACAAACCAAGAAATATTTGGTTCCTCTTCTTCTCTTCTCTTTATAATCTCTTTTGTTGGGTTATGTATGTATATCTACTCTTGCTCATGTATATTTTTCGCCCTTTACGTTGTATAAAGTTTGCTTTACAAATCTATATTGGTGATTGTCTTAGGTTTTTACTCTATGTTAGGGATTTGAGCTTTACTAGAGATAGATTGCTTAGATTCTTACCTAGGATGATTATCTGTTAGTTTCTGAATGCTAGAAATGGGTTTAGAGCTGACATTCACTATAGAGTATCTGATCTTAATGCCTCTGCGTTGGTGAAGTATGCTAGAGATGGTTATGGAGGTGATGCAGTTGACTTCTATGTTGTTGAGATAGGCCAAACATGGCTATTGAGATGATTCGGGAGGATTCTCAATTTGGGTTAGAAATAGCTTAGGTGGTGAGAGGTATGTGATGACACGGATGAGTATCGTAGGCCGAGTATGACATGGGTGGTAGATTTAAGTCTGTGACGGGTAGTGTGCATTCGTTCCAGACAACTTTCTATCCTTTATAGTTTTTGTTCATTTAGAAAGCGTTTTTGATCAAAAGCGCTGTCTAAGGCCTTTTTAAAAAAAAATATAGAAAACCCATTCTCAATACTTTCCCAATCATTCTCAATACAGAACCTTATTCTCACTTTCCCAGTCTTCTCGTTCTTCTTCTTCTCAAACTGAAAAAATCCATTCAATTTTCCTACAGCTTATTCCTCCGCCGCCACCGCCATAAACAACATAAACCTCTGTCCTTGTCCTATTCAAACACCGAATCCTCCATGATAACAACACAAACCTCCGCCATTAACTCCATTTGTCATCCTCACATCACAAAAGCTTATCTCCATCTATGTCTCCTCCCTCCGTCTCCGTTCAAGTAATTGTTGTTGATTTTGCATGTTAGTTATGTTGTTTAATTGATTAAAATTGGAAATTTGGACTGTGGTTGGAATTTAGGGTTCTACTTGTCATTCTAGTTAGGGGTACATTGATGACTACATATTTAAGACTCCCTTTAAACATTTTAATGAGGCATTGATGATTACATAAGGGTGGAGACTACAACCTAATACTCAATCTGTATAAAATGATGAAATTAATGATATTTGGCTTCAAAATTACTTTTATGGTTTGTTGAACATGATTCTCATTAACTGTGAAGAGTAAGCTCAGTGAGTTTGATCATTTAAAGAAGTATTAGAATATGCTTATAGGTTGTGAAATTCTGGTTACAGACAGACTCAAGATGTCGTGACATCTGATCTGACATTATAAAATAGACAAGGTAGAGTATGCAATTAATAATGCAGAAAACAAAAGAACACCAGGAATTATTAACCCAGTTCGGTTCTAACCAACTTACATCTGGGGCATACCAAGATAGGAATGAAGTTCACTATCAGTAGTATTAATTCGGAGTAAACCTCCATGTTTACACTCCTCACTTAATCAGACTACCCAATGACCCTTCTACAAAAGATACCACACTTAGATATGAGAACCTTCGCTCACTTCCAATCACCTCAATGATGTCTATCAGTCACTATCACACTAGCAACTACATCAACTGCTTGGCTCCTAACACAATCAGCTTGGAGATACCTCACTCCAAACACAACTAAAACAGCTGAAGATACCATACTTCAAACACAATATAAAACAGACACACATGTGACATAAACCAAACTAGGAATTGCTTCACAACTTCTTCCAATGACATAACTACACTCATTGCTTCACAGCTTCTGAGTGAGTAAAATAAACCTCTTGCCTACAGGCTTCGAGGCACAAATCAGTGACCATCCCACAATCCGAGTGGTTCACTTACATGGCTAACCCTAAAGACTACATCTTTCTAAAATCGGCTAGCTTACTAAAACTAGGTTACAACTGCTTATTATAAACCTATTACCCAATTGGATTTGGGCCTTCAAAATAACAACATAAGCTGTAACAAACTTATGCAGTAATAAACTTTCTGCAGAGATAAACAAGCAGATTACTTCTGCTACAATCAAGGTCCTTGTTGATCTTTCTTCTTAGCTCTTGGACCTCCACATATTCCTTCAAAGTCATGCCACATAAGATGCACAATATTACCAGAATATTCTACTCTAATTAAAATAGAATTGTAACAAACTTATCAATTTCTGTAGCGTGATGTCCTGATGTCTGATGTCTCGACATCTCATTTGACATGTTGCTCCAGATGTTGAAACATTTCAGCACATTATGTTTCTTCATTAAATAGAACTTCTATGACACCCCAAATAATTCAATTGTTAAATAATTAGAATTTTAATTATTAATTTAATTAAAGGTTTAATTATTGGTATTTTTGAATGAATGGATTTAATTAATTAATTAAATAAATGAGAGTGTTGGGGTGTGAAGTTGTATTGGAGGGTGTATGGAGTAAAAGGCTCTAATTATTCTAATTATGTTATTTTATTAATTGGAATAATAACAGGAATAATAAAGGAAAAAGTGAGAAGAGAATTGGAAGTTTCATTCTATGTACTTTTGAGAAGAGAAAGAAGAAAAGTCAAGGCGTCGGAAGTTTGAAGAATCATTGCGAGGTTAGGGGTGATTTGGTCTGATTAATATGCCTTATTGGTTTTGACAGTCAATAGAATGATTTCATGCGTTAGGAATCTCGAATTAGGAATTCTAGGTTGTGCCCTAATGTTATGATCCGACGTAAAAACCTCAATTGGAATTGATAAGAACGATTAATTGGTGTAGGATGATTGTAGACTAATTAGAAAGTATAATTCTGTGGTTAATTGGATGTGAAAATTCATGATTTATTACTGTTCTATTGTAATATGGAGGTTGGTGATGAATGAGATTAATGGGAATTGGAAAACAGTGAAAACAAACTGGTTTTTGTGAAAATAACGCAGCATGCATCGACACATGCTGTTATGCATCAATGCAAGTGGTCAAAAGGGTGAAAAATAGAAGCTGGAATATGGCTTTCATCGATACATAACCCTATGCATCGATACATGGGGCAAAAATTGAAGCTATGCATCGACACATACGTGTTATGCATCGATGCATACTGAATAAAAATGGAAAAATATAAAATTTTAAACGTATGCATCGACGCATACGATACTTGCATCGACGCAAGCTAGTTATGCATTGATGCATGAGCTTATGCATCGATGCATACTGTACAGAAACAGAACATAACTTTCTGAAAACGGTTTCGGTCATATCTTTGCGACCGTAACTCCGATTTAGGCATAGTTGGTATCGTTGGAAAGCTTAGAGCACGTACTATCTATTGAAAATATTTTTAAAACCCCATAACTGAATCTTAATGGATTGATATGGATTTCCGTAGGAATAATTTGTTGTAATTCGTGATTGTTCGTCGTTGACGTGGTGTATACTTGCTGAATGTTAATTCTATGTGTTGTAATTAACGTTATATGTTTATGATTATGCTGTTGTCATGTGTTGTTGGTGGTGTTGATTATTTATGGAATTATGTGGTGTTCTTATTCCGTTAATTGAATGTGGCATGCTTTTGGATGTGCATGCATATGCATTATGGTGGAGTTAATTCCCATTGTGTGGAATTTGGCTCGTATTGCCAATAACCGTACCTGGGTGATTGTGGGTGGTGAGGCTGGATTTGTGTCCGGGTGATTGTGGACGAGTCGATGTTGGTGACTTAGTACACATTTTGGTACCACATGCATTGAGTCTGCATTGCATATGGAATTATAACACGTTAGGATGATTTCCAGTGTTATAATTTCATTGATTGTTGTTGTATGCATAATGATCTGTGTGAATTGTATTTGTGAACTGGAATCTGAATATACTAATGAGGGTGGAATAATGTATTGATTGTTTTATTGTTTTAAAGAAACGTATAATGCATTTTAATTGTTGATGAAATCTCACCCTTACTTTGATGATTTCAGATTGAAGTGTTAGCGCTTATGAGCCGGTGAGGATAGCTTTGAGCTGTGCTATTTAGATTGTCCGCGTATCAGTGTCATGCTCTGGTAGTTGTAACACTGGGGAACGATTAGCTTAGAGTTATCATTAAACTCTGTTTTATTTTGGTTTATGTGGGAATAATCATGAATTGAATTTATTCCGTTTTGGTTTCTATTTTCCACTGTGTAAACATAATTATTGGTTTTTGAATTATATTTAATAAGTTCTTAGTAAAAGCATGACATGTGATGAGATTTTCTGTTTTTAAATAATTGTGACGCCCTTTCGTTTATGTTAACTCTGATTTAAATATTAATTCGCGGGGTATTTTAGAAGGGGTGTTACAACTTCAACCTGTTTTCTCCTTACAAGTTATAAATCATATTTAGCCTATTTCTGCTGTATTAGTTTTACCAAACATAAAGCCAATCCTAAAAATAAAGAATCAACAATCTCCCCCTTTGGCTTATTTTGGCTAAAACTAATTTTCATAACCTTTGTATTATAGAAGCATAATAAAATATACAAGGGTTTAAACAATTTAATCCATGAACAACAATTTAGAAGTCTTCAGTGGTCACTATTTATGACATTTCAAACTTTATAGGTGACAATCTTCAGTCTTCATTTATGATGTTGAAACATCATACTAGGACATCTTTCTGAAAGGTCCAACTCCAGTGTTCTCTCTCTTTCAAGGATCCTACAGATCACACAAAGTTTCTCCTCCTTAAAATTTACTCTTCAGAGATAACATAACATAACCACTTCTCCCCCTTTTTAGCCATAATATGACAAAGGCTTCTTGAAGGAGAACTCACTATAGCACAGGAAACATAACACCATAGACTACGTCTTTGCAAAAAAGGAGAAAACTGAGGCCATGATGCACATGAGGAAGAAAATACTAAATACTCCCCCTCAAACTGAGAACTATGCTACGACACAGATTGACACAATATCCTCTTTTAGAGCACAAGAGGAAACTATCTAATAGAAACAAATACTTGAACTATCCATTTATAGACATAGAGAACCAGACCTCTATATTTGATAACTCAGAACAGAAGATACAATTTGTGTTCATAACTTAAAACAAGACACAAAACAAAAGCTTGCACAATCTGCAAGAACAAACAGACTCAAAATAGGACCTCCTATTCATCAATTTTGCAAAAACAGCTGCAAAGAGTGACCTCAGACTTAACAACATTTGAAAACTACCCTTTTTCCCTATGTTTGCCACAAGTTGACAAACATAACCTTCACATACTCTAAAATTACCCATATCTGAACGAAGGACATGAGAGTAAAACAAAAAAGACATAACAAAAGTGAAGGGAAGAAAAAGAAACAAAAAGACACTCTAAATACCTGAGTAACTAAAATAATGTACCTAGACTATAACAATTGTCTTGGTCAAGAAACACTACATCAATAAGAACCGCATCAGGTGAATTTTTGCACTGGCTGAAGGCAATGAATGCCTTTAATACAACCTGTTTATTTTGGAACTGACAATTTCCAAAACACGCACTAAGTCAGAACACGTGATACACACCATCAATACACGTCTTAGATGAAAAGTTTAATCTTTGCTGGTCTTTAAGGATAAAACATGTATTGAGATATGTTCCGACTTCTTGTTCGACATTGTTCTTCTAGCTTGAAAAGATTAGGCTTTAAAAGACTTTCCATATGATTAGAAGCAGAATTACACTGTCTTTACTAATCTCAATACCCCTAACCCCCACTCCTAAGATACACAAAATAAGGACATTTTTGATGTTGATCCTCATAATACTTGAAGTATTCTTTATTTGGAATTTTCCATAGTTTCCAAATTAGGAATCCTTAGTTTGCTTGCTTCACAAGATTCAGATTGCCACACTCTGTAACTTGTAATAGAAGAAACCTCCTTGTTAACAATGTGTATAACTAATTATAAGTCTTCAAGAGATAAGTCTGAACCTTATCATCTTTGTTCAATCTCTGGTGTCTTCAACAGTTGTGATGTTACATCTTCAAGTAGGACATTCTCTTCTATACATCACATACCTCTTCGCTTCATGATTCAAATTTTCACACAACAGTCACAAATATCCAGCTCCCATCAAGATATTTGTCAGCATTTGTATACATTTCCTTAGTTGAATTAGTTCTTCAAATAATCACCAGATAACATTGCCACACATCCTTATCTTATGAAGATAACAATGAACTTTAATATTGACATTTAGTTCACTAGGCCATGAATTCTTCACACAGATACTCAGTTCCCGACAGAGTATATGAATTTTGCATTCAGGCTGCACATCTAATATGTACTTAGTCTCCCGTCAAAGTACCTATCAGTTAGAATTAACTACTCACCCTAGATTATTCTGACCGATTACATCTTCACACTTATATTTACTTCTTGGCAACAATACAAGTTTCAATAACTGAAGACTTTAAGATGATGTTTTGACATATGATACAACATCATCCGTTATGGTTCTGGGGGTAACATCCATAATCTTTCATCCATAATACTTGGGGGGAACATAAGAAGCACACCAACTACCAACTTTAACTCCAAACAATTTACATATCAAGGAATAATATGGTCCACATATCAATAGGCTTTTCTTCAGTCTTTCATACTAATTTTGAGATGATGGATGCCATAGTCTGTACCTATAGAGCATATTCCCTCAGCTAGGTTTCTATAACAAACTTGATTATGACATGACACAGAAATATTCAGATTCTTCATTGCAATCTGACTTCCTTGATTCTTATAGATAATACCCTTTCAGAATAATATTTAGGGCAGTCAACATTCATGATTGTGATACGATGGGAAAACTGACTTGTTTGTTTTGCGTTTTATCGCAAATGTTGCGGATAGCAAGAGTCGCCACTGACTTTTCTTTTATCCAATTAAGGGAAGGCGAAAAGAACAGGAAAAGACCTTCGTTAGATTTTGAGTAAGGGAGGCAGTTATGAAAAGGGAAGGTATTAGCACCCTTTTCATCCGTAGTTATCTACGGGCTCTTAATTGCTTAGCTCACTTTATAAATTGCTTTCTGTGTGTGTGTTTGAAAAGTTGTTTTTGAAAAGGAAGGAATTTCACTTTGACTTCGTAATGATTCTCGCTGGAATGTATACGAAGTGTTTGGAAATGTTTTGTTTTGGAAAAGAACTTAACTTTGTAATGGTTCACGTTGGAATGTATACAAAGTTTTTGAAAATAGTGTGAGGTGTAAAAATTATTTGATAGATCAAGCAATTAAGAGTCTATTACCTACTCAGAATGATCGTTTCCATGTTATTTTTCTTTCTTTTAGGGTAACGCTATCCATACCATTAGTTGGTAGGTAACTCTATCCGTTGGATGTAAAGAGACATTCGTAGGGTCATCGGATGGTCATAGAAGGCAGCATGTAAGGATACCTTAGCATATTCGTAGGGACGATCATCACTTTTCATAGGCAACGATCGAGGGACGAGATCATATATTCGTAGGCAACATTGAGGGTCATCGAGGGACTGTGATCTATGTATTGAAGGGACTGTGATGATGTTATTCGTAGGCAACTGTGCTAAGATATAATTTGCCTTAAATGGAATTGACTATGATCCCAAAATCTCTTTAAAAGGGAAGGATATCGCTTAAACTCCTCCATAAATAAATGAACACAATCTTGTGATACTCTCTTTTATATAGGCTTGTCTACGACCTCGACGTCTGTTGAAAATAGGAAGGATCTAAGGCATACTCCTACCTAAATAAAGGGATCGAGTCTTGTGATACTTTCCCTTAAATTAGATCGACTGCGTCCCTAAATTATTTTGAAAATGGAAAGGACTCGCTTATACTCCTCCCTAAATAAAGAGACTAAGTATTGTTATAATATCTCTTAAATGAGATTGATTGTGCTCTGACCTATTTTAAAAAGGAAGTACCCAATTTATATTAATCCTTATACAAAGGTGTCGAGTCTTGTGATACTCTCCCTTAAATGGGATGGACTACGACCCTTTACTTTCTTCAAAAAGAGAATGATGAGACTTATACTCCTCCCTAATAAAATGGATTAAGTATTACGAAAAAGAATATCATAAAAATGAATAAAGTTTGAAGAAACATCCGTCTTCATTAACAGATAAATCCTACAATTAGAAACTAAAAAATCACTTCATAATATACATTACAAAATGAGAAATATTTGCAATGGACATTAAATGGTAAGAAAAACTTTAATCCATATAGAGGTGTCTAATTTATACCTTGCCCAAAAAAACGGAAGATAAAAGGTATCAAAGTTTACCCCCTTAATTAGAAAACTCGAAGGGGACGATTGTTCAAATGCCACATCAGCATGTATCTTTTAAAGCAATAGGAATTCAATTTTCCTCACGCCAGTGCTAATTTTTTTTATTTAAATAATGATATAATTTAGAACAAACACAAGAATCAATTTGGGAGATTTTTAAACCCTAACACTCCTTCCTTGATTGGATCGGAGGGACTCACATTATTGTAGTTAGTCCTTCATAAACATTAATTATGAACGCGCAACAATATCAAATTTATTTAAGTATAAATATTACCATTTATTGTGATCCTCTTCTCCTACAGTTGTGTGCAGAAGATTATCGTTTTTTTTTTTGAACTATTAGAGTTCATTCGCATGCAGCTCATCATTTCACAAAATCTTACTGATTTTAGGGTCACCCCTTCATTGTGAATTATTCTCTTTAGCCTTGCGGTCAAGCTGGTGCATGTCATTGACTTGTCCCTGTTTTACTCAATATGGAATTAGGGAATGAATCCAAAGGGAATGGAACTAGATGCTAGTGATGAACGACCAAAATAATACACTAACTTAGTTTGGAAAATTACAATTAAAATCAAACCTATATAATTCTAAATGAAGACGAAAGTGATGGCTTGTTGACATGAACGATTGGTTGAGAAGAAAAGAAAAAGAGTGGACTTGGAAAGCATAAAAATCACTTATCTCCTCCTTCACCTCCTCCATCATTGCCAACTTGTAGGCTTCAATGTCATCATCATAATCTTCATATATAGAATCAAATACCCAATCATGCCAAATTATTGGTTAGTCCACCTACTCTTTGTTTTTCCCTTTGCAACGTGGCACCTCTTGTCAAATACCACCTATGAAAAACAAGTAAATAAATGGCAGTATCAAATTATCAACATGTACGTTTCTTTTGCTTTCTTCACCAACTTGCTGGCTAGCTAGCGACTAGGAACAATAAATTTAGAGGATGACATTTTATTTTAGAATCAGCATCAATGTCATGCATAGTATACCAATCCTTCAAATTTATTTAAGCTATTCTTTCAAATATTATACACTTTACTTTCTATTGATTTACTCTATCGTATATATTTTGTGATATTGAGATTCTTACCAAATGGTTAGTGATAGATGTGAAGTTTTCGGTTCTCAAAGTTATATATAATGGATGTCTCTTTCTTATCCTTTGGAAATAAAATAAAATAAAATAACTAATCCAAAGTTGACTTTGATCTCAAGCAACTTGCGATTGGTGGGAAAACACAAATAATTAAGCAAATTAATTTGGTATAAGAACACATATAGTAAAGCTTATTTGGTTATGATACAACAAATTAAAGTAGTTAAGCTTCAATACATATCTAAAAAGAGTACTATAGAGTTCATGATGATGGTTCTAAAATAGTATTTGGAGCAAAGATTAAGATTTATAGTGGGAAAACGATGATAAATTTGTTTTGAAATTTAAGTTGAAGAACATGTGATTTCTCAGAGGATGTTGCTTTCGTTTTTCACTTGTGGTTACTACTTGCTTCCATGATGGGAACCTTTCAACTCAAGCCACCAACGTTTGTTTATCTTCTTCAAAAGCTTCTAATTAAATCCTTTTAGAAAAAGAAAAAACTTTCATAGGGGTAATTGAGTACATTTTTTTTCCCAAGAGAAATTAATTACTCATTTTATAATTTAATAGTTTTTATGTTTGTGAATAAATTTACTATTGGATTAACTAACTTCATACATAATATTAACTAAGTTTGATTTATCACGACTATTTTTTTTATGTTAGAATATATATTAATCAAATTCTAAATTGTATTAATTAAGTTGTAATATTTTATTAATAAAAATAATTTAATAAAAATATATCAAAAAATTAAAATAATATAAAAATATTATTCACGTATTTGTGAATAGTATATACGGTGTCCCGTCAAAAATAGTGTCAAAATATATTTTTTTTATTATCATTTTTATACATGATACGGAATGAATAATGGGACAATTCAATTGTAATTACAGCTTCCGTCCTAAAATAATTATTATAGTTGGTTATTTTATAGAATTAAAAAAATATAATACTATAATGAAAGAGAGATAATATTTTTGCTAAATTATTTTTATTTATTATTGATGTATTCAAATTATCTTAAAGACAAAGTTAGAGAATAATAGATTGAAAATATTAATTAAAACATAATTGACAGAGAATTATAATTTTTTTCCAAAAGATTATTAAAAGAAATTAATGGTACATTCTAGAATACCTAAAGATTATTTTAATAAATATTTTTTTCATTTCTTAAAATACCGTATATTTATTAAAATAAATTAATGGTACATTCTAATATCTAATCCATATTAATGATGACTTATTTCAAATTTATTGCTTAATAAATAGATAAAGGAGCCCCCCACCCAATCATATTCATACCCTCCCACTCCCACGTACGATTCTCCAATCTTTTGTCACTTACCACATTTTTTGTCATTATATATATGAACACAATCAACACACTATGCAAAATTAAATACTCAACATTCTAATGAACACCATGAATTTTGATATCTCTCTTTGTCTTGGTCTTGGCCTCCATGAACAAAGACAAAAGAAAAACAAGGAGGACCAATCATGTACTAGCACAAAAGCATACCAATATTCTCTTACGTTAGGAACATCTTCCCTTGATAATATTCATGAGAAAAATAATCAAGTAGCTACAAAGATTGAACCAGATTCCTCTAACTCTACCAGCATGCAAGTGTCTTTATTTTCCAATTCCATTAATAGCATCAAAAGGGAGAGAGATGAACATCAAGTACACGACCTTCTAGAGAAGATTCCATTTGTTGATTTTGATGTTGATGAAAATTGTAACTCTAGTAAGAAGAAACTTAGGCTTACCAAAGAACAATCCACAGTTTTGGAAGATACCTTCAAAGACCATTCTACCCTCAATCCGGTATTATAATTTTTATAACAAATTAATTACTTTATAATATGATTATAAATTTATGAGAGCAGTTATCAACATTTATTGGTTTATTTTGATCATCAGAAGAAAAAGCTAGAATTGGCAAAGAAGCTGAATCTTCGGACAAGACAAGTGGAGGTGTGGTTTCAAAACAGGAGGGCAAGGTTGTAATTTTCTTTCCATTTTTATATTTATATTAATCCAAGTGTCAGTGTCGGTTTCAAACACAGATACCACTTTTTTTTTAGAGGTGTTGATGCTACATAGATCTCACTTTGCTCTCTATGTCTCGCAAATATGCAGGACAAAGCTGAAGCAAACGGAGGTGAACTGTGAAGCACTGAAGAAATGTTATGAAACTCTAACAAAAGAAAACAAGAGGCTTGAAGAGGAGTTGAAAGAGCTCAAAATGATGAAAACAATGGCGGAACCATTCAATTATAAGCAGCTTCCGGTGGCCGGTCTTCAGGTTTGCGCTTCATGTAAGACAATATGCAACGGTAACAGAAGTGCCAATGGAAACTCTCACACCACGGCTCAAATTCAGTTGTATACAAAGACAAATAATTATATGTTCACCCAATCCTCTGCAGCTATTGCTAGCTAGTAAATACAGTTTGCATTTTCAGATAATTTTGCTTTGTAAATGATATCTACACTACTGGTAATTGATTAATTAGTGCTATCATGTCATACATGATAACCAGTCGTTTAAGGTCGAATTTATTGAGTTTTCAAGTACATGCATGTTGTGCACCTCATGATATATATATAATCGATTATGTGAATCTCATTGATTATAATTTATACTATATATTTGTAGTACTTTGTACACCTCTTTTATCATACAATTTTAATGTATTATTAATCTTTAAATCGCCGGTTGTAAGCATAATGGAGAATATTTGTTTCTATATTTCATTGTATAATTATGTATATATACAAGAGGATCTTGACTATCAAGACGGTATTAAATTGTTATTAAATTGTAACGGTGATCTTTCGATTAACAAATTAATTTTCTAAAAATATACAAATGAATATATATTACGTATAAAATATATGTATTAAATATAAAAGATATTACATATTTTAATATATCTCCGTAAACAAAATTATAGGTTGTTACATGTTGGAACAAAGCTGAAAATCATCAAAGAATAGTCGTGAAAGGCTCTTAGTCAAGATGTTTGTTATATGGTTTCGTGAAGGATATGCAACACACAAATATGTCCACGAGTAACTTTTTCTATAAACAAAGTTGCCGCTATACTAAAAAAATGCTGGGTTGTCATCAAATTTTATTTATCCTAAACGGAAGGAGAAACATCGAGAAATCCCAAAAGGTAAAGAAGATGGTCTCGCAACCAAATTTAATTTAGAAATTGGTTATGCAAGGGGAAAGCATTAGCACCCTCACATTTGTTGTATTCAACGGGATCCACTTTGTTTGTTTGCTTCTAAGGGTGTTGTTATATAAAAGCTTACTTCCTATGAATGTCAAAAGGGAAAAAAGTTTTAAATTAGTGTGTTCGCCTCGGTTTTGTAACCTCGTGTCTATGTATCCTCATGGTACAATAAGGAAATCAGAACTCCGTAATTCGTCTAGAAAATGGTTGTCTGTTGGTTATTTTTAGTGGACAATGTTATGTTTGCGTTCCAACAATTAGGTGTTGTCGCCCGTTGTGTGAAAACTCACGTGTTACATGTCTGCATTAGAACATATATAACATGTTCTTTCTGAAAATATTTTAGAGTTGAAAAGCCTTAAGGAAAAAGAGATTTGATTTGTTGGAATGGATTGTTATAAGACTCATACCAAATTGTCCCCCAAGGCATATGTTATTTGAATATACAGGAAGTCGGGAAGGAATACTCCACCAACTCTTTTTTTGCCTTTAGTTATGAAATTGTTTGTTATACGTATCATACTAAAGACTATGAAATGAAGACAAATACTTTAAATAACGGATTCAGGCATCTCATATTCAAAGATACTCTAAGGTGAGGTAAGAAAGACACTCGCTCACCTTTCTCCAATTACTAAATATTAGTGACATATAATATGCATCATATTTTTATTGTATTTTGAATTTGATTTGCAAAAACAAGTTTTTGTTTTATGGTTTACTAAGAAAAGAAGGATGACTAAACAATAAAGGGATTTACCTCTAATGTCTTCATGCAAAATGACCTTAAGGTTGAGATTAAAAAGAGAATATATAACCTAAAAGTTGTCATGCAAAAGATGGACCTAGAGGTGTGCTACATTCAACACTCAAATTAAATGCCTACGTGAAGGAGATTACGTTAAAAAAAAAAACTTAGGGCATTTTCTCAGGGAAATTTACACTAACTAACACGTGGTATGAAGAAATGTGTAAAAAATGAAAAAGAGTGGAGAACAAGGTGATTTACCTACCGGAGACACTCTAGAGGTGCTTCAACTGCCACAACATTAACAGAAGCCTAGAGGTTTAGTGAATTCTGGGTATTATACTTCGAACTCTTCTTGATCCTCTTCCATTATTATCAACTCTTCTTCATCTTCTTCTTCTTCATTTTCTTATTCTTCATCTCTTCTTTGAAATCCTATCAGGCGGTATGTGTTATTTTGTTATTGCTCTTGTATTAAGATGAGATGGAGTGTAGGTTGAGAGGTTGAAGACGGTGATGCTGTAGTGAAGTGAGGTGTGCAGAAAGAGATGAGTGGGGGATGAAGATGAACTAGGAAAATGGTGGTGAAATGATGCATCAAATGAAATTGGAGAAGGAGATTTGAATATATAGCTGCTGAGTTCAGTTTAAAGTGAGGTTTGGAGTTTGGTTGGGGACTGGGATTAGCTTGGGAGTTAGTTAATCTCAAGTTTGGAGTTAATTATTGGAGGTTTGGGATCTGTTAGACTCAACTCAAGTAGTTAGTTTAGTGATTCAGTTAGTTAATCTCATAGTAACTCATTTATCTAGCAACGAACAACATTCAAAGAATATTGGATTTGATCCCTGACAGAAATAATGTTTAGCCAATACACTTGTCTCAGTAACATGAGCCGGATTAACTGACCCACTATGTAAGTCGGAAAAACAATGTAAAAGCCAAAAAAAAGTGTAACTAATACATAAACATATTTAAGTTTTTATAATTTATTTGATAACTTCTTTATATGAATAAAAGTAGATTATATAAATCTTTGCGGTGTCTCAAATTATGATTGCATATTATTAGTACAAAATAATATTACAATGACGATGCATATATTTTAATTTTTAAATATATTTAATATTGACTTTTTCTCTTCTAAAATAAATTAATAAAATTATCTAATATATATTTATAAATTCTAATAAATGTACTAAATAATTCAATAATAGTAAACTTATATTAAGTGAAAAAATAGAGACAAAGAAGTATTAATATTGTGTAGCAAGAAGGCCACAAAGTACGCGACACATATGCTTTATGACATAACCAACATTTTAGTGCAATCTAGTACGATGTAGCAATCTAATAAACAATGTGTAATTAAACATTGTGTAATCTGCTTGTTAGAAGCATCTTTGTATACACATCTTTGTAATCAATGGTCGTTGATAGGTTCCTTGAGAGACTAGGTGTAGTCATGATTCTGAAGAAGACTTTGGTTGCGGTCATTGTGGATTGGCAATAAGGATCGATGGACTTGTTGGAGTTGTTAACAAGGTTGATCAGACTTATTATGGTTGACAGTAATTAGTGAATTATAGTGGATTAAGTTCTTATGGATAAGGAAAACAACCTTGCGGGGTGGACTGAAGTAACTTAGTTAACAGTGAACCAAGATAAAAATAATTGTGTTTATTTATTTTATTCACTTGTTAGCTTTGTGTTTGAGCTGCAAAAAGATTATATTTGGTGCAACCCAATTCAAACTCACCTTTTTTGTGTTTCTCGTACCTTCGATTGGCATTAGAGCTCCGATTTTGGTATTGATTACTATCAAACATTTAACCGTGTCAGATAAAGATTCAGACGAGTATTAGAAATACTATGGTTGATCCTACTCCACCACCACCTGCTCCAGTTTCAAATGATAAAGATAACTACAATGTTAAACCTTCATTTTTTATGGTGAAAAGTTTGGATATTAGAAAGACATACTAGAAAGTTTATTTCTACAAATGATAAAGTTTGAATATTAGACACATTGTTGTTGTTGTTGTTGTTGTTGTTGTTAAATATATACTAGACACATTTGTTATTTGTCATTATTTATATGTTGTTGTTGTTCTTAAAAGTGTATGAGACACATTTGTTATGTTGTTATTGTAGTTGTTTATGTTGTTGTTATTGAATATGTATGAGACACCTTTGTTATATTATTATTGTTGAATGTGTATGATACACCTTTGTTATATTGTTGTTGTTTATATGTTGTTGTTGAATATGTATGAGACACATTTGTAATGTTGTTGTTGTTAATATTGTTGTTGTTGTTGGATGTGTATTAGACACGTTATTGTTGTTTATGTTGTTGTTGATTATATGTTTGTGAGACACCTTTATTATGTTTAGGGCTCTCGTTATTTAGGACTCTCCGTTAGAGTTATGTGTGTGTTATTTCACTTTAGGAAAGTGAAAAGAAAATCTACAAGCTAAGCTATATATATTAGAGAAAACAATTTCACCTCGGTCGGATAATATTACCGTGGTGAAAAGGGGCTTATTTCTTAATTAAAAATGAAATATGCACGAATGTGTCGCTTTTAATGAAATAAAAACATAAATTAAAGTTGCAGGGGTTCAAAACATGTAGGCTAAATTAGTGTACCTCTCGATGTTCTACTAAAACTGACATAATAGTTTTTTTTAGAATAAAAAAAACATCTCCGTACAAGTATTATACCTCAATTTTTCGTTATGTAAGACGAAATCATTATAACTCACTCTATTTCTCTCTTACTCACTCTCTTTATTATATTCATACGATATGCACCCCTTCTTTTTGTTGAGGCTATGATACCACACTGTTTGGGAGCCTCACATACTATGAAACCAACATTAACTGTATCGTCATTAAACAGCCAACCATAGGCATAACATACACTAACAGTTAAAACTGAAATTCCATAATAGCGAGGACCATAGTATGGATCGAAGGTCAGATATTTTATGATACACAAGATCCTCATTTTGAGGCAATGTGGGGGAATTATGATATGAATATAATAACTAAAACTTTTAGGAAGAAAGAAAAAAGTTAGAACATTTTGTTCTTAAGCACACAAGATAGATATATTCTTATTGCTTATGCCTTGATATATTACAAGAGGTCTCCTTTTATAGGCAAGGAGATTCACAAAAGACAAAAACCACACTATTTACAAACATGGGATCATTAATACTTTTGTAATGCCTTATTTCAAAGTCCGACACACTTATCCCTTATGGATACATTATTGTAATATTATTACACAAAAGGACTAAATTTAACTATTCATAATCATGCTTGTGACATATAAGTTCCACTTGTCCAATTAATTCTTAAAGATAGATTCATGACTTGGAGACATATTCTGATCTAATAAGTATTCTTTTGGAAAGCAGACTCTGAATCGAGATGTTTCTTTTTTTGACATGTCATCCATCATGTAAGCATGATCTGAAATTTTTCTATGAATTTCTTCCACGTGTCCTTCTGAGAATTCAGCTTCCCTTGGGGAATCTGCTTTTTGTTGTGTGGCTTGAACTGAGCTTTATCCAACCTCTCGAATTTTGAATTGAGCTTGATGACTTATACAAGTGGAATCATCATTCATCTTGTTTGTTTCAGGAAGGTTGATGAAGTTAACATACTCCATCAATTCTCTTGTAACTTTAAGACCGGGAGGATAATCATCAATGGTTTACAATATATGAACATAATTTTTACAACCAAGTAACTTAGTGGTGGGATCTATGTGATAGGGCTTGTGTATAAAGAAAACAGTTTTGAATTTGATAATAGCCTCTGAGGCTAATCCTCTTTCTTTGACCTCATCTATGACTGATTTTAATTGATTTCTCCACCATGTTAGTGGAGAGTACCATTCAAGAGTAGTCCATATCAAGGATTTGTGATTCTTGGGATCCATTATGTGTTCATACATGGCTTCGGTGGGTATGAGAACAGGCATAAAATAAAAAGTGGTGGCACACCAGATATACCACAAATGGTTTTTTGTGAATTTAGCATTAGGGTTTATTAAAATCGGAAGGGGAAATGGTGTGTCTGGGAAATAAGGAGTATAATCAGGGAGTTTATTCCTTATGATTTTTGTCATGTAATAAAATGATTATTTCTGGCATCTTGCTTGAGTTGTGTGGGTAAAGAGGACATAGTAATTCCTAGAGGGAGGTCCTTGGTCCTAGACGCACGGGTTGGTAATGGTTTAACCATGAGAATCAGAGGAAAAGTGTGCTTGGTAATATGATCTAGATGGGTTTCATAGGCCTAGAAAGTAAATCAGGGATCACATTTTGAGTTTCTTTGATATGTTTTACACTAAAATCATATATGGAAAACCAATCTTTGAGCCTAAGAGTTTGAGGATTAGGAGACATCTTATTTTTGAATTCGAGGATCTTAGGGAAAGAGGAATCATCCATCTGGACTTCAAACTGATGGCCTCTCAAATGAAAGTCAAACTTCAAACTGATGGCCTCTTTTGGACACCCATCTTAACTACAAGGGTTTCCTTATAAGTGGTATGGTAATGTTTTTCAGCTTCTTTAAATTGAGCACTAGCATGACCACAATAATACTTTATTCCATCAATTTCTTCTATCAATACAACTCCCCAGTAATGATCACTAGTATCCGTCTGTAAGATTCTTTTTCTGTCTCTTGGGATCTTTAAGGCAGGTGGAGTTTGTACAATCTTTTTCAAAGCTTTTACTACTTCGGTTTGCTTGGTTCCCCATGGTGGGGGTTTTTCTTTAGAATTTGAGATAGAGGACTTGTGTATCTCGCCAGGTTTTGCAAGAGATCTATGATATAATTAATTATACCAAGAAATTGCTGAAATTGCTTAGTTGTGAGATTTTCATTAGGAAAGTTTACTAATTCTTGAGCAATATGAGGTCGAGGTTAATATTTACCTTGGGATAAATGCATCCCTAAACAATCGATCTTTTTTTGGCCCAATTGGCTTTTCCTTTCAGAGAGCATCATTCCATGTCGTTGGGCTATTTGAAGAAATTGGCCCAATAATTGCTTATGGGCTTTCATCTTTTGAGAATAAGAGCACATCATTAATATAGATGAGGATACTATTGAGAATGGGCTCAAATATTCTAGTCATGGACTTTTGAAAAAGTGACAGAGTTTCCTTAAGCTCAAATGGTAACACAGTCCATTGGTATTGGGCGTTAGGAATGCATAACATCGTTTTGTAACTGTCCTCAGGGTCGATACCCAATTTCCAAAATCCTGACTTAATATTGAAATTGGAATAGATTTGGGAATCTTTGATGAAGACATTTAAGGATGAGGCATTTGGAATGAGAAATTTATCATATTTTAGGAAATGATTTAGAGGTTTGTAATCAATTACTAGCCTATTTTTTCCTCTTAACTTTTCTGATCTTTTTTCCACATATAATGCTTGGCAAGCCCATTCTGATTTGGTGGGTTCTATCAAACCTTGTTTGAGCAATTGGTTGCATTCTTCTCTGGCCAATGTGCAATCTGATGGACTCATTTCGGGATGAGTGGCCTTGGTTGGATTAATATCTTCATTGAGCTTAAATAGAAGTTGAACAAAAAAGTCTTTATTCTTCCATAGAGGTTTTGGATGGCAGAATGTCTCGTGGCTATCTGCACAAAGTTTGAGTAGGTTATACTTAATTTCTTCATACCAAGCAGGGATTTTAGATAGTGAATATAACTTTAATATCCCCGAATAAGGTTTGAATTCTCTTTTGAATTTGATTATTGTGGGAAGAATTTGAAGTCTATTTGCTGCTGAATATACATCCATCCCTATTATATTATCTTTATTTGGAAGATTACTACCAATGACCTTTGTCTAAACTATGCATTCGGGGAAGAATTTTATTCCTATCTTTTCCTTGGTCATTAAATTTGTCCCGAAGACTTTTCCATCTGCTGCTACAAAGTATGCAACATGTGTTATCCATGATTCTGCTGGGAGAATGCTAGAATTCATCATTGTAATTTGGGCATCAGTGTCCATATAAGCTATAACTTTCTTTGGACGGGTCAACTATGTCGTAAGGACATGAGCTTCAACACAAGGGAGCGGTGGAGTAGGAAGAGAACTTCATATCTCTTTGAAGGTGTAAATAGGGAAATATTTGTCACATTCTGATTCAGAAAATGATGCTTCATCAGACGAGGAGTCTTGAAGGGCAAAAATTGTTTCTTCATCAGCAGAGCTTTGTTCAGAATACAAAGATTCTAGGTCTCCTTCTAAAGGTTGAAGAGAGTTGATCAGTACTGCAGCTTCGTAGGTATTATTAGGACATTCCTTAGAAAAGTGTCCCTTATTTCCACAAATAAAACATCTTTGATTTTTCCCCTTTCCTCTAAAAGATTTTATTTTAAAGAACTTTATAGCCTTCTTTTTTCTTTCCCTTAAAGGTCCTATGAGATTTGGAGTATTTTTTATGATGATGCTTCTTTGTTGTTGCACAACTGCACCTTTTGTCTTTACACTTAATCTCCAGATAAGGTTTCTTGCACACCTTGGTGAATTTTGACTTTTGTGGTACATCTTCTTAAAATTGATGGTGGAAGCTGCAAAGCTTTTCAAGTGCTTCCAACGTTACCTGATGAACATGGCCAAGACTCATAAACCTTTGTGTCATCCTGTGATAGTGTTTGTTGAGGTCTTTTGTTTTGAGGGAACAACACTTCATCTCAAAGAATTCATGTCTGTTTATTCTATCAAACATATCCATATCTCCGGTGAATTCTTGATGGAGAACGCCAAGGATTTGACACTGTGCAAAAAATTAGCGGAAAAATATTTCAAGTTTTCGCCTTTAACTTACTGCTTTATGAATCTACGTGTCATGTAGATCATGAAAATGTGCTCTCTCTAAATTTTCAATACATTTTGAAGTCTCGTTTATAACCGTGAGCGTTTTAAAGTCGGATATTCTTTGTTATCATTTTATTTCGTTTGTAAATATTTTGATAATTTTTCTTTAATCTTTAAGACTCGTAGTTTATTTTAATGTGTTCATTTCTTTTTTTCTGATAATTTATTGTCCAAATTTTATTGTTTTTGACAATTTTAAGTGGCCTTTTTTTATCTCCAAAAATCAAAATAAATTTTTTTTTGGATAAATTAATTTTTTACTATTGGGCTTAAGAGCCCATTTTATCATTAGGGTCATTTTGGGTATTATAAAAAATTGCTTAAACCTAATTCTGTGATATATATATATATATATAATAACAATGAATTATGTTTAATTTAAATAGTCTTTAAAAACTTAAATAAATTTAAAAGATATAAAATAATGTAGATTTTTTTAAAAAAACCATCTTTTTAAATTGTAATACCTAACTAATCAATATTTTTCCATAATTTTCACTAATCATGTTTCAAACAAAATGATGAATTAAAGAAGAGACATTAGTTATTGTCTATGTATATGTATAATTACGCTGGTAAATGTCCAATGATCTATAAAATCTAAATGAAAATTCATAAATAAATAAAATTTAAAAAAATATAAGAGACGTCAATTCAATCCACGACTCTTAAAATACTCTTTAAAAAAAATGATATTGGGAATTATGAGAAAAAAGTTAGTTAGTTTAATAGTAAAATTGAATTATTTACATGAAATTTTTCAAAGAGGTATTTATATTCAAGACAAGTGAAGTATTGTGTTTCAAGAAGGCCACAAAGTACGCGACACATATATGCTTATGACATCACTATTGTTTAAGTGCAATCTAGTACTATGAAACAATCCAGTAAAAGAAAAATGTTTCTTTAGCTATTCAATTCCATGCGTTCATCAAACATACTTTTAGTTAGCTATCAATTATATAAATGACAAAGCAAGATCATGAATTGAAATGATTGATTAAGCAAAAGTGATTACCCGAGTACAGAAAAAGACAAATTTAACTTAGCATCAAGATTAGTCCCTATTTTGTTTTTTATAGTGGGATTGGCTTGGTAAAATTTTTATTGATGGCAATTTGAAACTAAGTATTGTTATTATATACTAATGATAATTAAGATAATGAAGATAAAGTATTAGTCTTTATCAAGTTGTAATCATTTACCCTTTTACTATCAAATATGTGATTGCACCAATTGTTTGTATGTGTCGGCGGCGTAGACCCAATCAGCTCTAGCTATAAGAAAAAAAACTTAGCAGTGATGGTGATAATGATAATGAATAAAAGTAAGTAGTTACGCTTTGTTTCTATTGGATGAAACAACTAAGTTGATGCTTTTAGAGGTTTGTATGGTTGATGACAATAAGAGTTAGGTAAGCTTTCCACGTTTGCGCACAACCATGCTTACGTAAAGCATTCATCCTGAATGAAGATTTTTGAATAATTACAGTCCATTTTCTAAATTGGGTTTAGTTGTGTGTGATTTATAAATAATATAAAAACTGAATTTATCTGGACAGTTTGGTCACACTAAGGGGATGCTTATAGAATACAATACAGAGATTAAAATTTGTTACAACTAAATTAAGATTTAATTAAAATACACGACACGATAGGGTAAAGAAGTTTTACAAGTTATAACGGTTAAATTATAAATTATTTTTAATTTTAATTTTAATTATTTTTTAAATAATATTAATAGATAGTTATGATATATTAATCGTATAAAAGGTTTTACACTAACGGTACATAGTAATTAATCTCAACTAAATTATATAATAATTCACAATATATTCATGATAGTTAAATTGTAATAAATAACATATTTATTACGGTTAAAATAAGATTAAATATAACTCATATTTGTTTGTGGTTGAATTGAATGATAGATACTAACTTATATAAGATCTATAAAAATATAAGATAGACATGTGTTCTGCAAAAACTGTGAGACAAGTTCTGAAACATTTTTTAGCAATTTTGGTTCAAAATTACCGGCGAGTTAGATATATATATTTGTTTGCAAGGTGCAAGGTATCTAGTAGCTCACGAGTGTAAGATAACTCAAAATCAGAATCAAATATAAACTTTTATATTTAATTAAGAGGAAACTTTTAGAGAGAAGAAAAAGCTAAAGATCGAGGTACCATGAATTATTTTAGGTGAATTTTTCAATCCATCTCATAGGAGTGGGGCGCATTCTATAAAAATTTCAAAATGTCTTTAGAAATCGGAAATTTATATTCGGTTCATATCATATTTTGATATATTTGAGTGAAAATCTGAAATATATTTCCGATTCCAAATTAAATAATATAATATTAAGAATTTATTCCAATTTTGGTCTCATATACACGTTTTATTTAAAAATTACATATAGTTTAAAATCGGAAGTATACTTTCGGTTTACACCGAATCTTATTCAACGTGATTTTTATGATATAGGGTGTGAACTAGAAGTATATTTTCGATTTCTAAGGACATTTTAGAAAATTTACGTGGTGCACAAGAAGGTTATTGGTGGGTTAAGAAATCCACTTATTTTAGGGAATTATTTAAGACTCCCTGATGATTGCTATTAAGCCTTTTTGAAAAATCTAAAATGTCATTGATTTTAGAGATGTATTTCCAAACGCATCTTAATCACATACGTTGCTAATCAGACCATAAGACTATGTGTCAAAAAATTACGGAGATATACACATCATGTAAGATACAAAGATGCATATTTGAAAGTTGTTTAATCAAAAAGAGCGTTAAACTCTTCTCCTTCCTCACTTTTAAAAATACACTCTCTTTTAAACCTTTCAAGTTTTTCAAACCATTTCAAATCACACTCTCTCAAAATCATTCAACCAACTTCAAAACTTCTTCCATCAACATCAAGTCGACCAAATAGCTCACTCAACACCGACCAAAGTAAACATGCAATTTATAAAATTTTTATTTTTTTTATTTTTTTAATATACATTTGTAGAAATTGATTATTAGGTTATTAAATAGGTAGTTTATATATGTTATTTAAATGATAAACGTGTTTGGTAGACTAGTTTAATGATCAATGCATTATTTTTTATGTTTAGAGGGATTGTATTTCCGTCATTGACGTTAATATGAGCTGCAAAAAATTCTGAAGGTGCAACTCCAAAAAAAATTAACGTTTTGATTCATTGAAACCATAGATGCATCTCCTAAATTTATCAGTCTAATTTTTCTACATATTTTTCTTTTTTGTTTGTTTGAACTCATTGTGTTTCATATGTATAACACTTCTGTAATTTACTTATAAGCATTATGGCTGATAGACAACACAAATTGACAACAAAAGAATTGCACAACATGCATCGATTTAGAGGGAAAAGAGTCAACCATCGCAGACACCTATTATTTCTAGTTTGGTTCATACGAAGGCGTCAGCTTCAGGGGCTCATACATCTTCGCCTTCTTATTCCATTAGGAGACACCTACTCATATATTTTTGTGTTCGTCTTCTTGTAGGAGACAAGTTTCGCCCATTCAGGCACCTAAGGCACGAGAGGTACCTGAGTCACTGGAGGTACCCAAGGCACCAGAGGTACCTGAGGCTTCCCGGGCACATGATACACTAGAGGCACCATAGGCACCTGAGTGGTTTGGAGGAGGCTCATCAGACTTATCAGTACTGCCTCTTTACTAGGACCATACTGCCAAACATATATGTGGGTAAGAGAGGAAAATTTTAGCTGGATTCACTTTTATAAATCATTCTTGTTATTATAATATTAAAAGTCTATGACGATGATTTATTTTTGTACGGGACCATGATGTTTTAAAATTCATCAACCACAATCGGGAGATTACGGGTCTGCAGTAGCCTAATGAACATGGTTTCAAGATGTTTTGCAGCTATGTAGGCTAAGAGACTTGTGAATGACCACTTATGTTATGGTTAGCCATGATATGTTATATGTGTTTGTAGAGAGATAATACTCAGAGACGTCATCATTTTATCTTCCACGTGGTGAGATATCTATCACATTGGACAATGTCTCGTGTCTGCCGCATCTTTCGATTAGGGGGAAATTTTAGACCACGGGAAGATTAAAAGAGATAATGCACTAGAGATGATAGTAAAATATTTAGGAGTTAACCCATAGGATTTTATGAATGAGTTAAAAGCCACCCGAGGGTGTCATGCTAGGTTTCGATTCTTGGAGATGGTGTATACATAATAGTTGTATGATGCAGAGTAGGATACTGGTTATGACAAGCATGTTGCACATCATAGAGCATACACTCTGAGAGAATACCAGTTGTATTTGGTTGACACGTCCACTTTTGTGGACTAGAGTGGCACTTATGTGGATGTCATCTACCTACGATACTTTGATGACTTCAAGTTGATCCATGAGTACAACAAGGGGCCGTTTGTTTTATCTACATTTACTCTAAGTTATCAAAAGGATGTATGTAGAAGACCTAATAGGTGACATGAAAAGTCACACTATTGAGGTAATACTTTTGCATCTTTTAATGTTTGTGTGTCATTTTAATCACACTTTTGAAATGCCATTAGTAATGATTCATTTTTTCATTTTTAGCCTTGGATCCTCCAGCACCTCCCACACATAGATAACTGGTCATATATTTTGACATACATTAAGGATATTCCATGTGCTTTTGCATTTGTCCGACTCAGAGGGAATCAATAGACATATCCATACCTAGTGTATTTAGACGTCTTAGTACTAGAGGATATACACTTTTATTCTTACACTAATCGTAAGACACATCCCTTTGACGACATAGCCCTATACTCTAGATGGTTAGCTTGCGGTTCACATCTAATGTATCCTCGTCTGCCCGAGCGCATCATGCACCAGTTCATATACATGCAATTTATTTCTAAATAACCTTACGTGTCTGCTTTTCCCGCTCTGACATGTAGAGACATGTATGCTATTTTTAATGATTATCTTAATCAATCAGTATCGGATGAGGCACGAAGTACCATAACTCCTAGAGACTGAAGTCATGCAGACGGTTACATCTGGTGGTTCTTCAGGATGTTGCATCCTTATAAGATACATGATGCTCTAGGAGATCAATATAGGCCTACTCATCAGGAGATACTAGAGGAGTAGCAGGCTAGGGAAGATCATGTTGTTGATGTTTTTCCTATATATCTTTGTATCATGGAGATTATAAAGGAAAGTATGGACATAGGACTCTTTCTAGATGGCTCTGAGGTGAGGGATGTTATATATGTCATGATGGAAAAGGCACATGAGAAAATGTAGTACAAGAGGCGACATAGGAATAGCGGTTCCCGAGTCCATCATACATAGTAGTTTATAGTATTTGTACTTTGGATTTATTGTCGCTTTCATTTTATTGTGACTTATTTTAAATTTATTGTGTATTTTGAATTTATTATTTTATATATGTCAATTTCATCATATCAGTTGTATGGTTTAATTTATACAAAAATAGGAAATAATAGTATATATATAGTTACTACATATCGTCTAATTCATCAGATGATCTCTAAATCAAAGTAAAAAATTACTATCTTGTGTGGTTTTAGAGATGCATCTCTTAATTATGTATCGTGTGAATATCGAGATGCGTCTCTAGATAATTTTACTTCGAAAAAGGGCGTTTCAGTGAAGAATCTTGGTGTATACATTGAGTTGTTCCAGAGATGCATCTCCAGAATAAGTTTATGGAAAAATATCTTGTGTGTAACCTAGTTTTGATGTTTTGCATGAAGTGCAGGGTGCATCCGGAGATGCGTCATTGGAATCTGAGGGAAATTTTCGAATTTTCATAGGGTTATTTTCCACCACTTGGGGTGGGATTAGGAATTCCATTTTTGTAAGTCGAAACTTTGTAACATCGTAAGCTCAAATCAACTGTCAATTACGCTTAGGTGTCAATTATGAACATAATAATATTTTGTCTTGCCATCCTGTTGTGGCGGTAAAGTGGCAAGCAAAAAGTAAAGTATTAATGTTACCGGGTGATATTTAGGTTATATCGTATCGTGTCCACAGAGATTGGTTATTGTTTCTCCGTTCAACAATTCGTTCGTTAATGAGTTTGGGGTTAAATGGGTTATAAAGAAAAACTATAAACAGAAATTAAATGCAAACAAAAGTATAAAAAGGATAGACAACTTGTTTGAAACGAATGCACACTACCCGTCACAGACTTAAACCTATCGTCCAGTTATAATCAACCTACAATACTCGTCTATGTTATCACGTATCTCTCACAACCTAAGTTACTCCTAAACCAAATTGAGAATCCTACTGCATCACCTCGATAGTGATGTCTCACCTACCTTAACAACACAAAAGTCAATTGTGTCACTCGCGGTGACGATGTCTCGCCCGACACAGCCAACACATAGGCATTAATCACAGATACCCTAAGTGAATGTCAGCTCTAAATCTATGTTTAGCATTCAGAACCTACCAGATAATCATCCTAGGTAAGAATCTAAGCAGTATATGTCTATCACAACTTAAATTCCTAACACAAGATAAAAACCTAAGACAACAACCAACACAAATTTGTAAAGCAAGTTTTATACAATGCCATGGGTGACAAATATACATGAGTTCATAGTAAATATACATAAAATACCCAACAAAATAGAGTTTACAAAAAGAGGGAAAAATATAAACCAACACTTCTCGAGTTGCCAAGACGGTTAGTGAGAATCCACCTCTGATTCGACAAAATGCAAGCTCCATTTGCTGTTTTCAAGCTCTCTCTACCAAAAAATGATCTATGATGGATTGGGGTTCAAAAATACCCAAAACATACCTAAAAAATGTGTTTTTCGCCTAAATATTCATTTCTGTCTGGGCAGTTTCGCCCGGCGACCAAAAAGCTTCGGCAGGCGCTTGAAAATTCGTTTTTTTCACGCTACCAGTCGCCTCTGCATCGCCCGGCGACCATGGGGCGACAGCCGGCAGTAAGTTGAAAACACCAAAACTGTTTCGACCATAACTTGAAAACTGTAGCTCGGATTTGCGCACGGTCGGAAGCGTTGGAAAACTTATTCAATGACCTATCTAACCATGACAAAATATCAACCAAATAGATGAGTTTTTATTCTTTAATTTTGAGCTTTATTCATTTATGAGTTTCTCAAAGTTGCGCGTTTAAAGCCGTGTCTTCGACACTTTATTGTTCATGCTCCAAATACACATAAATACCTACAAAATGAATAGAAAACTATCAAACAATATAATATTTATGCAAAAACATAATTATATGCAAAATAAACGTATTTACAAACAAAGTCAGGGTTATTCAACCGATATTAACAACAAAAGAACAGATAAGTATCACAAAATATATATACACAAAATAACTACATTTTAACACTTATCACATCCTCCATTCATAATTGACACCCCCTATAATTGTGTTTTTACCGTTATGCCCTTGCTTAATTTTTCCATTTTTTTAAAAGTGTTGCATTTTACCATATAGTATATGATTTATTATTCATGGGATTTTACGTGAGTTTATACCATAATTTTGCAAAAAGTTATCGGAATTTATTGATTTCTATGATGAAATTCCAGATTTTTACAAAAAATTGATAAAAATGCATTATTTTTTGGAATATGTATGAAGAATTACCGAATTTTTAAAACATTTGGTGCATTTATACTGAATTTTTCAAGAAATTCAGTGTCAGAAGATTATGTTTTGCAAAATGGTCTTCGTAAGTACTAAAAATTTCAAATATATGAGTAACTTTTACTAGGTGTCAAGGATATTGAAAAATCTGATGGATACCAATTTTTGCAAATTTTAAAAAAAAAACCCACTAGGCAGTGGGGTTTTTTAAAATGTTTTTTGTTTTATTAAACTAAGTTTTTGACATTATTAACATAACAGTAGGATAATATTAAAATATCGTCACATTTAACCCAATAAAATGTATACATATAATGCATAATGTACTACAATATCAATACAAAAAAATTATGTTGACTTTCTAAATACTTTTCTCAATGCCTTATACGTCTTGTGTATGTTGTTTCCCATGCTCTTATATCTTCACTATAGTTTTGTCTCTAGTGGTCAGTGACGGGAGGCAGTGGACAATCGAGTTTCAGCATCATATGAACCCAATAATTGTTGTTAAAAAAACCAATTGCAATTAGCTTATGTCTACTTATAGACATAAATGAAGATACCACTGGTGGGAAAGTGGTGTTAAGGTTCCTAGACGGTGAGACCGATATCACACTATATCTACAAGCAATAGGATAACCATATATGGAATCATCATACATTTGTCACGACTCTGAACTCCCGAGATAGCTACTCGCAATGAACTCCAAACTTCAGAGATCATGTCATATAACACATTGGAATATAATTGATGATTTTGATATACTTCACCCTTTATATATGTCCAAACCAAATATCACAACTTTTCACCTCAGCCAAGTAAAGTTGTAATAGCACAGAAGCCACAATTATCATCACGATCTACATCAACAATGTAGTCATGTAAGAAAGCATGAAACTGAGTCAAGTAAAGATGTCTTGTAGAATGGCTAGAAGGTTGACTTGCAGTTGATTTTGTGCATGGTCTCTTTGTCGTTTGACTTTCATGCAAGCCCTCAGCAAAATCCCAATGCAAAGGGTCACAATGCACATCACTCTCTTGATCCTTTTTACTCTTCTTATTCCCCTTTTTGGCTTGTAGTTCACTAGTGGTGGACACATGGAAGTTGTGGATACATGTGTTAGTTCCTGAAATTTTTTCTTCATTACCCTCTGACCAATTATATTCAATATACTGAAATACCTCTTCAACTCTACACACTTTTCTTCTAAATCCAACTGTGTCCCACTATCTTCATGGCTGACTATATGCTCTTCAATGTTTAATTTCTTCGAAAACACATGAATTGATTCTAGTGGAACATGCTCACCTTATATTTGAAGACCTACAAGTTGAGACACACAAGGTAACTCATGTGTTTTTCTAATGAAGAAACTGTAACACCCCAATTCTACCCGCGTAATTAATAATAAAATCAGAGTTTCAAAATTTCATTTAACAAAATTGAGGCATCACATATTCGCATTTCCATCAATTCGCATTATAATGCACATCAAAAGTCAGATATACCGATTCATACATAATTCATCATATACACATATGACTATTCACAGCACAGCGGATGTGTTCACAAAATATACATAACATCATGTTATCATCAATACATAAGGTTATAACATCATAAGATAGTATACATAAACTATCCTATCAAAATGATAATGTCGCCCAAATCCCGAGTGTTACTACGACTAGAGCAGAGCGACACAAAATAAAGAGACTCGAGCTAATCCTCCTCATCCTCGGGGATCACCTGCACGTTACCAATATATAGGCAACGACGAAACAAGTAAAGGGTGAGATACTCCAAAACATATAATTAAAAGCATGGTAGGATACATATATAGTTTTGGAATTATAAATGATATAAGTTAAATAAAGCATGTCAACATGTATTAAAACTTACATACTTTAAATTAGCATTTAGTGTATAAATTAACACTTTAACTTCATCACATAATCATTATACTCGCATCAACACAAGCATCGCGTACCATCGCAATTCAATCATCATTCATCAATTAAAACCCAATGCAAAATAACTCGAACATAAACATAACTGACTCCATGAGACACGACTATGTTAGGCATGTGGTACCCGTCGCTTTGTCCATAATTAGGAACACTTGGCATAAATCCCATCGTCGCTTGGCCCAAAAACCCTCGTCTCCAATGCAATGTATGTGACTCAATAACAAAGACCACACAACAACACATCATCATCGCTCATCAAAATTGACATAAAGTCCACATTGCCATATTTATTCACAACAAATAAACATATCATCGCATCGCATAATCAACAATTATTCAATAATAAATACACTGTCGCAAACATTATGTTCATTCACACAACAACATTATCAATTAATCCACCAATTTCCCAAAACGGAAAAATAGTCAAAACACCAATAATCGTCGCGAAAGCCATTCTTAATAACTGGCATTAATTATAAATATCAACATCGAAATCGGATAGTTCATATATGTCCTAAATTAACTAAAACACAATCCGGTTCAATTTAATCGTATTTTGGCCTATTTCAGGTCGTTTCATAAAAACTCGTAATTTCGAAAAACTAACCTCACCAGTACGTTCTACACGTCGAACTTAACTAGCACGTCAATTTTCGTTGAATTCGGAGCAACTTGCTCCGTCGTCGAATTTACCGAAATCGGAAAATTGAAACATAATCGGGTTCTAAATTTAATCGGCTATCTTATATCCTAATTACATTTTATGGATATAAATTGCTACTAGGTGAAATTGGAATTTTATGAAGAAACAGAAGTTATTTCTAAAGAAAATTATGCAGGAAAATGTTTGACAGAAACAGAGTTTTTCAACATACAGAAAACTGGGAAAACAGAAAAATTATACAACTTCCCTACCACTAAGGGACGCACGTCCCAGGAAAACCTTGGTGAAAGGAGGCGGCTGCCTCACCTTGGGGGACGGTCGCCCCACACATGGAGTTGGGCGCCTCCCTCTTCTTGCTTCCCCCACCCCACTTCTTCTCCTTCCCTGTGTTTTCGTTCTTACAGTTTCTTATTTCTTTTTCTGGTTTCTTGTTTTACTGATATACTTTTAATTTTCCATTTCCATTTCCATTTTCATTCTATAATTCATATACTACAATACTAATAACAACACACCCATAATCTCTACTCCTAATTCAACTTTTCTAAACTATTTCAACAATCAACCAACAAAACCCTATAAACCAACTATCAATTTTTCCCCAATCCAAACTATCACTATCAAACCCTAACTATATGAGATAGAAATCAAACCCCTTACCTTGCAAGTTTTGATTGTTCTTGATGATTCCTCAAACCAAGCCTTTCTCTTCTCCTTGTTCTTCTCTTCTTCCTCTACCAAAACCCTAACTCTTTCTCCAAATTTCTATACTTTGTGTTTTTGGTGTTATGTTAGGAAAAGATGGAGGAAATGCTTTTATATGATAGTTGTCTTACTAGCCAAGGGTGAGAAACCCAACTCTAGAAAATTGCTCCCCCCACCCTTCTCTATTCTTAAAACAATAATATCATCTAATTATATCATTAACTCAATTTATTAATATAATTCCGGGGAATTAAATATCGGTCCGAATAATATTTTACCGAACCGAACGGAACATCGCCAAATTTATTAATAGATATATCGATTAATATAATTATTCTTGTCGCCAAAACAATCGTCAAACGGTAATTCAAAAATATTAATATAATATAATATTAAACAAAACGGGCGTTACAACTCTCCCCCACTTAAAAGGTTTCGTCCTCGAAATTACCTGACTCGAAAAGCTCGGGATAGGAATCTCGCATCTTACTTTCTAGTTCCCACGTCGCGCTTTCACCAGCTGCTCCTATCCAAACAACCTTGACCAATGAAATCTCTTTGACACGAAGAGAATTTATCTCACGATCCCCAATCCTCAAAGGCATCGTTTCCACCATAAGATTTTCCCGAACCTGAATATCATCCATCTCAATCACATGCGAAGGATCCGAAACATACTTCCGAAGTTGTGACACATGGAAAACATCGTGCAAATTCGAAAGATTTGGCAGTAACGCCACCCGATAAGCCACTTTTCCCACTTTACTAGTAATTTGGTAAGGACCAATAAAGTGAGGAGTTAGCTTCTTCGACTTCAACGCTCGACCAACGCCGGTTGTAGGAGTAACTCTCAAAAACACATTATCACCCTCTTGAAATTCCAAGTCTTTCCTCCTTTTATCATGATAACTCTTTTGTCGACTTTGGGAAATTCTCATATTTTCTCTAATCATCTTCACCGCCTCAGTAGTTTCTCTAACCAATTTTGGTCCAAGCACCACACTTTCACCCGACTCGTGCCAACACAAAGGAGTTCTACACCTCCGACCATACAACGCCTCAAACAGTGCCATTCCAATACTAGCATGAAAATTGTTATTGTAAGTGAACTCAATCAAAGGAAGATATGTATCCCATGAACCACCATGTTCAAGAATACAAGCTCGTAACAAGTCTTCCAACGATTGAATCGTCCTTTCCGTTTGACCATCAGTCTGAGGATGATAAGTCGAACTCAACCTCAACTTAGAACCCAAAGCCTCTTGCAAGCTTTTTCAAAATTTAGAAGTGAACCTCGGATCTCTATCCGAAACAATACACAAAGGAATACCATGTAATCTAACAATCACATGCGTATAAATCTCCGCCAACTTCGATACAGGATAAGTGATGTTAATAGGAATAAAGTGAGTCGACTTTGTAAGCCTATCAACAATCACCCAAATCGCATCGTGTCCTCTTGGTGTATTCGGTAACCCCGTTACGAAATCCATAGAAATGTTATCCCATTTCCATTCCGGGATCTCCAACGGTTGCATCAACCCTGCAGGTTTCTGATGCTCCACTTTAGACTTCTGACAAGTCAAACAAGCATAAACAAACTGGGGAACCTCTCTTTTCATGCCCGACCACCAAAATAGTTTCCTTAAATCTTGGTACATTTTGGTTGCTCCGGGATGAATACTCAAATTACTTCTATGACTTTCCTCCAAGATCATTCTCTTTAAATCAACATCATCGAGAATACAAATCCTATCTCGGAATCTCAAAACACCCTGAGCATCCAACTTGAAATCTTCACTTTCAGTTTGTCCAATACCAACCAACGAATCAACAAGTTTCACATCAAGCTTCTGAGCTTCCCTAATGCTATCAAGGAAATCATTATTGATCTTCAACATTCCCAAGATAACACTCTTCGGCGTCACTTCTATCACAAGACTCATATCTCTAAATTTTTCAATCATTTCCAACTCTTTCACCATCAAAAGTGACATATGCAAAGTCTTTCGACTTAGAGCATCAGCCACCACATTCGCTTTACCAAGATGGTAATTCAATCCAAAATCATAATCTTTCAACAATTCAAGCCACCGCCTTTGCCTCATATTAAGCTCTTTTTGATCAAACAAATATTTCAAGCTTTTATGGTCACTAAATACTTCAAATCTAGAACCATAAAGATAATGCCTCCAAATCTTAAGCACAAAAACAACCGCCGCAAGTTCCAATTCGTGGGTAGGATAGTTCTTCTCATGAATCTTCAATTGCCTAGAGGCATAAGCAACTACCTTGCCATTTTGCATAAGCACACCACCTAAACCCGTCTTAGAAGCATCACAATAAACAACAAACGGTTCTTCCGGATTAGGTAGAATCAAGATCGGCGCCGTTGTTAACCTTTTCTTCAATTCAACAAAACTTTCTTCACACTTGACATCCCACACAAAAGCAGCTCCTTTACAAGTTAAATTTGTCAAAGGAAGTTCCAACTTAGAAAAACCTTCAATGAATCTCCTGTAGTAACCAGCCAAACCTAAGAAACTTCTAATCTCAGTAACAGACTTAGGAGTTTCCCATTTTAACACAGCATCAACTTTAGAAGGATCAACCGTAATGTCATCACCAGAAATGACATGCCCCAAAAAGCTCACTTCACCTAACCAAAACTCGCACTTTGACAACTTAGCATAAAGCTTTTTCTCCTTCAGAACTTCTAACACAATGCGCAAATGTTCTGCGTGCTCTTCTTCTGATTTAGAATAAACCAGAATATCATCAATAAAAACAACCACGAAACTATCCAAGTAAGGATGGAAAATACAGTTCATGTACTCCATGAATACTCCCGGTGCATTAGTGACACCGAAAGGCATCACCGAATACTCGTAATGTCCATACCTCGTCCTGAAAGTAGTTTTTTGAACATCCTCTTCTTTCACCCTTATTTGATGGTAACCCGGTCTCAAATCAATCATGCTAAACATGCGAGCACCAACCAACCGGTCCATCAAATCATCAATCCTAGGAAGTGGATACCTATTCTTGATGGTTACCTTATTCAACTGTCGATAATCAATACAAAGTCTCATGCTACCATCTTTCTTCTTCACCAATAACACAGGAGCTCCCCATGGTGACACACTTGGTCTAACAAACTTCTTCTCGAGCGAATCTTCTAATTGGCTCTTCAATTCTGCTAACTCAGATGTGGACATCCTGTAAGGCGCCATAGAGATAGGTCTAGTACCAGGGACAAGATCCACAGAAAATTCAACTTCTCTTTTTGGAGGTGCACTAGGAATCTCATCAGGAAATACTTCGGGAAAGTCGCGCACCACCGGAAATTTTGCAATAACAGATTGACTCTCCAAAGAAAGAGTCGCCATCAACAAGAAAACCAATGCTTCATCTTTCATGAACTCATTCAGTTGTTTCGTCGACATCAACATGGTTTGATCTTCTTCCACTAAGGAAGAAAACCTCACAGTGTTGTCAAAGCAATTGATATGGACGTAGTTAGCTTTCAACCAATCCATACCCAAAACCACGTTTAAACCAACAAGCAGTAAACAAATGAGATCCACCATAAAGTCTCTATCAAAGATTGATAAAGGGAAATTTGCACACACAAAAGAAGTAGTAACTGTTCCCTTAGTCGGAACCTCCACCACCATATCTCTATCTAGAGATGACAAAGTGAGACCCAATCTCTTTACACAATCAGCGGAAATAAAACAATGAGTAGCACCAGTATCAATAATAGTAATAAGGGGAATGTTATTAATGAAACTAGTACCTCGAACAAGACCATCTTCGTTTGCCATCAGAGCACCCGACAAAGCAAACACTTTCCCCGCTCCTTGAGTCTTCTTAGGCTTCTTACATTGAGGACTAATGTGACCTCCCTCACCATAATTAAAATATACCACATCCTTATGCTTGCAATCACGAGTCACATGACCCACTTCACCACATCAGAAACATCTCACCTCATTCTCTTTAGCCTTCACATCACTTCGACAAACATTACTTTTGTGGCCAGGTTTCCCACACTTGTAACAAACAATACTAGCAGGAGCATCTCCCCCACTAGTCCTTCACCCTTGAAACGCTTTCTGTTTCCCCTTACCAGCTGGAATATCATAAGGTTTCCCACGGCTCTGCTGACCCTTGTTCCTCTTGTCAGACATAATCTTATAGTGTGCATTACTATCTTCCTCGAAGATTCTACAGCTATCAATCAAATCTGCAAAGACACGGATTTTTTGATAACCAATCGTTTTCTTAATCTCAGGACGCAAGCCATTCTCAAATTTAATTCACTTAGAAAACTCGGCACCCTCTCCATCATAGTGAGGATAGAACTTAGCCAGCTCGGTAAACTTTGCATCATAATCAGTGATAGACATGTTCCCTTGTTTCAGCTCAAGGAACTCTATCTCCTTCTTTCCCCGAACATCCTCCGGGTAATACTTCCTCAAGAATTCCCTACGGAAAAATTCTCACGTCACTTCCTCACCAACAACCTCAAGCCTCTGACGGGTGTCAACCCACCAGTCGTCAGCCTCTTCACTTAACTTATGAGTGCCATAACGAATTTTCTGCACAAGAGTGCAACCCATCACACGGAAGATTCTTTCAATCTCCTTCAACCAGGTTAGAGCACCTTCAGGATCATACTTTCCTTGGAAAATAGGGGGTTCTCTCTTTGAAAGGTCGCCAAACTACGAGACTCAGCGTTCTCGTCAGCATTCGGCGGGTGTTGGAAAGCCTAAGCCATTTCCTGCATAGCAGCAGCAAGAGCCTCATCATTCCTACCAGCATTCCTTCTAGCCATAACAACTTCTGCTCACAACAAACAAGAATTAGAATCAACAAATAACAATACTTGATTGTTAGACAACAACAAACTCAATAACTTGGCCAACAGACCGACCTGCTCTGATACCACTAATGTAACACCCCAATTCTACCCCGGGTAATTAATAATAAAATCAGAGTTTCAAAATTTCATTTAACAAAATTGAGGCATCACATATTCGCATTTCCATCAATTCGCATTATAATGCACATCAAAAGTCGGATATACCGATTCATACATAATTCATCATATACACATATGATTATTCACAGCACAACGGATGTGTTCACAAAATATACATAACATCATGTTATCATCAATACATAAGGTTATAACATCATAAGATAGTATACATAAACTATCCTATCAAAATGATAATGTCGCCCAAATCCCGAGTGTTACTACGACCAGAGCAAAGCGACACAAAATAAAGAGACTCGAGCTAATCCTCCTCATCCTCGGGGATCACCTGCACGTTACCAATATATAGGCAACGACGAAACAAGTAAAGGGTGAGATACTCCAAAACATATAATTAAAAGCATGATAGGATATATACATAGTTTTGGAATTATAAATGATATAAGTTAAATAAAGTATGTCAACATGTATTAAAACTTACATACTTTAAATTAGCATTTAGTGTATAAATTAACACTTTAACTTCATCACATAATCATTATACTCGCATCAACACAAGCATCGCGTACCATCGCAATTCAATCATCATTCATCAATTAAACCCAATGCAAAACAACTCGAACATAAACATAACCGACTCCATGAGACACGACTATGTTATGTATGCGGTACCCGTCGCTTTGTCCATAATTAGGAACACTTGGCATAAAGCCCATCGTCGCTTGGCCTAAAAGCCCTCGTCGCCAATGCAATGTATGTGACTCAATAACAAAGACCACACAACAACACATCATCATCGCTCATCAAAATTGACATAAAGTCCACATTGCCATATTTATTCACATCAAATAAACATATCATCGCATCGCATAATCAACAATTATTCAATAATAAATACACCGTCGCAAACATTATGTTCATTCACACAACATCATTATCAATTAATCCACCAATTTCCAAAAACGGCAAAATAGTCAAAACACCAATAATTGTCGCGAAAGCCATTCTTAATAATCGGCATTAATTATAGATATCAACAAAGAAATCAGATAGTTCATATATGTCCTAAATTAACTAAAACACAATCCGGTTCAATTTACTCCGATTTTGGCCTATTTCGGGTCGTTTCGTAAAAACTCGTAATTTCGAAAAACTTACCTCACCAGTACGTTCTACACGTCGAACTTAGCTAGCACGTCAATTTTCGTTGAATTCGGAGCAACTTGCTCCGTCGTCGAATTTACCGAAATCAGAAAATCGGAACATAATCGGGTTCTAAATTTAATCGGCTATCTTATATCCTAATTATATTTTATGGATATAAATTTCTACTAGGTAAATTTGGAATTTTATGAAGAAACAGAAGCTATTTCTAAAGAAAATTATGCAGGAAAATGTTTGACAGAAACAGAGTTTTTCAACATACAGAAAACTGGGAAAACAGAAAAATTATACAACTTCCCTACCACTAAGGGACGCACGTCCCGGGAAAACCTTGGTGAAATGAGGCGGCTGCCTCACCTTGGGGGACGGTCGCCCCACACATGGAGGTGGGTGTCTCCCTCTTCTTGCTTCCCCCACCCCACTTCTTCTCCTTCCATGCGTTTTCGTTCTTACAGTTTCTTGTTTCTCTTTCTGGTTTCTTGTTTTACTAATATACTTTTTCTTTTCCATTTTCATTCTATAATTCATATACTACAATACTAATAACAACACACCCATAATCCCTACTCCTAATTCAACTTTTCTAAACTATTTCAACAATCAACCAACAAAACCCTATAAACCAACTATCAAGTTTTCCCCAATCCAAACTATCACTATCAAACCCTAACTATATGAGATAGAAATCAAACCCCTTACCTTGCAAGTTTTGATTGTTCTTGATGATTCCTCAAACCAAACCTTGCTCTTCTCCTTGTTCTTCTCTTCTTCCTCTACCAAAACCCTAACTCTTTCTCCAAATTTCTATACTTTGTGTTTTTGGTGTTATGTTAGGAAAAGATGGAGGAAATGCTTTTATATGATAGTTGTCTTACTAGCCAAGGGTGAGAAACCCAACTCTAGAAAATTGCTCCCCCCACCCTTCTCTATTCTTAAAACAATAATATCATCTAATTATATCATTAACTCATTTTATTAATATAATTCCGGGGAATTAAATATCGGTCAGAATAATATTTTACCGAAACGAACGGAACGTCGCCAAATTTATTAATAGATATATCGATTAATATAATTATTCTTGTCGTCAAAACAATCGTCAAACGGTAATTCGAAAATATTAATATAATATTAAACAAAACGGGCGTTACAGAAACCACATGTGTCTTCATCAGAACCAATAAATCCTACCCTTTCTATCTTCTTTACAATGTGTTGTATACACAATCTTGAAACAAAGTTGTGCAATCTGGAGTAAAATGGAATGATATACCAATGCTCAATGTTGGAAATACGTTTTGAAGTGATACTTTGGTTAAACCTATTTGCAACTTCAACATTATGTTCACAACATCCCAAATTATGCATAAATCTCATTATCTAGTAGTCAACATGTTTTTGAGTCTCCTATGCGCATACTCAACCCTAAAAAACATAAATAGAAAAAGAATATAATACAACATAAATAGTAGCCAACATATTTTTGATAATAAGTAATGTAATAAAATCAAAGTCATGACGATGTACCTATTCGTTGTCGTGTTCCCTAAAAGAAGGACTCTCAGGTGCAAACATATCTTTCTGCTTCTCTAATGCCCATGTGAAGTCTTCCTCCCTTTCATGTAACAAATAGGAAAATCCAACTGAAAACGTCAACTTCATTGACATAACACCAACAATCTCAACTAGTGGGATTTGGTACCTGTTTGTTCAGTATAATCAACACAATATGAAAACATGCAAGTAAAACATACAATGTCAGTTGTGAAGAACTGCGTAAAATATATAGAAAAACCATTCAAATATGGAGCGCATAAATAAATCATTCTAAATTGAACTACCGAATTTTTCTCACTAGGCTCAAAGTACAAGATTTTGGAATTTTCAAACAATCCAGAAGTTTTGCTGCTTTTTGGAGTTTTCAAAAAAATTGGAAAACAATTTCGATTTTCTCATAAAATAATTTTTTTAATGTGGAATAAATGCACCAGGTTTTTAAAAAATTCAGAAAAACTAATGATTTTTCCATAAAATACTGGATTTTTCTAAAATATGTGGTAAAAAATGTCATATCACTTTTTTTAAGAATTCGATAAAAATGCAAAGTTTTCTCATATTTTGAATTTTTCGTACTAGATTTTTTGATACACACTACCATGTATTTTGAAATTTACAACATCTCCAAAGTAATTGTTTTTTTTAAACTATAATTTTGAAATAGGTAAATAATAATAAGGAAGTTTTGGTCAATATTAAAATAAGGGGGAGGCTAGGTATGAGTGGGGGTGGTAGGACGGAATCTCAAATATAATGGGCTAAGAAGTGAAAAGTCACGACTTCCCTAGCATTCAGTGACATCTCCATATGCACCTTTTTAAGTCATTCCTCATATCAAACTGAATATGACCTCTAATATGCCAAATTTTACTTTGGAGATGCACTTCTGTATGTGTAAAAGGTAAATCCGAAGATGCATATTTGTAAACACCATTTATTCAAAAATTAATGGATTGTCTGGAGATGCATCTCATGATACTTTTATTTCATATCCTCATGCCATACCATTCCTTCTTTCTCCTTCTTCATTTTCTACAAAATTCTATATAAAAAATTGATCTCTCATCCACTCAAGCTTCTCATCCATTCATTCACTCAAGCTTCTGCCATTGGATCTCTTTCTTGTCCTTTCAAGCATCACATACATTCAAACTTCTCGTTCTCGTCTATTTGATTTGGTAAGTTTTTTGAAATTCTCCCTCTTTTTATGTTTTGAGTTATAGTTAGTTGTTTAAGCTATATTAGTTGTTTAAGGTACATTAGGTAGTAGTGGAAACAAAATAGGTAGCATAATAAGACATGCATTGGAATTTGTTTTTTGGGTTACGGAAGAAATGGCATTTTAGTCATAGTAGAGAATCACATATTTGTCGGGTGATGTATCTCTGGATTTTCTCAATGCATCTCTGACTTTATCTCAAGAATAAATTTGGTTGATTTTGTGGATTTGTCCTTACATGTTGTTTTTCTATGTGCCTATTTGTAATGAAGATGCAATGGATGAAAATAGCCATGGAAGAATTAGGCCCAACCATGTGACCCAAATCGCGTAGGTAAGACGTGAGAGGGTCGCAACTAAGACCACGAGTCAATGATAACTTGTTTGATGGCTTGCAACACCAAGGTTCCCAACCATCTGGTTTTGCTTCTCGTAGTCGCCTCTCTTAGGTGTCTACTTCACGGGGCCACGAGTCCCCAGATGATGCTGAAGTCTCTGAAGCCCAGGAGGAACCCGTTGTTGATGCCCTTTTAGAGAGTTATCTAGCAGACCCATTTGATGCCTCCTTACTTCATCTCTATGAAGACCATGTTGTTGAGTACGTCCAGAAAGGAGAGGTGCTTTTATTTCCTTTTGGAATACATGTGTTTTCAACTAATTAATTTGATACTTATGATGATATTTTATTTTTACTAGAGCTTACATTTTGATATCAGTAAACCACGGTAGAAAGACATTAAAGTTAAAGCAACCCACTATTTTTTTTCATTGATGTTATCCATTATTCTGATCTTGCCAATTTATTTTCAGATATGTTTATCACCATAAAATACAACATGCAGACATCTTTTGCAGAGATGTGACATTCAAAGACGTCATTTTTCCATATTCCTATAGGCGAGAAGGATCGGTTACCTTCCTGTATTTGGAAATTAATAGGCCATAGAAGGATCGGTTATGAGGAAGTTACCGAGATGATGGTCACCTATTTGGGAGTTGACCCAATTAAGGCCTCAAAAGAGGCAACTGACACTAGAGGTGCTCAAGTAAGATTTAGTTGTTTGTAAACACTTTATAAAGACCATATGTAGTGGACTGAGGATGTGAAGTTATGATCTGCAAGTTGACTACCATCAAACTTGCGGATTGAGGTGTTACCTCTTATTATTTGTTGGCACATTCATGTTTATGGATAAATGTGCAACATACGTTGATGTGGTATAGCTTTAGTACTTTATCGAATTAAGTTCCATTCACGAGTACAACTGGGGGGCTTCTGTTTGTTCTACCTGTACTTGAAACTAGGTGAGGGTTATCTTTGTAAGACAAAACAAATGACTAGGAGTTGCACACTACTTACGGTAATTTACGGTTACTAATATCTTCATAATTCATTTGTTACACTTATTATGAATATTGTATCTGAACCATTTTCAGGGATGGGCCATATCCCACTTCCCTCACATCAGCGGATAGAAATTTGTGCCTACCTACATTGAAAATGGGCCACGTGTTGTCACATTTACCCCAATAAAAGGGGAATAACACAGTCGAGCCATTCCAGGGCATATTGACCATCATTTAATATATGAGAATTGTTTATGCCCATATGTGGGTCACTGCGAGACGCATCTGTTGACGTTATTTCTTTATACTCTGAACGGATGACATGTGGGTCATCTCTTATGTATCTTTCGAATTCATGACCTAAAATATGTATGCTTCAAAAAAGATTAAATCAAGTGGATAAAAATAACAATTGAATACAAATGATATTTTAGAGATGCGCCTTTGGATACACTCAAATAATGTAAGATGCATCTACGAATACATCCAAATAATGTATGAAGATGCATCTCTGAATCATACTTTGTTAAAGACGGGGTGAATATCTGAAAGACGAAGATTTGTGTGATTTTGAGTGTGTCCGAGATGCATCTTCATACCATACGTATTAAAAACAATTTCAAATTTTCAAAGGTGTTGAAAGCAATCCTAAGTGTGGAAAGAACAACCCCGAGATTTATTAGAAGGATCTAAACCTTTTTTCTTGTTTTTCGCTTAGAATCTTTTGTGGGTTGTGTGAAAAAAGTCTATGTTAGGGATAGTTTTTGGAAAAAATGAGAAAATAATTTCTTGTAATATCATTGTGATCAACTTTTAACAGCGGATCAAATAATTGTTTTCTCCTCCCTACTCATATTATTTTGGATTAAATTTGATAAACACATTAGGTATGTTTGTTCCTCTCTTACCTTTATTTTTGCTTTGATTATTTGTGGTTGTTCTACACCAATGAGTTAATAATATTTATTATTGTATGAAGTTGTTTAAATTGTTTTTGATTGCTATTAGCTCTACTGTGAGATATTGGATCGAACTCTATGGGTCGAAGGTAGTATCTTGGTTCTACGGTTCGATAGAGTTTAGCATGCATTCGAATATTGCTCACATGTTGTTTTCAAAGTGTTACAAGTTGTAGTCGAAGTGTGTTCTAGCTTGTAGTTTTGAAGGATGCTAGGATTATTAGCATCGAATTGGGCATGTTTGTTATGTCCAATTAGTTAAGTTAGCTTGTACCCTAAGTTAGCTTGTAATGGGTATTTGTGATAAAATCCCATTAGTTAAGTATGTTAGGTTTATTATAAATAACATACTAGTCTTTCATTATTTCCAAATCCTATTTTAGGGTGAGAGGGTTATTTGTTATTCTTGTATACTTGAAATCTTATTTCAGGAGTAAGGAAAGAATAGTAGTTAATAACCAATCCTTGTGTTCATCGTGTTCTTCATTCTTTTTCCTACCCTAATTGTTTCTTGATCATTAAGCAACAAGTTTATATTTTGTTACAAGGCATCCGATTCATAACAAATTGGTGCGATGAGCATGGAGAAGATGCCTTCGACAAAGTATAAGATTGAAAACTTCATCGGAGTGAACGATTTCGGCCTGTGGCGCTTGAAGATGAAATCCTACTGGTTCAGCAGGGTTGTTTGGAAGCGTTGAAGGGAGAATCATCCATGAACGAAGTATTGGCGGCAGCTGAGAAGACGTTAATGATAGAGAAGGCCCACAACACAATTTTGTTGAGCCTTGGAGATAAGGTTCTTCGACAGGTATTAAGGGAGACGACAGCGGAAGAGTTATGGGTGAAACTTGAAAGTTTGTACATGACCAAATCGTTGGTGAATCGACTCTACCTGAAGCAAGATTTGTATTCATTCAAGATGATTAAAGACAAAGTGTTGGCTGAGCAGTTGGATATGTTCAACAAGCTGATTCTTGATATTGAAAATATTGATGTGAAGATCGATGATGAAGATCAAGCGTTGTTGTTGTTGTTGTGCGTGTTGCCCAGATCACATGCTCACTTTAAAGAAACTCTCTTGTATGGAAGGGAGTCCCTGAACTTTGAAGAAGTTCCATAAGACTTGTATTTGAAGGGCTTGAACAAACGAAAGGAGCATAAACCTTTGACGGTTGGTGAAGGTTTTTCCGTTAAAGGAAAATTCTTGCGAAAGGATAATAAGTTCGACAAGCAGAAAGGTAAAAGTCAGCAGAAGTTTTACAGTGGTGAAGCATCTGGTATTCGATGCTATCATTGTAAGAAGGAGGGTCACACAAGAAAAGTTTGCCCTAAACACTTGAAAGATCATGGAGGAAAGGATAATGGAAGTGTAGATATTGTTCAAGATGATTTCGACTCGTCTGATGTTCTTGTGGTTTCGAGCAGCAACCCTTCGAAGGAGTGAATTATGGATTATGGGTGCACTTGGAACATGACTCCAAACAAAGACTTGTTCGAGGATTTATGTGATTAATATGGTGGATCTATATTGCTGGGAAACAACAAAGCTTGCAATATTGCAGGTGTCGGATCTGTGAGATTCAAACTCCATGATGAGTCAATAAGGTTATTGACTAAAGTTAGGTATGTACCTCATTTGAAGAGAAATTTGATTTCTTTTGGTGAATTCGACAAGAAAGGATATATTTTTTCAAGGAGAGAAAAGTATCCTAAGAGTTATGAAGGGGTCGAAGGAAGTGTTGAGAGGCGTGAAGAAACAAGGCTTATATACCCTTGAGGCTGAAGTTGTAAGTGGTTCGACAAATTTTGCATCCACTAAACCTTTGTCGAAGATAGAAATTTGGCACATGAGATTACGCCATGTCAATGAAAGAGGTCTGGTCGAATTGGGGAAATAAAATTTGCTTGGTGGAGATAAAGTCGAAAAGCTGATGTTTTGTGAACCCTGTGTACTTGGAAAATCTTGCAGAGTGAAGTTCAACAAAGGCAAACAAATAACACATGGATCCCTTGATTACACCATACTGATATTTAGGGGCCTACAAGGTGTCCATCATATTCAGGAGCAAGGTATTTTCTATCCATAGTAGATGACTATTCCAGAAAGTTATGGGTATTCATTCAGAAGACTAAGGATGAAACTTTTGAGAATTTCAAAGGTTGAAAGACTTTGGTCGAAAATCAAACTGGCAGAAAGGTCAAGAGGTTGAGAATAGACAATGGTCTTGAATTTTGCAATGAGGCATTCAACAGCTTTTAATGATGCCTCTGGTATTTTAAGGCACATAACTACTGCAGACACTCCACAAAAAAATGGTTTAGCTGAAAGGTTTAATTGAACCATCTTGGAGAGAGTTAAATGCATGTTGACTAGTGTTGGGTTAAAGAAGGTGTTTTGGACTGAGGCTGTTTCGACAACAACATATCTGATAAACAGATGTCCTTCGACTATGTTAGATATGAAGACACCTAAAGAAGTTTGGTCGGGACATCCACCAAATCTCGATAAACTGAGAGTATTTGGCTGCGTAGCCTATGCTCACATTAGGCAAGACAAGGTCGAACCTAGAGCTCTTAAATGCATGTTCATGGAATACCTTGAAGGAGTCAAAGCTTATAAGCTATGGTGCCTAGAGTCAGGTCAGAGAAGGATTATCACCAATCGAGATGTTGTTTTCAATTAAGGTGAAATGGCTTTCAAGAAAACAAATGATGTTGGTCAAAGTGCAGAAGTATCTGACGAAGAGCTGGAACAGGTAGAGATTCCTGTTGAGGTGGAGCATGTTGATGTTGAATTGCATATCTCAGATAAAGTCGAAGAACTAGAGGATGCTGATGAAGTTGAGTAAACTGCCGATGACTATCTATTGGTAAGATATAGGACATGAAGAGTCATCAAACAACCTCAAAGATTTGGGTATGCAGATCTTATAGCTTATGCCTTAATCTCTGCAAGTGAGGTTCTAGACGAAGAACCAAGAGACCATAAGGAAGTTATGAGGAGTCGAAATAAGACTGAATGGCTGAAGGCCATGGATGATAAGATGAAGTCTCTTCATGATAACAACACTTGGGAATTGATTAAGAAACCTGCTGGAGCCAAGTTAGTCAATTGTAAATGGATTTTCAAAGTTAAGGAAGGAATCGAAGGAGTGGCATCGAAAAGATACAAGGCAAGGTTGGTTGCAAGGGGTTTCACTCAAAAAGAAGGTGTAGACTTCAATGATGTGTTTTCTCCTGTTGTGAAGCATAGGTCCATTTGAATGTTGCTTGCCATGGTGGCACAGTTCGAGCTTGAACTGGAATAGATGGATATGAAGACTGTGTTCTTGTATGGTGATCTAGATTAAACAATTCTGATGAGGTAACCTGAAGGTTATGTCGAAAGGGGAAAGGAAGATTATGTGTGCAAGTTGAATAGATCTTTATATGGACTGAAGCAATCTCCTCGACAGTGGAATAGGAGATTCGAAAAATTCATGGCACGCATAAGTTTCGTTAGAAGTCAGTTCAACCACTGTGTTTACTTCAGATTTTGTCCTGGTAATTCATTTTTTATTTTGTTGCTTTATGTTGATGATATTCTCATAGAAAGTAACAATGTCGAAGAGGTATTGAGGGTGAAGGCTGAACTCAATAAGGAGTTCGAAATGAAGGATTTGGGAACAGCTTCCAGGATTTTTGGGATTGACATTCGAAGAGATAGAAAGCATTCGAAATTATGCTTATCTCAAGAGGCATATTTACGGAAGATTCTCGAAAAGTTTGGTATGTCGAATTCGAAACCTGTTGTGACTCCAACAAACCCTTAATTCAAGCTGAGTATTGATTAGTGTCCCAGTACTGAGGTTGAAAGAGCTTATATGAATAGCATCTCATATGCTAATGTAGTAGGTTTTTTTATGTATGTTATGGTTTGTACTAGACCCGACATAGCATATGCAGTAAGTCTTGTAAGCAGGTACATGGTGAATCCTAGAAAGGCTCACTGGCAAGCATTGAAGTGTATTCTAAGGTACATAAATGGGTCTCTGAACAGAGTCTTAATTTATGGTGGAGCCTTGGGTGAAGATAGTAAAGCAGTAATCGAAGGATATGTCGACTCTGATTATGCAGGTTGTATGGATTCCAGAAAATCTATTTTTGGATATGTTTTCACTTTGTTTGGTACAACAATTAGTCGGAAAGCAACACTTTAGAATGTTGCTGCATTATCAATCACTGAAGCGGAATATATTGCTTTAACTGAAGCTGTGAAAGAAGCATTGTGGCTTAAAGGTTTTGCTAAGAAGTTGAAAATTCAAGGTGATGTTATCACTGTTAAATGTGATAGTCAAAGTGCAATACACCTGTCGAAGAATTCAGCCTATCATGAGCGAACCAAGCACATTGATGTGAGGCTGCATTTCATCAGAGGAGTTATCGAGCGTGGAGAAGTCCAAGTGCTGAAGGTTTCGACAGATTATAATGTTGCTGATATGATCACCAAGACATTGCCTAGCTGCAAGTTGTTCCACTGTATGCATTTGATAAAGTTGCATGAAGAAAACTAGTTCGTTAGTTGATAATAGAGTTTATTCCAAGGTGGAGATTTGTGAGATATTGGATCGAACTCTATTGGGTCGAAGGTAGTATCTTGGTTCGACGGTTCGACAGAGTTTAGCATGTAGTCGAAGATTGCTCACATGTTGTTGTCAAAGTGTTACAACTTGTAGTCGAAGTGTGTTCTAGCTTGTAGTGTCGAAGGATGTTAGGATTGTTAGCATCGAATTGAGTCTGTTTGTTATGTCCAATTGGTTAAGTTAGCTTGTAATGAGTATTTGTGATAAAAGTCCATTTGCTTATGTTACGTTTATTATAAATAACATATTAGTCTCTCATTATTGCATATTGCAAATCCTATTTTAGGGTGAAGGGGTTATTTGTTATTCTTGTATAGTTGTAATTTTATTTCAAGAGTAAGAAAAGAATAACAGTTAATAATTAATCCTTGTGTTCATCGTGTTCTTCATTCTTATTCCTACCTTAATTATTTCTTGATCATTAAACAACAAATTTATATTTTATTACAAGACATTCGATTCACAACATCTACATCCACTATTGTTTTTATTGGCTTGAACAAAGTGAATTTTTGAAACACCCGCCAACAAGTTCTGCTGTTATTTGAAAGATGTAGTTTATTCGTATCGAAGTCTAATATCCATAATTACTAGCAACTAGTTTAATAACAAACCAACAAATACTATTTTATTCCACCAATCTTTACATTACATTATAAACTTGGTATTTTCATCAAACCACATGGGAAAAAAATTATAATCACAAATGCATATCATTTCAATTTTCAACAACATAATACTAGTTCTTGAGGCTTACAAGTCAATTGATATGACCAATGAAGAATCACCCTTATCAACAAAAAATGTCTTGGAAGTTACCTTTTCCAAGGTAACAACTTCCACATCATACATACCACTGAACCCTCTGAAGTTGAATTCTCCTTGTTCATCAACATGACCATGACTATGAGATAACCACTCTTGTTTAAGATCAATGAATCTTCTCCCAGCTTCTTTGATTTCACCTTCTGCATTAACCAAATGCGCATTGTCTCGGCTCATAAACAATTCCCAAAATCCCCATAGCATTACACCATCTACAGCAGGGTGCGCCATGGCTTCGCGTAACATAACTTCCAAATCATCGCCTCGAACGTATTCATTAGTGGAAGACACGTCAAGCTCGGTAAACCAGATTGGTACACCGATAGTAGCAAGTTTATCGAGCGCAGAACAAACAATAGGCCCGACAGGACTATCAATATGACCCTGAATTCCAATTCCACCAACCGGGGCACCTTGGTCTTGCAAGTCAAGAATCTGCTGCATGTATTTTTCTGGAGACGAATTCGTGTCACATCCATCTTCGACGTGATAGTCATTCACAAATAGGTTAACAGATGGATCGACTTGGTGCGCAGTCTTGAACATGTTCGCCCTTATATCCTTACCTAGTCGGTCTTGATAAAATGAGCCATGCAACATTTCATTGTTGACATCATAGTGCTTGAACTTGCCTTTGTAGCGAGTTAATAAGCCGTTTAAGCGATTTTGAACCGCTGTCATTAAGTCATTTTTGTTAAGTGATTTGACCCATTGTTGAACATTTCCATCCACTTCCCAGAAGATACAATGTCCCCGAATGTCGATCTTGTATTTCTGGCACAAGTCTAACATATCATCAGCATCCTTGTAGTTGAAGTTACCTTTTTGTGGTTCTGTCCAAAACCATTTCAACTCGTTACCGAATACAGCCCAGTTAAAATGTTGCACAAAGAAGTCTATAAAATCTTCATTGTCAATATTTGTTCGGGTGATGCATGATCCGATTGGAAAATCGTTCTCTATTTGCTTAACTTTCACGAAAGTATACTCGCATGTGTCCACACCAGAAAATTTTAACGTAACATCACGCTTACGGATCTGTATACAAGCGAGAAATGTTTTGAATGAGAAGTGGAAAAAAATTACTATGTAAAAGTATATGTTAACTTGAGTACTCTTTACAGATAAAAACAGATAGATAGGCAGACTGACAAATAGAATTGCGTAACTCTTAATAGATAAAAATGGATAGATAGTCAGACTAACAGATAGAATTGCGTATGATTTAGAATAAAGGTATAGATGTTATCAGATTACCTTGTCTGTCTGCTTCCTTAAATATCGAAACCTTGCCTGTCTATCGACAGGAAAAATTTGAAGTCCAGCAACCATTAAATCAACACCAGAAACAGGACCTTGAATATAAACAAAAACATTAGATGGCTGTTTTTCAATTCTAAATGAACCGCCGATTTCATGCCATCTGCTATCAGCCACTTCAGTTTGTCCTCCATTGACCCATTGGCCGTCAACACTAAGGGAAATACCTACATTCTGAGGGCCATGTGATCCTGAGCTTGTCCGGACCCAAGCAGATACTTGATAAGTTAAATAGAGTTTCAATTTCTCAGTAATCGTCTGAGAAGGACCCATCCATGTTTGCGTGCGGCTGGTTACAAGAATGTAGCGTCCACTAAAGGATTCATGAGGACCAAGAGAGTCTCTTGCCATTGGTGGAATTACACGCGGTGAGCCAGTTCCGACGCTCAAAGTACAATTACCAAGAGGAGACCACCCGTTCGTGCCATTATCCAGATTGCTGTTCTCGATTATATTAACACCGAAAGCAACATTCTGGAAAACAACACTAATTTTCAGTTGCTTGAAGCTTAAGTAATTGGCCATACAGTAAAAGTATATCAAGGAAACCGTTAAGTTTTGAAATTTCATGTTTAATGATGAATGTGTAAAAAGAAACTTTAAGTAATTTGCACAAGATATGATGAATACTCAACCTCAAAATCCGGGGGAGGCGAAGGTGGTGTTTTAGCAGCATGCTTTATAACCAAAGTATTTAGCAGAATGTCAGTGCCTGCAGCAGGACCTTCAAAATAAACAATAACTTTTGAGGGAGAATCATTTAGAAGGAACTTTCCTTGCATTTGAGCCCAATCTTTATTTGTTGCCTGCACACTTTAGTAAACAAAAACTCAGTTCAGCGATGTAAAGATACCCGAAGGGAGCATTCTAATATCGATTATTTATGATTTTGAAAGAGATACTAACTTGGCAATGCCTATATACTGCTCTCGAAGATCTGGTTTTTGAACATACAATGTAACGCGTAGATCAGAAGTATTGACATTGTTCCCAAATATCCGAACTAAAGCAGTAACTTCATACGCAAGTTTGCGCTGCACTCGTCCTGTGATCTCTTGCTGGATTCCATTCCAGCTTTGTGTGCGCTCGGTTGCAGCTGCAAAGAATTTCCCGGATTTCGGAAGGATTTTTCCATCTCCCATGGAATCGTGTAACGCAATCTTGCAGCCTCTTCCAGTCCAGTTATTCAGGCCATCCTCAAACTGAGGATTTAGTATAATGTTTTCTTCATCAGTGGAAACGCACGCCATGTTTGTTGTCTTCTCGATAATAGAATCACATGCCTCTGAGTCTGAGAGGTTTCCTGCATTGGCCTTCACTGAGTTTTCCATAGCTTCTCAATCTCAACACACTTCTAAAGAAAATACAAGAATCAGCCACAAGACCTTCAATTAATATCATGAAAAAATCAATTCATAATCAAACAATCGTGACAAAAAAAACATGCATGTCGAAAACATGTTTCTTACCGTTTAAGAAATAAACCTAGGATTGTACCTGAGGTATTGAGAATGCTTATACTTCCAGTGAAAGCTGTAAACTCTTTATGAAAAAGAAGGCCTAGAACCTCTTCAACATATATAGACAATGTCTCAGAAAATTTGTGAAGTGAAGGCTAAGAAAAGCTGTGGGGCCAATCAACAAGAGAACCATTGTTGAAAAATTTCCTTTGTCAGGAGAAACTGTCCAAACAACATGATCAAACTAGTATCATATCATATTAATAATCAAAATCCCTTTTAAATAATCCAAACAAGACTTAAACAAAGATGAAGCCTTTGTATTTTAGCTTCTCTCTCCTATTGCTTTGCATTGCAGATAAGATAAGCCATACTTGAATTATAATGGAAGCCTAAAACAACTCACAGATTGTGGAAGAATGCATTAAAATCTTTATAGTGATTTATGTGAAACTTGCATCACAAGTTTCACAAGATTTGGGTGGATTAATTAATTTCGTATATGCATGTGATAAAGTGGAAAACTTTGCTATAAATTCAACTTCCTTAGCACACAAAATCAAATAAAAACAACCCAAATGAAGAATCAAGCTTAAGATTAAATGCTTACACCTAATAACATCAAAATTCATACGGAATTCGTAAATGTTACATCACATTATCATTTCAGTTATGTAAGTTATACAATTAATCCATTTGAGGAAAGTAAAATTGATGTGCAAAGGGTTACTTAACTTACAAGTTAGGTTACCAAATATAGCATTGTGTTGTGGTAAGACTTATGAATGAATAGCGGCATTTTACCTAAATGTTTGTGATCAAACACAAAACCTAACGCTGTTGTGCAGTGAGAGATACGAACCATTTGGAATTCCATGGTTTCAAAGGATTCTGGTTAAGAGGAAAGACACCTTACAGATTCTTTTAACGTTTCGTGGGAGAAAACGCTCATTTCCAATATCTTCGTTTCATGTTCTTGACATTCGTTTTTTTTATATATAGACAGTTTAATTCCTAAATTAATGCTTTATGTTTAACATTTTTAAAAGATACTTTTTGATAAAAGAATTTAAAGGTTATTCTTTATAAACATCAAATAAATTACTTATTTCATATAGGAAATGATGGAAGATTGAAGATAATCACTATAGAATGACTTCAGATACAGGTGGTAGAAATTTTCTATTATTAAAAAGGGATATTTGTTAAGTTAGCATTTCAAAGCACAAGTCAAGACAATTAAAAAAAATGAAATTTGCAACGCTTATATAAGAGTGAGTTTGCATATGTTTTTGGCAAATAATCTTTAGCCTTTTAATTTAAGTTTATTTGTAGGATTGACTACAGAATTCTAAAACAAAGTGCTAAATTTTCGAATGATTGTGTTTGAATTGGGTATGAAACTGAATAAAACAAATAAAAGTAAAGACAAATTGAAAAAGAAAATATAATGCCGAACTTGAAAGATAAATTGATTTGAGCTTAAAATGGGACACATGCATACATTTCTTGGAAGTCACTTGTTTCTCTCGGACACCATTACTTTGAGTATTCTCCTTACAATGTTATAAATAGACAAATAACGATAATTGTTATTTAACACTCGACTACTCATAGTTTGCCACGTACCAGTTCCATGCCAAAATGTTTTTGACAACTTTCCCCATGTATTTGACAACTGCTCATAGAAAACTGCCCTTTCTAACTGTTTGCCTCTTCTACTATACTTTCAACACTTTTAGTACAAATTTGACTAAGTGTTCTAGTCTTTATGGTGCTTCATACTAGCCTTCATGTATGCGTCTTGCATTAGCAATCTTAGACATCTCATTTTTCGATTCTATTGTCTATCTTGCTCTCCAAATTCGACGAGCATCCTCTTGAAGTTTTAGTCGAAAATTCTGAACTCACAAATTTCCCCCCAAAAGGCCAATTTCGACTAAGATTACCTTCGACCGAGAAATTTAACATTTTTGCTTCTATAAATTTTTAACACACCATAAGCTTTGCTGATGTCACTTGCAATGATGGCTATTTTCTATGCTGCGATTTCCAAAAACAATCCAAAACTTCTCATGATTGCTCCTACTTCCTAGGTCGTGGGTTTTCAACCACTCCCACGAACGTTCCCACTTCAATGGAAATGGAACAGTCACACTATCGTCCCTCAACTGCCACTTGTTCAACATTATTGGCTTTTACTTCACCTATAAATAACCTTTCACCACTTTGAAAGTCTTCTTTTTCTACCATCTCCATTTTTCGTTTGTAACAACTTTCAAAAAAAGAAACAACAACCCTTTTCATCCCTCTCGCTCCCTTTTTCTTACTATAACGGAATCTTCATCTTTAACCAAAGAGAATACTGGAAAAACCATGTGGCCTTCGTGCTTATAGAAAAAGAATGTTTAAAAGGCATTCCTCAACCCCCATCTACTGAAGAAACTAAGGTGGAAAAAACGGCAACACCAAGTGCTTATACCTTTCGTTGTTGCTGAGAAACTTTTCGCTTTCCATGGTCTGTAACTTGGCATGAAAATGCATCCACAAAAGGTCCAACAATACTTCCCTTGTTTCACTCTTTCTATGCCTACTGCTTTTGAGAAAAACCCCTCGACTTAAAATTCATGGATCCCACTACTGGAGTTTTCAATCCATGACTACTCCTAGGAACAAAGACTATTTGTCTTAGCTCAACAAGGATCAAGCAAAATGAAAAAACACAGCAGGAGCAAACTAGTATTTTATATTACATTCAAATGTTGAGGTGTGCTCATAAAATCAACCGTTGTATGATTCTTGCTTCAATTTTCTTCTGGGAAGGTTCGACCAATACTTTCCAACGTATTGGAAAGGTTCGCCCACGTTATTCGACGTGGCTGCCATTAATGATCTTTTGCCTTTGGGTGAAACGTTTGACCCAACTTTGTCGTCTGAGTTTGATTTTGATCATCCAAGCCTTAAACATAACATAGCCGACCACCATGTTAAAAACACTAATGAGGTCTCTGACATGGAACATGTCCCTTTCTTAAATCTTTGGCTCTCTTACTTTTTTTTTCCCAGGTTCATTACAAATAGCCAAAGGTTTCATTCGATTACAAAATCCTCAAATCATGATGATTCTATTCCAACTCCTCCGCGACAATCGACTCCAGCACCTTCGACCTCGAAATAAAAATACTTTGCAGAACTAATTCTCGAGGTATTATGTTGTTGCAGTCGGGCAGCAAGCAAAAGTAAGTATTTTTAATTGGATATATCATATAGTCTCCACATGGATTAGTGCTACTGAATTTTCGTTCGATGATTTACTTATCACAAACTTAAAAATATCGACCAGTTACACTCACCCTGCAATACTCATCAATGTCATCACGTATCACTCATAACCTATTTCATTTATAATCCAAAGTAAAGAGACCCATTGTATCATAACAGAGGCGATCTCTCAACCAACCTCAACAACATACAAGACAACTGTGTTACTCGTGTTGATGATATCTCACTACAACACAACCAACACATAGGCATTAAACCCAAGCACCCAAGGGAATAATAGCTCTAAATATATCTCTAGAATCTAGACATTATTAGATAATCATCCTAGATAAGAATTCGAGTAGTATATGTCTATAGCAACCCAAACCCCATGCACAAAGCAAAAATATAGAATATTAATCGATAAAGATTTGTAAAGCAAGCTTTATATAACGCCATGAGCGATAAATATACATGATTTCTAAGTAAGTACATATACAAACCCAACAAATGAAGAATACACAAAAAATAAGAAAAATGAACCACAAATATCTCGGTTTGTCAACACCGATTGATAAGAAATCCACCCCAGATCATCTGTGGCAATCCTAATACAAAGGAGAGTGATGAATTTGGGAGCTAAAACTTCCCCAATGAAATGAAATGAATGTTATAAAATAAATCTCAACAGACCGGACTAAGCGGACCTGTGTGCTAAGCAGGAGACTTCCTAACTTAACACATTAAGTCGCCTTCAATCCCACAAGCGAGCTAGTCGCGCTTAGCGCGCTCAAAAACAATCATTCTGCCAAATATTCAAAATGTGTGCAATGCGCTAGAGGATGCGCTTAGCACGGTCCCCTGAGTAGAACTCCTCAAAAATGGTCATTTATTCTGAAAACGTGCATCTGGAGTCGTGCCTTCGACATCTTATTCCTCAATGCTTCAAATAAGCAACAAATACATACAGAAGAAGTAAAATCTATCAAACTATATATTATTTACATAAAAACACAAATATATACAAACTAAACGAATTTACCAACAAAGTGGGGAATTATTTAATGAATATCAACAAAAGAATCGATAAGTGCCACAAAACATATATACAAAATAACTATACTTTGGAATTTATCAAACTCTCCCCAAGTTGAACTTGTTTGTCCTCAAACAAGGCGAAACAAACTTAAAGAAGAAAAAGTAGTCAACCAAAGAATCATGAGTCAATAGGTTTAAAAAACAAAAAACAAATGTATGGTTCAAACAAAAACGCACAAGCAAAGTAAATACTTACCACAATCCTACAGCGACAACATGTAATTGAAATGAATCTTAAGTACAAAATTCATACTAAACATTCTAAATAAAACAAGCTTAATCGGGAATCACACCTAGTAAAAATTCATCGGTAGATGAAGAACGCACAAAGGTGAGGGACAATGACATTCATCAAACAATCTTGCAAACAAAAGATTAAATTATACATTCATCCAAAAACTCACATTGAATCTACATAGGTGATAATCTTAAGGGCTTTTCAAGATTGTAATTTGGTTTGGTTAACAGACAGGGGTATTCCTAAAGCTAATCAAAACAAAAACTTTCCTAAACCTAAGGGAGTGATCAACTCACAAAAATTCAAACACAAAATTTCAATCAAACTTCTTCTTTCATCCCAAGTGTTACACCAAACACACCTTACTTATTAGCACGATTATTTGATACTCTTTTTGTTTTTCTTTTTCAAAACCTTTCTCTTTTTTCTTTCTTTTTCAATTTTTTTTCTCAACCACATGGCAACCAGCAACATAAGTGAGCAACATTGCTCTTCCTTACTTGAATTCAACCAATATCAATGTGTGAATACTCTATACTTTTTAATGCAAGACAAAAATTCAAACCATAAATCATGGTTGAGGGTTCAAAAAACCAAAGATTCAACATTCATCCAAAAATGTGAACTAACACTCATAGACAAGCATCAAGTTCAAAAATAACATGGATATTGACAAAAAAGGCTCAAAGGGGTTAACAAAGGTTCACACACTCACAATGTCAATTGACCATTTACTTAGGTAGTTGTGCTAAAAATAAAATAAAATACCTTGATCTTTTTCATCCATTCATACAATTAACACAAACAACATATTAAACATTGAAATCTAGTTAGCACAAGAATTGTGGCCTCCATCATATATGAACAATGGGAAGCTTCCACATATTTATGGTGGATCTAAAGTGATTCAATCAAAATCAAGTAATGCAAAAAGAATGAATGTCATTGTAATTGTACAAATGAAAAGTTGCCTAAATATGTTATGTTCTAGAAAGTGATAAAAGAGTACCTTGCGTGTACCAACTTCAAAAAAATATCATTATTATACATTCGCGAGTTGAAACACTCAAAATTGAAAAAATCACCACTCGCGAATTCAAGCTATCGAACCAAAATTTGAGTCTAAAGAACGACGAAAGAACTAGTTATTCTATTGTTATCTATTATCTAAAGCCTATGAGGAAGTGCAAAAAAGGAAGTCAAGTGAAACAAAAAGAATTCACTAGCACCTCAAAGCTAAACGCATTAAGCGGTAGCAGAAAAATGAAAAAAAAAAATAGAAATAGCAGCTCCATTTCATGCCACCTTCACTATCTCCTACACTACTCAATTACAAAACATATAATATTTACACATATAAACTTCCTCAAGCTAAAAATGACAAGCTCTTGGAAAAACACAAAATTTAACACATTAACACAATATATTATTAGCTTACTAAACTTCTAAGTGAAAGTGAATTAAACAATTTTGAAAAGTGAAGATTGAGAAGTTTAAAACTGGTCCAATTTCAACTTGTTTCAAAAACAACCACCATACTAAATAAACTAACACAATGAAAAACAATAAATCATGCTTGTTTTACATCATTAGCTCGACTCCTGTTATTTACAAACCAACATGTTACTTTGGATGATCCAAATGTTTTCACTTCCGCCTTTGCTCTCATCACTTTGAGCTATGCCCAAAACTACACATCTAACCATATTTTTGGCATACGTGAAGAGAAACAAACATATACACTAAATTTACAAGTGTACAAAACATGTAAAATTCACAATTATGGTAAACATATACAAATAAATGCACAAGTATACATATACAAGTTCATGTACAATTTCTATAAAACATATACATTATTTACAAAACTCAAAAACAAAGAAACTATCCAACAAGAACGCCATTTTGTTGTTGCGGTCAAGCAACAAGCAAAAGTAAGTATTTTTAATAGAGTATATCATATCATCTCCACATGGATTAGTATTACTGAATTGTCGTTCGACAATTTCTCGCGTTTATGAGTTTGGTTTTGCATAGAAGGTAAAAATTATCAATAGAAAATAAATACATAAAAAAGGAAAGGAATAAGATTATGAATAGTGCATATAATCTACTCATCAGAAACTTAAACCTATCGACCAGCTACACTGAACCTGAAATATTCATCAATGTCATCACGTATATATCACTCACAACCTAAGTCATTTCTAACCCATTGTATCATAACGGAGGCGATCTCTCAACTAACCTCAACAACACATAAGACAACCGTATTACTCATGTTGACAATCTCTCAGCATAACACAACCAACACAAAGGCATTAAGCATAAACACTCAAGTGAATAATAGCTCTAAATCTATCTCTAAAATCTAGACACTATTAGATAATCATCCTAGATAAGAATTCGAGCAGTATATGCTTATAGCAACTCAAATCCTAAGCACAAAGCAAGAATCTAGGATAATAATCGACAAAGATTTGTAAACCAATCTTTATATAACGCCACGGGCAAAAAATATACATGATTTCAAAGTAAATACATATACAGACCCAGCAAATGAAGAATACACAAAGAAAAAGATAAATGAACTACAAATCTCTCGGTTTGTCAACGTCGATTGATGAGAAATTCATCCCGAATCATCCGTGTGTAAGCTCCATAGTTGTTTTCTAACCTAATCCCCAAACCCGTCCCATAAAATGAAATGAAAAAAATGCTATAAAACAAATCTTAGCATACCACACTAAGCGGCCCTGGCGCGCTAAGCGCGACTTCTTAAATTAACACATTAAACTACCTTCAATCCCTCTAAGCGATCTAGACACGCATAACGGGATCAAAAACAATGATCCTGCCAAATCTTCAAAAATCCGTGCAAGGCGCTAGAGGATACGCTTAGAGCGGTCCCTGGGCATAACTCTTTAAAAATGGTCTTTTATTCTGAAAACGCACATCTGGGGCCGTGCCTTCGACACATTATTTCTCAATGCTCCAAATAGGCAACAAAGACCTACAAAGAAGTGAAATCTATCAAACGATACACTATTTACATAAAAAAACATAAATATATACAAACTAAATGAATTTACTAACAAAGCGGGGAATTATTTAACGAATATCAACAAAAAAACCGATAAGTGCCACAAAAGATATATACAAAATAACTACATTTTGGTACTTATCTTATTCCATGATCCCCCTTTCTTAACTTCATAAATTTTTATTTTGAATTAATCTTTAATTCATTTCTATGAAACACCCCTGATGTAGGTTTTCAAATCAAATCTTGTTGATGTTACACTCAAACTCGCCACCGAAGCCAAAAATGTGGGATGATGATTTTACAGGCTTTTTGACTGAAGATCACCCTCAACCTGATGCTAATGATGATGCTACTAAAGAATTCCAACCCCGTGGCACTAATAAGACTCATATCGAAGAAGGTTTGAATCAAACAACCTCTGTTGAAGAGAACTTGCGCCAACAAGCTTCTGTTGAATAAAAATTGGATCAACAAGCTCCGTTGAAAACAATGGTGAGTCCCTTCACATTCTCCAAGACACTAATTCTAATATTTCCCTTATCCAAGAAGAGATTCTGGATCTTAAACATAAGAATGTAGTTGAAACATTGCGAAGGCTTCAGAAAATACGAAAAATGTCTACTAACTCTCAATCTTATGGTTTAATTGTCACCCATGTATCTGAACTGGGTGATTCTATCACTCTCAAATGGAAACAACTTAGAACATACTTGTTTCAAGGTGACTTTCTTGCTGTTTTTGAAGATGAAGTTGTGTTTGGGGCTGATGTTTTCAAATTGCTTGACGAAATCACACAACAAAATATTCCTTACTCTTTAGCTCAATATCGGATCGAACTTGAAGCATTATTTATCAGATTGTCAAAGATCTTACTCTTCGTAAGCACGTTTATTTCCAAATCAAAACAAAGTTGAATGAAATGTAATTGGAATAGGAATTCAGCGAAGCTTGTGAGAAAAACCTGAATGATTTTGAAGATAATAATCAAGAACGTCTTGACAAACTCCTTACATTTGATCAACGAATTGCAACTTATCATGCTCAAATAGTCAAAATCAACAAAAATATTGTTGAAATTGAGCAATAGAAAACCTTGTCGGATCCAACCACTAACCTCCCTATGCAAGATGAAGTTAACCAAGAAATTCATAAAGGGATTGATCATGGTAAAAAAAGCACTCAAAATTAAGGAGAGGATTGCACAATTGAAAGAAAAGAAAACTCGTCTCGACAACAATATTGTTTATGAAAAGACTCTTTTTGAGGATTTCAAGTCGAGATTTCATGCTTAATTTCCTTTATTGCTGTTGGACTATCTTGTTAAGGCTAATTTTCTTTTTTGTGTTTCGAGTAGTTCTTTTTGAATGCTTATGAGTTACATTTTGGCTATTCAATACACCTTCAGGAGTCTTTTTAAACAATTTTGTTTCCCATACTAACATAACTTAACGCTCTATATTTTATTTTCTTGTCAGTATTTCCAACTGGATTTTCTAAATACTCCACAATTAGTTTTTGTCGATCTGAATTTGTCAAATCGTCAATACGAAAAATTTCAAATATTTCGTCTATATTTTGTGCCCCTTATCTTTGGGATTGACACCTTTAACAATGGTATCACAATCGAAATTACTTTCTTCTTAAATTTGATAAAATCTATGAACTTATCAGATGGCACTTTATACCCAGATGCAGTTTGTGTTAGTTCAATAGCCTCTTGATTTTCCATTTTGGGTACATGGGTGATGCTCACAATCTCAAAATGTTCTAAGAGTTCATGCACTATTGTGAAATATATTACCAAATTCTCTTTAATGCATTTATATTTTTGAGTAATTTTTTTGATCACGAGTTCTGAATCGCCATTTATTTCGATTCTTTTTGCGCCTAAATATTTCAATATTTTGAGCCCAATGATTAAAGCTTCATATTCTGTTTCTTTATTGGAACACTTTCTGTCTATCTTACATTTGAATTTTGTCAGAATCTCTTTTGGAGAAAGTATCAGGACTCCAATACCAGTTCCATTTTTATGGCTTGACCCATCGAAGTATAACTTCCATGTGTTTATGTCAACCATATTCAAGGATGCCTCGATTATAGGGTGATCCACAATGAAATCTGCAACGATTTTCCCCTTCATAGCCCTTAAAAGCATATATGTCAAAGAAAACACACTTAATGCAAGTGCCCATTCCCCAATTCGACTATGTAAGATAGGTTTGGACGACATATGTTTGATGACATCCAAATGAGATGAAACATAAATGAAATTCTAGCACTTGCAACACGTGTTAATATTGATGACCCATCATCAGAATATATTATCAGGACATATGTTGAGACATATGTTCCTGATACAGAATAATATTAAATTGTAAAATAAATTGCAGAATGATAAATAACACTGCAGATTGTTAACCCAGTTTGGTGTAATGTCACCTACTCTGAGGGCTACCAAGCCAGGAAGAAAATTCACTTTGATAGTACTAGTTCAAAGCCTAAACATTCCCAGATTATAAATTCTCGCCTAATCACTATCTTGTGCAACTTCTACCTAGAAATCACCCTCTAGATATTAGATCCCCATCTCACTTCTAATCATCGCAGTGACACCTACAACCAGAAACCTTATAACTAGACTTAAAATTAGAAGCTTATACTTCATACAAACAATATTCAACTCCTTGCTAAAACGCTTTTGGTGAGAACAATACTTAGTCTTGCTTAAAAGCTTCAACCAAGAACAATAACTTGACAAACAATCAAGTAATAATCTGTCTACCTCATTGTATCAAAAGATACGTGGATGACTTACAAAAGCACAATAGACTCTCAAAACCTAAGACTTTTGACTTCCCCTAATTTTACAATTGTGAAAGTTGAATTACATTAGGTCTAGTTTTCTCTTTAAATACACCTCAGTAGTCCATGGGCTTCAAAATATTCACCCAAATATTTCTTGATCTACAAGCTAAGGGCTACACCAGTTATGCAGAAAAATATCATTAAATCTTGGAACAAAACACAAAGTTTCCTAAATTGTCTCATCATCCATTTTTGGCAACTTGTGTACAGCTGGAGACTCAAATACTTGTTCCATATTAAATCTTCTTAACCTGCGAAAATTAATGATATATCCAAAAGGAATATCACAAAATCAAATCAAACTTGTCAAGATTTAAAATAACTTATACTGATGTTATTGTATAACATGTTACAACATCTGCCAAAACATCTTTCTGCAATGAAACTGAACACTTTATTGTATTAGTTTGATAAAGATGATATGACATCTTGCTCAACATATATAATGAACCATGTTTTATCAAAATTGTTGTCAATCCTAAAACCATGGATCTAACAATCTCACCATTTGCAAAATTTTGGCTAAACCAACCTTAGCACACTTAAAATGGAGAGAGGAATAAAACCACATTAACAAAACACAAGCTACATGCTAACATGTAAAATTTTTACAAACAACAAAAATAAATTGTATCAGAAATAACATGTTGTTTCAGATCTATCTGAGATTACTCCTCCTGACACAAGGAACCAATTCTTGTCACAGAGAACCAATTCTCCTCCTCAAAGGGAAAATCCAAATTACCAGCAGAAGAAGAAGAAACTTTTCCCAGAGGAAGAAGAAAATTTCCCTAACATTTCATATTAGAAGAACATGCAGCAGAAGCAGCACACATAAATCAAAATACTAGACTCTTAGACTCCCATAAACTCATCCTTGAGACACAACATACAGGATATTAGAATATTCTATGGACTTCCTGCACACAACCACAACAAAAGTATCATCATATGACCCATATGATAGACAATCAATCTCCCCTTAAGATGTTGCATACAACAAGCAACAACTCCAGACTAGACCCGCTAACACTTTTATCCCCCCTTTTTAGTCAAAAATTAACAAAAAAACAGTGAAAAGAAATTGAAATAGAAAGAACAAAAAAAGACACACACAAAAACTGATGCAAAATAAAGTGACCTAACGAGACTACAAAAAGAAAAAAATTGAAACAGAAGGAAATCATACTCACCCGAAGAGACAAAAACTAAGGAAACAAAAAAAAGACTCTACTAATAAAATGATAAAAATTAAAAGACTCAAGCAGAAACTCACACATTTTTTGTTTTATTTTTTAAAATAAAACATAGCAAAACACACTTATCTAATCCTCCCTCCTGAGTCAATGAAATTGACCCAATCTTTATCAGCATTTGAATCTGAAACATGTATTTGCACATGGCTTTTCATGAGGGACTTCACCTTGGGTATATAAGTTTTCCATGTCTTGGATACTCCAATAGATGTTCCAATATTTATTACAATATTAGACTCAACCTTCTTTGAACCAAAACTTATGTCCTTCTTGGTTTTTAGCGACTGGATCTTCTTTGTATCATCCTTTTTGGAAGATTCACTCATGTTGAAATGCTTCTTATGAGGATGGTGAGGTAGTAAGGTATTTAAATACAAGGAGAGTTACTTTGTTTGTAACAAAATCTTACTTGTAATGACAGACCAGTCAATGAGAGTGTTATTGGAAGGAGATAAAATCATCCTTATCAATAGTACACAACTCACCATAGGAGAGAGACATGTTATTGTTCTACTTTTTTCTTTCTTTCCAAGCTTTGACTGTTGGAACATGTTACAACATTTGAAATTTCAATCTCTGTACCATTTGAAATTCTGGCAGTCATATCTCAGATGTCCTAAGAGATGTCGAGACACTGATCTCTTAACACAACATAATGAACAATGTATAACACACAATTATCAATGTAGAAAGTAAAGAACACACAAAACTGTTAACCCACTTTGGTGTACAACAATACCTATGTATGGAGGCTACCAATCCATTGATAAAATTAACTAGATAGTATCAATTCATAGAACTACAACAAAATTTCCCTAGTTTACAATATACTCACTTAATCACTAGCCATGCTTAACTTCTACCTAAGACTCACCTAGGTATGAGACCCTTGTCAAATCCCTTCAGTCACAAAAGTGACAATAACACGGTTCAAAAGAAATTTTCAAAGACACTCTTCAAAAACACAATGTCATTCAATGAGAGCAAAACTTACAACCCAATGAATAATCCCACTCTTCTATCAAAATGATATTAGATAGGCTCATAATGCACAAAACCCTAACATAAATACACGGTAAGTTCCACAATTTCATTAGGGTTGAAGCCTTTTATTTATAACCTTGAATGTACTGGATTTGGGCTTCGAATTCGTAGATGATCTTTAGCAGAAAATCAGGAGAAACTTCTGCATGAAAATAGGACTTCAAAGATTTGTTTCCTAAAATGTTTCAACATTTAATGAACAAATATATCTTCTAAAAATAGCAATAATCATGATTATTCAATCTTGGACGACACAAATAATATCATAATATTCCCAAAATATTCAGGATCTGATTAGATATAAAAATTCCAAGATACACAGTTGTAACAGACAAGATGCCGAATGAGCTGGATAAGACACCGTGTTCGATGTGACACCCCGATTTAATTTAAATATTAATTAAGTGAGGATTTAATTAATTAATTAAATGAAGTCTCGAGTATTAATTTTAGTGGATTAATTGGGTCATTAAATGAGGAAATGTTTTGAGGTGTGCAGAGTAAACGGTGGGTGTAAGAGAGTAAATCACTCTACTAATTATTAAGTTTTAATTATTTTATTTTATTGGAATAATTAAAGGAACATTAAAAGGAATATAAAAAGGGAAAAGAAAGAAAGAATAGGTTTTTTTGGAGAAACTGTTTTCACGTGGAATTGGAGAGCAGAGGGAAAGAGAGGGAAAGAGAGGAAAAGCCGACACCAAGAGAATCGAAGAATCATCGCGAGGTAAGGGGTGGTTTCGATCGATTAATACGCCTTATGGGTTTTGGGAATCATAGGGATAATTGGGTATGTTAGAGAATTTGAATTATGATGATTATGAGTTATAGGAAATAAACCCTATTTGTGTCAGTGTTGGAATTAGGGATCATAAGTATGTCAGGTAATTGATAAGAGTGAATAAACCATGTTGATTGATGTTAAAATGGTGTGAAATGACGATGAAACGATGCTCCTAATGTACCAAATCGTATTAGTAAGTTTGGGAATGAGTAAGAATGGAAAATGCTGTCAAAAAGTAGCAAAATTGCTGTCACAGGTCGTGGGAACCGGTTCCCTGTGGGGAGGAACCGAGTTCCCAGTGTTAATTTGGTCAAAACTGGGAAAAATAGACTCAGGAACCGGTTCCTGTATATGTCGGAACCGGTTCCCCATTCAAAATCGGGGAGGTATTTTTAACTCACAGGAACCGGTTCCTGTATAGGTAGGAACCGGGTTCCATGTGCATTTTTCCAATTTTTCTAAAACTTCAAAAATTCATATTTTCTAAACCGTAACTCCGATTCGAGTGCCGTTTTCGGCGTTATTTCCTAAATTTTAAATACTACCCTTTGGAAAGAGAAAAACATTATTTTGCTAAATTATTTTTAAAATGGTCGCGCTCCCAATTTTTTTGAAAAGGATGAGTAATTAAGAATAATGAGAATCATTATGAATGGTATGAGTTACCTGATGAGGTATTGATGCTTACAGTGTTATATAATTGTTCTTCATTTTGATTGAATGAGATACACTGGTGAATTGACATGATGTGATTTGTATTAATGTCATGATATGTGAAATGATGATGGCATGCTTTTATGATGCATGCATATACATTTATTGATTTGGTTCATTCCCATTGTGCGGAAGTGAACTGGTTGAGCCAATAGACTTACCCGGAGGTTGAGGTAGTGAGGCTGGATTCTTGACCCAATAGCTACGGCGAATCATGAATTTGCCTTCTATCCACATGTAAACGGAGCGTGTGTGTGAACTCGGTTCACGTTTGGTACCACATGCATAGAGTCGCATTGCATATGGGATTGTAACATGCTAGGATGGATTCGGTGTTGCAATTTCCATTGTTTGAATTATGTACATGTTCATTGTGTGAGCTGTGTTGTGAATTGATTATGACTTGTGCTTGATTAATGGATTAATGTATCTTTTATTCTATTGTATTCTAAAAACGTATAATGCATGTTATATTGAATTGAGATCTCACCCTTACTCAACATTTTCAGATCCGAAGTGATTAGCTGCTTAGAGTTGGTGAGGATAGCTCTAGTATTGAGTCAGTCAGTTAGTCCGCGTGTCAGTGTCGTGCTCTGGTAGATGTAACACTGGGGAACGGTTGCTTGAATCCTTTAATGGATATTTTTGAATAACTTGAATTATGTTGACTTATTACCCTGGAATTCTTTAATGTTTTGATTCAGGATTTCGTTTATTATTCTGGAATACTGTGAATGTTGTATTCAGAAGTTTTGGTTATGTTACATTTCCGCTGTTAAACATAACTGTTGCATTAATTATTTGATAAGTCTTCTTCAGTGAAAGCATGACACAAGTTTTGGGAAATTTTTATGTTTTAAAATTGTGACGCCTTCTTGGTTATGATTAAATACTCTGATTATTATTATAAAACGCGGGTAAATAGAAGGGGGTGTTACATTCGACGTCTTTTTGCTAAAAGTTTAGAACATCCTTTTAAACATGTTATAACATTAATTAGGTTTACCAAAATTATTTCCAATCATAAATTAGAGTATTAACACCATTGGAAATGTTTCTCCTGAGATTGCATACAATACTTAGATGAAGGAATATAGTTAGAAAACCGACCAAACAGTTACTACTATAATTCTTCAGCATTGTAATTCCAAAATTACCCCCTCATATTCTCAATGTAACTTGTACGTCAAGTTTTGATGAAAATACTTCCTAGAGCTTCTAAGACATACCAATCTTTGGAGTGCCAATATTTCCCGGTAGCAAGACCCCTTACACAATGATGACTAGGACCAATTACTTTATTCTGTAAGTAGACTAAAAATATTGAGTACCTTAATCACATTACAATTTCATGACATCATATTTGACATTGTACTTTTTTAGCAACAAACACAATTTAGTATACATTTTCCTTCAGCAATGTACCTATCCTCAAAGGTAAACTTGGATTAAATTGTTTTTGATCCAATAGGCAATGTTGTTTCTCAAACAAAATATCCCCCATTCATATTATCTTCATAAAACTTGGCCAATATATTTTACTTCAAGACTCATTAGATATTTCATCTCTGAAACTCCATTCATACGTGTAATGGGTAGCATTACGGGATTTGGTTATGCATAAGGCAATGGTAATATGAGTAAGATACGTGTAACAGTGTTATACATGATCTGTTATGCTATATGATATTTTCAATGCAAAACCGCCCGTATAATACGCGTAATGCCCCCAATTACACGTAACACCTTCTTTGTTATTTTAATTTCTATTTTAATTGTACTGTTTTTATTTTCATTAGGTTTATTTGTAATCAGGCTTTGGGTTTGTATTGAATAATGAATTTTGTTTTCCTTTTACAATTTTTTGGTTTTATTTTATGAATAAACGATGAGTTCTAGTGTTAGTGGAGGTCAAGGTCAACTCGGATTAAAAAGCTTGGTTTTGTTTACCCCTAAAGTGTTGATACCTTTAAAGAGGATTGGACATGACTTTCTTTAATGTTACTGACAAGGGAACTCTGTGTATCCCAAACTGAAAGGGAAGTTGCATCACGCAAGAGGTACTGGGAAACTTGAAATCTTTATTCAACAAGGTAGGATCAGAAAAAAGTCAAACATGTCATTCATCTTAAGAGATCATTCAAGTATGTCTTTATTATTTCGGGCTTGTGTAAGTTCTTTTCGATTATCAATGCATAAGTACACACATTGAGGCATGTTTTTTTTTAGCCATGAGCCTTTGTAGCCATCCCTTGCATTTTTATCCTTTATTCACCCATCTCGAGCCTGCAACCCATTGTTTGTTTTATTCCCTCATAATTAATAATCGTGGCCCAAGAACTTCCCTGTCTTGTTTAGAGTAGTTATTATTCATTTGAATATGTGTGTCACTTTAAGTTCGGGGTTGCTGTTAGAATAACAACCTTTAAGTTTGGGGTAGCTACACACTGATTCTAGAAAAAGGTGAGTGCAGAAAAATTGAAATAATGAAAAAGAAAGTATCAAAAGAAAAGAAAATTTAGAAGAAAAAAAGAGAAAATTGAAAGAGAAGCACTCACCAAAGACTCGGATGGATAGAAATCTCCACAAAATTGAGTAGTTGAGTTGACCAGTGAAAAGTAGTTCTGAAAATCTCCAACAGTAACACTGTGAAATGAACACGGTGAAAATAATGACACTCACTATAAACTAACAACCAGATTACATTTTATTTATCCCACCTTAACTGTTTCCCCGTTACAACCTTAAAGACCTCAAAAGTGTGTGTGGTGTGTGCATGTTGATGTGAAAGGATAATTTATTCAAGTTTATGAGTTGATATTGCATATTATAAAATTTTGAGTACAAACACTTTAACCCCGAGAGCTTTGGTGAGAGTGTGAAATAAGCTGACAGGTGAAACAGTCCCTCTTTGTGGAAGTGTGACAGAACAATCAAATGCGAAGAACAAAGGAATTGAAGGTGGAAGAAAGAGCGAGTCGCAAAATATTGTGGAGGTATTGTGGTAAGTATTGAATGTTCAATGGGGGTGGCATGATTTTTTCTCGCTATTGAATGTTATTTGAAGACAAGCAACAAGTTAAGTTTGGGGTTGTATTCAGTCACCATTTATGTTATCTTGTCTATCACTTATTCATCAAAAATCCATGTTAACTGTAGAGCTGTGTTCTTGTTTAGTAGTCTTTTGATTTAATTTATTAAATTTCTGTTTGATTAGTGTGTGTTAAGATTTGAGTAATTTTTGCTTGTTTTTACATTTTGGGGTATGTGTAGCATGTTGAATCCAAGTATGAAAGTGCAAGGGATCAAACATTAGACGAAAAAAATGGGCTAGATTAAGGAGACATAGCAAAAAGAGAAGAAAAAATTGCATTGATTGTCAATTGTTATACCCTAGAATTTCCCCTCCTATTTTCAAGATCAAGATGCATCTCCATACTCAAGAACTACTCAAGGGTTGATCAAACAAACCCTCTCCTAAGCAATTAACCCATAATTAGGGTTTTGCTTCTCTCAAGACAAATATGAGTTCTAATGTCTCAAGTGAGCATCATGCCTCCTCATATGGTTCAAAGTATCACTATGTCAAGTTTCAAGTCTCATAGCTCAAGTTTGCTCAGTCAATTGCTCAGATGATTGAAAATCAGTTGTATTGGATAAAAAGTCAACTATGGTTAATATACAATCAAACTTCATCATTTTTGGTCAACATCAATATTTTGAAGTCACATTCAAAATTTGATCAAGGGTTGATCATGATTCATCAAGAAAAATCAAGAATTAATCCAAAGTCAAAAGTTTCTAAATTAGGGTTTCTTAAGGGAAAGTCAACAGAACTTTGACCAGGAATAACTTTCACATTGCTATACCCCAAAATTTTCCCTCTTACTTCTCAAGACATTTCACATATCCATACTCAAGGATTTCACAAGGGTTGACCAGACAAACCCTCTCCTAAGCAATAAACCCAAACTAGGGTTTGGCTATCCTCAAATCCAGGTGAGCCTCCAACACTTCCAGTGGTCATCATGCCTCATCATATGCTTCAAAGAATCTCCATGTTAAGTTTCAAGCCTTACAAGTCAAGTTTCCTCAGACAATTGCTCAGATGGTTGAAAATCAATTGTATTGGACAAAAAGTCAACTGTGGTCAACATACAGTCAAACTTCATAATTTTTGGTCAACATCAATATTTTGAAGTAATATTCATCATTTGATCAAGGGTTGATCATGATTCATCAAGAAAAGTCAAGAATTAATCAAAAGTCAAAGTTTCCAAATTGGGCTTTCTCAGACAAAAGTCAACAGAACTTTGACCAGGCATAACTTTCACATACTTTATCAAAAAAATTTCCACCACAGCTCATTTTGAAGAGAATTCAATTCTCTACAACTTCATGTCTCACAAGCTTGGGCAGAAAATGCTTCATTTGGAGGTTATGGATCAAAATATTACAGGTCTTTTTCAAAGTCAACACAAAGTCAACTTTTTGTAAATAAGTGTTATTGAGCATGGAAACTTCAATTGAGATGAAACAAAAGAAGTTGTTTAGAGGACATCTTGAGCTTTCTAAAAAGCCCAAGAACACCCAAAAATGTTAAAAATTGAGCAAGATACACCTTGCACAAGTTGAGCATTTTTGAAGATGTGCACAAAGAGAAATACTTGACAAAAACCAAAATTTTGCAAATGGGCCTAACTTTTCTTGGTTCAAACTTGTTCCTTAGCTGATTTGGAACCTCCAAGCCCAAGGCCACGAATTTATCTTTTATTTTTCTATTTATGTTGGATTTTAATCATTTAAAATCCAATTTAATTAAAATAAAAGACAGAAAATCAAAATTAATTGCAACTTGGATTTTTCTCTCATTCTTGAGGTCCAAGCAAGCCCTACGAGCTGTCAATTTCGAAATTACATTGATTGGCAAAGGAATTGAATGAGATTTGATCAAAAAAGGCAATATTTGGTTTCATACCAAATCAAATATTTTCTCATTGATTGGCATATAATTTCTTCATGATTCTTGACCTAAATCCTTCCACTATAAGTACACAATGCATTCACAAGTACAATGGACGAAATTCTTGCCTCTAAGAACCCTAAAAATTTCAAAAAAACCGTGTTACTCAAGCAATTGGCAACCTTGGTTTTGCTTGGATTCAGACAATTCTAAGCATTCCAATACATTCCTGGAGGTCCCCTGAATCGATCCAGATACTCACAAGCCATCAGCAATCCCAGAAACGGGAAATCACGATTTCGGTTTGCTCTAAAACTTTCAAAATCGATTTTGATTATTCATGCATATTTAATCTATTTTGATTGTTTGTTCATGTTTAGAATGATGTTTGCAACCTATCTGGGTGATTCAATTCGATTTTAGATGCAGGAATACCGTGATGCCATTGTTAGGGTTTCAAAGCTTCAATTTGGGATCCTTCGATTTAGGAAAAATTGGCCAAAACTAAGGGCATATTCTTGTTCAGGAGACCAAACCGAATCGATTTATGTACTCACAATGAACATTTACTTTCCGCACTTTACTTTCCGCAATTTACTTTCTGCACCCATATAAACTGCTAGTAACTAGGCGTGTATGGCAAGATAAAAACGAACATAGATCACTTCTAATTGCAAGATAAAATATCTGAATTTAACACACTTCTTCACACATGCACCCCCTAGGCTATTCTCTCTAGTTGCCTTTCGAATAAATGGTCAAGTCCCTCGCACGTAGAGGTATCCTAGCATCGTTGCCTGCAAATATATCATCATAGTCCCTTCGATACAAAGATCATAGACCCACGATGTCGCCTACGAAAACATGATCTCGTCCCTCGATTGTTGCCTACGAAAAGTGATGATCGTCCCTTCGAATGTGCTAGAATACTCCTACAAGTTGCCTTCTATGATCATCCGATGTCCCTTCGAATGTCCCTCTTACATCCAACGAATAGGGTTACCTACCAACTAATGGTACAGATAACACTATTCTAAAGGAAAGTAAAATAACACAAAAATGACCAACTAATGCTCTATCAAAATACTTTTCACACGTCACACTTTTGTCAAAGTTAAAACACTTTTCAAAACGAAACATTTCCAAACACTTCGTATACATTCCACCGTGAATCATTACGAAGTCAAAGCGAAATGTCTTTTCAAAAACATTTTTCAAACACACACACAGAAAGCAATTTTTTTAAGATGAGCTAAAAGCAACTAAGAGCCCGTAGATAACTACGGATGGAAAGGGGTGCTAATACCTTCCCTTTTCATAACCTTCTCCCTTACTCAGAATCTAACGAAGGTCTTTTTCTGTTCTTTTCACCTTCCCTTAATTGGATAAAAGAAAAGTCGGTGGCGACTCTTGCTATCCGCAACATTTGCGATAAAAAGCAAAACAAATTCCAAAGTCAGTTCTTCCACCGTATTACACACATAATTCATCAGAAGTTTTTCCACCTAATCTAATTTTAAAGGGAATTCAATTCTCTACAACTTTGTCTCTCACAAGATTTGTCCAAAAATTCTTCACTTGATAGATATGGGTCAATACATTATAGGCCCTTTCAAAAGTTAACAAAAAGTCATCTTTTTCCAAAGAAGTGTCGTGAGCATGGAAGATTCAATGAAGATGAAAAAAAAAAGGATAACTTAGAGGACATCTTGAGCTTTCTAAAAAGTCCAAGATCAATCCCAAATGATAAAAAATGAGCAGGTTGTGGTTTGAGCAAGTTTGGTTTGAAGAGGTGCATGAAAAAAGCATTGATCAATCTTGAATTTCTTCCAAATGGGCTTAGGTTTTTATGATCCAAACTTGTTTCTAACATTATCCATAGCCTCTAAGATCAATTACACGCCTTCCTTTCATTTATTTAATTTATTTTTGAATTAAATCATTAAAATTTAATTTTAAATAAAATAAAATGCAAAGAAGAAGTTCAAGGCGTGTTGGGCTTGTTATTTGTATGCTTTGAGGTCCAAGCAAGTCCAAGAAAGCTGGAAAATGCATGAAGATTTTGTTGGAAAGTTATTGAACAAAAAAAGGAAGTATTTCATACAAAACACAAATCAAATATTTTTCATTGAAAGAAATATAGTTTCTCTCAAGTTTATGACCTAATTCATTTACTATAAGTATAAGATCAAGGCCAACCTCAAAAGAACATGAATTCTCTGCCTCAAGAACCCTAACCAAGTTGCAAAAAAAACGTGGTGTTCAAGAAACTTACAGACCAAGATTTCAATTGATTCAAGCCATTCCAAGCATCAAACAACATTCGATGAAGTTCTCTGAAGCTAAGTGTATCATCACCATCGATCGAAGCTCCCAGAATTGAAAGAACACGATCACGGTTTAGTTCATATTTTTCAATTTTTATTTCATACTTACATGCATATTTAATTGAATTTGATCATATATTTGTGTTTGTGATGAAGTTTCAAAGCTTTCTGGATAGATTAATTGGACTGTAAGCACAGGTACAGAGACTTGCCATGGTTAGGTTTTAAAGTTTCGAATTAGGGCTTTGCAAAATAGTCAAAATTGGACCAAACGAAGGGCATCATCATGCTTAGAACATCAATTCTAATCGATCTATGGTTTCATAATCAATGTATATTACATATCTTTTGATTTTGAAAATTGCAGGTGTTATAGTGACAGATAAATTCGTGGGTAAAAGCTTTACCAACGAACGATGGTTGTAGGTAAAAGTCATGTCCATATCAACGAAGACGATGATCCCTTGGCGCGTGTTTTTTGAATTTAAAAATCAACTTTTCTGTTTTTCATATATAATAAATGTGTTTCGTTCCAATGATAACTAACACCTGCAACATAGATGGCAAGTACGCTGACCAGCCACCCTAGGGACTTGGGTTCAAATCCAGCCTCCCTCACCTATTTTTCATCATTTTTTTTACTAACCCTTTTATTTTCTTATTTTTTTTTCAATTTATTCCTTTTATTTTATTTCTTTTCAAATAAGTTACAAAACATCACAAAAAAACCTAAAAATATTTTTCTTTTTAGATTTAGGTCACAAAAACCTTTATTTAATTTTTGACACAAAAACATTTTATTTTTCTTTTATTTAAATTATTTTGCTTAATTAATCATTAAATTAACTTTAACTTGTTTTCTTGATTAAAATCAATTCCAAATAATACAAAAATAATTTCCTTTTACTAATTTAGGTTTTCTACTAGCCCTAAAACTTTTTTTACTAACCTTAAAAACTTTTTCTTCTAAAATTATTTCATTGTTTCGGTTTAATCTTTTTCTCGCTATTTTTCGATTATGTAACTGTTTCCAGGTTGTAATAGCTAGTTTTAAATTTCTCGCGCATTTTTCATAATTATGCAACTGCTCACAGGATGTAATAGTTTAATTAGGGATTTTATTTTCCTCATTTACTTTTCCGCACCTCCTATTATGTATCTGCCCCAAAGCCTTGTAATAGCATAGGATTTACTTTTCGCACTTTTAATTTCTGCACCCTCTAACTGTATATATTTAACTGCTAGTAACTAGGGTTTGTATGGAAAGACTAATCAATGAACTAGATAACCCTAATCAAGATAAAATATCCGAATTGAATACATTGTGTACACTCACACCCTTAGGGTATCCTCTCTTGTTGCTTTTTGGATAAACATGGTCATGTCCCTCGAACGTAAGGGTACCATTAGCAAAGTCCCTCAGTTAAATCATCATAAAGATCATAGTCCCTCAATAACCCTTGATGTTGCCTACGAAAATATGATCTCGTCCCTCGGTTGTTGCCTACGAATAAGTGATGGTCGTCCCTTCGAATTGCTAAGGTATCCTTAATATGTTGTCTTCGATGACCATACGATGACCCTACGCCTGTCCCTTCACATCCAACGGATACTGTTACCTGCCAACTAATGGTATGGATAGCGCTACCCTAAAAGAGAAGGAAAATAACAAGAACGACCTTTCGAGTGGCTAATACTCTTAATTGCTTGCTCAATCAAAATACTTTTCACACCTCACACTCTTTTCAAAAATACTTTCAAAACAAACACTTTGTATACATTCATACAAGAATCATTACAAAGTTACATTTTCAAACAAATATTTTCAAACACTTCATATACATTTTTGAGGACTGATACAAGAATCATTACAAAGTCAAAGGAAAAAAATTTCAAACAAATCACTCACACACAAAAATCCTGTAGATAACTACGGATGGAAAGGGTGATAATACCTTCCCTTTTCATAATTATCTCCCGTACTCAGAATCGATAAAAGGTTTTTCCTATTCTTTTCACCTTTCCTTTATTGGATAAAAGAAAAGTTGGTGGCGACTCTTGATAACCGCAACATTAGTGATAAAACGCAAAACAAACAAGTCAGTTCTCCTACCGTGTTACATCATTACGCGTAAGGCCAGGCCATTATGCGTGTGTCCTTCTTCCTTTATGCGTAAACTACAAGTTCCAGTGGAATGAGTGAAAAAATTAGTTTTTGTTCTTACACATAACGGTGGAGTCATTACGTGTAAGGCATGCATGTCTTACATGTTGTCAAGCTTACACGTATGATGCTGAGGCAAGAAGTTGGGCATTACGTGTAACGTATGGGTTTTTACCCGTAATGAAGCCCAAAACCTTTCTTTTTAACCCAAAAACGCAATTTTAGCCAGTTGGACATTTTTGGACTAAAAGAACATTGTTGAAGGCTGGAGAACTCAAATTTATGCGTGGAATTAATATTTTTATGAGCTCTTGCAATTGAAGACTTAATTTCCATCATTAATCTGCAATGTCTACACTTACTACTATGTTTTTCTTGAATATTATGTGTAGTTAAACCCCCAATGTTAGAGGATGTCTTTAATTCATATTTGTAATGACTTTGAGTTTCTTATTGCAATAACAATGTGATTTTTCATAATTAAATTTATTCTCGTGATGTTTCTAATGCTTTCCCTGTCGGGCAAATTGAGATTGATGTATGATTGCAATTAGGCTGAACCGTCATTGATAATGTGTTTATGAAAGTATTACATAGTAGATATCACATAGGGCTAGGGATATCATATAGAAATCGTATTATTCATGATTTAATAATTCTTAATTTCATCGCTAAGTTTCTATGGACATAGAGCTTAGGATGAATGATTAAAGATTTTCTCACTAAGAACTTAGGAGTAAACGCTCTTACAAACCGGTAATGAATTGTTTAAAATATATGTCGTTGCAATGGTAAAACTATTACTATATTGGCAAAAGTATTACACTTGTTATTCTACCGATCACATCTTATGACATAAATGCATAATATGTTGTTTTAATTTATCAGTAAAACCTTTGATCACGGTTAAACACCAAAATCATAGTAGAAATTTAAATAATCTAACAATGGTTGAGTCGATCCACCGTAATGACATCCCTTTTATTTTTTAATTAAAAATAAATTATAATAAAAATGTGCCTTAATGTTAAAGGAATAAATTATTTGATGAATTTAGGGTTCGAATCCATGAAAGCTTGATCGTATAACCACATGGTTATCTCAACAATCATTATTATATCCTAACAATTTTTAGTTAAAAAATAAAAAAATGTTAGCGCATAAGTTTAGAGATGTCACCACGGTGTTGAGAAGAAACATGGTGAATTGGATGTTGATGTTTGCGCATTTGGTAGTAGTGATTAAGGGTTAACTTAAATTGAATGTCTTGGATGGGTTGGAGTTTTGTGCATCTCATGTCCATCTTGATGTGTCAGACTCATCTGAATATGTGTGTCTTGATGGATTACTCAGAACATGTACATAGCCCAGAAACAAAACAAAAAAAAAGGGTCGAAAAATTTAAGTGTATGACAACTTAGAGGACACCCTTTCTTATCGTCTTGGTGACTTACCCAAAATATACATCTGGGATGTGCATGTACTTTAAATCAACTACTACATTTTTAAATTGTATATCTCTATTATAATTAAGGATGTTTGTGATTCATAAACTAAACCATATTAATAGTTCAGTGCAGTTATTAAAAATCATTTTAATAAAAAATAGTTAATTTGTTAAACCAGTTACAATTTAATTTAGAACTAGTTCAAACTAATTCAATTCATAGTTTCAAGCCAATTTAATATATTTTAATTAATTTCAAATTAATTTTATTGAAAGAATTGTATTTTTTAAACTGAATTTTAAACTAGTTTTGGAAAACTTGTTTATTTTTTTAAATATTTTTTATTTTTTGGAAAAATATTTTTATTTTTCAGAAAAACAAATACTTTTTTCGAAAATTCTTTTTTGAAAAAAAAAATTGGAGAATGTTTTTTTTTTCAGTTTTTTTAATATTTCTTTTTATTTTTTGGAAAAATATTTTATTTTTAGTTTTAGTTTTTGAAATTTTTATTTTAGTTTTCTGGAAAATATTTTTCGTTTTTCAGTTTTTCTTTCAAATATTTTTAATGATTTTCTAGAAAAATATTTTTTATTTGAAAATATTTTCCCTAGATTGTTATTTTATTTAGAAAAATAATATTTATTTTAGGAAAAAAAACTTTTTTGGGAAACAATTTTAGAATTTTATTTTATGAAAATTTATTTATTTATTTTTTATATTAATTATGTAACTTATTCATGAAAAAAATAATTTTGAATCAATTTAAAATTAAATTTAAATTATTTTAATTAAATGGTTTAGTTGATTAACTATTTAAGTGATTCAATTTTTTTATATTCAATGAAATTCAGTTAACCATTAACACTCCTATGTATAATAGTATTAAACTTACGTTCAATAAATTACAAATTATCTCATGTGTTATTTTAGATTGATTATGACTTGTAAAAGAATAAATTAGAATTGAAGTTAGTCTTTTAAGTAAAATGATAATTTATGATTTTGATTAGGTTTTCCTTTGAGTAGTGGAATAAATTATTCCCATCTTTTTCAATGTATTAAAATCATAGGTGTATAATTCTTTTTTGGGTCAAGAGAGTCATATAATTTTTGTTACAAAAACAACAATACTATTCCAAAAAAACATAATTAATTCGTGCATCATACGATTTGAAAATCTAATCATCGAAGACAGTGATGATTGAGAACTAATAGAATATTATAGAAGATTTATCTTATCTCTAACACAAATTGCTTGTATTAATATTAACGCACAAAGGTTTATCATAAACCAGATTAGACATATGACATGGATAGAGAAGCTGACAAGGCCAATCTTATCCTCAATATTTTTTGTTATCAAAAGAATATTTTAATAATTTTATTATTATCCATTTGGTGCCACTTGTAATATTTACTTTAATTTATTATAAGCCACTTGTGTAGTTTGTGCTGGCCCGTTTCTTTAATGTATCGATGAACAAAATATAATAAGGTCGATAATATCCATTGATGTGAAAATATTAAGTGCTTGAAATTTCTTTTCTTCCTAACAATTTATACTTATAAATATCAAATTTTTACACTTATTAAAAAAATTTGAATGTTTCTGTATTTTTTGAAATTTATTTTATGGAAAAATGTAAAAACAATTTCAATTAATTGTTATTTATAAAAAAGATGAAAAAAAAAGTAATGTATATTTAATTTTATATTAGAAAAGATTCATTTTGTATTGAATTAATATTTTTTACTTATAAATTGTGACGATAAAAGTATGTGTTTTTGTTTATAAAAAGTTGTAGAGGTACAGTTGCTACGTGGGGGCCTTTGTAAAATGTGGTTGTTTGAAATTGAAGTTATGAGTAATAAAGATGGCTAGGAGGGGACATGATTATGAAAGGTGAATCGAAGAAGATTAATTAACTAGCATTAATGGTTAACAAAAAATATTTCTTTCAAGCACAATTTTTTTTAGAAATCGGATTTTTTTTCAAACGTTTTATATTTAATAATTTTATGTAAAACTGACTTAAACATTAAATTTAAATATAAAAAATATATATTTAAACTCAAAAACTATAATTTTTAAATTTAAGTAAAATTAATTTTTGAGTCAATTTTTCTTTAAAAAAACTAAATATCGCAAAATTATTGCATAATCAATTATAAATTACTAGAATTGTTTTTGCCTCTTACAAAAACTAGATCACACGTACACTTAATGTGTATTTGTTATTAGAAACTAATACAAATGTGAGTAATATGAGAAATAGTCTCGCATTAGATAAGAATGTGGTGATTTGAGCATTTATAAGTGGAAGATCTCAATCACCTATCACCTTAAAGTTTAAGGTGGACAAGTGGTGTGTCTCCCACAAAGGTGTGTTGCTCAAACAGAAAAGTCTCGAAAATAAGAATGCTCATCGCTCGACCCTCTCCCGATTGTTGTGCCAACAAATAGTATCATGAGCCTTTGGTTCGAGAAAGGGACTAGCTTACTTGTATCGAAAGTATCTCTACATGGGCAGGGGTAAGAGTCCCCACAGGTAGGTAGAAGTGTCTCGTTGAAGAGAGTCGGCGGTAGTACAAGTGTAAGGGGTAGCATTGTGGTAGACTCGCACTTGATGGAGAATATTGAAAATAATACAAGTGTGAGTAATGTGGGGAAATAGTCTCATATTGGATAAAAATATTGTGATTTGAGCATTTATAAGTGGGAGAATCCACCCACCTATCAGTGGTGTGTCTCCCATAACGGTGTGTTGCTCAAACAGAAAAGTCTCAAAAATAACAATACTCCTCGCTCGACCCTCTCCCGATTGTTGCGCCAACATTTGTTTCTAAGGTGTATTTGATTCCAGATAAAAGTGAGTTGAAGGTATTGATTTATTTTTGAATAATTTTTTTCAAAAGTAAGTTGAATAATAAATTTTAATTTAAAAATCACGTTTAGACTGAAAAGCAGACAATTCTAAAAAGTAAAATCAATTTTATTCAAGAGCAAACAAACGTGTCAAAGTGTATGTTTGGTTTCACGTTTAGAGCAACAAAATTAATTATAAATATGTAGAATTATCTTTAACATGATTGAGTGCTCTCGAATATAATTGATTGTATTTTTCACAATTGATTCTACTTTAAGTCAAATTTGTAGTTTTTCAGTTTAAATGTGATTTTGATACTGGATTTTTTGTTCATTTTTTCCAAAATTAATCTAAGCATAAATCACTTTACCTTTGACTCACTTTTAGTCAAAATCAATTTTATCAAAATAATTCGCTCAAAATAAATTTTGTTATCATAGAACCAAACACACCTTGGTAGTATGAGGCTGACATGTTTGATTCAGCGATAAAATCAATCACTTCACCCTTGAGTAAAATGGGAATATCCTCCACATATTAAGATGTATAAGGGAGGATAAGACCTCCTTGGTCCTCATAGAGTCCTCCAAGGAAAACGCGACAACCATAACAGCGAGAGAGCTCTCACCACAAGTTTTTGAGGGACATTGGCTCACTTTCATGAAACATAGCAAAGATTTTATCCAAAAAATAGGACAGGTGTTAAAGACAATCTAATATGCATTACATACCATGTGAGATTCTCCATGTTGTCACATCATTATGACCATTTTACTAGTGGGGTGTGGACATTCTAGATTTTTCCTCTTCCCCAAAACAACCGATGTTCATAAACTTCGGGGTAAACTACTTCACGAAGTGGATCAAGGCAAAGGTTGTATCCAAAGTCACAGTAGAGATGGTTCAATGTTATATTGACAACAAATTATATGCAAATTTGGCCAACCCAAAGTCATAATCTTGAGCAATTGTACATAATTTAATAGTTCGAATGTGGTGAATTTTTACCATCATTTGGAAATATAGACGAAGTTTGTCTCATCTGTATATATGTAGGCTAACAGACAATCCAAGTCCACAAACAAGGCAATACTAAGCAGGATAAAGAAAAAACTTAATGGTGCCAAAGGTCTGTGAGTTGAATAACTTTACGAGGTTTTGGGGTCATATCACACTACCTTTTCCATTATCAAGGTAACAACATTTGCAATGATCTATGGCACTAACGTCATGCTACCAGTTAAAATTGACAAACCTACTTGAATGTGCACAAAATTCACTGAAAAAGAAAATGAGATGAATTTTAGGTGTGAAATTAACATGGTTAACAAAACCACAAAGATCACTCACATCAGGAAATTTGTCACCAAATTGAGGATCGCCAGAAGATACAATTCGAAGATGGTCCCAAGGTAAATACAAAAATGTGACCTCAAACTTAGAAAAATGTTCGCACCTACTCAAATGGGAAAATTCCTATCTAACTAGGAAGATTTCTTTTGAATGTACTTGAAGCTACCATATGACACCTATAAGTTCGAAGACTTTGATGGAAGACTTATTCTTAGAAGCTAGAACTCAACTAATCGGAGATATTATTACACTTAATTAATTAATATTTCTTATTGATAAGGCAAAGGCCTTGGCCCGGCAATGTATGAATCTTATCAAATATTTTGTTCAAAGTATCATAGGTAGGGTCACATTTTTTCCCATTCCAGGGCAATGTTTTTAATGAGGTGCATATATTTATTTACTTTCTAGTGTCGTGTCGATCACGTGTTGGACCTTCATTTAAGGATTTTTGTCATCTATAAGGTAATTATATATTGAACCTTCACTAAATGATCTTTGTCACCTACAAGACAATTATACGTTGAACCTTCACTGGAGAATCATTGTCGCCTATTATGAAATTATATGTTAGAGCTTCACTAACGGATTCTTGTCACTTATAAGACAATTATATGATGGACATTCATTGAATGGGTCTTTTTCTCCTATAAGACAATTATATGTTGAACCTTCACTGAAAGATCTTTGCCTCCAATAAGGAAATTATACGTTAGAACTTTACTTAAGAATGATTATTGCCTATAAAGCATTGTATCTTGAACCATTGTTGAAGAAAACTACCTAAGTAGCACTACACCAACGCTTGGGGGACTTCCCCCAAACAATGCTTAAGGGACTTACTTCAAATAAATACTTTGTGCATCCAAAGAAACATAAAATTTGAAATTAATGGATAAAAAATGATGTGTTTCAAACACCATAAAGTTAATGATAAAGTCATAACACTTTATTAATAAACCTCAAAGGCGCGGTTGCCAACGAGTCTACAAAAGGTGATAATACAAAGAGAATTATAATCCAGACCATAAAAATTAATATGAATATCTCTCTCAAAAATAAATAAATAAAAAAGAGAATTAAATTTTTTTAACATATATATAAAGAGTCTTTCATCATCCACATGCGATCCGACTCTCTTCTATCTTCATAGAATGTTGTGCAAGTACAATATATTAAAAAATTAAATAAAATATTACCCTCTCTTTAATTTATAAAAAAATTATATTTGAGTAGAGATGTGAAATGGACTTTGAAGTTTCCTAACACAAATTAGTAAATTAGCAATACTACTTTCTTTTTATAATGTACATACATATGAAATAGACTTATAAATGGAGATAAATGTAGTACCTAATATGAAAATGATGGATGGACATTTTGAATGAAAATAAAGACAAAATGGAGGTTGGTTTCTCAATTCTATCACAACATGTTGACAAATTGGATTTTTAGGAGAACCTACTAGATTTGTATTTAAGTATTTAGAATTTCATTACCATTTTTAGCAAAGCAAAATTTAAAAATAAAAAACGAATTTCCTTAGATATTATATAACTCAAACACGTGTCTTAAGATAGAAGCCAACCCACTCTACAATCTCTTCCTATATATTGCCATTGTTAACACACAGAAACAATTACTTCAATCACTCACTCAAAATTCTTTAATCCTTAAAACCATGATCAAGATTCCAAACCTTATAATCCCCGAATGGGACACGACACAATACGAGGGAGGATCATTCTCAAACCGTTTCATTTCAAACGACTCATCAGACACACAATTTTCAAACCTTAAAATCCCCGAAGATTTCGACTTACCCGTTCATGTTTTCTCTTCCGACCATTTCCGAATGTTCGAATTCAAAGTGAGACAATGCCAGCGAGCCCGGTCTCACGACTGGACGGAATGTCCGTACTCTCATCCCGGCGAGAAAGCTCGCCGGAGAGACCCTCGGAAGGTTAACTACTCCGGGACACCTTGTTCGGAGTTTCGTAGATTAGGAAACTGTACTAAAGGCGATTCGTGTTACTTCGCGCATGGCGTTTTCGAATGCTGGCTTCATCCTTCTCGTTACAGGACACAACTTTGTAACGACGGGATAGCTTGTCGTAGGCGAGTGTGTTTCTTTGCTCACACCATTGATCAACTTCGGATTTCAGGCAAAGGTTCACCTGAAACATTTGTTTCTTCTCCTACTTCAGTTCTTGAGTCTCCTCCGGGATACTCCCGATACGGTGACGTTCCGGTGAGTGTAAGGGATCGGGTCGGGTGTCTTCGAGGTGGGCTTTTTAGTCTTCCATCAAGGTATGTTGGGGTTAGTACGGAGAGGGTGGAATCTGGAAAAGATCTTAGAGTAAAGATCTATGGGAAATTCAATGAGATGAACTCCAATGACAGTGTTGTTTCGGTTCCTGTTCCTGATTTTGGATGGGTTTCGGAACTGGTTAACTGAGTTTGCGATTGAAGAGTATGATTTTACTTTGTATAGATGATGAATGATGCAAAAAGGAAGAAGAATGTTTGTGCATAGCTGAGGAGCATGAGATGAGACTTTGGTGTCTCTATTATTTCTAATTCGTTTTCTTACATTTAGTTTTCTTCTTGTGTTAAGGATTTGTTGATGATTAGATAGCATTTGATTGTCTTCATTTTATTTTATTTTTTATAAACTTGTGTTTTGTCTTTGTTTTGTGTTTTGTTGGATGTCTATATGTCAAGAAGAAATATGAGGAATTCTGTGTTTTTTTTCTTATCAATTTGTTATTACAAAATTTACTGATGTCATTGCCAAGAAACACAAAAGAGAAGGGTGAATATGTGTAAAAGTGACAATACCTTGAATGCCCACTGAAAATGGTAAAGTCTTTATAGAAACCAACAATAATGAAGAGCCCAAAACTTAACCTTAGATTCAACAATAGAGTAGATCTAGGTATAGAACATAGTGATGAGCTTGCTTCTTTGTTTGTTTTGCGATCTTTAGATTTGCACTAGTCACACGACTTCTTGGAAAAAGATGAAGAAATGGATGGATTGATGAAGAAGGTGAAGAGAAACATGTGAACCTAATTTGTTTCCTAGTAAAGAAAAAGATGAACTTGGTTTTGAGACAGCTAATGTGACTCAATAAACAATAAAAAATAAAAAATACATCAAATAAAATTATTTTCCACTCAACATTATTATTTCCACTTCAGCCCCAAAGAGTTTTAGTGCACATTAGATACTGATGATACATAAAATTCACAAGTCGAGATATGTGGTCGGCTAGGCCTGGACAAGAGTTATACTACTTGGCCGAGAATGGAGAATGGAGGAGCCGACGTCTATGAGATGCAAAAAGGTGAAAAGACTGTTGTCGGGCTCACAACCCGGTCCTAGGAGTTACGGATGTCTCGGTCATTATGGAGGCGTTACGCCCAAGCAAGTTCATTAAGGATGTAATTGCCATTTTATACATGACAGTGCGCATTATATTTCTGTCCATCATTGGCAGCGGCAGACGTTATGAGTCTTAAAGATAACCCCAATTACATAACTTGGAAGGCCATAGACCTTACGAGCAATGGTTAATGAGGTCTCTGCACCTCTATAAATAGGGCTCCCGACTGAGGGGTGAGCAAAATATATAGCTTGGAGCGCAAGTATCCTTCTGTTATACCCCCAAATTTACCCTCCTATTTTTTCAAGTCAATCCACATCTCAATACTCAAGAATTTCTCAAGGGTTGACCAAATGAATCATCTTCTAAGCAATCAACCCACAACTAGGGTTTTGATTTTCTCAAGTCAAAGATGAGTTTCATTGCCTCAAGTGGTCATCATACCTCCTCATATGTCTCAAGGTATCACCATGTAAAGTTTTAAACCTCACAGCTCAAGTTTCCTCAGTCAATTGCTCAGATGGTTAAAAATCAATTATATTAGACAAAACGTCAATTGTGGTCAACATACATTTAAACTTCATCATTTTTTATCAACATCAAGATTTTGAAGTCACATCCATCATTTGATCAAGGGTTTATCATGATTCATCAAGAAAACTCAAGATTTGATCAAAAGTCAAAGTTTCTAAATTAGGGTTTCTTGATAAAACGTCAACAGAACTTTGACCAGACATAACTTTCACATACTTTACCATATATTTTTCCACTGAATCTCATTTTTAAGAGAATTCAATTATCTACAACTTTGTGTCTCACAAGCTTTGACCAAAAATGCTTCATTTGAGAGTTATGGATCAAGACATTATAGGTCATTCTAAAAGTCAACAAAAAGTCATCTTTTTCAAAAGAAGTGTACATGAGCATAGAAACTTCGATGAAGATGAAACCAAAAGGAGTGTTTAGAGGACATCTTGATCTTTCTAAAAAGTCCAAGAGCACTTCAAAATGTTGAAAATTGAGCAATATACAACTTGTGCAAGTTTGGGAAATTTGAAGAAGTGCATGAAGAGAAATGCTAAGCAAATTCAATTTTTTTTTCCAAATGGGCCTAAATTTTTATGACTCAAACTTGTTTCTAATATTGTCAAGAACTTCTCAAGACCATTTGCACGCCATGCCTTCATTTATTTTATTTATTTTGGAATTTAATTACTTAAATCCAATTTTAATTAAAATAAAATGCCAAAATTCAAATTAATAAGGCCGGATATTTATCACTCTTGAGGTCTAAGCAAGCACAAATAGCTGGCCAATATCGTTCAAGGCTTGATTGAACAAGATTGGAGCAAATTTGGAAGCTTTTGATGCAAATTTGAAATATTGGAAAATCAAATATTTTCTCATTGAATGCCATATATTTTCTCTACAAATCTTGACCTAATTCAGTCCTCTACATAAGCACAAGATATTCAGATCATAAGGACACGAATTCTTGCCTCCAGAAACCCTAAAGAAAAGCTCAAAAGGTTTCAGATCAATTCAGGTCATTCCAAGCATTCCATTAGCTTCCTGGTGATCCTCTGATCCATTCCAGTCATTTACAATCGATCAAAACGTCCAGAATCCAGAAAACACAATCACGGTTTGCACACCTCTATTCCAATTTCTATTTCTATTATTCACACATATTTAATATAATTTGATTGCATATTCGTGTTCATGATGTTATTTCGGAGATTTTTGTGTAGTTCAATTCGAGTTTGAGTATAGGAATCGTGAGTTGCCATTGTAAGAGTTTAGAGATCAAAATTAGGGTTTCACGAATCAGGCAAAATTGGACGAAACCAAGGATACCATCATGTTCAGGAGGTTGATTCCAATCGATCCATGTCCTCACAACTAATTTCTATTTCGTATTCTTAGTTTTGTGATTTGCAGGAACTATGGCTACAAAAAAGAACTGTCACTATAGGCTATAGAAACAGACACAAATCGTTGGTATAGGTTTGTGTCCTAATGAAGAGGATGAAGGCATTGGTGCGCGTTTTTAATTTAAATGAATTTCTGGAAAATATTTGCCTATATATATTTATTGCTTCATTGTTTAAACAGCTAGCATGTCCAGCAAAGATGGCAAGGGAGGCGCGCATGTGAGTGAGGGGTCCTGGGTTTGATCCCTGGTGCCCCAAACTATTTTTTTGCACTCTGTCTACTAACCCTATTTTCCATATTTTCTTATTGTTTTCAATTTTCTTCAATTATTTTAATTTCTTTTAAAATATTTTTTTAAAATGCTACAAAAATCACAAAAATATTTTTATTTTCATAATTAGGTTAGAAAAATCCTTATTTAATTTTTGACACTAAAAATACTTTTTTTTCTTCTCTTTATTTAAATTAATTATTTAATTAGCCATGAAATTAACTTTTAATTTATTTTCTCTATTAAAATCAACCACAAAAATATTTTTCTTTTAGAATTAGGTCTGAAAAATCTTTATTTTATTTTCAGCATAAAAAATATTTTATTTTGCTTTACATTTAATTAATTGTTAATTAACCATTAAATTAACTTTTAATTTGTTTTCTATATTAAAATTAACCTCAAAAATTCAAAAAAAAATATTTTTCTTTCTTTTAATTAGGTTCACTAACCCTAAAAAACATTTTTACAAATCTTAAAAAATTTTATTACTAATATTTTCTCTTATTTATTCTATTATTTCATATTTAAACATTAGAAATCGATGTATAGGTCGCAAGGATATTTTTTGTAATAGCGTAGATTTACTTTCTGCCTTTACTTTCCGCACCTCTATTATGTAACTGCCCCAAAGCCTTGTAATAGCGTAGGTTTATTTTCTGCCTTTACTTTTCGCATTATTATAAACTGTATATAATTGCTTAGATGTATGCTAATTAGGGTTTGCATGACAAGATCTAAAATCAACCATTAAATCACCCTAATAATCAATATAAAATATCTGAATTGAACAAACTCTTCACAATTGCACCCCCTAGGGTATCCTCTCTTGTTGCCTTACGAATAAACAATGGTCATATCTCTCGAACATAGGGGTACCATTAGCAAATACGCTTACGAATAAAATCATTACAAAGATCATAGTCCCTCGATGACCCTCGATGTTTCCTACGAATATATGATCTCGTCCCTCGGTTGTTGCCTACGAACAAGTGATGATCGTCCCTACGAAATTGCTAAGGTATCCTTACAATGTTGCCTTCAATGATCATACGATGACCCTATGATTGTCCCTTCACATCCAACAGATATAGTTACCTACCAACTAATGGTATGGATAGCGTTATCCTAAAGGAGAAGGAAAATAACAAGAAACAACCTTTCTGAGTAGGTAATAAGACTCTATTGCTTACTCCAATAAAAAATACTCTTCACACCTCACACTTATTTTCAAAATACTTTTCAAACACTTTGTATACATTCCAACGAGAATCATTACAAAGTTAAACATTTTCCAAACGAAATATTTCCGAACACTTCGTATACATTCTTGAGGACTGATACAAGAATCATTACAAAGTCAAAGAGAAATATTTTTCAAAAATACTTTTCAAACCACACAAACACAAAAAGAAAGTTTTCAAAAATGAGCTAAGCAATTAAGAGCCCATAGATAACTACGGACGGAAAGGGTGTTAATACCTTCCCTTTTCATAATTACCTCCCTTACTCAGAATTGATAAAAGGTTTTTCCTGTTCTTTTCACTTTTCCTTTATTGGATAAAAGAAAAGTCAGTTGCGACTCTTGCTATCCGCAACATTTGCGATAAAACACAAAACAAACAAGTCAGTTATCCCACCGTATTACACCTTCACTTGAGCTCTGAATCCCTAAACATTCTCATAGAAATATTCTAGCAAGAACATTTTGTGCCCACCGTGGGGCCTCGGTAAAACATTCCTAGGCCACCATATTCGAATTACAAAAACAATGTCCACGACACCTAAAAATGATCCACCACCGCAAGACTTGGCGCATTTGTTGGCCATGATCGATGATTTACGTGAACAGAATGACACCCTACAAGATAGCGTTCAGGATCTCCAACAACGGAGCCAGGAAGAAACTAAAGAACAAGAGATAGAGATTTTAGAGCCACAACCTCTGTCTCAGGCCATCTAGGACGACCAAGTCCCAAAACACTTTAAACCTCTCGTCCTGGCGACGTGTGACGGTAAAACAGACCTGCAAGAGCATATCATATTAGTTAATAATATCATGGCCTTCATAGGGGCCAATGATTCTTTAAAATGCAAGCTTATGTCTGGAACTTTCAAAGAATCCGCGTTGAGATGGTACATGGGCTTTCCTCGGCTCTCAGTGATCATGTATCAAGACTTCAACAAGAAAATAATTTAACAGTTCTCGGCAAATCGCTATCGAAAAGTGGCAAATACCTCACTTTTCGGTGTCAGACAACTCCTAGAAGAACCATTGAGGGATTATATGGCGCGATTTAATGAAGAAACCATAAAGGTTTCCCACCCTAATCAGGAAATCTTCATGGCGGCGTTCAAGCACGGATTCCGTGTCGGGCAGTTCAACGAGTCTCTGGCCCAAAAGTCGACTAAGAGCATGGATGAGATTATCAAGGGTGAGGAGAGCAACATGGAGAAAAGGGATCGAGATGCTAAAGAAAAGGGCAAGGCCCGAGATGAAGAAGCCGGTCAGCGAGCTCGACCTCAGGATAATCCATCTTCAAAGGAACGCCCCCGGGAAAGGCGGCCTCAACAACCACCTCGCCACTTGATTAGGTTGGATAAGACTTTTACTCTTTGAATGCAAGGAGGGAGGACATTTGGAAGGATGTGAACCATTTGAATTTGTTTACCGTCCCATAGAGACCTCGATCGATGAACGCAGTGATGGGAAGAGATATAGAGGCGTGGTGTGCCTATCATAGAATTCGGGGGCACTCAACGAAAGGTTACACGACCTTACGTCGGGAGATAGAAAGATTGTTTCAGGAAGGCAAGCTTTCATCCTACATCAAAGATAATAAGGATCAATCGAGCAAACGTAGTCCGCCACCTAAGGAAGGTGACAACTCTAGATCACCTTCAAAGAATAAAGGAAAGGCGGTCGAAGAGGTTCGGGAGGCAAGGCTTACTCGACACACTTGAATACCATCTCAGGTGGGTTTACCGAAGGAGGTTCTACTAGTTCAGCTCAGAAGAGGTACGCTCGGGGTGTAATGTAGGTGACTCAGGTCGGCCCCACCGATAGTGATCCCGGGGTTGTGACTTTTTCCCCGGAGGATGCTAAAGGAATTTTTCCACATGAGAATGATCCCATGATAATTGAAGTACAAATCAGAGATTGGGCAGTCAATAGGGTCCTGGTAGACCCAGGTAGCTTCGCGGATGTCATGCATTTAGAGGCTTTCAAAGGAATGGATTTTGATCCTAAGGAATTATTGCCTTTTAGTGGAACCTTGGTGGGTTTTTCTGGGGAGCAAGTGCAGGTTCTGGGTCATCTCCCAGTATTGACCACGTTTGGACCCGAATAGAATGCTAAATATGTTTGTGTTCGGTACTTGGTAGTGAATGCACTATCTCCATACAACATTATATTGGACGCCTTTCATTCAACGCGTTGGAGGTGACCTTATCAATACTATATCTTACTATGAAGTATCTGTTGGGAGAAGTTCGGGTTGGAATAGTCTGGGGTGACCAAGGGTTAGCTCGGAAGTGTTACAAAGACAACATGAAAATTAAGCGGAAGATAATTCTGGCTAAAGAGTCGGCAGACCACAAGGTGAATGTGGTTAATATAGATTCTAGGGAAGATTCTCACAAAGATAGTTTGGTTCCCCAGGAGGAGACAAAGGAGGTTTAGATTGGTTCTCAGTCGTCTGAGATTACCCACCTTGGTACTCTGGTGACCTCGGAATAGGAGGCGGAGGTAATTGAGGTTGAGATGAAATATTGATTTTTTTGCTTGGAAGCCTTCAGATATGTTTGGCATAAACCCAAACGTTATGTGTCACCACTTGGATCTTGATCCTGATGTTAAGCCCGTGTCACAATGAAAAAGAAAGAGTGGTGAGGAGAAAAGGAAAGAAATTGTAGAAGAGGTTGGCAAGTTGCTAAAAGTCGGGTTCATTGGTGAAGTCCAATACCCGATTTGGTTGTCCAACATGGTGATGGTTAAAAAGAACCGAAAAATGGAGGATGTGTGTGGACTTCACGGACCTTAACAAGGCGTGTCCGAAGGATCCTTATCTACTCCACACATTGATCGGTTAATAGACGAAGGTTCCGGCTTTCCTTTGTTGAGCTTCTTAGATGCCTATTCCAGGCATAATCAAATCAGGATGAATCCAACGGATGCTCTAAAAATGGATTTCATGACAAATCGAAGTAATTACTACTACGAGGTAATATCGTTTGGCCTGAAGAATGTTGGGGCAACATACCAGCGGCTTATGGATATGGTGTTTTCCCCATAGATCGGGCGGAACATTGAAGTTTATGTTGATGACATGGTGGTCAAAATTGTAGAAGAACGGAAGCATATCCTAGAGCTCGAAGAAACCTTTGCAATAGTGAAAAAATATAACATGCGCTTGAACTTGGACAAATGTACGTTCAGAGTGCAAGCCGGCATGCTCCTGGGCTTTATGTTGACCAGCCGAGGAATTGAGGCCAACCCGGATAAATGTCAAGCAATAATCAACATGCGGAGTCCCACTACTGTTCGTGAAGTTCAATAGCTAACTGACCGATTAGCAGCTTTGTCCCGGTTTTTGTCATGTGTCGGAGATAAGTCAATTCATTTCTTCGCAACAATCAGGAAACGAGCGGATTTTCAGCGGACTGAAGCATGCGAACAGGCATTTCAAAAGGTAAAGCAGTTCTTGTCTGATCCACTGGCGCTGTCTAGACCTAAGGAGAATGTTCCTTTAGTTTTGTATCTGACTGTCTCTGACAGTGTCATTAGTTTCGTGTTGGTCCAAGATGGAGAAACTAGTGAACTCCCGGTGTACTTCGTCAGCAAGGTGTTGAAGTGGCAGAGTTAAGGTATCAGAAGATCGAACACCTAGCACTGACATTGGTGACAACTGCGCGGAAGCTGAGACACTATTTTCAGGGCCATTCAATCCAAGTAAAAACAAATTTTCCGTTAAAATAGATATTCAAGAAGCCAGATTTGGTCGGGAGAATGGTGTCATTGGTTGTAGAACTCTTCGAGTACGACATCGAGTTCACTCCTCGAACACGCATAAAATCCAAGTCATTGGCAGATTTTGTAGTGGAGTTCAGTTCCCCGGCAGAGATGAAGGCTTTAGCAAAATGGGTTATCTCTGTAGACGGCTCGTGCAACCTAAAGAGAAGTGGTGTCAGGATAGTCCTGGAAGGTCCGGGCGATATTATTTTGGAGTATTCTCTGCGTTTTGGATTTCAAACTAGCAATAACCAGGCTGAATACGAAGCACTCATAGTTGGAATGAAATTGGCCTTAGAGGTCGGAGTAACACATTTGCTCGTCCGCACTGATTCTCAGTTAGTGGTCGGGTAGGTTGGCAGAAGTTTTCAGACAAAAGACCTTGTGTTATTGAAATATATCCATCTGGCTTTGCAAGTTTCCAAGAAGTTTCAAGATTTTGAGATTTGTCATATTCCCAGAGAAGATAATGCTCGGGCCAATCTTCTTGTGCGCTTGGCCAATACAAAAGGATCGGGAATGAACAAGACTGTTATTCAAGAGACTTTGACATTGCCTAGCATCTAAAAACAAGAAGTATGTGTTATTGGCGAATATAAAGGATGGATGACGCCGATTGTACAGTATCTTCAACAAGATGTTTTTCCCGACAGCAAAGAAAAGGCTAGGCAAATCAAAAAAGTTTTGGCGCGATATATCATTGTGAATAATAAGCTTTTTAAAATGGGAAGGACTCACCCCATGTTATGAGGTGTGCTAGAAAAGGATGTTGATCTAGTGATGAAGGAGGTGCATGAGGGCGTGTGTGGGAATCATTTAGGTGGTCGATCACTGACAAGTAAAATACTATGGGTCGGGTACTATTGACCCACCATGCTGAAAGATTGCGCACACTTTATTAACTCTTGTTTGAAATGTCAAGCGTTTGAGCCCGCTATCCACACGTCGATCGAACTCCTCCACTATGTACTTTCTCCGTGGCCGTTTTATCAGATAAATACTAAGGAAGGTTCGCAGAGTTTGGCATGTTGCAAGATATCTAAGTAGACTCTGAGGGAAAAGTCGTCCAGTGTGTCATGTTAGTAGATTTTGAACTAATTGGTATTTAAGAATCTCCCAAGAAGAAAGTGTGGATGAATGCCATGAAAGAAGAACTTGAGGCTATAAAAAGAAACAAGACTTGGGAGTTGACTAAACTTCCAAAGGTGAAAAAACCATAAGCGTCAAATGGGATTTCAAGGTGAAATTAAAGCCAAATGGATCAATTGGAAAGCACAAAGTAAGGCTAGTGGCTAGAGGTTTTATACGTACGACCAATGCATAATGGAGAAATCAGAACCACATAGTTCTTCTAAAAAAAGTATAAAATTTTGGTTGATTAATTTTAAATGAAGAGACATTTTGTCATCTTAAGGAGAAAAAAACCTAACTAATCAACCATAAGCTTGAGAATGTGGTCTTTTTCATCACAAATGAGAGAAGGGCTCTGACTTGGATAACTCAACAAGTATTCCACTAACTCTTTCATGTGGAAAAGGATTAACAACTAAAATCAATCAATTTTGTGGGAATAGGAGGATTAAAAATCATCTAAACATTCACAAACATGAGAAAGAGGGTCATTTGCATAGCAAATGAAATAAGGGCTTCAACTTGGATAACTCAACAAGTATGCCACTAACTCTGTCAAGTGAAAAAGGACATACCTTTTCAAACAATACTGAGTGAATATGAGAAGTACAATATCAACTTTAGAGGATTCATGTCTAATTTTGAGAAAAAATTTAAAATAAAAAGCCAAGTGGCAAAAGAATTTGAAGTGATTTTTTTTTTATCTTTCTATTTTTGAAGAAAAGAATCAGAAATACGGGCTAGACTATTTTAAGTTGTTTACGCATGTAGCTAGACATGAAACAATCAGATTCATGATTGCGATAGTTACAAATAACAATTGGCCTTTGATGCATCTGGATGTGAAGTCTGCATTTATGAACGGTCCATTACAAGAAGAGGTATACGTGTCACAACCTCCTGGATTTGTGAAAAAGAATCAAGAAGGGATGGTGTACAATTTACACAAAGCCTTGCATGGATTGAAGCAAGCTCCTAGATCTTGGAACTTGACGATTGATTCATTTTTCAAGAAGCAGGGATTTCAGAAGTGTGAGATGTAGTATGACGTTTATGTGCAGCATACTTCTGCAGGCAATATGATTCTGATGTCTCTATGTTGATGACATATTGCTGAAAGGAAGCTGTCCAGGAGAAGTAGTCAAGTTCGAGAAGGTGTTGATTAATGAGTTTGAAATGACTGACCTAGGAAAATTGGTATAATTTTTAGGGATGAAGGTATTGTACTTTGAGAAGGATACAATTTTACATAAATTGAAGTATGAACTTGAACTTCTAAAGAGATTTGAACTAACAAATTACAAGACTGCAATCACACCTGCTGAAACGAATCACAAGCTGGATTTTGATGTTGAGGGTGATGATGTAAATCCTACAACTTTTAAATAGTTAGTTGGCTCATTGAGATATTTGTGTAACACCAGACCTGACATTAGTTATGCGGTTGAAATAGTGAGTAGGTTTATGAACAAACTAAATTGGTCATATTACCAAGCCGTTGTTAGGATTTTGAGGTAAATTAAAGGGACTCTAAGGTATGAAGTGTTGTTTCTTTCTGATGTTAAATCAAACGCATAGCTGATGGGCTATTCAGACTCTGATTAGTGTGAAGACAAAGTTGATAGAAGAAGTACTTCTGGATATTTTTACATGGTTGCATTGTCAACTTGTGAAGATGAATACATTACAGGTGCTTTCACCGTGTGTCAATCTCTTTTACTGATGAATTTGTTACAGGTTTGAAGATCAAGGTGAGCAAACCTGTGAAATTGATGATTGACAATAAATCTTCCATAAGCCTTGATAAGAATCTAGTACTGCATGGGAGAAGCAAGCACATTGACACAAAGTTCCATTTTCTGAAAGGTCAAGTTCAGAATGGAGTGTTAGAAGTTGCACACTATAACATCCAGAAGCAACTTGCAGATGTTCGGACGAATGTTGTCAAGACTGGACACTTTATTCGTCTGAGGGATGGAATTGGTGTTGTAGAGTTTAATTAATTGAATATGAATTAAAGGATGGTGTTAGAAGTAATGCATATTCAAAAGCTATTGTTAGAGTTAGAAACTTGTGTGACAATTACTCAGAAGCAGATGCTTCTGAGGTGACTATTCCAGAAGCGTGTTTAGCTTCTAAGATTCTAATTTATTAAGTTAACTTAATCTTTAAATTTGTTTGTTCTGGTGATGATTACTTATATATATATATATATATATATATATATATATATATATATATATATATATATATATATATATATATATATATATATATATATATATATATATATATATATAATTAGGATTTTAAAAATAAAGCAATACATAAATGAATAAGAATATTCTCTGTCTACAAATTTTTGTAATACATTCCTTTCTTTCTTTCACTAGTTTTTTGCATTTATTCATCCACGTCTTTTAACATTTATGCACCAACAAATATTTGATATCAATGTTGACACCATCGTAAATTTTTAAATATTCTTTACATTGAGTTTTGTGAGTTCCACTTTAAATCAAGGCTTAAGTAATTAAAATCTTAATTCAGACACCAATAAATTCCAACACCATATGTGACCACCGTACTCTACTCTAGAGATGTCAATTTGTATCTGATAATGGGATCCCTGCAGGGATTATCTGTTTGGAATACTGAAATTGGAGATTTTTTCTTCCGCGTAAATGAGGATAGAGGCAAAAGTTTCTCCGATGATACTTTGGGGCGGAGAATGAGAAAATACCCTCTACTCTGTGAATTCTCCGACTCCGAACTTATTATTTAATTTTTATATATTATATAATTTTACATAAAAATATTAATGTATTAGAAAATAAAGAGTCATTTAAGTGGAAAATTTTATTTTTATGTTTTATTATATAATATTATTTCACTATCTAAGTACCCAATCCTAAAAAAGTTTCTCCTCCTTTTCTTTTCTCAATTATTTTTGTCTCCTCCATTCATCATCTCCTTTAATCACATCATCACAACAACCACTCTTCTTTGTTCATTGCGCTTATGGTAATTACTCTTCAAATTCACTTTACTTCCATTAGTACATGTTTTTCGTTTAATTAATAAATTAATAGTTATAGACTTTCTACACCCACTCACAATCAACCACTTGTGTTGGATGACAGCCACATTGTGGTTGTAAATTGACGGAAGCATGGTAGGAACAAGTTATGTTAATAATTTTTTTTTATAGGAAAAAATATTAGCAACAACATGTGTTTTTTTTTTTTTTTTGTTATTGATGCAAGATGTATTTTTATTTTAAAAAAATGAAAGATGTAAAATATGTGTTTTAAAAAAAGTAAAAAAATAACAAAATACTATTGTCATAGTTTTGATCCAAAAATATAGACATTTTCTTAGAATTCGATCATCGTGGATCTCCGCGGAGATCTGTGGGGATGGGGATGGAAGAAAATATTTCCCCTACTATGCCAAAAATGACCTACGAAAGCTCTTTTTTGGGGCTTTAAAAACGTTTTCGTAGGTGACGCTGCTATAGGTTTTAGCAGCGCTTTTTGTTTAGAAAAAAGCGCTTTCGTAGGCCTACCTATGAAAGCGCTTTTCACCAAAAAGCGCTTTCATAGGTAGCCCTAAGGAAGCGCTTTTTTCTGGAAAAGTGCTTTCATAGGTGCCTACAGAATTCATTAAAGGCATTCTAAAGTAGGCCTAAGAAATCGCTTTTCCAGAAAAAAGCGCTGCCTTAGGCCACCTATGAAAGCGTGCTTTTAAAAGCGCTTTCATAGGTGGCCTATGGCTGCGCTTTTACTCAAAAAGCGCTCTCATAGGTGGCATATGAAAGCGCTTTTTGGTTAAAAGCGCTATCATAGGTTTTCTACTAAAAAATAAATAATTTAAATAATTTTTAAACCTGCATTTTTTGCAGCATTATTTCATAAATCTGTAATTCATAAACCGGTAATTTACAATCTTATATACAAATACCATTATATACCATTGTTATCAAAATACCAAATTTAAATATTATATACAAATACCATTATATACCATTCATATCCAAAATATATATACACCATTGTAATTCAATTAACATATTTTTAAATGTACCAAAATCAACCCTAACAAAATCAGCTATATAACGTTAAGTAAATCGGTCCTAATGTACATATATATTCAAGGTCCTGATCCTGCAAGATATGAACATAATAACACAGTCATTATTGTATACACAAAACAATGTATTCATAATCATTTTTACATAATAATGTATTCATACCTTATAAGATTCTTTGCTCAATAAAATATTGACACAACTCCTCTTTGAGTTCTTCCAATTGAAGTTTCGTGTAATACCCACACTTGTATTAATCAAAATACTACATAACAAAACAAAAAATATTCATGATTTAGTTAAAAGTAATAAATTGTATGAAATATCCGATAAATAATAAAACAAAGTATAAATCCATAATAAGTTATAAATCCATATCGTGATTGGAATCTCTATTTCATTCATTTGAATGATTTCTTTGATAAACTTCAAAACGAAGTATCCACAATCTCTGTCGTTTTGTTGTTGAGGACACTACATAGAAAAACAAATAAGAATATATATATATATATATATATATATATATATATATATATATATATATATAGATGTATTGTTTTATCAAGTAGCATAAATATTATAAGCAAAATTGTGGAAATTAATATACTTGTACTTTGATCCAATTAATGTTGTTTGATTTAGACCGTGGTACCCGTGCTTCCCTTTGACATCGGAATACTTGTATTGAACTGACAAATTTTTTGGGATATTTATTTAGAACAATGACATAGAAATAGTTAAATATATAAACACAAACGAATATTTAGAATAATGTCACTTACGTATCAATCATTAGCTTCATTTTCGGATAATTTGTCCAATCACCGTCAACCGAATTCAGATAATAGACCACTTCTTTTATGGGATCGATAGCAAGCAACAACCAGTGACATCTATAAATTAAAGCAACAATTTAGATGAAAATTTTAATGTAAAAAATACAAATATTAAAATGAACTTAGAATGAAAATCTAACCCTGAATTATACGCCAAAAGATACAAGTTTTCTGTACTGCCAGTTGCCATCAATCTATCGACCAAGTGCTCTCTTAATCCGGTTCCCTAGCAATTGTTGCTCCGCTGACACGGGAGAAAGACACGAAATGGAATCTATTTGACAATTGATTCCCGCGCATAAATTTGTCAAATAACATCCTTAAATAAAAACATAATTAATATTAGACTATTTCAATTAAATATTTAAAAAAAATGTTCAACCAATTAAATAATATATTGATCGGGTTACCGGATGTACGAGTGCATAACACTGATGCCTAATTCTCCATGAAGAAAGATTTGTTCCATGTCCTCTTGTCCAATTATTTCGGCACATGGAAAACCAAAGACACATGCATCCATATCCATTTGACGAATACCACCATTCATCAAATCTGATATGCCCACTAGTGTTTTCAGACACTGCCGAAATTTAGGCACAAATTTTCGGACAGAAACCCTTTTCTTAGGTGGTACCCTACCAACTTTCTGGCTCACCTGTTGTGACCCTAGAAAAGGTACCTAAAAATAATATAGACTTATGTAAGATATAAAGTTATGCAGTTTTTTTATTCTGATCATAAAATTAACACTTTAAATGTACCTCTCTTTGCGATGCAACAGACTCGTCGCGCTGCAAAATCCCTTTATCCTTAGATGCGGGTTTTGTAGGAGTCTAAAATTATCATGTAAAAAATTGAGGTCAGAACTGTCAGTTGAATACTTAAAGATTCATAATGTTTTTCAACATACCTGATCATCTATGAAGATGAGGTCTGATGACCATGCCACAAAAGATCCTACTACATCTCGCAACAATGTCAGGTACCGGTAGCAACGCATTAATATCTAAAACAACATCAACCGATACCTTCATGTGTCCATCCGGGAGCGGTCTATGGTGAAGTAAATCTCCCGAGGTGTTGTGCACTTTTCTCTTGCCAACTACCCGATAAGTCAACGACGATAGGTATAGCTGACAACATGAAATACCCTAAACCAATAATAACTGTTAGACTTCCTTTATAAATTACAATTAAACTTTCTCTAATGGATTATCATCTTAATTACCTCGGGAAATTTATGTTGACAATTGATACTAGCCTTGTCACTAGTTTCTTTCAACTGTGAACTGCTCTTTTCTGCCATATATCTCTCTTTATCCTTCTGCAGTTCACGGACTTGTGCTTGTAAATCCTGCAATGTTTGCATCACTTTTGCATTGCTAGAATTTTTTTCTTGGATTCTTATACAGAGAGGTTGGGGTCACACCATAACCTTTACCCCTCACTCGTCCTGGATACTCAACAACATTTAGTGCTCGACTGAGTACGCTTTTGATATCCTGGTCATCACCTGTGGATACCGATTGCGATATAATCTCCTGTAATTCATTTACATATCGAAAATTAAAGACACAATGTTAATTATATATTAATAAACATTTAATATAATTTAATTAAAGACACAATTTTATACTTACACACTCATCATAAACATGTTGCAGATCAGGATTAACAACTCGATCTTTGCCAACACGAGCTTCCTTCCACAACACATGTGCGGGTAGTGATGTTTCGTCACTTTGCGTCTCTTCTAACTACGCATTGTTACAAATAATAAAATCATCAATTATAACACATTGAGAGAATTAATAAGATCGTAGAATTGATATTTACTTACAATTTTTTCCTATAAGCGTGCATATCCCAAACACCCTTTTTTATATGGATATGCGGGTTTTGACGCTCTCTCGCAATTTACGACACTCACTTTCTTGAAATTCTCGTCTCTTCTCTGGCCTACAAAAGCAACTCATTCTTCGGATGTAATGAAACTCTCATATTTCTTTGGAAGTTCAGGATCCTCTTCAACAAAATTTCCTTCCTCATCTTTAAGATACTTATTTGTTAAAAAAGTTCTCCACCCTCTGTGTCTTTTTTCGGCCAAGCCCATTATATACTTTTTGCGGGCATCTTCAATGTTAAAGGACCTCTACAAAAAAACATACACATAGAGGATGTTAGTATATGTAATTTAAACACATTATCGTCAATATAAAGCATATAACAACAACCATATATGATACCTTTATCTCAGTCCAAATTTTTCTTTAGCCTCGTCCAACTCTCCTTTTTTCTATCTAGGAGTGGTGATCGGAATGTGCATACGAACAAGCGTACCGATGTAGCTTGTCAGCTTTGCAGAATTAGACCCAATTAGTTGGTCCTCATTAATCCAATCTACATTGTATGTAACTCCTCTATCTCTATCACGGATCATTCCCCGCATAATAGTTATGCCTCGTGTGATATCCTTTTCTGAAGTATCTTGTGGAACATTTTCTGAAGTATCTTGATTACTAGTCATTTGACCTGTAATAAAGAAAAAATAAATTAAATTAAATGACATATATAAAAATCCATAATCATATATACTATACAGAAAAAAATGAAATGACATATATTTAAATTTTATTGAATGATATAGGTTATAATTATATATACCATAAAGAAAAAAAATGAAATGACATATATTTAAATTTTATGGACTGATATAGGCTATAATTATATATATACTATTACCTTTTTCACTAACATCTCTTTCTTTTCTTGATAGGAATATGTTCTACTCGTCTCTTAACAACGCGGACGATTGGATTGATCCAAATACCCTCATTATGATCATTTCTAATACATGATTCATTCTTATTTTGATCATTTCTGGTAAAAGATTCAATGTCAACACCAATATCGCCTTGATCTTCAATGTTTTCATCAATTACTTTGTTAGAGAAAAACACTATAGACCATTTCGTACTTGTCGGATCAGTGACTTAGAACACTTGTTTAGCTTGAGAGGCTAGAATGAAATGTTCATCTTTGTACCCCACCCTGTTAAGATCCACTTGTAAAAATCTTGACTTATCCATTCGTATACCATTATTATTTTCAACCAACTTGCAACCGAATATAGGAATCTGAAATTTCTCGTAATCAAACACCCAAATGCGCTCGATAACCCCAAAATACGACAGATTTACAAATTTTGGGTTTAAGTCCTTCACAGTTGATATGTGCATTGCTTCAGCTACCAAGGTGACACCACTATTTTGCATAGTACTTTTATCATCTTGTTCTTTGGTATAAAATATGTATCCATTAATTGCGTATGCGCTATAAGAAAACACAACCAAACTTGGACCATATGCTAAACATCTCAACCTTTCTGTTACTGAGGCGGGATCTGAACAATACTTTGAATAAATATGTTCCTTAAACCATGGTATGAAACTTCGATTGTGCTCTCGTACAATCCAATTCTCATTTCTATTCGAATTTAAACCTCAAAGAACACCCTTGTGCATTTTAACATATGGCTCAACCTTAATCTCATTGTGCAAAACATACAAATGCACTTGATCCCGTTCGACCCTTGATACTGTCACAACTTTATTTCCAATTAGCTTCTTACCTTCTTTTTTTCCAACAATATGAGATTTGGGGAGTTCAATTGATTGAACATTTGACAAATATTCAGTACAAAACTCAACCGCTTCTTCAATAATGTATCGTTCGACAATAAAACCCTCTGGTCGACTTCGGTTTTTCACATACCCTTTTAATATTTTCATATAACGTTCAGCAGGGTACATCCATCTCATATAAGTTGGTCCGCACAATTGTGTCTCTTTCACAAGATGAACGACAAGATGAACCATTATGTCAAAAAAACGAGGGAGGAAAATACATTTCAAGCTCACACAAAGTAACAACTATTTTTTTTGCAATGTTGGTAAGATCTCAGGATCGATCACCTTACTGCCAATTGACTTGAAGAAAAAACACAAATTAGTTATTTTGCTTCTTACTTTTTCTGGCAGAATAGAACGTATACCTATCGATAGAAAATGTTCCATTATAACATGGAAATCATGCGTCTTTAAACTCTTTAACTCGATGTCTTTCATAGACACAAGTATTCTAATATCTGATGAGTAGCCTTCTGAAACTTTAACTTCACTCAGAAACTTACACAATATTTTTTTCTCCTTTCTAGATAGAGTGTAAACAGCAGGTGGTAGATATGTCCGTCTTCCTTTCTTCACGGGTCCCAATTCAGTTCTTATTCCAATGTCTACCACGTCCTCCCTTGCTTTAAGGCCATCCTTAGACTTCCCTTTTATATTGAGTAACGTACCAATAACACTGTCAAATACATTTTTTTCCAATATGCATCACATCAAGAAAATGTCTTACGTACAAAGATTTCCAATATGGCACTTCAAAAAAAATCGACCTCTTCTTCCATACCGTATTAAATGCGATGCCAACTGAACTGCGTCAACCTGGTTCCCATAACAACAATACAAACAAGGACATGTCATTCGACTAAGGCCTTTGGCGTGCGCAACAACAAACTTAACAAACTCTAAAACCCCTTTCTCGTAGTCTTTCGACAATCGATTGGAATACATCCATGTCTTATCCATATCAACTAATTAGTGCACAAAACAGTATACTGCGTTTCTGTCAAAACGCAAAGTATACACATAATGGATCCGTATCAAGAAAATGCAACATAGGAAAGGCAATTTAAGACAAATTCATCACAATACCAGTAATTTGAGGAAGAAATTTACCTCGGATTTATCGAATTCAAAGAAACGCGGAGAATGAGCGTCGTACGTCGAACTAGGCGGGGAAACGCTGCTAATTCAAAGAAAATAAAACTTCTATTATAAAAAATAGGATGAATGTACATGAATGAATGTAAGTGAAACTAACATGATAAACCAAATTCAATACAAGCTATAAATCAAACATAACAAAATTCGGGCAGCCATGAACAAACTTAGTAACGCGCATTAAAGTTCTATTAATAAAAAAAATAGGTTAAGTTCTCATGGTCCTTAGGCACAAAACAAACTTTTCAACTATCAGACGAGCCTTGCATGTTGTCTTAGTTAGTGTCATAACATATATAAATCTTCTTTGAAGTTTATCTAACTCATCACAAATAGTTGGTGGGACTTTAGCATACTGCATATATAAAATAATGCATAGAATTTAACATTGATTGTTATGAACATATTATTGAGACTAAGAAATAGAGAGAAATTATACTAAAATGCAAAGAATGTGCGACGAAGAAGGAATTCAAATTAATTGAGAAAATGCAAGCACAATTCTGAAATACACTTGACCATATCACAACTTTTCTATATGGAAATTTCTCAAACAGTTTACATGCATGCATAACACTTCCATGTATAGCTGCAAGAACAAAGAATTTGCTTCCAATAATATTGTGACACTCATAACCAGTAGTGAGAACCAATCCTAAATAAAAGCCTCCAATTATCTCATGTTTTTCCAGTAGTGACTTTAAGCAATCCATTAAACATGAGTCAACTAACAATGCATTATGTCGAATATTATTCTTCTCAATGACATCCAAAATTGCAAACATATCAACAATACAAATAGAAATTTCCACAAATAATGTAATGATAAAGTTGTTGAATGTCAAATGGTGTGGTCCAGGGTCGAGAACGGACATTACAAAATTCGGGCAGCAACACATAACAATAACAACAACAATAACAACAAAAACAGAGAACAGACAGAAACAGTGATAGTTCAATGACTATAATCAAACTTCAACTTAAACAATAACAACAAAAATGAAAGTACCTTGAATAATCGGAGCGGGAAGAGGAGGGACGGACATAAGCGGTGGAGCAGAGCAGGAGTTTCCGGCGAAAGCGATGGAGCGGAGAGCAGAAACGACCGTGAGAGGCAGAGAACGAGTGGCGGTGGGACGGCTTGAAATGCAGGTACGAGAGAAGAAGAACGCAGGTAGTAGAATGAACAAGAACGCATAATGAACAAGAAAGCAGAATGAACAATGAAATCGTATTTTAGGGTTTTCAATTGTAATTATAAAATAATCTATGAAAGCGCTTTCATAAGCCCATATATAAGAGCGTTTTTTCCTTCAAAAGTGGTTTCGTATCATAGCCTATAACAGCGCTTTTAAAAGCGCTTTCTTAAAGCATCCTGTAAGAGCGCTTTTTAAAAGCGCTTTCTTAAGGCCACCTATAAGAGCGTTTTTCAAAAGCGCTTTCTTAGGTTAGATATTTCTAATGTCTTTAACAGCGCTTTTTAAAAAGCGCTTACTTAGGGAATCCTATGAAAGCGCTTTTTTAAGCGAATTTTTTTTAAAGCCTATGAAAGCGCTTTCTCTAAAAAGCACTTCCGTAGAGGCGCTGCCAAAAATTATTTTTTTTGTAGTGTGAAAAAAGTTTTTATCACTTAAGAACCAGGCCAGTGGAACTTCGGATTCTCGAAATTTAACGAATTACATACCGATATCCGTTTAATTAATATTTTTATCTAGATTTAAGTAATTTCTCTTTAATCATGATCCCAAAAGAATTATTGGCCTTAGCTATATATAGTAACTTAGGATAACAGTAGATCGATTTATAGTCCTTGTAAATTCGATATCTTTTAAAACTACGCGATAGACTGTGCACTTGCAGTCCAGATTATTTAGACTACTAAAATTGCGATCACCTATCACCACTATATATTCAATTAAACTACTCTTTTATTTAAAAAAGAAATTAATTGATATGAGAGATTTGTGATTTTTATTAGATGACAGTAAAAACTATTTATTAAATCTTACGAATTTTTTAATTTTAACATTTAACACTCAAATAATAAATAATAATAAATACGTTAACTCCTTAATGACATGAGCGTTAGAGACATGCACTAAGAGAATGAGAAGATTATTTAAGTCATTAAATATTTTACAAATAAATTAATTCAATTCAGTTCAGAGACTCAACATAAAATTAGACTATTTGCTGAAATCTTCACTTGATAATAATCTTGTAACCCACTAGTATTCAGTAGTAGTACCTTTGTGAGTCTTCCCACTAGTTCTATAGCAAGCTTCTCACTTTCGTTATGTGAGAAGATATATAGATACATGCAAGTTGTAGATACTAGATAGAAGATAAGAGCTAAAATTAGTTAAACTTCCAACCAATGGGATGAGAGGATTGGTTAATCCATGGTATTTCTAACGTGTTTAAAGCTTATTGGCTGTTGGCCAGAAACAGATTGCAAAATCTGAGTGATGATTTCATCGAATCTACTTTATCAGTTGCTTTTAACATTCTCTCATATAAATATCTCCCTTCCCTTGTGGTGTTTCTTTGGAACATCCTATGAGAATGACATGCAACAAACACACTCCTACACGTGCATTTACAAAATTCTCTAATTTTTCTTTTTTACAGTTTCCATTTGACAAAAAGTATGCAAGAAAATCTTTTAATTTATGCCTATAAAATGAAAATAAAACTGTTTTATTGAATTAACTAATGACAACTTAATAAAGCCATGAACTTAAATAACATTAATGTTTAGTATTTTCGGTTTCTATTATCATAAGAAAAAAATTATAATATTTTTATTCTATTTATAAGAAAAAATGTCACAACTCTTAAGGTGGAAATAAGTATTGTTTAAGAAACTATTTTAACACTAATTAAATTTTTTTTTATAATTTTATATAAATAGTTATATTTAATGTTTCACAATTTTCTTTTAGGATAGATATATACAAATGCTTGAAAAGTTATCAAGCTAATTATTATATTAATTTTGATGTTGTTATATATATATTTATATATATACTAAGCATTAGATAAATGGAGTAATTTAAATTTAAAAACAAATGGTTTTTTCTTTAGGTACAAAAAGAAATGATAAATATTAAAACTATTTGTGATTATTAATAAATTAATAAACATTATTAATTTTGTTATGTATTGGAATTAGAGATAATCGAAAAAGAGTAGAGTCATAATCTATTACGGAGGTTTGCGACTTTCGTGCAATAGAGAGGAGGTTGACCCTTAAGATTAGCACTCTAACATTAAAGTCGATAAAAGAGTAAAAATAAATTTTGAATGAGAAAAGACTTGAACATATGTGAAGTGGCGCACTTCCTTATTTAAATAAAAAATGGTTGATATGAAACAACGTGAGATGTAGTCTTTTACTCTTGTTGGTTTTCTCTAGGGCTTCCAAGATCGAGATCGCTCAAACTTGCTTTCTTTGCAATACCTGCAACAATTCTATTTATAATATATTTAACCATGGTGATAACATAAACTTCGATCAAGAAGGCTGGCAAGGACATCTCAGGCGATGGAGTCAACCCTAACATATTAGGGTATGTCTCAGCCTTTGTTCTTAAAGGTGCATTTGATCAAGCCTTGACGAACGTGGGTCTCGCACCCATTTAGGGGTGTTTCCCCCAGGTGAATATAAGAGGATTTATAACCGATATGATGGATATGTATTTGTTTCCAAGAATGTGTGTTATCCATCATAGGTTATAGTCTTCCTTTCGACGAATTCAAAATCAGCGTGTTAAATCACTTGCCAATTACCCCTCCCAATTGCATCCTATGAGTTGGCATTCATTAAAGTTTTTTCAATACTAGTACGAATACAAAGGGGGCAAGTTGAGTGTAACGTTATTCTTTCATCTTTTCAGAGTTTAATACAACCCCAGTTATACTAATGGTTCTAGTATATTTTCCTTGAGGCAACATATCATGTATTTCGAGGCTTATTTTGACAGCCTAAAGCATTTCAACGATCGTTTCTACCTGGCTACTCCTCTAACCAAAGAGCACACACACACACACACACACACACACACACACACACACACATATATATATATATATATATATATATATATATATATATATATATATATATATATATATATATATAACTTAAAATCCGATCCTTGCTCTACTTGCTCAGACATCTTTCATAAGTATTGGACTCAGAGTCACTACTTGACAGGGGCAAGCTTATATGTTTACAAGGATGAAGATATGTCTTTAGAGGAGTTGTACTTGAAGAATCAGTTGATGGATTTGTGTAAGGATTTTAGTTAAATCGACTGGGTTGTCCCATATGAGAGGCGTCGGGGAACCGACTGAGAAAGTGTATTCAGAACCGTTGTTTGGTAGATGCCAAATTGAAAGAGGAAAGGAAGAGAATTTTCGTTAAGTGTCATTATGACCGTATCTTCCTTGTTTTATTTTCTTGAAACTTTTCTAATGTCGTTTTTCTTACGTGTGGCTTTGATGAACAAATATGATGACATGTGGTGATTATGGAAAGAGATTTGGCCGACTGATGTTTTGGTTAAAATTTTGAGTACCCCTTCTGTTGGATGAGCCTCCACTTTCGGTATGCATAATAAAATGCTTTATGGTATGGAAGTATATGATTCTTCTAATCATTTGTGATGTGTGAAGTCTTATTATCCCTGTAGTTGGTAGAAAATGGAAGGTTGGCATCCACTATGAAGTTATAAGGGATTCAGATTTAGAAACTTCCCCGATTTAGAATTGTATAAGGACATGCTTCTCTTTAAGTGGAGTCAAATTCGGTGTTGTTAGCTCATCCTAGCTCGAGAACATATATGGAATTTCAAGGCAAATACTAATTTTCAATTTGATAACGTGTATGAACAATATACTAGTCTAAATCAATATCATAACCAAAGGGAGAGAAACACACCTAATAAGTTTGAAAATGTTGATGAACTTCCTCCACTGAGTAATCATAGCCTCCCTTCAATAACATGCAAGATAGCTATAAATTTTTCCATCTTTCTTTTTCCAAAAATCCATGACTAAGCATGATCATCCTTGGATTCATACTCCTTTTTCCTTCATTCAATTTTGTCTCCTTATCTTTTTTCATATGTTTTCGATTAAGTTAAATCATATCTTCAATGCAGCCTCTTGGTGAATATGTCAATAGCCGATGAATGAAGATAAGTGTAAGTGAAAGGAACTTGCAATCCACTATATTCACATATTTTCTTCTTTCTCGTGTGAAAGAAGCGTGAAGAGAGAATCTCATTTGGGATTCTGCCTACCTTTTCATTTGGGAAAACCTCATTTGGAATTCTGCCTACCTTTTCATTACCCTAGAATATGACGATGTGCCTTTATGGCTTCCTATCAACATTTATTTCTCCTTCATTGCTGATTGACATTAATTTGATGATTCTCCTATTCACATGCCCATTGGAAAAACATCTTGGAATGCCTCTAGTAATGGAAGTGATATATCATAATTTCCCTTTTTTATCTTCATCTTCCTCGATGGTACTATCTTTCTTTCCCCTGGCTCCGCTCATAGTCTCAATAGTTTTCTTGGGGATGCTCATTGAGAGAAATGATATTTTCTTCCTTGGAGACTGGTCCTTCCCCACATGATCTCTTTTTTGGCTCCGATCGTCCCTACGACATCCTTCTTAAGTATACTCGGTGACTCGTCCTTTTTACCAGTTCTTTAATTACATTATTCAGGTGGATGAATTCATTAGTGTTGTGGTTGTGACTTTGGTGAAAATGATAGTATTTTGACTAGTTGACTCACTCACGAGATATAGGATCTTGATCCCGAATTCTTTGAATTTAGTATTTGCGCATTTTCACTAGATTTTCTTCCTCGATGTGTTCAAATGAGTTTATGTAGAAAATCTGGCTTAGGATCTGCTGTCTTTGTCATCTTTACAACGATTAATATATTTTTCTTGTGCCTAATCGTATCAAGGGTTTCTCGTTCCATGGTTCTTCTCTCTGGCTAACAACTATTCCTCATAGTTGATATAGGATTACACCCTATTCAATAGGTTGTTAAGCTACAAGATTCTTCTAGCCTTAGATTTTCTCGAAAGATGCAATATGACCTCATTCCCTTTTTGAATATCCATTTTTTTAATCTATCATATATTGCTCATACTTTCTCTGCTAGCTTGGTAATTGAATAGTGTACTCACACATAATCTCTTTTTTCTCATGTATGATCTTACAGAGTAAGACCATAATGGTGAATTTCCGTTTTCGAGTGGTAAATTGATTAGTGAACGAGTCATATAGTTACTTTCATGAATCTATGCCTTTGTTTAAGAGGGTTTTAAACCAGGTCGTAGTAGCTCCCTGAAGGGTTAATGCAAAGAGCTTGCATTTCACAACTCCTTGGGCGTTGTAATAATCCAATTTATTGTCCACATGTTCGAAGTGTTTGTCTGGATCCCCCATATAGTCGTAATTTTCTAGCTTTGAGGGCTTCTCTAGGGACATCAGAATCATACTGTCATAATGCATATGAAGAGCGAGTTTCTTTTTCGATTAGAGGCCAGTGTATAAGTGTCATTACTTTCTCCTCTCTAGGATTTATATGATAGCAAACCATGAGCACGACGAACCCCCAGTGGAGTATGATCGTCACTTCTCCCTCTAGAGTTGGGTGGAAGGCTCCGATGTCCTTTATTTTAGTTATGACCCGACAATCTCAGGATTTCTCCGTGTAATGAAGTTGTGCCTATTGGAGTCAAATAAGGAATAACTCCTTAGTTTCCACATAAAGCTTCCTTATGCATGACGTGGGTTCTCGGAGGAGTATATGAAAAGTTCTCTTTAATCTTGAGTATCCTGTCTGCCAAGACTTCAAATTTTTGTTGTTATAATAAGTTATAGATAGTGTTCAGTAGATCGAGAACTCCTTGCAAGTGTAGGTTAGCTTGCAGTTGCTAAATATTTGCGAGCATATCTTGTTTAGGTGTTGACGATTGCGATGGGGGTTGCTTCAAGGCTTGACATTGGAAAAAGCTGTTGCATAGGTTGGAAAAATGAAAAGGCTTGGAATGTTCCCCTATTAACTCTCTGAGGAACAAAATATTATTGAGCAAAGACGAATATATAGATCATTAGGAGTTGGTTGTTTTCTACCGGAGAAGGCATTAGAGCTTTGTTAGCTTAAGCGGATGCAACATTGACATAACGTTGAGTGGATAATCGAGTAATGTTCGATTTTAGTATGACTTTGCAAATTTGATATCCAGTCTATTTGAAAAAGAGATTGGTGCTCTGTGAAAAGAAGATCGATGATATAAAATTCGGAGAAAGAAACAATGATTTTTCATGAAAAAATAGCAGAGATCAATGATCAATTCTCTCAAGCGACACTAATATTTCTTAAAAGATATCTTAAAAATAATATTAGTTGTTGATATTAAATCAACCTATATTTTTAAATGAATTTTTGAATACAATGTTTAACATATTATAAAATTAAACTAAAGAAACAGCGAAAGTTGTTTGCTAAATTATGATTAATATACATTCCAATAAAATGATTTTTTAAATAAAAATAAAATTTAATGAGTTAGAATGAATGAAAAACACCTATTTACATTTAAAGTAAAATAGAAAAGGGGCAATTTCCTTCCAAGTCTAGCCTAAGTTGTTGGAGAATCTTTCCAAAGATCATATAACATATAACATTATTCTAAGAAAAAAGAAATTAAAAAGTGCCACTCCCACTTTATTACAATAAAAATAAAATTCTTCCAAAAAAAAATAAACAAACACTTTAATAACAAGTACCATTAATTAAGAATAAACATAACACAATCATATGAAAAAAAGAGCAAAAGAGTAGATTAAGACAAGAAAACCAACTTAAAATAACAATTTAATAAAGTAAAAGAACTTCAAGTTTTATCCAAATGGACCCCACTTGCACTTTTCATATATCTTCTCTAACAAAATGACGATTCTTTCTCATAACAACAGAACAAGAATCCCTAAACACTCTTTCTCTCTATCCCTAATTTTTCTCATCAGTTTTCAATCTCTTTCCCAATTTGTTTTGTTTCTCTAGTTGTAATCAAAATCAAGTTTGAATTTATATGATTTTCTGTACTTAGTTGAGGAAAGTTTAGATTTTGTGAATTAGATTGTGTGTGCAATAATCACTTTTTTTAAGCTTCAGAATTATAAGTGATTGTGTTGTAACTGTGTAACTGAAGTTAATTGAGTTGTTGTATTAGAGGATTGTGAATTTGTTGGGTGTTTAGAGATTGAGTTTGAAAAGGGTAGGGTTTTGTTTGTTGTGTTGGGGAAGGTTAGGATGAAAAGAGAGAGTGATGATGAGAAGATGATGGGGCCGTTGTTTCCTAGATTACATGTTGGTGATACTGAGAAAGGAGGGCCTAGAGCTCCACCTAGGAATAAAATGGCTTTATATGAACAGTTTAGTATTCCATCTCAAAGGTTTAATTTGCCACTTCACCCCAATACTTCGCCCAATTCGGTTCCTCCCCCGGCTTCCTCCAGCCAGGTAGTTTTTGAAGATTAATGATTTGCTTAAAAGCATGATCGTGGATACAATATTATACCAACATCCCACTTGGTGGGATAAGACTTGTTGTTGTTTTTGGCAATTAGAATAGTTTAATTTGGCAATTAGTTTGCATATTTGTGTTCTAGTTTTAAGATTGTGTGGGAAATTGTTTTTTTTTGTTGTTGTTATTTTCTGAATGTTTGTTTTTTTACATGTTGCAGGGGACTGTCCATGAGCGAAATTATGTTTTTCCTGGTCATTTGACTCCGGAAACACTTATTCGTCAGGCTGGAAAACATCTCTCTCGTCAACTTGAACATAGAAAGAAGGTTGATGAAGATGACTTTAGGGTTCCTGTATACGTTCGTTCGAATATTGGTCAATCTAATGAGAAAATGCCCGAGAGTTTTGATGGGAAGAGACCCTTGCCTACAAGCTCTAGGTATTTTGGTTTTTTGAAACCAGGTAAAGTTGATCGGGAGAGAGAGCCGAAACAGCATGGCTCCGCAGTTGTTAATGCAGGGACAGGTGTGAGAAATGAGATTGATGGTCCTCCGCAAGTAAGTCCAAATAAGGAGCATTCGTTTACGTCTGCCAGAGACGAATCGACTGGAGAACGTATTGACACCTTTGTAAGACAAGCCAAAGTGACTTCAAATCAAGAAGTTCAAGATCGTCGTGTATTCAAAGTTAGCAGTTTACGTCAAGGTGATGCACGCCTACGACAAGATTGTCGAGCTGAGTCTCAATCCAATGGACATGGACAAAGTGACGGTCTCCTTGAATCTACAAGGGAGGTAGACAAGAGTAACGGCCCTATAGTAAACCAAACCAGATCAACCGAGGCTATCAACGGCACTGAATATCATGATACCGGAACAGGCAGTCCGAAACAGTTAGGAAATTTAAACAAAAATGACAACATTTCCAAGATCTCCACAGTAGAAAATTTGTCAACAGTGAAAATTTCCCCTGATGATGTTGTTGCAGTAATAGGCCAAAAACATTTCTGGAAAGCCAGAAAAGAAATTGCCAAGTAAGTCTCGAAGCTTGTCAGGTTCTTTTATGATTTTAAATAGGAATGTTTGAAAGGTAATCTGGTTTATAAATATTAATTAGTGAACTCTATTATTTGCATGGACCTGAAGTTATCTAGATTGGGGAGTTTTATGAATGTTAGAATTTTTTTTGGGCTAAAAACAAAAGCCTTAATTTGTTTCTTTACAGGGAAATGCGTGAAGATTTAACATATAAAAAGCAAAGTTACTACTTTTGATGGATTTTTGATAGTTCACTGATTTGATTTTTGTTATTTTGGTGGTTTGTTGGTATTTTTCCTGCCTTGTTTATATTTTCATGCATTTATCATTAGCCCAGGGCCTGGTTTGAAAAATGTAAGGAAAATTCCCTCAGAAAGAAGAAATGTAGGACCAGAAAATGTGAATTATAGGGACGCTCCTATCCGAAGCTGCCATTTTTTCCATCACCTTTTAAAGCATCTTTTATGAATTTTTTAGTCCCGGGATCCTTTCCGAATTGTTTTTTTTATTTTTATTTTTATTTTTGCATTCAATGTCCTTACTAATGTTTTATTGGTGGGTATTGGTTACTACAGGGAGAGCTTTAGATTATATTATGTTGGAGGGGATCCTTCTGACCGCAGATCATTTCATAATTTTCCGTCTTCTAGCGACTGGATTTTGGATGTATCCCTGTCTTGGTTTCCTCTTGCTTAGTTCTCCATGTCACCACTGGGGCATGTTTCCTTGCACTACACTGAAGGACTTGAGCTAAGAAGGGGACCATGTAATTCAGGATGACCCCTGGATGTAAATGGTTGGGACACTTGGACAGTGTGTGAGCCCTGAATACTTGTTTTGAATTTTGATAGCGGATTTCCCCAACTTACCTAGTGTCTTGGTTTTTCTGTGTTTTGAAACATTTTGGGTAAGGGATTTTATTTTATAATAAACAAACACATTAGCTAGTTGAGGTGTCCTGCTATCATATAATTAATATTGTGTGATTGAAGATTCTTTGATTTTTGTAATGTGCGGTGCCTAAGCCGGTGCTTCCAACCGTATCATATCTAGCCTAAAATGCTTTATTTTCTATTTTATTTTCATTGTATACGTCATAAGAGGTACACTCTCTCTGAAGATTGAAAAAAAGGCTGTTGAACCTGTTACCTGCTGTGATTGATGAATATTCAATTTTTGTTGTTTATAAATTGGTGCTTCCAACAATATATTTTTTAGTTCGAAATGATTTATCTTTCATTTTGTTTCGGTTGTATGTGTTTTAAGAATTTTGTTGATCCAACTTCTGTTCCTCTCTACAGTCAACAAAGAGTGTTTGCAGTCCAAGTGTTTGAGTTGCATAGACTGATAAAGGTAAATTATATTTGACATTGTTCAGTGGTTTATAAATAGTCCAAAATGAGGAATGCTCTCACACACCCTTGTGCTTGTCTGTAATGATAAATTCTTTTTATTTAAGCAGGTCCAACAACTGATTGCCGGTTCGCCAGATCTATTGTTTGACGATGGTGCTTTTCTGGGGAAGTCTCTTCCAGATGGATCTACTCCTAAAAAACTCTCATTGGAATATGTTGTAAAAACTCAGCTACAAAATCTTAAGCGCAAAGTTGATTCTGAACAGGTAAATCAAAACATGGAATGTTCTGCAGAGAATGCTGTTGGTAAAACATCTATTTCATCGGTGAAAAATACGAGCCAACTTTCTAATTCCATGCCTTTTCCTGGAAATCCACACCAAGGAAATATGGCTGCTGATAGTGGGATGGGTCCCTGGTGTTTCAATCAGTCACCTGGGCATCAGTGGTTAATTCCTGTGATGTCTCCGTCCGAAGGGCTCGTCTACAAGCCATATCCCGGTCCTGGATTTACCGGAACAAATTTTGGAGGATGTGGGCCCTATGGGGCTTCTCCTTCGGGTGGCACTTTTATGAATCCTTCTTACGGAATCCCACCTCCACCAGAGACTCCTCCAGGAAGCCATGCTTATTTCCCTCCTTATGGCGGCATGCCAGTTATGAAAGCTGCAGGTTCAGAGTCAGCTGTTGAACATGTGAGCCAATTCTCTGCACGCGGGCAAAATCATCGTGTATCTGAAGATGAAGCTGATTGCAACAAACATAATCAAAACTCATGCAATTTACCGGTTCAGAGAAACGGAGCTACATCACATGTCATGTATCATCAGAGATCCAAGGAGTTTGAGTTGCAGATGAGTACCGCAAGTAGTCCTAGCGAAATGGCACAAGAAATAAGTACAGCACAAGTGGCTGAAGAAAGAGATGTACTACCTCTTTTCCCTATGGTTCCAGTAGAACCAGAGACTGTACCTCAGTCTCTCGAAACAGGACAACAAACTCGAGTTATCAAAGTGGTACCTCAGAACCGAAGATCTGCAACCGAATCAGCAGCTAGAATTTTCCAATCAATTCAAGAAGAGAGAAAACAATACGATGCACTCTAGTGGCGTTCATTAAAATGGAGGATCCATTCAAGTGTATGTCGCCTAGTCCCTGTACGTTCTGCAGGTGCGCGTGCCATCATGTATCAGTACATTATATTTATATATATTTTTGTTTAGACCTTGTTACTTTACAGCACATTGTTATGTAGATATGTCTGTCATATCAAAATTGGTCAAAACATAATATTGTTGTACTCTGTCCTCTCAAGTAAAATTGTAAGTTTATCACAGGAATTGAATCCCCCAAAAGAGTGCCCCCTTTGCTTGGGAGGAGCTTTTTGATCCCTATGTATTACATGGCATGAAAACTAATAAAAATCAATTTTCTTCTGCTTCAAATTTCTCAGTTTTCTCCATTATTAGACTGATTGTAAAAAGTGAAATTGCAATATGGAGAAAAATTATACATCTTTATTGTTCATCAAACTCATTTTAGCATCTAGTATACAAATATGATTTCAAGGACAATGAGGGTTTCGTCCCTCCCCTCCGAAATAGAATACAGGGTCTTTTCCAAATTGAACATCATTCAACGTATTGTAGCAATCTGGTTCTGAAGCATGTATGCCTACAATCGGTGGGTACTTAAGTTTTAGTGAATAATCTATAATTCTCACAGCACTCATATAGCATGCATGCCCGAATCGTCCAGCTGCTGCTCCGCCACTACCCATCTGTGTTCCAGTGTGGGGAGGGTCTGTTTTGACCGCATAACTAAAAACTTGTCCACCCCATTGAACCAATGATGCACTGTGTTGTAAGTTACTCACTATCTCAGCTGGCCAATAGCCTACTGGAATGTTATTTTTCACTTTAAGCCACCACTTTCCATGATAATCCTAAATGATGCAGACAAACTAACCCAAGTTATATCAGTAGAATTTGCACTAAACAATCAAAATATATGAATAAGAACATACATGCATGTTATTATTACCGAATATATTGCGAAGTTTAGTTCATATTGTTGACGACCAGGGGATGAAATTGGTCCTATGGTACCACCAAGCGCTATATTCTTGTTTGTTTGCACAAAACCTGAGCATAAAAGATCAAAGCACCCTGTTTTGTTGTATGTATCTCTCTGCACCACAATCAAAAAACCAAAAATCAGTGTTTATAAGATTTGAAAAGATCAATAAAAAACACAAATCTATCTTCCAATAAATAAGAACTTACAGTCCAATGGACGAATAATCGAGTACTGTGGTCACCGTACAACATCGGATTAACCTAATCATAACATATATACAAAGCTTTAGCAATATGGATTCATATTTGTAGCATCATGCATGGTTTAATCATGTAGTACTAGGGTGATCACTTACTATCCAGCCTGCTTCGATGCTTTCGAAATTATTATCACCATTAGCAGCCTTGAGCCACAACTGAGCAGTAGTGAAGTCTTCTGGTTTTTCAACTCTAGGATTCCACACGTTAATATTCGCTTGTCCACCTATGAAATTATATCCCACTGCTACAAGATATGCATCCTGCACCATTGCACAATATACTATTAATCATATATACACATGCATTTATACTGCACTAAAATGATATCACTTGTTTGTACAAATGTATATATACCGAGCGATTTGTCACTTCAACTATACCACTCATGGTGCTTGTTGAATTATCAAATATTTCAGGGGGTTTTCGTCCGAAACGATCAAGTGAATCTGCTCTCAGCAAGTCCTCTTTACGAATTCTTCGGATAGGGATAGTTTCGTCTGGACAACTTCCACTTTTCTGCCATGTCTGAAATATATCATAGCTTGCGTTGAAAACATTTACCGTGCTTGAATTTTCGGATTCAATATGAAAACTCGGCACCATATGTATTCTATGATTTTTTAAGGCAGGATGATCAAAAGCCGGCTGTTTGTTGATGTCGACGCAATCGATAATATCTCCATCTTCACTCTACAATAAATTTTTTCAATAAATATGGTGGACAAATAATGCAATATTAAAGTGATTATATGGAATTGTATACCATAATAGTTTTCACTGCAGGCTTGTTTAAAAGCTTCAATTTAGCTTCGATTTCTCTTTCTAAAGGTGATGATGTCTTTGCTTCAACTTTGAATTCTAGCAATGAAAAGAATAAACATAGCAACAACATTGAAACCTTGTGTTTTGCCATTGCACTTTGATGTATTCCCTTCATTTTTCTTCAATGAATTTAGATACATTCAAGATGAATAGCACACCTATTTATACAAGATGTTCTATGCAGAAAAAGTGACAGCATTAATGGGTGTTATATATGTTTTATACAACCTTTGAAAAAAAATATAGAAGAAGATTTTATGTATTAGAAAATATAGAATTTTTAATAAAGTATTGAATTATTAAATTATTAATATTTTAAGTAGAACAAACAGAAAAAACAATAAAGTATAGGAGAACGTAATTGTATAGAATTGTAACGTTAAAAAAAAATTGTATATTATATATTATTTGTTTGAATATGAGTGAATATATATACTTTTTAAATATGATCAAATATTTAATAAATATTACTAATTACTAAATTATATGAAAAAGAGAGAGAGAAGGGGGTTAGGAAGATAAAGAATTTGTAAACAAAGTAAAAAAGAAATTGGCTTAAAAATGGATTGATGGCTAAGTGTGCGTTTGGTTTGGTGAAAAAAAATTAATTTTAAGAATGATGCTGTAAAATTGATTTTATTTAAAATTGAATTTAATATTAAATGATTTATATTTGAATATATTTACGATAAAAGTGATTTGTATGAAAAATATTGTTTAGATATGTTTATTAAAATTGCTTTTGAATGTGTAAATGACTAAAAGGGCAAAAAAAGATGAGTTATTGGCATTGTTCAATTAAAGGGAAAAAAGAAAATAAATGGAAACTGAAATTTGATTTCAAGAATTGATTTTATAAAGTTAGGAATTACAACTTCATAAAAAATCAATTCTAAACAAGAAAAAACACCATGACAATTGATTATTTGAGATTATCAAACATGTTAGAATTATTGATTTTAAAGGATTATAATTGATTTCGAATATCTGTATCGGGTAACCAAACATAGACTAAAACATTAGTAAAAAATAGAGAAGAGAGAGATAGAAAATACAAATAATAGTGACATAACTTGAGTAAGAGTTTTAATGTAAAAGATAATTTAGAATAATATAATATACAAAAAAGTTTTTATAAATATCAACAGATTTGTTTACTAATATATAGAATTGATAATTAATCAAATCAACTCAAATATGGTTTAATTGTTGAACTTATTAATTAAATGAACTGATATTAAATTATGTATAGTTCAGCTCAATATGTTCATAGCCTATATATATATATATATATATATATATATATATATATATATATATATATATATATATATATATATATATATATATATATATATATATATATATATATATATATATATATATATATATATACTATTAAAATCTTTGATTTTGTTTTAACCTAACGATTATTAAATGAATTTTAAAGTATCTGACTAAAGATAGATTCCTCCACTTTTGGTAATAATTAATAATATGATTTATTTTTAATATTTCTTAAAAAACATTAGAATTCATAAATATTTTGATTTTTTATAAAAAATAGTTTCTTAATAAAAAATATCACGATGTAAATAAGTATTTCTCATAAATAAAATAGATAAAAAATATATAAATAATTTTAATAAAATGATCACTTTATATACATTTTTTTATTTACAACATAATTATAATTATAATGTACACATTACTATATTTTAATACCATTTTAAGTATATTAAACACTTATACATTTCATAATGTATTTTTAGTGAATAAAATATTATTATATTTTCGTAAAATAAAAAATAGTAAAATTTGTTTTTAGTTGAGATGAAACAATTATTTAAGCAAAAACCAAACTTATTATTAATAAATATTAAAATTCATATTTTATAATGTAAAAAATAGTTGTTTTTTAATTTTGTTTTTAATATTTAAAAACACATGAATTTTTATATCTAAAAACACGTCAATTGTTGTAATATTTAAAAAATGTTTAAAAATTTAAAACACAATTATTTTATATTTAAAAAACTTGAATTTTATATTTAATAATAATACGTTTGGTTTTTGATAAAAAAAAGTTTCCTCTCAAATTCGAACAATTTTTTTTAATTTTTTGTTTTATTTAAATAAAATAATATTTTATTCACTTAGAATACACTTTATAATTTATAAGTTTTGAAATATATTAAAAAATCATATTAAACAATATTCAATAAAAATAAAATAATGAGTTGTAAATCTAAAAACCAAATGTATATAAAGTGATCATTTGATTAAATTGATTTTATAATTTTATATATTTTATTCAAAACTAAATTATTGTATACTCTTTCCTCATTATTTAGTTTTCTTTTTTTATACATCTTTTGAATAATATTTTATACTATTGTTTAAAAAGTTGTAGTTTCAATATTATTTTTTTTAAGCAAGATATATTGAAGGGAGAACTAAAGATTCTCCAACCTGTTTACACAAAGCACGAGAATGAAATAACCTGACAAAAAGAAAAAATTATCAACCAATTATATTTTCGAAAGAAAAAGTAAAGGATATTTGCTAAAGTCATAGAAACTATAATTGCAAAGGATCTTTTCAATATTTAATTTAAGTTAATAGAATAGAACTTGATTTAAAGAAAATCGAAAGAAAAAAAGTTATATATCTTTAATATTAAATGATCTGAACAAGTGATCAGAATCGGAGACGGTCGGAACGGTTGAAGAGCGTAGTCGGTCGGAATCGGAGACAGTCCAGAACAATAGCCCCCCAAGTCGTCACGTCCGCCTGTGGGGGAGATGACTTGATTATGAAGAGCGTAGTCGGGGCCGTTTTATCCGAGAAGATGAAGAGTTATCGAGAAAATGAAAGGTTGGAGAATTTATAGGGTTCATGCTTACGTGGCCTCGAGCCATGTGCATTGATTGCCTGGAAGGCCTAGGGACTAGGATGTAATGACGAATTCCCTAGGTTTTCTAGGCGCGTGCAGATGCACTTGCGGAGTTGGGGCCTATAAAAGGAGAGGAGACCCGTCATTTGATGACTTTTCTCCGTCTGATCTTGCTTGTGTGTGCCCGACTTCAACATTCATCAATCCGAGGAACTCAAGTTAACGTGTTCGGAATCATCTCCGCCTTTCGCCGCCGCGTTAGTGGTCCGATCGTCTGTTATAAATGTCTCAGTCACTTTTAAACGGTATGTTTTCCAAACTATTGTTCAAATTTGCTAGATTAGATTTGAAAATCCTGTTTGTTCATAGAAATGCATGTGGTTAGGGTTTCAGATTTCTAGGAGTCCTATGACGGTGAGTGGTTACTCTGCTTTTGCCCGACGTTTCGCGATGTCGGGGTTCCTTGCGTGTCTCATTCCTTGAGCCGAGAGATTTTATTTCGAGTGATAGCTTGTTTCGAGAGAGAGCTGTTGACCGAGGAAGTGGATCCTTGTTCGTCCGAGCCCTTTCACTTGATTAGTGGTGGAAGGGTGAATTTGACGTATATGTCGAGCTCACCGACTTCCTCTACGTTTCAGGTATTATGACGGATACTAGCAAAGATAGTTGTGAAGGCTCGGGGAGTTTCGAGCGAGAGTATTCTGACTTTACTACTGACGAAGAAAGGGCCTCGGAGAAAATCCTAGGGGAGGAACCTCAATCTGCCAAGGGCGTGACCGAGTCAACTGTTCCGATCGGTAACCAGGATCCGACCACTTGGGTGGCTCCGGACGCTCGTTTGAGAGGTTCGTATTTCACCACTCGTCAGAGCGAGATATTCGACGAGGTGGATTGGTACGGTCTTGAGGGAGATGAAGCGAACATGGAGGAGAGTCGAAGGGATTGAATAAATATATATCCCTGCGGCCCAGCACCGGATTTGCTCGGTATACGAGGTTGATCATATTCCAGTATTTGATATTTTGTTTAGGGAGCTGAGATTTTGTCCCCCCTTCACTAATTTGCAAGTGGCGTTGTTCGATCATCTTCGTTTGGCTCCGTCTCAACTTCATCCTAATGTGATAGCCTTTATCAGAGCGTTTGAGATCGTATGTGAATATTTGGAGATAGGTGCTACCCTCTCCTTATTTTTCCATATCTTCTACCTCCAAAGGGGTTCGGATAAGGCGGACGAGGTAGCTCGATGGAGTTGGGTGTCGTTTCGACAACATAATGGGAAGCTTTTTAAACCTTACCAAGAGTCTATCCGATTTTTTAAGGACATGCGTATGTTAGTTCGACCGATCTCAGAACGAGCTCTTTTTAACGTGTTTACGAGGAATCCTGCCGTCAAGGAGGATGGTTCTCCAAAGATGAACGAGCGGGGGGAGCGTGTTTACCAGCTCGTGTCTAAGTTTAATTTTCATTGGAAAGAGGAGCATTTTGGGCGAAATGTTGATCAGTATGTGTGGGCCAAAGAGGGGTTGAATGCTAAGGATTTGGCCAGTCTTGGTGTGTTGTCATCTTATGTTGAGGGTCTTCCTCCGGTCCAACGTATGAGACGAGGGGGAAAAGCGCTCGTGGGAGAAGATGATGGTTATGTTTTTGAACCTTCACTTATCAATGTGAGAGATCTCCTCCTTAGCGGAGATCCTAAGGCTTATCTGGGTATATACCTTGTTATTTAATATTTGTGCATCTTCTTTTTATGTTATAGCTGGATGTTTTTAGATTTGTCTGATCCTAATTTGAGTTATTTTTGTTGCAGCTAGGATGAATCCCGTGCAGGAACGTATCACTCGAAATTTGCTGTAGAAGAAGAAAGGGAAAGGAACGGGGCCGCCGAATGAACCAGGGGTTACCTCCAAGTCTGGTCCGGGGAAGTCGTCTACAAGTCAAGAGATCGGGACTCTATCCCCTCAACAAACTCCTTCGAGGAACAAAAGGGTTTGAGTTGATGGAACAGTGGATCTGACCGGGGAGAGAGGCAAGGGGAAATTTCATCTTCCTCCCTGGTGGCACGATCGAACCTATTTCGAAAATACAAGCGTGATTTTGCATTGGGTAGAGTCCCTCTTGTTTGAAGAAATGGATCGGCCTTCCAAAAGGGCGGCTCTTGCAAAGGATGCGGGCGTGTAGATGCGCATTTTCAAGATGTCAGCTACTTACTCTGAGCTCGGTCAATCTCCCGAGGTCGAGCTTCGACAGCTCAGGACCAAGTTGAAGGAGATGACGGAGGTCGCTAAAATCCGGGAGGAGACTCGAGATAAATTATCCATCGACCTTAAGCGAACTGTCGAGGAACGCGGTGCGGATCTAAAGGACAAGCAGCAGCTGGCCGACGAGGTGGCACGATTAAAGGCTGACTTTTCCCTAACCGAGAGAGAGCCCGAAGATTTTGCGGGACTGAGGACCCGGGCGGATCTAATTGGACGCGTACAACTGGCTTATGATGATGCGGTGGCTACTTCGAAGGGGAGTTTTGAAAATGCCTTGGCCCAAATACAGATTTTGAACCCGGGAGTGGAGTTGGTGATCGAAGGAATGAGGGTTCACCATTATGTTGAGGATGACATGATAAAGAGGCCCACTTTCTTTGATGATATGGTCGTGGATGATACCCCCGAATAAGCGACCCCCAGAGAAGAGCCCATTCAGTTCTCCGAATGATTTCCTTGGTCTTGTTGTGTTTGTTTTGGCATGACCCTTTTTTCATGTAATGACAGTTTTGGCTCTTATGGCCGTTTTGATCCTTTAATTTTGCTGGGGTGGAGTCCCCGTTTCAACTCCGAGACAAATTCGACATGTATGGTCGTATATGTAACCTTAATATTTTATGTTTATTGTCTGTTACATGCTTGTGATATTTGTTGTTTTGGGGGAATACTTGTTAATTATGTATGATCTCTGCTAGTGTGGGGTAACTAAACGAAGGAGGTCAGTTTGTTTGCTGGTCTTGGTCCGGAACTCAAGCTTTGATTAAAAGCCTGAGATCGGTGGCGTGAATGTACCATCGCGAGCAAGGTGTTCTTTCGGGCGAGGTACATAGACAATGAGGCTCGTTTGAGTCTCCCGTGTCGGCGCAGAGATCTAACTCGTTATACGGGTAGAGCGAGTATCTCTTTTATTGCCATGATATTATGCATCGCTGGTACTAGGGAAAGCGTTTGATGTCGAGCTATAAGCACCTGGGTGGTTTCCTGAGGTGTGTCGATTGTTCGTGCCTTAACTATAGTATTGTTTAAGTTTTTCGGCGTTCCATGATCGAGTAAGTTGTTCCCCTTGAATATTTTCTAAGTAGTAGGCCCTCGTTCTTGTTTTGGCAAAGACACGGTAGGGGCTTCCCAGTTTGCAGCGAGCTTCCCTTCAGTGGAGCTCTTGAGGTTTCACTTAAGGACTAATCTCCCGACGTTGAATTCACGAGGAATGACTTTGGTGTCGTAGCGGAAGGCTATTCTCTATTTGAGTGATGCTTCTCTAAGGGCAACCCCCGTTCTTATCTCTTTGACCATGTTGAGTTCTTCTCTTAAGGATTGGTCGTTCATCTCCACGTCGAGGGGATATTCGATTCTTCTTGAAGGCTCGTCAATCTCTATTGGGATAACGGCCTGAGTTCCATAGGCTAGTCGGAATGGGGTTTCCCAGATGATGAATGGGGAGTAGTCCGGTAGGCCCAGAGTACGTTGTGTAGTTCTTCGACCCACTTCTTTTTTAATTCATCTAGTCTGAGTCTGAGTCTGCGTAGTATGACACTGTTTGCTGAATCGGCTTGCCCGTTTGTTTGTAGGTGTTCGACCGAAGCAAAGTGTTGCGGGGTTCCCAGGTGGGAAACGAAGTCTTGGAAATTTTTATTGGTGAATTGTGTCCCGTTGTCAGTGACTATAGCTTGTGGGATGCCGAATCGGGCTAGTATGTTTCTCTTACAAAAATGTAGGATATTTTGAGCAGTGATTTTGGCTAATGCTTTGGCCTCTATCCATTTGGTGAAGTAGTCGACATCTACTATTAGATATTTATTGTGGTACGCTCCCAAGATGAATGGCCCGAGGATATCGAGCCCCCACCACGAGAAAGGCTAGAGAGAGGAAAGGGATTTGAGTTTGTTCGGAGGAGCTAAATGCATGTGTCTGTGTCGTTGGCACTTGTCGCATTTATTCACGTGCTCTTTGGCGTCGAGCTGCATGGTCGGCCAATAATAGCCATCTCGGAGGGATTTTCGGGCAAGCGATTTGCCTCCTAGGTGTTGGGCGCTGATGCCTTCATGTATTTCTTTTAATATATATGGCCCTTTGGCTTCTTCAACGCATTTGAGGAGAGGGATAGAGAATCCCCTTCTATAGAGTTTATCTTCGAGGTTGACATATGAACATGCCCTTCGTCTGATAATGCTTGCCTCTTTGGGATCGTCGGGGAGAGTTCCATTGGTCAGGTGTTTATAGACGGGCGTCATCTAGGAGGTGCCTTCTTTGATGACGAGCACATTGTGGTTGCGGCACTTTTTCTAAATGTTTGGTCGATGGAGTATCTCTTGGATCACCGATTTGTTTCCACCCTTTGTCCTTGTGCTAAAGAGCTTGGATAGAATGTCTGCTCGAGCATTATGTTCTCGAGGAATGTGTTGTACGCCGATGAAGGTAAATTTCTTCAAGTGGGAACGAGGGCCCAATATTCGGACAACCGATAATTTTTAACCTGATATTCCCCTCGGACCTAAGAGGCTATGAGCTGTGAGGATCTTGACCTCTTTTTCTCCCATGTCCTCGGCGAGGCGTAGGCCGACGAGGAAAGCCTTGTATTTCGCCTGATTGCTGGAAGTAGGAAACGACAGGGTGAGGGATACTTCAATGACGATTCCTTCCCTTTTTTCCAAAATTATACCTTCTCTGCTTCCCATCGAGCTAGAGGCACCATCGACGAATATTGTCCATTTGTTGCCCCCCTCCCAGAGTACTGGGAAAGTCATCTCTGCTACAAAATCTGCTAGGACTTGTGCTTTGAGGGCTTTCCTACTCTCGTACCTAAAGTCGAACTCAGATAGTTCTAGAGACCACTTGAGCATTCGCACGACAATGTCTGGTCGACCCAGTAGCTGTTTGATTGGTTGGTCATTTCGAACTACGATGGTATATGCCAGGAAATAGTGACGGAGTCTTCTAGCGGAGACGACTAGTGTGAGGGATATTTTCTTGATCTGTTGGCATCTTAGTTCGGGCTCTTGTAAGGATTTGCTCGTGAAGTAGATCGGTTTTTGTCCCTCCTAGATTTCTCGAATGAGGACAGCGCTAACGGACTCGGATGTCACGGTCAGATATATATACAATATCTCTTCTCTATTAGGTCGAGACAACACGGGAGGTTGGGATATAATTTGCTTGAGATGAAGTAGGGCCTACTTGCACTCCTTGGTTCAATCGAACGTAGCCTCTTTTCTTAGTAGTTTGAAGAATGGGAGTGCGTGTTGTGCCGACCTCGCGACAAACTGTGACAACGAGGTTAACATTCCGTTGAGGACTTGGATGAATTTTTTGGATTTCGTAGTTTGCAATTCTAAGAATGATCGACATTTATTGGGGTTATCTTATATGCCACGCTCGGTGAGATAGACGCCGAGGAACGTTCTGGCTCGAACTACGAAGATGCACTTCTCGGGGTTGAACCTCATCTTGACTCTTCTGGCTTAGTCGAATACTTTTCGAAGATGTAGGGCATGATCGACCTCTTCCTGGAATTTTAAGATCATGTCGTCCATGTATACTTTAAGCATGTCCCTGATTTCGCCTTTGCAGTCTTTATTCATCATTCGTTGATAAGTTGCACCGACGTTCTTTAAGACAAATGGCGTCACGTTATAGTGATAGTTTCCCAATTTGGTCATGAAGACCATGTAGATTTTATCCGTTTTAGTCATGGGAATTTGGTTATAGCCCGAATAGGCGTCCATGAATGAAAGCAATTTAAAACCTGCAGAATTGTCTACGAGTTTATCAATGTTAGGTCGGGGTAGGTGTCTTTTGGACATGCCTTATTGAGATCAGAGTAATCAATGCACATGCGCCATTTTCCATTATTCTTTTTCACAAGTACAAGGTTGGATAACCACGTAGTATATTGGGCTTCTGATACAAAATTGGCTCTAGAAGGTCCTTAACAGCTTGCTCGGCAACCTCAATTTTTTCTAGGGACTACTTTTGCCTGCGCTGTGCTACGGCCTTAAGGGCAGGCTCAATAGTTAGATTCTATCTCAGGGTCGAGACCAAGCATTTCGTCCGCGCTCCAGGCGAAGAGGTCGGTGTTGTCCTTCAAGCATGCTTTGAGCTGGTTTCAAGCTAACTCTGGGAGGTCCGCTCCGATCTTAACTCCTTTGTTGGGATCGTCACCGAGTGGTACGAGTTCAAATTCAACGTCTAGAATCAGTCGCATGTGCTGCTTCGAGGGTCCTTCCAAACTGATGGGAGTGGCTGCGTCCTCCTCGATCATCGGAGCTTTACCTTTCCTTTTTCTCTCTGCCAAGTCCTTGGGCTCCAAGCGGCTGTCAAGGTCGATGGCATCAACTTGAGGGAGGGATTCTGGCTTATGAGAGCTTTCGTGGAGGTCAACTCTGCCTATGACCTGTGGTTGGAGATTGATGGAGCCCATGCCCTTGATGCTTCGAAGCATCCTCGGGCGGATTGAATGTCTCCGTGAAAAGTTGCTACTTGTCCGCCTGCCGTGTAATATTTCATCTTCAGGGGTACAGTGGATGGTACTGCGATTAGCTCAGCGAGAGTCGATCGACTGAAAATGCACTAATACAGGGACGGGCAATCAACGACCAAGAACTGTGTTTTGATTGACCTACCAGTCTCTCTGTCCCTGAATGTTACGATCAACTCAACGTATCCCCATGGTTTTGTTGTGGAGCCATTGAATCCCTATAGATCCGAGCCGATGTAAGGAGTCAGATGGGTCTCGTTGAGTTGCAACATGCGAAAGAGCTGAGTGTACATGATATCGGCCGAACTTCCTTGGTCGACCAATATACGTCTGACATTGGAGTTAGCTATCCGAGCACGCACGAGCAGAGGAATATTTGCGCTGGGGCGCCCCTAGGTAGCTCCTCTTAGTAAAAGGCCAGTGGGTGAGACTTACCTTGGATTTTTTCGACGGTGGCGCCCATATCTGAACTTGTTTTGACGAGATCGTCAAACCTTCTTTTAATTGATCTGATGGAGTTCTTGGTGTACCCTCCACCGGAGATAACCATGGCTGTTGGGAAGGACTCCCAAAGGCTGTGGGCGGCGAAGTACGCCGGAGTGGTATAGAGGTTAGGAAAGGTGAAGTCTTTTGTCTTGGAAATGCTCATCACTACGGGCATGAAAAACTCTTCAATAGGTTTTTCTTCCTCGACTTTATTGGACAAGAGAGCTTCCTCCTCTGCAACATCTTTCTTCTTGTATTGTTTGAGAGGCCCGTCTCTGATTAGAATTTCAATTGCATCCTTGAGGTGGATGAAATCATCTGTCACATGCCCCTGACTTCTTTGAAATCTGCAATATTTACTTTTATCGGTCCCCGGTTTTGCCGGGGTCTGTCGGGGGAAACACACTCCACCATGTTTGAACTCAGAGTTTGCACAGTCGGCCAAAATATGTACCCGAGATGTGGTGAGGGGGGTATAGTCGGTGAATCGACCTACTAACCCCTTGTGGTCCCAGGAGTCACAGGGTTTGTCCTCCCGTCTTCTCTCCCCCCTCAACGAGATGTCGAAGGGTCTCCATTCTTTGAGCTCTTGACATTCTCCCTATGTTGGGTGTCGCGAGCACAGTTGGAGACTTCCTTCTCCTTGTATTTGATGTATGCTTGGGCTTTCAGGAGAAAAGCATCCAATATTGAGGGAGTTTCAATGCCTACAGCCTTCGCGAAACCGCTGCGAGGGCGCAATCCTCTTTCGAGCAGATATTTTATCATATTGTCTGTTGTTGATACTTGGACGGCTTCTTGATTGAACCTCTCGATGTAGGCTCAAAGGGATTCTTCTTTACCCTGGGTGATGGCTTCCAAGGATGCCTCTGACTTTGGGTTGTGTCGGGAGACGGTGAAATGTATGGAGAATAGTCTCCCCAGATGCTTCCAAGAGGTGACCGACCCATCACGCAAGCTTTTATACCATGCCATGGCCCCCTTCCTCAGGGTCGTAGGGATCATGCGACATTTGATGGCTCCTCGAACTCCTCGATAATCGAGCAAGGCATCGATGTTCTCGATGTGCTTGTGGGTCCGATTCCCATAGACGGCGCCACTGATGTGAACAAGTGATCAGAATCAGAGACGGCAAGAACAGTTGAAGATCCTTTGAGCAAGTTGATGTTGAGGAGGGGGTGGTGTATCTGCAAGGCACTCTTATGCTAAAGTAAGCAAATGTTTATAGAAAGAATAATAAATATTAGGGATTTGAGTGTAAGAAAGTGATACCTTGCCCTCAAGGATATGAGGGTTTATATAATGATCTTAGGAGTACTCTCATTGGTTGCTATATTTGAGCATGGATATGCGGATCCGCGAATATAGTTGTTCGGGCTGACCATGTCAGATCGAGCGACGATGCTCGTAACTAGCCGTTATGTCGAGCAGAGGAGACATAACATGCATAGTCCTTATCGAGATAAACTGCGAATATGCTCGACATGTGTCGAGCATAGGTTATCGCGTGGCTAATAAAACAGGTAGATGGAAACCCCAACATGTTATCGAATCTCGACGGATAAAAGTATCCCGAGATAGAAGGATTTTTCCGACAGACATTCGGGCAATCCAGAACATTAAATATAAACTATCTTTTATTAAGAATCTTGATATTGTTTATGAAATATTTAACACCATAAGAATTATGAAAAATATTTATTTACATCATGATATTTTTTATTAAGAAAAAACTATTTTTTATTAAAAATTATGAGAAATATTTATGAATTCTGATTTTTTTTTTAAAAAATCTTTTTGATAATTATTACCAAAAGTGGAGGAATCTAGTTTTAGTAAAATTCATGAGTCCAAAATTCATTTATTAATCGTTAGGTTAAAATAAAATCAAAGGTTATAATAGAGTATAACCATTAATATTTTTTAAAATTTTGAAACATACCATCATATAGATCATACCTATAAAACTTTCATATAGTTCAATATAACGTTAATTTTGATGTAGTTCAATGACATAGTAAATCATTATAGATTAATTTCAAACTTTGTAGGTATGATCTATATGATGATATGTTTCAATTCAACGATTGATTTTAAAAAATATTAATCCAAAGTGACGTTTTTGAACGAGTGTAACTCTTCGTGTGTAATTTGATCCCTCCATATATATATATATATATATATATATATATATATATATATATATATATATATATTCACAATCACAAATGAATAGAATATTTTTTATATTCACAATCACAAATGAGTAGAATATTTTTAAAATTAATTATATATAAAAAAAAGTTATATATATCAACATGTGTAATTATTATGTGATGGGAATATATTAACTTCTAATAGTTTTTGTTGTACTATTATACTAAATTTGTAATGTTCTTAAATAAAAAGATGAAGTTGTGTATATTTGAGACAAAGTTAAATCTTAAATGATTATATTTTGAATTAGATTTTCAGACGATTTCTTAAAAGTTGTGTAGTTTTTAAAGGTATAAGTTTTGAGATAAAATTAAATTTCAATTTTATAGCTTTTATTTTAATTTAATATTTTATTTAAAAAATATTAATTTAAAATGACAAAAAAACAATTTTTAAGTTTGTAATTCGAACCTAACTATTTGAAGTAAGTTGTTGATGAACTTAAAATAAGTAGAGTTTGAGTTTACAAAAAATTTCGTATCAAATTTGAGTTGAATCGTAAGTTAAACTAAATCTTATTAAGTTGAGTCGATTTTAGACGAGTTTTACTTGATTCGACTCATTTATAATTTCTTTAAATTATAAAAAATCTAACAAAAATACCACCAAAAAATTAAAGAAAATATTTATGCCACCCCATTTAGATCCTTTCAACAAAAGTTCGAAAAAAAAGGTGGATCAGACGACATAGTTAGGGTGTCTGTAAAAAAATTTGACCCATCTAAAAAAATTAGAGTAGGACCAGGGACGGTTCTATAGTCCAACAAGCTCGGACACGCGTCCGGGTTCAACCTCTATTTTTTTGTATTTTTCTAATTTAATAACCGATTTTTAGACCAAACAATGGGCAAAATTAGTAAAATCATGACAAAATTAGTAAAAATAGGGTGTGAAAACTAAAATATATGTGATTAAAATTTTTGCCGAGACTTTCTAAAATTTCTGACTCCATCACTGAGTGGGACAGAGTGAACTTATTTTTAAACCTAAAAATTATAAAATTATATGTTAATGTCCACATCCACAAAAACCTGCAAAAAAAAAAAAATAATTAAATAATGCGACATAGACACATTAAATGTTATAGGGCTAAAACCTTAATTCTCCCCATAAAAATTTTGCGGACAAAATAGAAATGGAAAAATTTACCTTTGTATCCCAATATTTATTTTCCTACTCTTACATTATAATTTTTTTTTACCAAATAGTTTTATATAAAATTTAATTAAAAGTTAAAAAATGTGGAAAATAAATTAACTACCATTTTGTAAAGTTGTCCGGTACACATAATAAAAGTTAAAAAACGTTAAAAAAAAAAAAGACTTTAAAAACACTTTTGAAAAGTCTTCTGGAACAAAAAATAAAAATAATATAAAAAATGACTTTCAAAACACTTTTGAAAAGTATTTCGCAACACAAAATAAAAATGATGTAACAAATTGACTTTCGGAACACTTTTAAAAAATCTTCTGAAATACAAAATAAAAATGATGAAAAAAATGGCTTCCAGAAGACTTTTGAAAAGTTTTTCCGGAACACAAAATTAAATTAAGTAATAAAATGATTTTCAGAAGACTTTTCAAAAGTTTTCCGAAACACATAATAAAAATGATCTAAAAAATTGACTTCCGAAACACTTTTGAAAAGTCTTCCAAAATACAAAATAAAAATTATGTAAAAAATTGATTTCCGAAACACTTTTAAAAAGTCTTTCGGAATACAAAATAAAAATTATGAAAAAAATAACTTCTAAAACACTTTTGAAAAGTCTTCCGATACACTAAATAAAAATTAATATAAAAATTGACTTGTAAAACACTTTTGCAAAGTCTTTATGTACATTAAATAAAGTTAAAGGTCACTTTCATAACACTTTAAAAAAATCTTCCGATACACAAAATAAAAAAAATAAAAAAAAAATTTCAAAACACTTTTAAAAGTATTTCAAAATACAATAAAAATCGTGTAAATATTAATTTCCGAAACAATTTTACAAAATCTTTTGCTATACAAAATAATCAAAAAAAAAAAAATAATAATAAAATAATAACTTAATTAAAAATATATAAGAGTAAAGTTGGTATTTTTATAAAATATAAAAATATAAGGATAAATATAAAGATTCGAAGTTAAATTTTCATAGACATGCCCAAAGGATGAAACTCTTTTTGACCCCTAAAAGTAGAAAGCTGTACTTTGTACCCCACATTTAAACCTGTACCCCTACCACAATATTTTTTGGACAAAAGAGTTTTGTAACAAAAGTGTTTTGAAATTCTCTTTCACTCTCCAGCATTTCGGAACAGTTTGCAAAAGTCTTCCGGTTTTGTAAAAGACACTGAAACAGTTTAGGTGAGTGTTCTGGAAAAAAATATGAACCGAAACACTTTTCAAAAGTGTTTCGATTGGGTGATTTATGATATTTTTTTCGGAACAATTTTACAAAGTGTTTCAGTTTGAACAAAATGCATCGGAACAGTTTGTTAAAGTGTTCCGGTTTGAACAAAACGCACCGGAGCAGTTTTTGAAATTTGTTCCGGTTTAGAAATTATATTCTAACACACTTTTGCTAAGTGTTCCGAAATTATTGTAAAATTATACACCGAAACACTTTTCACAAGTGTTCCGGTTTGCCTTTTTTTGTATTTTGTATTTTATTATTTTTTTGCAAAATGCCTCGAAGATTAGGCCGTGACGGACGCATTCCTCGTAAAAATGACGGTGCATCTGGATCCGGTTCACATCCTCCGGAGGAGCCTAGGGAATTCTCGGGTGGACCATCAGACTTATCCCTATTAATTAGATACGAGCAACACTGTGCTCGACACTTATGGTATGAAAAAGTAATAAATTATTAAATAAAAATTCTGAGTCATGGCTTCTACGAATCTGAGTCAAGGCTTCTACACGTGACTTCTACAGAACCTTTATTTTAGGATTCGAGCACCCTTATTTACGTACCCTTATTAAATATATTATTTACATAAATTTAATTTTAACCTACAAAATTATGGCTTATTAATAAATTATTGTTAAATATTTAATAACTATTTACATATTACAAAATATATTATTAAATAATAATTATTAAATATATTATTTATGTAAAATAATTATTTAAATATTATTATTTACGTAATGTATTAATAGTTATTTACGTAATGTTTTATTAAATATTATTAAATAAAATTTGTTAATAAAATTTATTTATTAATTAACCATTTATTAAAATTTATTAATTAACATTAATTAAAATTTATAAATTAATAAATTTTAATATTAAAATAAATTTATTAATAGATTAAAAAGATTAATGTTATTATTAATAAATTGTTAATTACTAAATTTTCATTAATGTTAATTAATTTTAATAAAATTTTAATAATTTATTTAATTAATAAATTTACGTAAATAAAATTAATTAAAATATTATTTACATAAATATTTAATAATTTATCAAATAAATAATTTAATAAAATGTTACGAAAATTAATTAACATTAATTAAAATTATTAAAAATGTTATTATTAAATGATTATTATCAAATATTATTTACGTAAACATTTAATAATTTATTAAATAAATAATTTATTAAAATATCATTAAAATTAATTAACATTAATTAAAAATTTAAAATGTTATTAATAAATAATAATTATTAAATATTATTAAAGTAAATATTTAATAATTTATTAAACAAATAAATTATTAAAATGTCATTAAACTTAATTAACATTAATTAAAATTATTAAATGTTATTATTAAATATTATTTACGTAAATATTTAATAATTTATTAAATAAATAGTTTATTAAAATGTCATTATAATTAATTAACATTAATTAAGTATTTTAAAATGTTATTATTAAAACATTATTATTAAATATTATTTATCTAAATATTTAATAATTTATAAATAAATTATTTAATAAAATGTTATTAAAATTAATTTACGTAAATAATATATTTAATAATAATTATTTAATAACATATTTTATAATATGTAAATAATTATTAAATACTTATGTAAATAATACATAATAACAATAATTATTAATAATATATTATTAAATATTATTTGAAAAATTTTAAGCACATTTTCAATAATTATTTATTTTCAATATTAGTTATTTAATAAATTTTAGTTAATGAATATTATTTAATAAAATATAAAAAATAATTGAAATAAATTATTAGGTGATGTCTAAGGTGAACCATCAAGTGGTTCACGGTGAGACATAAGTGAGAACTGTTGGATCATACTAATTTATCAAATCATATGGTGAATTCTACTCCACATAATTTTTTTCTCGTCTCTTTTCTGTGCCAATGTTAATAAGGGTTGTAGTTTTTCTTCTGTTCTATAATTTTCAAGACAATAATCATTGATAAAACTTAAAATCAAATAAATTTATATTACAAATTAACAATCAAAATTTTTATTGAGTTAAATCAGAACACCAATTGAAAAAGAAAAAATTATTCAAAGATGTCGGGAGTTTGTGAATTGTTTGCTTTGTAATGGAAGAAGGTGATTGCAAAAGGAAGATATTAGAATGAACATCTGAATATAAATTAATATGTTGTTATTAATAATTACATGTGGAGTTTCGGGTTATAATGATGCAGGAGGTTGATTACGAAGAATTCATAAATTTATATGGGTATTCATAGTTTTCTTTTTATGGCTTTTATGGCTTTTTTTGTCATCTACTTTTTTATCATAGAAAACATTTTTGTAATTAAATCTTTAGTATTTGTAGAAATTTAAAGTTACTGTGATTCATAGAATTTTAATTTAAAAAAATAGAAGTCCATATATAAGATAATAAATATGCAGGTGTAGAGACATGACATGAGTGATGCTAAACAACACAATTGTTTTGTAAATTGTTGTAGAGATGGAGGAGTCATGGGAATATTTTTTTCAAAACATGTGTTTTTCCATTTATTTGTCTCTATGATAGAATTGAATTTCTTTCTCCAATGAAACGAATTTAAGAACTGTTGATTATTATGAAGAGAATGATGGAAGATGTAAAATTTTAATGGAGGTGATATTTTTCATAGTATAATTCCGGTAAAAAGATTCAGTATGGTATTAGATAATTAGAAAATGAAATATTGTGAGAGTAGATAATTTAAGGGTTATAAATTGTGGTCCACTTGTGAGGGATTTCATAACACCCTCATCTTAGAAAGCCACCAAATTATTAATAAATAAATAAAATAATAATTATTAAACATATATAATATATACTATTATTGAAAAAATAGTAAAAAATTTACTACATATAAAACACCTTGGCTATTAGAACAAACAAAGATGCATGGAGTGGTAGAAGAATGAACACTTATAATTCCTTAGGATATGGGTTCAAATCTTGATTTTAGAAAACTTTTTTAGTAAAAGATATTTAACCCTTATTTTACTTTTTATTACTCTAAGAAGCATGAACAATTAAAACAATTTACTTAAAAAATTTCACATATATATCTAAATATAATATCTTTTAGTGTATTTGATTTGCTAAAAAACAAGGGCATTCACACTACAATTTTAATTATTCTTTATTAAATTTAAAAATTGTTCACGAGACAAGACAAAAATTAGAGAAAGAGATTGGAAAAAAATTAAATTTTTTGTCCTTCACTAAGGTCAATTTGTTTATGTTTAACAAAATACATATTTTTTTTTTTTATATTTTCAAAAATAGATTTCAAAAAACTGTATTTTAATATATTACAATTTGTTTTTTTTTTTTTTTTTATGAATTGGAAGATTAATTTTAATATTCTATAACATACATATATATTATTATATTATTGACGATCAAAATATAAGTTAAAATCGCAGTTTTTAAAAAAAGTTGCATTTCAAAATAATTTTTATATAAAACTATTTAAATAGCTTCAAAATTAAATGTTTTTTTAAGTTTGATATTCAATTTTTTTTAATAAAATAATCATATACTTAAAATAACATTTTAAGAATAACTAATTCAAATTAAATTTTTATTAAAAAAAATTTCAAAAAGTTATTTTACACAAAAATTATTATACTATAAAAATCATTTTTAAAAAAATTAAAACAAACGGACCTTGAACCATGAGATAATTTTTCGTCAGTAGACGGTAATACAATTTATTTAAAATACCAAAATACATTTTTATTTTATATTAATATAAAAGTGTCTCTCTATGAAATAATATGCAAGTGCGAGTAAGTAGGAAATAGTCTCACATTGAATAGAAATGTGAAGACTTAAGCATATATAAGTGGGAGAACCCACTCACCTATTACCTTAAGGTTTTAGGTGGACAAGTGGTGTATCTCTCACAAATGTACTTATTCCTACCCTATGTATACGTCGACTCAGGGAAAGCTATCGAAAGTCGTTTATCCATTTTTTGCAATCCAAACACTTAAACACATTATTCTTATAGCTGATCCCGCAAATAACTTTTAACAAGAGGCTAGCGATTGTTTTGCGAAGAAACATTCTCTCATAAATGTGCTTATTTCTACATTATGTATCAATGCTCTTAGTAACTCCCTTCAACATCTTTCTCATTTACATTAAGAAAATATATTTTATTTTATTTTATTTGTGTTGTTGATTCTCTCTCAAACATTATAAAAGACAAATAGTCGTCCAGTAAAATTTGTCATGTACTATCTTATCCAGTACTTATTATTTTACATTTGCCGACTATTTGTCCAGTTTTACAAGTTTATCTTCTAAATAGATATACAAGTTTATTTTCTAGATAGATAATTACTAATATTTTTTGTCCAGTTTTACAAGTTTATCTTCTAAATAGATATACAAGTTTATTTTCTAGATAGATAATTACTAATATTTATGTAAAAGTATTTAATGCAGATCTTGAAAGAATATGAATATAATTAAGAGTATATGGGAAAATAAATAACTAATACACATTCATGTCTTATAGTCTTATTAATAGAAAAAACTCAAGATTGTAAAAGTAAATATAGACAAACAAGATGAATAACATTAAAATGTATATAATTATTTTGAGCTTTAAAAAAAGACATATTTAATGATTTCTTTATTTCAAAATAAGTGTTTTATTTGTAAATTTTTTTTTTCAAAATAAATACTTTTTACAATATCAATATGGTATTATTAGTTTTTTTATTATTATACTTTTATTTATTAAATTTTATTATATCTAATCATTTACTAATATATTATAACAATTATATTAGTTTTATTGTTAAAATCAACTTTCTAATAATTTTCTAAGAACGGCCTATAGTTCCAACTAGGTGTTCAAAATATAGTTAATAGAATTATTTATTTGCATTTAATTGGATTGAACCATAAAAAAAATTGAATCTTTTAAATGATTATTAAACTGAACTTTTAATTAAAACAATTTCAAAACTAGTTTTTACTATAAATTAATTTTATTATATAAATTAATATTTTATAAAAAAATTAAATAAACTATTTTTTCAAAATATTAAAAATTTTGTTTCTAAAAAACAGAAAAAAAAAATTGATTTAAAAAAAAACTGATAATTTTTATTTTAAAAAAATAAAATTATTTTTCCAAAAAATATAAAAAAACTGAGAATATTTTTTGAAAAATAAAAAAAAGTAAAATTTTGAAAAATAAAAGAAAAGGGAAATTTCCGAAAAAGAACTGAAAGTTTGATTTTTTGAAATTTTTTTCGTAAATAAAAACATTTTGATAATATCTTTTTCGGAAAAAAATTTTAAAAAACTGTAATAAATGTTTTTTTTAAAATTGAAAAAAAATTATTTTTCAATTATAAAAATTCCAGAATTTAAAAAACAAAAAAACTGTTGTAAACTTTTTAAAGAAAAAACTGGAAATTATTATTTTTATAAAAAAAAAAGAAACAATTTTTTTCGAAAAACAAAAAAACTGGAAAAAAAATATTTTTAAATTTTTTTTTTCAAAGAAACTAATTTTTCAAAACTAATTTAAAATTCAACTACAAAAATTAATTTTTTCAATAAAACTAATTTGAAACTAGTTAAGTTATATTAAACTGGTTTTAAGCTATAAATTGGTTTGAAGTAATTATAAGCTGAATTGTAACTGATTTAATAGATTAACCACTTTTTTATAAAATAGTTTTTAATAACTGGATTGAACTATTAACGTGGTTCAATTCAGTTCATGAACCACGAACACCCCTAATTCAAACATCACATTTATTAGCACACAAAAATAATATTTCTTTAACTTTTATTAAACAAAAGAGTATTATTAACATCTTTATTCAATGTAAAATATATTTACAAGCATAGGCGTCTTACATGATGTTCAGGAGGAGCGGTGGCACATGGTCCCAAATTTTTAAGGGCATCAAATTTTTGTTTTAATTTTATATATATATATATATATATATATATATATATATATATATATATATATATATATATATATATATATATATATATATATATATATATATATATATATATATATATATATATATATGAATTTGACTATTTATTTGATATATATAACTTATAAATTTAATAAAAAATTACAAATTAAGAAAAAGAACAAGAAATTCATAATTTCGACAGGACACTCAAAATTTTGGAGACGACCTTATAAAATATCTCTATTAAAAAATTTAAGAGAGTTTTTTCTTAATCAAGAAATAATTTTATTTATAGATACAAAAAAAACCAATATAGTTCAAGTGATCAAAATATCCAACAATCAAAACAAACCAAAAGACTCTAGAACACACCAACTAAGGCACGAGCAACCAACATACTAGTAATGTAGTGCCTAAGTTTGAGTTATAATCAATAAAGCCCTAAATTACAATACCTTAACAATTAAGTCCTTATATGACCTATTTTTTTATGCCTCTTGCTAAAAGGAAATTTTTTGATCTCCATTTTTTTAAGCTTCTCATATTTTAGTGTTTTATGGGGCCTAAGTAAAAGATCTAAGTTATAATTTTTTAGAAATTGATTCATTTGAAAATTAATTTTATTTTGAAAAATATAAAATATTTTTGAAAATTTAAAAAATCGACATAAAACAAACGATTTTTTTTTCAAAAATATAAAAAATCCTGGAAAAACAATCGATTTTTTGTCAAAAAAATTAAAAGTCGACTTTTTCAAAAATAAACCGATTTTTTGTCGAAAATATAAAAAGTCGAAATATCCAAGAAAAAATCTGACTTTTTATTGAAAAAATTTGTTTTTTGTCGAAAATTTATAAATCGAATTTCTGGAAAAACAATCGATTTTTTAAAATTTAAAAAGTCAACTTTTCCGAAAAAGACCGATTTTTTTATCGAAAATATAAAAAGTCAATCTTTTCGGAAAAAATGTTTTTTTGTCGAAAATATAAAAAGTAGATTTTTTTGATAAAAAAACCGATTTTTTGTCGAAAAAACAAAAAGTCGATTTTTTGGCGAAATACGAAAGTCAATTTTTTCGACAAAAACCGATTTTTTGTTGGAAATATAAATACTTTATTTCTTGGCGAAAATTCAAAAAGTCAATTATTTTGAAAAAAATCGATTTTTTGTAAAAAGTATAAAAAGTCGATTTCTCCAAATGAGAAAAACAAAAACACGAAGTAGAAACCGGTTTCTCCAAATGAGAAAACCGGTTTCCTCTTTGAAACATAGTTATTTTGCTTCAGTAGTAGAACAACTTTTCTGAATAAGTTAATTTCCAAAACAGCTTCTGAAACTCTTCAACTACACTTGGCTTATACACTACATTCAACGCACCACCTTAAGCCAAGTGCTCCACATTCCTCAAGCTCAATTTCTTCACAAGCCTCTTGAACACTTCATTTGTTACCGCTTTTGTCAACAAATCCGCAAGTTGTTCTTCGCTTCGACAATGAGCTAGCTTCAGCTGTCCTTCACACATCAGCTCCCTCAAGTAATGAAACCTCATCTCTATGTGTTTGCTCCTCCCATGTGCTATAGGATTCCTTGCAAGGTTGATAGCCGAGAGTTTGACAACAAAGAGTGTGACAACTTTTACCTTAATGATGTCCAACTCCTTAAGTAGATTCATTAGCCACATGACTTGACATGCACACATCAACGCTGCGATATATTCGGTCTCACAAGAAGAGAGTGCCACCACGTGTTCCTTTTTAGAGCACCAAGAGATTGGAGCTCCTCCGAACATAAAGACATAATCGGCCGCAGACTTTCAATCATCTTTATCTCCGCACCAATTGGAATCCTTATAACCGAGTAACTCACACACATTCTGCCCACATCAGCCACAGGAAAGAGAATTCCGCAGTCAAGAGTACGTTTGATGTAACGAAGGATCCTCTTGACCGCTGCCAAATGAGACAACTTTGGTCTCTCCATGAATCTACTAACAATACCGACACTAAATGTCAAATCTGGCCGCGTATTGCACAAGTAACGTAATGATCCAATCAACCTTCTATATTGAGTTGGATTAACGTCACCCTCATCCTCATTCTTGGACAGATGCAACCTTAGTTCCATTGGTGAATTGGCAGCATTACAATGCTCCATATCACATCTCTTCAATATCTCATGAGCATACTTTCTTTGATGCATGAGAAGTCCCAACCTTGACTTGTGAAACTCTATGCCAAGGAAGTATGTCATGATACCAAGACCGCTCATCTCAAATTCTTCCATAAACACCATGTTCGGATACACACTTCTTGAAGTCAACCTCAATAAGAAAAGTATCTATGCGTTTGTTCCAAACTCTAGGTGCTTGTTTCAAACCATAGAGTATTTTCCTAAACTTGTAGACTCTTACCTCTTGGTTCTTTATCACAAAGTCGGGGGGCTTCTCTACATAGACTTCCTCCTCAAGTGAACCATTCAAAAATGCGGATTTCACATCCATTTGGTACATTCGCCAATTTTTGCTATTGGAAATACCAACAACCAACCGTATGGTTTCCAATCTAGCTACCGGAGCAAATACCTCATCATAGTCCATGCCTTCTCGCTTCAAAAATCCCTTTGCTACTAGTCGGGCCTTATGCTTGACAATTTCGCCTTTAGGATTTGCCTTCACTTTGTAGACCCACTTTACTCTGATTGCCTTTTTTCTTTCCGGTAAATCAACCAGCTCCCAAGTACTATTTTTATCAATCAGTTACAGTTCTTCTTTCATCGCACACACCCACTTTGCATTACTCAACACCTCTTACGTGCTCACCGGTTCAGATTCAGCCATAAGTGCAAATTGAATGAAATCATCGTCATTATTGATCTCATTATCATGGAACACTTCATAATCTTGGAGCCATTGAGGTAGACCTATGCGCCTTGTCGGTCTTCTACTGGATTCATTATTGCCACCTTCAATCGGAATCAAAATCTGCACATCAGCCTGTTGCTGTTCCAGATTTTCTGCATTTTTTGGTGGAAACCGGTTTCCAGGATCAGGGGAACTGGTTTCTGCATCCAAAAATCCCATTCCTGAACCTTCAGACTGTAGATTTCGCGAGGGAAACCAATTTCCTTTTGTTGAGAAACCGATTTTTGCTGCTGATCTCAGAAAACTTTTGCTGTCAAACAACCTCAATTCATCCACCACCACATCTCGACTAATCACGATTTTCTTTCTATTTACATCAAATAGCTTATAGCCTCCAGTAGGGTGATATTCGACAAGTAACATTACCTCTCCTTTATCATCCAACTTCTTTCGAAGTTGACCTGGAATGTGCCGAAATGAAATCAAATCAAAAACTCTCAAATGCATTGTATTCGGTTTGTGGCCAAACCATACCTCTTTCGGTGTAACTTTGTCAAGATTCTTAGTAGTGCACCTATTCAACAAATAGGATACTATAGAGACCGCTTCTCCCCATAGTTCCTTTGGCAAGTTCTTCCCTTTCAACATGCTACGAACCATGTTCATAATTGAACGATTTCTCCTTTCAACAATTCCATTTTGTTGAGGCGTATAGGGTGGAACAACCTCACGTACTATACCCTAATCATCACAATAATTCCCAAATTCATTTGAGGTATATTCACCTCCACCATCCGTTTTGAGAATTTTCACCTTGTGACCACTTTGTCGCTCCACCATGGACTTAAAACGCTTGAACACATCAAACACCCCATCCTTCCTCTTTATGAGGTAAATCCATAGCTTCCTACTTAAATCATCAATGAAAGTGACAAAGTACCTATTTCCACCATACGAGTCGACTTGCATTAGGTCGCACAAATCGGTATACACCACCTCAAGGTGTTCCTTGGTCTTATGACCAACATCCTTGCTGAAATTGTTCTTGTGTTGCTTCCCTTGCACACACTCTTCACATAACTCATATGGAAAATAAATCTTGGGCAGCTCGGTCACCATACTATGCTTTTGCAACGCGTTGAGATCTCTAAAATTAAGGTGTCCAAGACGGTAGTGCCAGAACCACTCATCATGACTTACCACTATAGCAAGACACTTGTGTTCCATTACTTTCAACTATATTTTGAAAGTACGATTTGCAGCCATGGGTGCTATAAGGATTAAAACGCCTTTTTGTTCAAAAACGCGCAAAACCTTGTTTTCCATCCGAATTGTGTAATTCTTCTCGAGTAATTGGCCAATGCTCAAGAGATTACACTTAATTCCAGGAATTTATAGCACATCTTTGATCAAGGAATGGCTTCCATCTTTCTTCTTGATCAAAATATCACCCACATCGTCAGTCACTAAAGTGGTGTCATCCGCGAATCTCACTCTATTCTTCGTGGCTTGATTGATTTTCACAAACCAATCCTTTCTACCCGTCATATGAGTTGAACAACCTGAATCCAAGTTCCACTCATCACTACTTTGGAGTCCACCTCGAACGGTTACCATTGCGTTTCGCTCCGAACGTGTTTGTGCAGAAAATTCTGCAATGTTAGAGTTGATGTCCAGCCCTCGACACACTACAGAGTTGTTGTCCAGCCCCTCTTTGCAGCCATTATTCTCCTCCGTGATCATGACAAGAAGCGTGTCATCATCCTCTACTTCTTGCCTAGCAACTTTGGCCTCATCTCCATGAATTTCCTTCGATTTTGCATTACATTCTTTTGCGAAATGGCCAAACTTTTGACAATTGAAACACTTCACATTACTTTTGTCACCTCTCTTGTAGTTTTTGCCTTGACCACCACCTTTGGAGTTGCTCTCTCCTATTTGGACCATGGAACCCCTTGAATTTTGTGGATCTTTTCCACTAGAATTATGAAAATTTTCTTTGCCCTTCGAAGGCCACTTGCCTTTCAATCTCTTGCTCTTCTCATTGAACCTTACTTGCAATGTAATTTTCGCATTGGCCTGGTCATTTCCTCTTTCATCCAATCTTTGCTCATGTGCCTCCAATGAGCTTTGAAGCTCCTCTTTGCTCATAGTGAGAAGATCCTTTGACTCTTCTATAGCTACCACTATGTTGTCGAATCTTGACATTAAAGAACGCAAGATTTTGGCCACTACATTTTGCACCGTAACTGCTTCACTGTAAGCCTTCATTTGATTCACCAAACGCGTTATGTGTGACACCCCAAATAATTCAATAAATAAATAATTAGAATTTTAATTATTAATTTAATTAGAAGTTTAATTATTGGAATTTTTGAATTAAAAGGTTTAATTAATTAATTAAAGGAAAGAAGAGTTGGTGGTGTGAGGAGTAATTAGAGGGTGTGAGGAGTAAAATACTCTACTCTTACTAATTACTATTTTATTTATTTCATTGGAATAATACAAGGAATATTAAAAGGAAAAGAAGGAAAAAGAGAGTTATTTGGGAAAATTCATCATACGTGAGATTGAAGAAGAGAAGAGAAAAGAGGAAAAAGTCAAACGCTGGGAATTCGAAGAATCATCGCGAGGTAAGGGGTGATTTCATTCAATTATTATGCCTTATGGGTTTTAGAATCCGGTTGAATGATTAGTGTATTAGGAATCTTGAAATTTGATAATTTTAGGTTTATGGAATTAATCCCCAAAATGCGTCGAATTGTATGAATTGGAACCGTAGTAATGTCATGGAGTATGTGGAATTAATAGGTTCATGTTAAGTGGCATAATATTGATGTATTTGGGATAATTTTGAGTGTTTTGATGCATGGGTTCGTAATTGAATGAAAGAAATTGAGTTTGGAACAAGTTGCTGTCAAAATTAGAATTTTTGGTTCTGCAGGTCGCAGGAACCGGTTCCCATGTGGGAGGAACCGAGTTCCTGGTATAAAAACCAGGGAAGCAAAAATCTGGGCTCCTGGGAACCGGTTACTCCTAGGGAGGAACCGGGTTCCCAATTCAAAATTTACAAAGAAAACAACTTTTTTTGTGGGAACCGATTCCCAGTATGGAGGAATCGGGTTCCCTATACAAAATTCCAGGGGGCGTGTTTTTGAGAAATGTGGGAACCAGTTTCTCCCTAGGAGGAACTGGTTACCACTGTGTTGAACTTCAAAATACTTAAAACTTTAAAAATTCATATTTTCCAAACCGTAACTCCGATTCAAGTGTCGTTTTCGGCAGTATTTCTTAAATTAAAAATGCTATCTTATAAAATAAGAAAAATATTATTTTAAGGAATCTATTTTAAAAAGAGTCGAATCCCCGATTTTTGTAAACTTTGGTAGTTTAGGGACGGTGGAGAATTGATTGTAAATTGTTCTGATTTAGTGGATGAGAACAAATACTTATATGTTGTGCCTGCTATCCATTATGATTGAGTTGTTATCATGTGATATATTGGTGTTGGCATTGTGTGGAATTATGTTGTGATCATATTCTGTTGATTGGATGTTGCATGCTTTTATTGTAATGCATAAGCATTCTGGTGATGGTTCATTCCCATTATGTGGAATTGAACTTGCAGAGCCAATAACCGTACCTAATGGACAGTGGTGGTGAGGCTAGATTCTTGACCCAGTGGTATATGGGCGAATCATTGATTGACGTTGTTTTCCGAGGTGTAACGGAACAGGGTGTGGACTTGGTTCACATACATGCATAGAGTCTGCATTGCATATGGAATTGTAACATGCTAGGATGGTTTCCAATATTATAATTTCATCGATTTTTATTTTGCATCATGATTGGTGTGAGATGCATTTGTGAACTGAATTATGATTATGTTAATGATAGTGAACTAATATATTGAATTGTTCCATTATATTTAAAAACGTATAATGCATTCTATATTGAATAGAGATCTCACCCTTACTTTAATGATTTCAGATTAAAGTTAGCAGCTCAGGAGTCGGTGAGGAATGGCTTATAGAGTTGTGTCGTATTTTGTCCGCGTGTGTCAGTGTCATGCTCTGATAGTTGTAACACTGGGGGAAACGTTTGGATGATGAGTTTTGTTTTATACTCCATTATTTTAATTTATATTGGGAATACTTATGAATTAAAATTATTTCGGTTTTGTGATGTTCCGCTGTGTAGGACATGATGTTGATTTGAATATTCTATTTTATTAATTTCCTTCAGTTAAGCATGATTACTGTTTGAAGTTTGAGGCTTTTGTATTTATTTTTAATTGTGACATCCCTGTTTTCCATGTTACTCTGATTTAATTTAATGTATTCGCAGGTTATTTAGAAGGGGTGTTACATTATGAGCGTAATGTAGTCGTTGATCGATTCCTTCTCTTCCATTTGTACCAACTCGAACTGCCTCTTGTGAGTTTGTAACCTCACCACCTTCGCTTTGTCGGGACCTTCATACGCTTTCTTCAAAATCTCCCAAGCTTGCTTTGCCGACGTACAATCACCAACTTTCTCAAAGTTGTCGTTCTCGACACAAGAATGTATCAAGAATAGGGATTTATAGTCTTTCTTCTTTTCTTCCTTGAATGTAGCTTGTTGTCCAGCTGTAGCCTCTACAACAAGTGGTGTACCACCATCATTCACCACTTTGAGGACTTCTTGATACCCAAACAAAACTTTCATTTGTTTGCACCATTTGTCATAGTTCTTGGAATCAAGAATTGGGAGGTTGGTAGAGATTCGATCGGTGGTTGTCATTTTTGCAGCGGATTAATGGATCAGAATCAGTGCTCTTGATGCCAGATGTTAGAACATACACAATTGGGATGAGGTGAATCAATGGTGAAAAAGTGTGTAATTGGAGAAGATGAAGTTTAGAGAGAAAATAGAGAATTGAGAGAGAGATTAATTAAGGAGAAAACTTAAATGATTATTATTCACAATGGCATCATTGTTACACATTACATGAGAGGGAGTGCCTTTTATAAGCATCAAAATTAACACAAAACAACACTAAAACAAACTATCAAAACTGTCACTGACAGCAGTGCAGAAAAACAAAAACACGAAGCAGAAACCGATTTCTCCAAATAAGGAAACCAGTTTCCTCTTCGAAACACAGTTTTTCTGCTTCAGTAGCAGAACAACTTTTCTAAATAAGTTGTTTTTCAAAACAACTTCTGAAGCTCTTCAATTACACTTGGCTTATACACTACATTAACACCAAACTCGCATGACAATCCATCCATAATGTGTGGATAGCTCTAGCTCTAGCAATGTTACCAAACATAACTCTCCTTCAAGGCACAACCTAATCATTATCAATAAAAGCATTGTGAATTATCCTGGTGTAGAACTTCTCCGGCTGCAACATGTTGTTCCAATCCTGCATGTTCACTGCTTCACTTTTAACTTTCAGAATGCTCTTCATGATCCACGAGGTGGACTTATCGATATGAACAACCATGGTGTCATAATATTTTGAATATTATCACAGATCCATCGAATGCAAAGGTTATCAGCCTTACCAGTCAAGTTCCACAAATTTTTAACTAGGCTAACTTTGTTCCACTCATAAAGAGATATGATATTTAGGCCTCATTTATTTTTTAGTGTGCAAACATTCTCAAGCCACTGGTAACTTTCTAGCAATAACACCAGTCTCTGACCATAAAAAGGATCTACAAATAGCCTCCACTCCCTTGATGGCTTTTTTAGGAATAGGAAATCATTGCATCCAAAAGTTACTAATGGCAAATAACACACTTTAATGAGTTGTGTTATACCTGCAAAACTTAGTAACCTAGAACTCCAATGCCTAATTGTGATAACAATCTTATCCACCAATCCAATACAATTGTTAACTGTCAATTTCTTACTAGTTAAAGGGATCCCAAGATACCTAAAAAGGTAAAGGATCCTCAGCAAGGGAAGTATCCCTTAAAATCTTTTGTTTGAAATGGTCTTCCACATTACCAAAATAAGCCTTGCACTTTATAGGGTTCACAGTTAAACTACTGGACTCTGAAAAAATGTTAAAGTCTTGCATAACAAATTTCGTAGAACCTATGTCTTCTCTATCAAATAGAAGTAAGTCATCTACAAAGCTAATGTTAGTAATGTTTAATTTTTCACATTTGGAGTGAAAGTTAAAATCAGAGGTTTTCTCTGTAATACTCTATGAAGGTATTCCATGATCAACACAAACAGAAGGCGAGACATAGGATCACATTGTCTCAAACCCCTTTTGACCTCCAAATTATCATAAATGACATTCTTTACCTTATACCTGTAGGAAAAAATCTTCACCACAGTCCTGGTCCAATTGATGAACTTATTGGGGAAAGCTAAGCTCATAAAGGATGTCTTCCACAACTTTCCACTCCACACTACCATAAGATTTTTGGAGATCCATCTGGATCATACATCTAGGGGCACCACCTTTCGTATCGTAGCTCCTAATCAACTCATAAACAAGTAAGATATGATCTTGGATGTGTTTCCCTAGAACAGAAGCGGTCTAATTCATATGCACAATGCTGCCCAAAACTTTACCATGTCTTTTGGCCATGATTTTAGAGATGATTTTATACAATGTAGTGCAACATGAAATGGGCCTGAAGTCCTTCACCATACAAGGTGAATCAGTTTTGGGAATAATTGTCACAAGGGTAATATTCACAACTTTATGCAATATGCATTTGTTAAAGAAGTCATCCACTACAGCTACAATATCCTTTTTAATGACGTGCCATGTTGTTTTGAAGAATTTGGCATAGCCGTCCATACCTGGAGATGTTAAGTCACTCATATTTTTCAAGGCATCATGGATCTCTTTCTCAGTCGCATGAGCTGTCAGAAGATTGTACTAGTCAACATTTAATTGTTTACCTTCCTTCATAGCCTCAATATCAATTTTCTTCATATTATTGGCAACTTTTCCAACCAACTCCTCATAGAATATGAGAAACTCCTTTTCTATGTGAGTTTGGTTTATAAGATGCTTCCCATCCTTGTCTTTTAGGACACCTATGTGAGACTGATTAAATTTTCTCTTCAGAGAAGCATATAAATAAGAATTGTTACTGTTCCAAGCTTGATCCACTATATTTTTGCCCTTTGTCTCAACATGTTCTCTTCTATATTAGATAGATTGATCACATCTAAGGTGCACATTTTGACCCTGTAATTTTATTCACATCCATTTTGCCAGTCAGCAGTCTTTTTGAGCTTTACTCAAGTTGTCCATTGCTTTCTCAAGCTCATTTCTGATGCCATGAAATGGTTTGCTCTTCTCTCTAATTAATATAGGCTGCAATCTCTAAGATAGTTTTTTTAAATGACCGAAGATTCACTAGTTTTAGCTTAAATCAATACTTGATGTAGTTTACATAAACTACCGGATCATATATTTAATAAAAAAATTGGAGAAAGAAAAATATATTAATTTAAAAAAATATATTTAATATTAAATAACAATTATTTTATCAATAATCAACCATCAAATAAATAATACAAAAAAAAAAAAAAATCAAATGTAGGTTTGTCTTTATTTATTGTGAAAAAAGAATATATATGACAGTGTAAAATAATTTTACACCGTCAACCAATCACAATCATAATAAATGTCAAGTCATATTATTATTTTTAAATAAATTATATAACATAAAAAATGATAAATTTTAATTGATTGGAAAATTATTTTACACCGTTAATGTAGTATGTTTTAGCTCTTATTTATTTGTTATTTTTGGCTTTTTTTAGAGGTATTTAAGTTTTACCAATCATATTTATGCATTTTCTTTATTTTTAAAGTTTTATTTCTCATATATTTAGTTATAAATTAATATATGTTTATTTATTTATTAAAATAATATTTTAAATTAATGCAAAAAAAGAAACAATAAAAAAAGTAAAAAAATTTAATTTTGTTATAATCCAACTTACCAACCTATCCCGCTATATTATAACTTATTTTACGAGGTTTTAACTTGTCACCCCACATTTATATCTAACACCATACTTTGTATGTATTTTATTATTACACTACTGTTTAAAATCACTAATTTTCAAAAAATAATATGAGTTTTGTCGAAAATTTAGGAGTGTTACAGAAATTTTGAAAAATACGAATTTTTTTAATATATTTAAAATTTTCGATACAATACAAGAATTTTTAGTATATTTCAAAAAAATTGGTACAGTTTATTTTTTATTTCAAAAATTTAAAATATCCAAAATACTAAAAATTTTATATGAACTATCCAAAATTATAAAATATTAGAAATTTTATTATTTCCTACTAAAAATTTCCTCTAGATCAAATTTTTACTATTTATACCAAAATTTTGTTTGGATTTTCTTTCCGCCTAACTAAAAATATTTTTACAACGAAGGAAGGGCAAAAAGAAGACCTCAAGAATTGTTAAAAAATGATAAAAAAAGGTTGAACTTTTATAGTCTGACTAAAAAATTTAAAAATTAAAATTAGATACATTTAAACAATTTTTTAATTACTCTTTTATTTTCATATATGGGACAACTTTTAATGAATGGTAATTAGAAAAATACATTTTTTATAATTACTTAAAATCATATATTTTTAGATTAAATATATTTTTTGAGTTTAATTATTATGCATTGTCATTATGAAACTTTTCACGCTATCAGTATATCACAACCAGTCAATTATTATATTTTAAAAAAATTAAAATTAAAACTATATATATTTAATTAACGATTGTGATTAACTGACAGTGTAACCGTCAATGTATTTCAATTAAATTTTACATTTTTCTATTATTGATGATAATATATATATATATATATATATATATATATATATATATATATATATATATATATATATATATATATATATATATATATATATATATATATATATATATATATATATATAATAATTAAAATAAAAATTTATTAAATAATACTATAAATATTGATTAATGATTTATTTTTTATCCTACCCACCTTTATCCTAATCCCTCGTGTCGAAAAAGACCATCATGAACGACAAAATTTTCATAAATTTAAAAGAATCCCTTACCTATTTTATTCAACTATTTTATATTTTAAAATACAACTATTTTTTTCATCAATAAATATACCTTTTTTGAAAAAAAAAATATAATACATTAATGAGATCCATTAATATTCTCCTTTTTTTCTACAGAAACATCTTGTATAAATAAGTGTGCTACTCATCTTAATGCCTACAAGTTTATTAAAGGAGAAATGAAAGGAAGATATCAAGGTGGAATGGGGAAATGCAATGTTGCAATATTGTTGTTGCTTTGGGTGTTCTTATCCTTGTGTACCATTATAGGATTCAAAGTTGAAGCAAGAGCATTATCATCTTTAGATAGAGAAATTGATGCCAGATTGAAGCTTCTAAACAAGCCTGCAGTGAAATCTATAAAGGTGTGCAATTCCATAATTCCCCATACTCAATTAAAACTTTGTAAATCTATACTTTTTTTATTATATGTTATTTTAACATTTTAATGAATATTATTAATATAATTATTTGTGTATTTAAAATATATTTTTACTATTTTTATTACCAAAAATGAGATGTAAGAAAAAGTTGATGTTTCTAGATAGAAATTAAGAGTTGATACGTCACATTTTTAGATATATTTTTTTGCTCATATTTTATTTTGGAGGTAGTACTTTTATAACAGAAAAAAATAATATATTGTAAATTAATTCTATACTTTCAATTAATGACGATTATGTATTCTGTCACAATATATTTATATTTTAATTATTTTTAAGAACATGATAGATTGTTAATTTTTTAATGAATAGTCATGTAAAACTATTTTACAAAGTCATGTTTTATTAATAATATTAAAATAATAACTCTTTTTGTACTTTTAATATTTTTGTTTTTATTTTTTAATTTTTTAATCTCTCATTTTAAAACTCAACATTTTAGTTTGTCATTTAACAATTTATAATTTTTTTTAGTTTTTTAGCAATTATTATTTTTGTATAATTGACATTTTTAATTAATTCATGGCACTAATGTGTATTGACACTTCAGTGCCAATCAATTAAGTCAAATTTTTAATATAATTTAATAAAAAATCATATGTAATATTAAAAATTATAAATAATCCAATTGATATTATATAACATTTTAAGTTATATTTGATAAAATCATCATCCTGATAATTTTTTTAGTTAAATGATAGTTTTTTTTTAGGTTTTTAAATGGTATATTTTGAGATTTAAATTAAAAAAAATTGCATGTAACAAATTTGACTTTACACACATAACTGCCACAAATTAAATTAAAATAATAACTATGCAAAACCGATAGAGAACCAAAAATACTCCATCAGAAGATTTTTATGTTGCAAAAATTTTGTGATTTAATTAATATTATGTGTTTTTTTTTTTTCTTCTTGCAGAGCGAAGATGGAGATATTATTGATTGTGTTAGCATCTATAAACAACCTGCCTTAGACCATCCTGCATTAAAAAATCACACAATTAAGGTTTGTTGTTAATTACTATTATTGTGTGGATTAAATAATAGACATGTGTAGAGGAATTAAATATTTTGAACAACAATAAAATGATGGTATAATAAATCCAACTCTAAAATAACTCAATACGATAGAAATTATAATCAATTATACTATTATTGTCATTATTCTAATTTTTTTTTTTGCAGATGATGCCAGATTTTACTGTTGAATCCCAAAGCTCAATCACAGAAGATGCTTTCAATGCAAGCTCTGAAGTGTATCAAATATGGCAAAAGAGTGGAAGTTGTCCAGACAAAACTATTCCTATTAGAAGAATTCGAAAAGAAGACTTGTTGAGAGCTTATTCGCTTGATCGTTTCGGACAAAAACCTATGGAAATATTTGTGAAGTCAACATATACCACAAACCTTAATTCCTCCAACTCCAGTGACACCGATGATGAAGTGAATTTGCCAAATCGATCGGTACATATCATAGTATCTCATTTTGTTTTTAAACCAATTTATTGAAGTAAAAATGAATTTATGCATAAATTAGTATACTGCATATAAAATAAGATTGTTGTATGATCATGTAGGATGCATATCTTATGACATACGCACACCACTTTAATGGCGCACAAGCAAATATAAATGTTTGGAATCCAAGGGTTGATAAACCTGAAGATTTCACTACGGCTCAAATGTGGCTTAAGGCAGGATTTGGTCAGGATAATTTTGAAAGCGTCGAATCAGGGTGGACGGTTAGTGATAACCTTACTATAAAGTCTACATGATTAATGCATGCATGCATGATATTAATATGAGTCCATATTTCTAATGCTCTATGTGTTATGGTTAGGTTAATCCAAAGTTGTATGGTGACCACAGTACACGATTATTCGTCTATTGGACAGTGAGTTCTAATTTGCTAGAAAATTTGTTTTTTTAATCGCCAATGTAAAGGTAAATAATCACTGATGTTTGGTTTTCGTAAATGTGTTGCAGAAAGATACATACAGATCAACAGGGTGCTTTGATCTTACATGCTCAGGTTTTGTGCAAACAAACAAGAATATAGTGCTTGGTGGTACCATAGCACCTATTTCATATTATGGTCAACCACAATATGAACTCTACTACGGAATATTTTTGGTAATAATAGCGCACAAACACACAAATTCTATCCAATTGTGTTACTATTTTGTTAAGGAATTTTAATTTCTCTTAAATTGTTTTTTTTTTATTTAGGATCATGACTCGAAATGGTGGCTTAAAATTCGGAGAAATATACCTATAGGTTATTGGCCACCAGAGTTATTCAGCAATTTAAAACTCAGTGCAACAATGGTTGAATGGGGTGGACAAGTGTTTAGTTATGAAGTCAAAGACAAGCGTCCTCACACTGAAACACAAATGGGGAGTGGAGGTGCAGCAAATGGTCGATATGGAAGTGCATGTTATATGAGTAATGTGAGAATTAGAGATGATTCACTAAAACTCACGTATCCACAATATATAAACACACATGCTGCAGAGCCATATTGTTACAATACCTTAAATGATGCTCCATATGGAAAAGATCCTGTATTGTATTTTGGAGGGGCTGGACGAAAGCCTCCTTATTGTCCTTGAACTTACAGATAAATTAATCTATGTTGTTGTTTTTTATATTGGATAATAAAATGTGGTTGATGAATAATAAGGATGGGTTCATCGTTTTATTTACTTTTCTTATTGTTTTGTCTCATTTTCCTTGGTCTCTCGCACTTTCTTGAAGGTACCGTAAAAACACAAAATAAAGGTTTGAATTACATTTCAATTAAGATAATAATAATTGTTCTTTAATAGTGGTACAAAACAATAAAATAGTTAGTTACTGTTTGTTAGGATTGGTGAGGAGTTTGTTAGAAGTAAGATAATTTTTATACCAAACTCTATGATTTGTATACTTACTATTGTTGATGAGAATGTAATTTCTTGCGTAGAAGCATGTTGCTCGACACAAGAAAGGTGGTGTAGAAATAGTTTAGTATGACGAAGTTTGTGTAGTTGTTGAAATGTCAAAGGGGTTAACCTTGACAGGGATTTTAACTCAATCTTATTTTGTAATATTAGCATAATTAGGTTATTTGGGAGTTTGCTTAGGGAGCAATCAAACTCAACATATAAATAGGAAGTTATCCTATTGTTGTAAAGTAACATGCAGTTGCATAATTGATAAGTTATAGTTTTGAGAGCAGAGAGAAACTCCGTAGATATTCTCTTCTCCTTCTCCTATTTTCACTGAAACCCTAATTTACTTTCTTCACCAATTCAGTTCTTTCTTCTTCCATAATCATTATGCGGTGGAATCATCTTGCAACCAAGAGGTGAATTCGATCTGTGTGATTGAATTTTGTTCATCACACTATGCCAAAAAAGACCTACGAAAGCGATTTTTTTGGGCTTTAAAAGCGCTTTCGTAGGTGGCGCTGCTATAGGTTTTAGCAGCGCTTTTTGTTTAGGGAAAAGCGGTTTCGTAAGCCTACCTATGAAAGCGCTTTTCACCAAAAAGTGCTTTCATAGGTAGGCCTAAGGCAACGCTTTTTTCTAGAAAAGCGCTTTCATAGGTGCCTACAAAATGCATTAAAGGCATTCTAAAGTAGGCCTAAGAAAGCGTTTTTCCAGGGGGGAAAAACCGCTGCCTTAGGCCACCTATGAAAGCGCTTTTCCAGAAAAAGCGCTGCCTTAGGCCACCTATGAAAGCGCTTTTAAAAGCTCTTTCATAGGTATACCTTAGGCAACGCTTTTACTCAAAAAACGCTCTCATAGGTGGCCTATGGCATCGCTTATAGGTTAAAAGCGCTTTCATAGGTTTTCTACTGAAAAATAAAAAATTTAAATAATTTTTAAACCTGCATTTTTTGCAGCATTATTTCATAAACCTGTAATTCATAAACCGGTAATTTACAATCTTATATATAAATACCATTATATACCATTGTTATCCAAATACCAAATTTAAATATTATATACAAATACCATTATATACCATTCATATCCAAAATATATATACACCATTGTAATTCAATTAACATATTTTTAACATAACCAAAATCAACCCTAACAAAATCAGCTATATAACACTAAGTAAATCAGTCTTAATTAATGTACATATATATTCAAGGTCCTAATCCTGCCAGATATGAACATAATAACACGAACAGTATTGTATATACAAAACAATATATTCATAACCATTTTCACACAATAATGTATTCATACCTTATAAGATTCTTTGCTCAATAAAATATTTACACAACTCCTCTTTGAGTTCTTCCAATTGAAGTTTCGTGTAATATGCACACTTGTATTCATCAAAATACTACATAACAAAACAAAAAATATGCATGATTTAGTTAAAAGTAATAAATTATATGAAATATCCGATAAATAATAAAACAAAGTATAAATCCAAAATAAGTTATAAATCCATACCGTGATTGGAATCTCTATTTCATTCATTTGAATGATTTCTTTGATAAACTTCAAAATGAAGTATCCGCAATCTATGTCGTTTTGTTGTTGAGGACACTACATAGAAAAAAAAGAATATATAGATGTATTGTTTTATCAAGTAGCATAAATATTAAAAGCAAAATTATGAAAATTAATATACTTGTACTTTGATCCAATTAATGTTGTTTGATTTAGACTGTGGTACTCGTGCTTCCCTTTGACATCGGAATACTTGTATTGAACTGACAAAATTAAAATATTTATTTAGAACAATGACATAGAAATAGTTAAATATATAAACACAAACGAATATTCAGAATAATGTCACTTACGTATCAATCATTAACTTCATATCCGGATAATTTGTCCAATCACCGTCAACCGAATTCAGATAATAGACCACTTCTTTTATGGGATCTGTTAGTGTTTTTAGGTTGGCATTAATTTTGGTAAAACTAGGATTTAGCAATGTCATGATAGATGTTATGACATTCAGAGATTGAAGATAAATCCTACCTGCTAAGGATGTTAAAAGACAACGGAAGCTAAAGTCGTGCTAGAAATTCGCAAAACGATCGATGTCATAAGATGTTATGACATTCTGACATTCTGCTCGCAGAATCTTGTTCTGAGATTTTCGAAGTTTGTTGAGCTGCTAAATATTGTTTTTCCGTTATTAGAAAGCATGCTCACGTGGCTGCTAGGTTAATCTTAATTAAACCTAAATTGGTTGTTGAAAAGACCATGTTTTTAGGATTAAATTAAGTGAATCCTAGCTATCTTTATGGAAGCCCAAAAAGTTTCGGATCGCTTCTATAAAAGGAAAAGAACCCTTACTGCAGCGCCTTTGAATGTATTGAAGAGATAGCACTTGTGTTTGTGTTCGTTAGGATTTATAACAGTTGGTATTGTGTAATTCTAGTTTCTCTTGTGAGCCAAGCAACTATCAATTGATAAGTGCATTGGACTAGGATTTGTAAGGGTAGTTTATCACTCAAAGCTTTAAAGCACGAGTGTTTGTCTCTTGATTGTCGTGAAGCAAGATCAAGATATTTTATTGAAGTGTGTCTTCACAATTCAATTAGTCAATAGGTTGATATCACCGTGATTGAGGGGAGTGAGTGGGTACTCGGATCTAAGTAGGACTTAGGTTGAAGTTGCATTGGGTAGGTTTTAAGTGAAGGAGATAAACGGTGGTTTATTCTGAATTAATTCTACTAATAGTGAATTTCCTCCTTGGTAGCCCCGGATGTAGGTTTGTTGAACCGAACGGGTGAACAACTTATTGTGTTATTTCGTCAGATTCTCGTGAATTGTTAACATAGTGTCGATCTGTGTCATAACATTCTCTGTGACATCAAGTATCCCGCCAGAATTTCAATTGGCATCGAGCACCCTGCTTGTTATTTCTGGGTGAGATCTAGGGATAATAGTTTCTGGCGTAATGGATAAAGAAGGAGGATTTGGAGGAAGACCACCTATTCTGGATGGGTCTAATTATGATTACTGGAAACCTCGTATGGTTGCCTTCTTAAGATTAGTGGACACTAAGGCTTGGAGAGCTGCTGACAAAGGATGGAAACATCCCACCAAGCTTGAGAAAGATGGGACTACTGTCTTGAAACCTGAGGAGGAATGGAGCAAAGAGGAAGAGGAGCTAGCTCTGGGGAACTCTAAAGCATTAAATGCTCTGTTCAATGGTATTGACAGGAACATCTTCAGACTGGTCCATCAATGTGAGCTGACCAAGGATGTTTGGGACACTCTCAGAACTACTCATGAGGGGACATCCAAGGTAAAGATGTCAAGACTTCAGATGCTCACTACCAAATTTGAGAATTTGAAGATGAAGGAAGATGAGAATATTCATGAATTTCACATGAATATTTTGGAAATTGCCAATGCCTCAGAAGCACTTGGTGAAAAGATGTCGAAAGAAGAGAAAGATTCTCGGATCCTTGCCTAAGAGATTTGCAATGAAAGTCACTACAGAGGAGGCTCAAGACATCAGACTTGAAGGTTGAAGAACTTATTGGATCCCTTATGACTTTTGAGATGGGAATCGGTGAAACTGCTGACAAGAAAAACAAGCATAGCACTTGTATCCAACACAAGAAGGATGCAAGGTGGAAGATGAAGAGAAGATATCCATGCTTGGAAGACAGTTCAACAAACCGATGAGGGTTGATCCAAAGTCAAGGTCAAATGTCAAGGACATTCCATCGACATTAGCGATCTTATGACTCAAGAAGATCCAAGTCGAGGAAAAAGGAAGTCTAGGCGAGAATCCAATGTCATGGATGTGAAGGATTTGGACATATTAAAGTGAATGTCCTACCTTTCTTAAGAAACAAAGAGAGGAATGAATGTTACTTGGTCCGATGGTGAATCAAGTAATGATTCAAGAGGAATCACCAAACTTGTCACGCATCTTCCGAAAGTGGCAACCCGATAATGACTCTAGTGATGAGGAAGTGACCTTTGAAGAACTTGCGATACTTACAAGAAACCGTATCGAAGTGGTGAAGTATGACAAAATGAAAAAAGTCGATTGAGAAGTTGGAGGCGAAAATGTGAAGTGGAAGTCGAGAAGAAGGAAAATACAATCACTATAAGTCATCTCAACAGTGAGATTATAGTGTTGAATTCCAAGCTTGATCACATGACTAAGTCAAGATGTTGACAAATGGGACCGATAAGTCGGAAGAAATTCTTCACTTGGACAAAATGCTAGAAATAAGTGTGGTCTAGGATATGTGGTGAAAAGGAACCCGTTAGCGACAAGAAAAGAAGAGGCATGGAAACCAAAGTCGAGCAGATGTCACAAGAAAATAGGAAATGTTCCGGCTCAGATGTAGATGCAAAGAAATTTCGATAACAGAAGAAGACCAGACCTAATAGGCAAATGTCAAAGCAGATGTCACAACATGGGGCCAACATCGGATCATAGAAACATGAATAAGAAGTTTCAAAGATGGAGATGTCACCATTGTGGAAGGTTTGGACACATAAAACCCTTCCGCTATAGGTTACATGGGTACCCTAATCGACTCCTATGTTAAGCCTAAGAACATCAAAGTACCTACACTCAACAGTGGAAGAAGAGGACTGCAGATTAATAGCACATACCTCTCGAGTGTCCGCCAGGAAGATTGGTACTTTGACATGGGTGTTCCAAGCATATGACCGTATAAAAACCTTGAATAATGTCAAACCTCACTCTACCACTTTGTTACTTTTGGAGATGGAGCTAAAGGAGAAATCAAAGGTGTTGGAAACTTGACCGCTCGAGTTCCAAATCTAAATGGAGTGTCTTGGTAAAAGGCTTGACTGCTAACCTCATAAGCATAAGTCAGCTATGTGATATGGGATTTAAAGTCAACTTCACCAGGTTTGAATGTCTTGTAATCAATGATAAACAAGAAGTGGTTATGAGAGGAGTCAGATCAAAGGACAACTGCTACATGTGGGAATCTGAGAACACCAAACTCTCTTCTGTGTGCTCTACAGACAAGGATGAAAAGGAGGTAAAACTATGACATCAAAAACTTGGACATCTGCATCTCAGAGGGATGAAAAAGATCATCACTATGGAGGCTGTCAGAGGGATACCAAAACTCCATATTAATGAAGGAAGAGTCTGTGGTGAATGTCAAGTTGGAAAGCAAACCAGAATGTCACACCCAATGTCTAGACATCCGACCACAGTCTTGAGTGCTACATATGGATTTGATGGGGCCTACGGGTTGAAAGCCTTGGTGGAAGAAGATATGCCTATGTTGTTGTGGATGACTTCTCCGATTTACCGGATAAACTTCATCAAGGAAAAATCGATGTGTTTGATGTCTTTAAGGAGCTATGCAAAAGACTTCAAAGAGAGAAGGAAAGTGATTGTCGAATAAGAAGTGATCATGGAAAGGAGTTTGAGAACAAATTTGATGAATTCTGCTCCTCAGAGGGAATTAATCATGAGTTTTCTTCTCCTATAACACCTCAACAAAATGGGGTGGTGGAAAGAAAGAATAGGACTATACAGGAATCTGCCAGAGCAATGATTCATGCTAAGAAACTTCCTATTCATTTTTGGGTTGAAGCTATGAATACAGCTTGCAATGTTCACAACAGGGTCACCCTAAGAAAGGGATCTTCCTCCACCCTGTATGAACTATGGAAGGGAAGAAAACCAACTGTGAAATATTTCTATGTATTTGGCAGTAAATGCTATATTTTGACAGATCGTGATCAAAGGAGAAAAATCGATTCCAAGAGTGATGAAGGCATTTTTCTGGGATACTCCACTAACAGCAGAGCATATAGGGTATTCAACTCCAGAACCCAGGTTATGATGGAGTCTATTAATGTCATTGTTGATGATCATCATCAGGAAAACAATGTCCCATATGATGTTGAGACATGGTTTGAGACATCACCTCAAGTACCTGATAAGGAAGATGTACCTGATCCTTCTCCTCCAAAATCTGAACCAGAGGAAGTTAACAAAGATCCTTCCATCAGAATTCAGAAAGATCATCCAAAGGATCTCATCATTGGGGATCCAACCAAGGGTGTCGTTACAAGATCCAGAGAAATTGTCTCAAACTCTTGCTTTGTGTCAAAAATAGAGCCAAAAAATGTCAAAGAAGCTCTAAGTGATGAATTTGGATCGAGCAATGCAAGATGAATTGAACCGTTCAAGCAACATGAAGTATGGGAATTAGTTCCTAGACCGAAGGAACAAACATCATTGGCACAAAATGGATCTACAAGAACAAGTCCGATGCGTATGGACCGCCAAATAAAGCTAGACTTGTTGCTCAAGGTTACACTCAGGTTGAAGGGATTGACTTTGATGAGACTTTTGCACCAGTGGCTAGACTGGAATCAATCAGGCTTCTTCTAGGGGTTGCTTGCATTCTGAAATTCAAACTATTTCAGATGGATGTGAAAAGTGCCTTCCTAAATGGCTACTTAAATGAAGAAATATATGTAGAACAGCCTAAAGGATTTGTGGATCCAGGTTTCTCTGATCATGTCTACAAATTAAGGAAAGCCCTATATGGACTAAAGCAAGCTCCTAGGGCCTGGTATGAAAGGCTAACCAAGTTCCTTACAGACAAAGGCTACAGAAAAGGAGGCTTGGATAATACTCTCTTTGTCAAGAATGAAGGAGTAAAGATAATGGTTGCTCAAATTTATGTGGACGACATAGTATTTGGTGGAATGTCAGACTCAATGGTGAAACATTTTGCCAATCAAATGCAAGCTGAGTTTGAAATGAGTCTTATGGGAGAGTTGACATACTTCCTTGGACTGCAAGTCACACAGATGGAAGACTCAACATTCCTTTCACAGAGCAAATATGCAAGAAATATTGTCAAAAAGTTTGGAATGGAGAATGCCAGTCATAAAAGGACTCCTGCTCCCACACATGTGAAGTTATCCAAGGACTCAAATGGTGAAAAGGTAGATCAAAGTTTGTATAGAAGCATGATAGGGAGCTTGTTGTATCTAACAACAGACCGACATTGCATTCTGTGTTGGGGTATGTGCAAGATACCAAGTCGAACCTAAAGTGAGTCACATTAACGGTGAAAAGAATCCTGAAGTATGTAAGTGGAACCTGCAGTTATGGTATTCTGTATTCCCATGGATGTGAACCCATTTTGTCTGGTTATTGTGATGCTGACTGGGCTGGTAGTGCTGGATGGCCTTTTTCTTAAGCAAAAGTCAACATAGTATTATTGTTCATAACATATTCAAAATATAATAAACTCAATGGTTAACATGGTTTTTCAATCACAAATGAAACAAAAGGCGAGAAATAGTATTACAACATGAAAATGAAGTTCTAAATAGGCTTCGAACCTTCAAACAAAATATCGGGCAGCAACTATGCACATAAAGTAGAGCTTGATAATATCGTTTCAATCATGTGTAATATCAACGGTAAACACAAATGAAGAACTCGTGAACACAAACACTATAGCTCAGAGATTGGAGACAAAAAATGGATCAGCAGCAACAACTTAGCCACTAAATGGAGCAGCAACTACAAACTCTTGCATTATTTAGAACAATATTAGAAAAATGAAGAAGCAACAACAAAATAGAACAATTGAATAGTCTAAGATATGTCTATGTGGATTTCCTGTTATATATACTCAATCAAACTCTTGCATTTGAGAAAAATAAAAGACACTAAATATGATATCACAATCATCTCTTAATTACTTTTTCAAATATTTGATTCGTTAGTAGTTTGAAGGTTTTAACAAACGATCATGATTGTGTCACAAACAGAAGCTCCATTTACACAACTGTCACAAATAGAAGCTGCATTTACACCTAGCCATGGCAGACAAGCATAACACTAATCATACCCGTAACCCCATCACAACAAAGTTAAACAAACAGAAGCTACATTTACACAAAACTGTCACAAAGTTAAACAAACAGAAGCTCCATTTACACCTAGCCATGGCAGACATGCATAGAATCGAGATATAGATGTGAATGACAATAACAAAAATAGAAACACCAAGGCAGACGGTGAACAGACTGAAACTTACCAAGGCAGACGATGACCACGCGAAGAAGACCGAAAGTTGAAGACGGTGAACGGCGGTGAGTGCGGAGGAACGGAGGTTGAGAATGCCAGGAACGGAATATTCACGCTGGAGGTTGAGAAGGAAGACGAAGATGAATAGAATGTAGGAACAGAATGAGGGCCAAAAATCGTATTTAGGGTTTTCAATTTTAATTATAAAATAATCTATGAAATCGCTTTTAAAAGCGCTTTCTAAAGCCCATATATAAGAACGTTTTTTTCGTTCAAAAGCACTTTCGTATCATATGCCTATAGCAACACTTTTAAAAGCGCTTTCTTAAGGCCACCTATAAGAGCGTTTTTTAAAAGTGCTTTCTTAAGGCCACCTATAAGAGCCCCTTTCAAAAGCGCTTTCTTAAGGCCACCTATAAGAGCGCCTTTCAAAAGCGCTTTCTTAGGTTAGATATTTCTAATTCCTTTAGCAGCGCTTTCTGAAAAGCGTTTTCTTAGGAAACCCTATGAAAGCGCTTTTTTTAAGCGAAATTTTGTAAAGGCCTACGAAAGCGCTTTCTCTTAAAAGCGCTTTCGTAGAGGCGCTGGCAAAAATTATTTTTTTGTAGTGTCAAGATTGATTCAGAATTATTTCTAGGCTTGGTTTAATTCCAGCATATGGTATCTAAAGCATTGACTGTGTGAACCTTGAGAAGCATAGCGCAATGAATCATCTGAGCGATCATTTTCTGGTGTGTCTTTCGATTCTGAAAGTTGACAACTATGTGTTGCGGTGAAAATCGAGGAGACCAAACTATTGAGAAACTTGGCTCACAAAGACTTAAGAAGTCACCACCAAACTTTATTGTTTCCTAGGAAAACGGAAAAGATTGAAACCGTATTGTTTTAACATGCAATGCAAGAAGTAAATACTAAAAGCAAAGCATAAGGAAGAGATCCAAAGTACGGCAGTTAGTTTATACATAGGGAATGTATTAGCACCTTATGTATATGTAGTACTCTACAAGAACCTTTCATATTATTTATTTTGTTAAAATTGTTTGCTTGATAAATGATTGTGGAGATGAGAGAAGAAAATATATTTTATTTTTATTGTTATTTAGAAAGACATAGTCTTATACCTACGTACCAATTAAGGATCAAAACCCCGTAGTTAGCAGTAAAAATAACAAAAGGTATTGTTGTGGTTGATTTTAGGAGAAAATATATTTAATCATCTTTAAGAGAGAAAGCTCAACTAATACCACCACAAGTATGAGAAGATGGATATTGCATCACCATGAAGGAAGGGCTACCAACTTCAATATAAAGATCAACAAGTCATCAACTAACGTCTTAATGTGAAAAGAATCACATTTATTTCAACAGTTATTACATAGATAGGAGAATCATCAGGGCGGCCCAAACATTTTGGAGGCCCTGTTCTAATTTTAAAAATATAATTTTATATAAATAATAATATTTTTGTTATTTTAACATATTATTAAAAAAAAAATAACATTCATTAGAAAAATAATATATTTTTCTATAAAAAATATTAGAATAGGCCAAATAAAATATTAAAGTCATTATTCAAAGTTTTTATTAAAAAGAAGTTAAATAAAAATTAAAGTGTACGAACAATATTTTTTTAAAAATATTAGAAGTTCTTTTCAATTATCTTTTGTAAATATAAAATTTAAGTGATAATTTAAGATCTAATTTTGACATCTATTTATTTAAAATGATATTCTTTTTTAAACAATATAACTGTAAAATAACTTTTTCTATAAAAATTTATTTAAAATAATATAAAATATAAGTAATATTTTAAGATCTAAAAAATTAAAACAGAATAATAGAATACTTAAAATTATATTTAAAATATTATAATAATCTATGCTTTATTTATTATAGTTTTACATATAAATAGCATCAATTTAAAATAGGATCAACTGATCAAACCTCGAAAAGGCACCTTTGTTGTTGAACTAAAAAAATAAAAATAGCAATTGTTGAACTAAAAAAATGAAAATAGAAAAATTATATTTGGCCAGAATCTATCAGAGGCCATCATCCATAGTTACAATGAAACTTGGAAAGCCATCAAGAACCGTTGGGCTATCAGATAATTTATGTTTTTATTTAGGCCCAAATTTAATTTTGAGGTCCCAAAACATTTGAGGACCTGTGCGGTGGCTCTTGTTGCACACCCACAGAGTCGGTCCTGAGAATCATGTCTCAACTATAAAGAGGATTTATAACTAATATTTTGGGAAAAGACTTTAAATTGAAAAGTCAAGTGGCAAAAGATTTAGGTGATGTTAAGTCACTTTTATTCTTTTGAAATTGTTTTGATATACTTAAGTATATTGAAGGATTATATAAAGAAAGAAAGTTTGAAATGCAACGACACAAATTCAAGGTTTGTATATGATAGTGGTGAAAGTTTAAAAATGAATTTTTAGGGTTTAAGTACAAAAGAATTTTAAAGTACATGAGGATACATATGATCAATATTCACAAGGGTTTTTATACAAAGGAGAGTGCACATGTATATGGCCACAAAGTCAACCATATTATATTTTTTCTTGGATTTAGGGCACAAATATTAATTACTAACATAAACAAACAAACAAACAAACACATCACAAGTGTTAAAGGGGAAAGTCATGGATCATGCTTTAGGGTTTTTGGACAAGTTATGATCAAATATCAAAAAGTCAAGCCTAACCCTGATTAGAAATCAAGTTTTTTATGGTATAAATATACACAAAGATCAAGTTATCAAACAAAATTCGTTAGATACATGGCTTAGTTATTTAACATGGGTTTATTCAAGAAAATCAAAGGAAAGGTTTTTAAAAACAACTAAAATGGACTTGTTATGAAATAAATAATATTTTGGGGATTTTTTCTTCACATATTCATAAAATAGGGTAAATAATTAAGGAGTGTGCAAAAAATCAACTCAAAAGGAGTTATTTTGATAGGAGAAAAATTGGTGAAATTTGATTAAAAAAAATATAAAATAAACAAGTGGTAAAAATTAAAGTTTTGTTGCTAATAGTGATTAAACTCAGGATCCTAGGGTCATTGGTCAAAAGATTCATCATCAGGCCACACGCTTGGGGTGCTCAATGTATGCCTCCATCATAATATATTTAAAAACAAACGTTGAGTGTTCTGAAAGACAAAAGAAATGAAAATATGCAAAAGGGGGTCCCTTTAGTTCAAATCCTCACCCTTAGTGTCACCAAAGCCTTAGCATATGCACTCTTGCCACTGAGTCAGCTGTTTCATTTGTTCATAAAACACAAACTTATAAATACATTATGAATTTTTTTTTGAAAATAAAAAATGGTGCCATGGTTGTATGGTCTTCAACCTCTAAGCAACCAAACTTTGTGATTTTCGAATTCCTTCATTTCTCAACCATGTACAAAAATGTAAACGTGAAAGTTGCTTGAAATTTCATCAAGCATCCAACCATACCATTTATTTTAACTAAAACTCAAAGAATAATACAAATTGAATAAAAAATCAAAAAAACCCTAGAAATTTGAGAAACGTGAATCTTAACACACAAGCATGATTAATGGAAATTGAGTTAGGGCTTAGCATCAACATATTAAAGGCTACATTTTCAAGAACCAATCATAAAGGATGCATGTATGATGATGATATTCAAATTTTAGAAAAAGTTACCTATTAGAGGAAAGTCAAATGCTTCTTCTATGGAGTCTGGGTGCAAATGAACAATGCAGTGAGCTTGCTTGAGTCCCCTTGAAGCTATCTAGATGCATACCTTGCTTTGTAACTCAGTGAATCACTCCAACCAAATACACATGCAGAGCTCTAGTTTTTGAATGAGGGAGATGGAATGGCACGAAACAAATTTTGATTTTTGTGTTTGGATAACTTCTAAATGATGTTTAGAAGCTTTGTGAATGGTTAGAATTGAAAATGTACGAGTGAATTTTGTTTTTGGTGTTTAAGGTTTTAAAATGCAACAATGGAGTTTTTGAAAGTGAACTCTGAGTTGAGGGTGTTTAAGGCTTGTGAATTCGTGTTTTTGAAGTGCGAACGACCTCTCTATTCATAGGCAAATGTCTTGAGGGATTGAAGTAACCAGATTCTCAAGATATCAAGTTATAGCCTATTTCAAATGGAAACGACAAGTTATGTGAAAATGGTGGTTTCGATGGAGAAGTACATGAAGTGCTCTAGAGTTGTTGGGTGCGAAGGGCGTGCTTCTTGCTTTTGAGATTGCTTATACTTAGATGAAACACGTTAGAAGCTCAAGAAATTGACTTTATGATTAAGGTTTACTTTTCCAAAATGGAAGTGTTAACTTTGTGCCATTAATGGAATAATCACTTGGACAATGGCTCAAACACTTGGATAATGGCTCAAAAATTTGTGCAAGCTTCTGATTATGGATGAATTTAGAGGTTAAGTATCCTGAAAAATTGGATTGTGCAACATGGTTAGGAGATTTGATTATGAGGCTAGCCATGAACATGAGATATGTTATAGTTTTGAAACACCAACTTCAACTTTTTTATTCTCCTTGCTCAAGCGATCAAATTGTGTGCTCTTAGACATTTTGGAAAACTGATAATCAACTTTATAACTTTCACGATGAGAGTTTTTTCTGAATCAATTGGGATCTTAGTGTAAAATGGCCACGAAGTTGGTCACTTTTTGAGGTCAAAACAATTTGATAAATTTCTCAAAGTGTTGGCAGAAGTTCATGTGCTTATATCTCTTGATTTGAGCACTTTTTGGAGATCATCCTTCATTGGCAAAGTTGTAGAAATTTTCATTTCCAACAACTTTAAGTTTAAATCTGAGATTTCCTACAACTTCTGATTCTAAATCTGAGATTTCTTCTGCTTCTGATGTCCGTTTTCTGCTTCTGTTTCGTGTTTCTGTGATTTTCTGTCCGCTTCGAATTCTACTTCTGGGTTTCGTTGTTGTTGACCTGTTGGGTATTGTGGCGGGATATGGTGTTTTGTTTGTGAAGATAAGGTTGGTGTGGTTTTGACAGAGGTGAGGTTGTGAGATGATTGTTCGGATCCGTGGTCTGTGTTAGAGATGAAGGTAAGCGTTGGTGAGTGTCTTGGCAAAAACAATGTGAGGTTTTGGATGAGTGAAGGTTGGAGATTGAGAATTAAAGGCGACGGAGGGGTATGGATGTTTAAGGGATTTGCGGTGGTTTTTCCGTGGAATTTATGATGTTGGGTGTTGTATTGAAGTGTAGATTTGTTTGAGGTTTGAATATTGAATAATGTTTTTTTTGTGTAAAGTTTGAGAATAAAGAATGTGTTATATAGCAGAATGAGGTGAGAATAGGAATGATATTTGGATGAGTAAAAAAAGATACGACCAAAGAAAACTTGGTGAGGAAGGGTTGAGGTACAAGTAGTGGAAAGAAATTGCACAAAGAGAATTCAAAATCGAACATGAATATTTTCACATTTTATCCAATCAAGTATCATTTCGACTTTAATTCCCCAAATATTCATATTTCTTTCTCCTATGATTCAAAAAGATGGCTAGTTCTAACGTTGCTCATTATGTCGTTATTGGAGAATCTAATGTTATTACCGTTGCTCAATCATTGATTAATTAACCACCTTTACCCCGATTATTAACAAAACGCCATGAATCCAACAATAATTATTCTGATGCATATAGACTAAGACTAAGTCCAAACTCCTCAAATAGTTGGATTTATTCAATTTCCTCTAATTGGACCCAGTTTTAAAAAATAAAATAGCTATTTGTGTTATTGTGTTTATTTTTATTAAGGCTCAATTTTAAAAATTAGAATAGGGCCTCCATATTTTTTTGGATGACCCTGGTAGTTCTTGTTGTTGAAGTTTAATATTTCTAACAACAAAAACAACGACTAACATTACTATTTTCATCCATGATTTCCTAACTAATGGAATAATTATTAACTAGAAAATTTATAAATAAAAAAAGTTAAAATGGAGTTTATGTATAATTCTAAAGTGCGACGATCAAAATATTTCTTTTCGATTGCCAACTCAACCAAGAGAATAAATAAACAATATAAAAAATAAATAAAATAAATTGTAGGAATTTAAACGGAGGGATGATCATAACTTTTCTCTTCAGTTGTCAACTCAAGCAAGGAAATTAGTATACTTTTTATAAAATAAAATGTGACACGCATTTATTTTACACCTTAGTTGTTCTTCCACTCTAGTGAATATTTTATCATAAATCTATTATTTATTGTCCTGATAGAATACCTAAGTTCATTTTCAAAAGTAAAATACATTTATTTTTTCTTAAATTAAAAAAGTTGATTTTTCAAAAAAAATAATCAATTTTTTATTTATAAAAAATCAACTTTGTTCCAAAATAAGAAATCTTTATTTTCAAAAATAAAAAAACTTTTTTTTCAAAAATAAAAAGAATAATTTTTAAATTTTCATAAATAAATGATTTTTAATTTTGGAAACGTAAAAGAACTTATTAACATATTTAATTATATAAATAATATTTATAAAAAAAATTAATGAATATATTTAAATTAATTTTTTTGATGGATGAATATCAATCCAAAAAAAATATGTTAATGGATAGATGAGTGGATTTGATTCTTAATAGATGGAATAAATTGAATATTTTTAAGGAAATTTTAATGTATTATTAATGGAATAATAAATTGGTTTGATCATCTATTAACAAATCAATCCATATCTATTTAATTCATATATTTTTCCACCCTTAAGAAATATGTTAATGGATAAATGAGTGGATTTGATTCTTAATAGATAGAATAAATTGAATATTTTTAAAGAAATTTTAATGTATTATTAATGGAATAAAAAATTGGTTTGATCATCTATTAACAAATCAGTCCATATCTATCTAATTCATATATTTTTTCACCCTTAAGAAATATGTTAATGGATAGATGAGTGGATTTGATAGATGGAATAAATTGAATATTTTAAAGAAAATTTTAATGTATTATTAATAGAATAATAAATTGTTTTGATCATCTATTAACAAATCAATTCATATATATTTAATCCATATGTTTTTCCACCCTTAAGGAATATGTTAATGGATAGATGAGTGGATTTGATTCTTAATAGAGGGAATAAATTGAATATTTTAAAGAAAATTTTAATGTATTATTAATGGAATAATAAATTGTTTTGATCATCTATTAACAAATCAGTTCATATCAATCTAATCCATATATTTTTTCACCCTTAAGAAATATGTTAATGGATAGATGAGTGGATTTGAATCTTAATAAATGGAATAAATTGAATATGTTTAAGGAAATTTTAATGTATTATTAATGGAATAATAAATTATTTTGATCATCTATTAACAAATCAATCCATATTTATCTAATCCGTATATTTTTCCACCCTTAAGGTCTGTTTGGTTGGGGTAATGAAGGAGTGCGGAGGAAATATTTAATATTTTGTGTGTTTGGTTTAAATTTTAAGAGGGAGCGATAGGTAGATGGAAAGTACCAAAATCTCTCGTGAATCACTTTTTGTTTTCTTTTCTATTTTAAAAAAAAAAAATTTATTTTAAACTTTAACTTTCGTTTCTATTTCTTATATTTTTATATCTTCATCTTATTATTATTATATGAATTTAAAATTTTTATTTTAATGTTATATTTATTTATCGTTTATAATAATTTTGTTAGATTTTATTGTATTCAATTATTTTTTAAAATTATTTTTTATAATCGAAAAGGTTTGATAAAAAAGTTCATGATGTTTTCTGATCGAATACTTATATTTTGACAATAAATTTGTATTTGAATTATAAATGATTAATATCTTGAGTTCTTATGGTAAAAAAGTGTAAAAATAGGAAATTAGTTTTAAAATACCTTTCATCCACTTGTGAACAAAATACATTTGTAAATAAAATTTCTCCTCTCCCCTTTTCTTTTATATTTTGAATCAAACATTTTAAATCTGACAAGTTTAATAAAATTAGTAATTATTTAATAAATTACAATAACATAAAAGATATTTAACATATAATTGTTTTATTTTAAATTAAAATAAATCATAAATGGTAGTAGTGACTATTAATTGAAATAATAAAGGCAAAAATGAAATAAAAATGATAAACTATAAGATAAAAAGCACTATTTAAAATAATACCTAAAAAAATAAACTATAAATTTATGATAAAAAAACTGTTACCAAACACGATTTTTATTGTCATATAAACTCAAAAAATATCTTTTCAAACATAGCCTTGACAGTGGAGGAGAGAGAAAATTTCTAATTAATTATTATTGATTCAAATTTTAGGAGGGGAGGGAAGATGAGGGGAGCAAAATTCCTCCAAAGCACACTTTTGCATCTTGCAAATTGGGGAATTTGAAGGGGAGGGGAGGGAATATAATTTTTTAATATTTAAAAATTATTACATTTGCTAAAATATCCTGAGTATAATTTTATCATTTCAAAGTTATACATTTTTTTTCGTTTTATTGTTTCGCTTTGGTGTGATTTTTTTCAATTGCTTCTATCAACTTATTGTAATTATTTTCCGCATTTAAATTATTTTTAAATTTTTGTACTTAATATAAATTATAATTATTGCAGTTTTTAAATAATTTTTTATGTTTTATTTATATTCAGCTTTTTCTTCTGATTTTGTTATGTATCATATAAAATTTTCTTTTATATCAAATTTTAAATTATTTATTTTTTGTTTATTTATTTTATTAAAAATTTTAAATCATTAATATTTAATAATAAGTTATTTTATGTATTTGTTTTATTAGATGATTCATCACGATTTAAAAGTTATTATCAACATATATTTTAATTTGTGTTAAAGAGTTATAACTCAAATTAAGTATTATCAACTATAGAAGCATGCATTATCAAAGCAAAGAGGAATGCAAAAAGTAGTTGAATGCGGTATATTTCTCATGAATGGGGAAGAGTTACATTGATCTATTTATACATGAGTGTGAACGTGATTCACACCATAAGCTAAGATGAACACACTGTACAATAAAAAAAGCCTAGGGCCTAGTAACTAACTATAACTAACTAACAAACTGTCATATATTATGGTTAAGATTAAGTGTACTCTATTTTTTTCAACATTATGTGGTAAATTATACTAATATTTTTAGTCACTCAATATTAGAAATTTAATCACCAAAAAATTATTTATGAATTTTTCACATTTGAATATTATATCACTTTTATAATATCATAAAGATAAAAAATCCCCTCCTGAATCAAACATATTTTTAATTAAATTCCTTCATTCCCCTTCTCTCCCCTCTTTTGAACCAAACATTTATTTAATTAAAAAAAATCTCTCCCCTTATCTCCCCTCCCCCTTCTATTAAAATCTCTCATCTCTCCTCCCCCTCATTTGAACTAAACAGACCCTAAGTAATTCTAATAAATTTGATATTGGAGAGAAAAAGTTGAATGAGTATAAAAATGGCATATGACTCACTTAATTTATATTTTAATAGGTTTATTTTAATTCAATAATTCTGATTAAATCTCATATTGTCACATATAAATCTCATATTGTCACATATAAATATCATTTTTATACGGGGAATATGAGAATGAATATATACCATTGAATTTGAAAAACAATGGTTGAGATTAAAATATATTTTGAAATTTTAATTAATGATTTCTCTTTCTTATTAATGACACATAATTTAATGGAAATCATAATTTAATCTCAATCATTCTTTTTTAAATCTAATGGTGCAAATTCATTCTCACATTCTCATAAGATATGTCATATATATATATATATATATATATATATATATATATATATATATATATATATATATATATATATATATATATATATATATATATATATATATATATATATATATATATATATATCAAATTATTTTATTTTATAACATAGTAAAATGTTATATTTCAATTCAATGACAGCGTCTTCTTTAAATTTTAGATTTGAAATATGAATGATATAAAAAATTATATTTATTGATTAAATACGAAAATATAATAATTAATCATGTCCATAATATAAATAATATAAATTATAACAGTCAAATAAAACATTTTTTATAATCTAAAATGAATCTGAATAGGTGGGGCAGAATAATAAATAGATATATTTTGATGACATAATATAAAAGGAGATTGTAAGTAAATAAGGATTGTGCTAGCACACTCTTTAAGTAGTCCAAATAAAAAATATTGTATTAAATATCTTTTTTCTTAAATTTTTTAAAAGAGTGTCTCAGGTAACTCGTTAGCATTTCTCAATAAATATATATAGTCATTATCAAATGAATATGATAAATGTTTGAATAAAGATTTTTTTCCAAATAAAATCACATTAAAAATATTAATATCACTCATTAAATTTTTAAAAACTAATAAAATAAAGCAAAACAAAAAAATGAAAATACTTATTGTTATTGTCTTTTTTCTCATTCATACACTTTAATTCTTTGTATAAATATGTATTCTATTTATCTTGAATTCCTACAAATTGATTGAATGAGAAATGGGAAAATGCAAGGTTGCAACGTTGTTGTTTGGAGTGTTTTTTGCATTGTGTTGTAGGATAGAATTACAAGTTGAAGCAAAAGCATCTTCATCTTTAGATAGAGAAATTGAAGCCAAATTGAAGCTTCTAAACAAACCTGCAGTGAAATCCATCAAGGTATGCAATTTCATATTCCCTTCTATAGGTAAATTTATTTGAATTAAATACAATCAAATTGCTTCGACAAATAATTTATTGATTCTGACGACTAAATCAAAACCTTGTAGTATATTTTATTTCATTCTACTTCATTTTGCTCTGTTTTATCCCGTTCTGATTCATTCCGTTTCGTTGTTTTTACGTATCCAAACATAAACACTTTACATGAATCAACTTTCATCTGCAAAAACATCATACCCTTAATCACCAAAAAAAGTTTGATGAAAAATATTTTACAAAATCTATAAACCATTTTGAAATATAATTAACATTCAACTCTTATTGATTAAAACACTATAAAAGTATAAGTACACATTTTTAAATTAGTGTTTTTGTTTTTCAGAGTGAAGATGGAGACATTATTGATTGTGTCAGCATTTACAAGCAACCTGCTTTTGATCATCCTGCCTTAAAAAATCATACTATCAAGGTATATTTTGCATAACACGTAGCTTTCAATTTTGATTCTTTGGTATTAGAGTTCACATTATATTGTTCATAATGTGCAGCCAATACCTAGTTTTCTTCTTGAATATGAACTTTCAAGCGTGAGAGGTACCCCCAACGCAAGCTCGGAAGTGTTTCAGGTATGGCAGAAAAGCGGAAGTTGTCCAAAAGATACCGTTCCAATTCGTAGAATTCAGAAGAAGGACTTGTTGAGAGCTTCTTCGCTCGAACGCTTTGGACGAAAACCTAAAGCATATTCAACCAACAAGACAAATCTTAATTCCACCATCCTCGGTGCTATCGATGAATATGTTAATCTGCAAAATCGCTCGGTATATAATTATGCATGTTACAATTGTTATATACATGTTGATTTTATTTATGTAATTTATTAATCATAGTATAAGTGGGTTTATGATCATGCAGCAAACGCATATTGCCACATTTGGGTACAATTTTATAGGTGCAAGCGCAGATATTAACATATGGAATCCAAATGTTGAAAAAAAAGGAGATTTCACTACTGCTCAAATATTCCTTAAGGCTAACAATGGTGACTTTTTTGACAGCATTGAATCAGGCTGGATGGTTAGAGATCACCCTACATTCTTGGTGGTTTTTATATTATATATACATATAATTATTAAATTTTCCTAATGATATCTATCTATGCATGTTATGGAATAGGTTCATCCCGAGTTATATGGTGACTTTAACTCTCGATTGTTTGCAGCTTGGACTGTACGTTTCTTTTCTTTTAGTTTGTTTTATTTTATTTAGCACCGAATGACATTAGACACAACTCTTATACTGGCACATGTACGTTAGTGTCGTGTCATATCTGACACTAGACACAGTCACGTTTTGTTCAGGTGTTTGTATTATATGATTTTCATATAAAAACCTGAATTTTGGTTTTTTTATTGTTGTGCAGAGAGATTCATACCATACAACAGGCTGCTTTGATCTTACATGTAAAGGATTTGTGCAGATAGCCTCAAGTACAGCGCTTGGTGCTAGTGTTGCACCTTATTCTTCCCCATTTAACCAACAATATGAAATCAACATTGGAATATTTCAGGTAATGATAACATACTATTCACATATTTGTATGAGAAAAAAGAATATACTCTAGCAATATAAAGTAATTTTACACTTTCAACCAATCACCGCTATGCATTCTGCCAAGTTAACCTAATGTTCTTAATTAGTTGTATGATACGGCTGAATGGTAAATTTCTATTGGATGATTTAGGACGATGATGGGAACTGGTGGCTTAATATAAAGAATGGCACAATTATAGGTTATTGGCCAAAAGAGATATTGGGTAATTTAAAACATAGTGCAACATTTGTTCAATGGGGTGGACAAGTGTACAGTGATAAGGTGAAAAAAAAGCCTCCTCACACTTCAACACAGATGGGAAGTGGAAATTCAGCATCAAGTAGATTTGGGCTTGCATGCTACATTAACAATCTGAGAATTAAGGATTATTCAAAATATCTCAAGTATCCAAAATATACAACAACACATACTGATGAACCTTACTGTTACAATTACTTCAATGATGCTGAACATGGAAAAGAACCTGTATTCTATTTTGGGGGGCCTGGACGAAGTCCTCCATCTTGTTCTTGATTTCAAACATAAGCATATATATATAGGATTGTTTTAGATTCTTGCCAGGAAAACAAAGAAATAAGGCATTTACTCCCTCTGTATAATAAAGTAAATTTTTATTTTTTAAATTTATTGAATAATTAATATATTTGATTTATATATTAATTATTCGTTAAATTTAAAAAGTTAAAATTTGTAATAAAATTTGTAATAGAGGGAGTATATATTAGTACCATAATCAATGTAATAAAATAGTTTGAGCAATTATTTTAAGACGAAGGAGAATAATTTTTTTAAAAAAATATTTCTCCCTTTTTGTCTTTTTGTTTTGGTTGATAAAAGTCATCTTAATAAAACACTATGCATGGAGACTATCGAACTGAAAAGAAAATGTTATGTGTCATACTTTAATTTTATCTCGAAAATTTATTTATCGAAGCATTTGCATCAGTATTCAGTCATACATGCATTAGTTCAATAAAAATTGACATTTTATGAACTTTCAGTTTGTTTTAAAATAAAATATTGAATTAATTGCATTTCATTCATTTTTATAGTCTCATGCATCTTTTTAAAGCAAAGCAATTAACGATCATCAAAATAAAATTTTGATTCTATAGATTGATCGGTCAAAGCAATTCAATATAGTGTACGAGATTAATAGATAAAAAAAAATTGAGTTATGATCTTTATCTGACTGTTTTACGAAACTACGTTGCGTGCAGATCGTGTAGGCATGCTCGCTCTATTTTTTCAACATTATTTAGTAAAATAGCTTGCATTGAAACGAAAGAGAGAAAAAGAAGATGAATAGTAAAATAACTTGCATTGATTAAATAAGAAAAGTGGTTACAGTCATATTTATATAGTGTAGCTAAATCAGTTACATTTTCTAACTAAAAAAAACTAACTACCATGTAAACTTGATCAAGTGAGATAGGGTGAATGCAACTGTCATGCACATTTGACGTGATTAATTTCTTCTTCTTTATCTATATGCTCTAATACACTCCACAAGCTTGAGGTTGATAAATGTCACAAAGAATTTTGGATAAACACTCAAAAAACAAACGAGAGTCAATGGCTTTAGTGAAAACATCAGCAGCTTGGACCTTAGAAGGAACCGGGAGTAATCACATGACATCAACCTGCAACTTTTCACGCACCAAATCACAATCAATGTCTAGATGTTTAATCATTTCATGAAAAACAAGATTAACGGATATATGAATGACACTTTAATTATCGCAATATAGGACTGGAAGTCTGGAAAGATGTTGTTTAAGATCATGCAATAGAAAACACGTCCATTGAAGCTCACGAGCAGCAGATGCTAAGGCGGGACATTCAGCTTACGCAGAGGAACCACTCATAGTTACTTGTTTCTTTGATTTCTAGGACGCCAAAGATTGCCCAATGAAGAAACTATAACTAGATATGGATCTGTGCATATCAACTCATCCTCCCCAATCAGCATCACTGAAACCAAGGATCTGTAAATCAGATGACTTATGAAATTCTGGCACGCACAAATTAGATGTTAAGATTGATGTCACAAAAATACACAACGTCACGACAGATGTTCTAACATCTGCTGACATAATAACAACATGATAATAACAATGCAGAATTAAAACTTGCAGAAGTAAAAGAACATAACGATATGTTAACCCAGTTCAGTACAAATTCACCTACTCTGTGGGCTACCAGGTCAGAAAGGAAATCCACTATCAGTAGTATTGATTCTAAGTCTAAACAATCTCAGTTTATAACTTATCACTTAATCTCTACCCAATGCAAGTTCTACCTAGGCACCTTCTAAATACGAGAAATCGTCATCTCACTTTCAATCACCGCAATGATAAAACGACCACTCCTAATCCCAGTGAATGTCTCAAGAATCCAAAACAGGAATAACACACTTTCAAATTACAAATACTTAGTTTTCTTAAAAGCTTCACTAAGAGCAATACTTAACTCTTGCTTCACAATTTCGAGGAGAACAATAGCTTGATGGACAAGCAACAATCACTTAACTTAAATGCCTCAAAAGATACATGAATACGTACAAACAAAACACAGGATGTCATGACATATGCTTTGACATCTGACTAAAACACTCATAGCAACTGAAACTGCTATGACAGTTGATGTAGATGTTAAAAAAACATCTTGTTCAACATCATTAGAACCGTGTTTTACTAAAATTTAGTCAATCATGAAAACATGGAACTAACAATCTCTCCCTTTGTCAAATTTTGGCTAAGACAATCAAAGACCAATTAACTTTGGAAGAGAAATAAAACCACACAATAAATTGCATAAAATATCATAGTTATAGCAGTTGTTTAATCAGAGGTATACTACTCCCCTGTCAGAAATATCAAGCTCTCCCGCTCAAGGAAAAATGCACATCAAAAGATAGATCCAAAAGGATTTTCAAACATCATACAGGATGTTAAAATATCTGTCAAGACATTCTCATCATGCACATCAAGCTGCATCACTAGCAGCAGGAGCACACACACACCAAGGCAGCAACATGAAACATCATGCTCCCCTAAATAGTTGCATTCACGAAGCAACCAAACACACATAACACTTTACTCCTTTTTTTAGCCAAAATATTGACAAAAGAAATGAAGTAAAGGTACACACAAAAACACAAACAACACTACAAGTAGAAGCACGCAAACATAAAATCATGCATAAAAAACATAGACCTACAAAAGGAAACACACAAGTTCAAGGACCATGTAGAAACACAGATAAAGAAAAACTCAGAACACGTTAATTCATATTGCACCCGGGCACTAAGACGAGTTTAAGAATTACAGCAAAATGGTACATACTAAACAAAAAGTTGTCATAAGCCAGTGGATACCCACAAAAATTCTCATAACTGGTAGAATAAAAACCCGCATAAATGGGTGCGGGTACGGACTCGAATAATTACTCACTTAAATGTTCTTTTATTTAATAATTCAACAATAAATTTACTAAAAAATTTAAATATTCTTTAAAACTTAAAATAATATAATATTTTATACTTTGCATATTTATTTTTTTTATTAAAAATACAGATAACAGATACGAGTATAAGTACTTACATATTCAAAGGACACGGGTGTTAATAATGTTACCAAATAAAAAATATGAGCTCGGATACAAAAAAAAATTTACAACCACGAATATCAAGACGGATACTATAGTACCCTACCCCATTCCCTACCATTATAATCCCTTTGAATCATTGTAATTTGACATTGATATCAAGATTTAATTAGAAGCCTGTGTTTCATTGTAATTTGACATTGATACTAAGATTTAATTAGAAGTATGTGTTTCATTGTAATTTGACATTGATACCAAGATTTAATTAGAAACATGTGTTGGGGTTTAATTGCAAAATATATGTTTCTTCGCATAGTACTTGAATGACAGGTCATCTATAATCAACTTCACCATTAAATATTTTATTATTAAATCAATTGCAAATTTTTAACTTCACCATGATGGTGCAAAAGATCAACTTCCCCATGTTGTCCTTCACCAACGTATAAACACGTTCTTCATTATTTAATGAAATCATAAATATTCTCCTTTGTAATTGTAACAGTTAAAAAAATGAAGAACAAAATAATAAATACAAATATGCTTTCTTTTCCACTTCATCAAGAACACACTAAAACAAAGTGGTGATTCCGCCTCACCCTAACTCTAAAAACACCATCTCCTAACTCCAAACGAAGATTTATTTAATTTATGAATAAGAAAACCAAAATCGCAGTGAAATACATACTAATTAGCCTATTTGAAGACCTGTTTTGTGGTAGCGTCTTTAATGATGTGAGTTTTATAATCTGACTTCGAATTACCAAATTTCGATGTGTTTCGATTCTTCCACAAGAGAGGTTTGATGCTTTTGAATTTATTGTATTAATTTCACTTCCTACTCGCAGTATCTTCTTTATGATCTCGGCTCATGATTCAATTGCCATGTATTTAGCTATTGAGCCTCAAAGTTTATGTTTGTATGTGATGGCATCAAAAAAAGTTTGAAATTTTCTTGAAAGCCGATCTTAGGTACATCTATATCTGGAATTTGGGTGTTCAAAATTAAATCGGCCCAATAAAAAACCGTAAAATCGAACCGATCTAAATCAAAATTATAAAAAATCGTATTTTATTCGGATGTATTTGGTTCATTTTCTAAAAGAACCGCGCGGTTCGGGTCAGATTGCAGTTTATATTTTGCAAATCGAATCAAACTAAACCAAACCGTATTATATTATAAAATCTTACTAACCAATATATATTTCTTGTATTCTTTATATGATATCTATTTTAAATCAACATTTAATATATATATATATATATATATATATATATATATATATATATATATATATATATATATATATATATATATATATATATATATATATATATATATATATTTTATCGTATTCTTGGTATGATATTAATTTTAATTTATAAATCATAAAAGAATAAAATACTATTCAATTATAATACTATTTTCACAAAATATATTTTATCATATTTTTTAAACAAGGGTTAATACCTATTTTCACCCCTGACATATGGGGTGTATTTGAAAATACCCTGCCAAAAAAAAAGTTTCAATTGTTACCTTGACAAATTTTAAAAGTTTCATTTTTTACCTTTAGGATGCCACATCACCTAAAAGGCTGATGTGGCTTATTTTTTTGTTAAATTTGTAAGTTTTTGTTATTCCACGTCACATAATTGCCATTAAAATGACCAGAATGCCCTTAGCTCCATTTATCTTAAAATCCCAAATTATTTTGCAAAGCCTAAGTTTCAATTCAGACCCTCCAAATTAGGGCGCAGCCATCTTCCACCGTGTTCCCTTGGTCCTCCAACCGCTACCCGTCTTGTCCCTCCACTATATCTCTCTCAAACCATCGTCGAACGCTCATCTCCACCACGGCCTCCCTCTTCTTCATAACAAACCTTCATACCATCTCTATTGCAGAAACAACCTTTCACCTCCTTCACCGGAAACGACCATGTTTCCATCGTATTCCACCCACCTCACAGTCCCTTCGTTGGAAACTCGTCCACCATAACCTTCTATCCATTTTGCTCCAAACCGTAACACTCCTTCCACCGGTATTCTTCACGTGAAACCTTTCCAAGACTACCATCTCTCTCTTTCTTTCAACACCACCACCTTACACCATACTACGCTCATTCATTCACCAACTCTCCGTCCAAACACCCTCCAACCGGATCTCATTCTCAAACACCACCAGATTCAGATTTTTCTCCGCGGCTTAACCCTTTCATCTCAACTCCGACATGCTCTTCTCCTCATTGAAACTCGCAATCGACCTCTCCGTCTTCTTCATCTCGCCATCCCCAATCGTATCACTGTCTCTCACTTTTCCGTAACTCGTCGTCGATTTTCAACCTCCCCCACGCCAATACTCCTCCTTCATCAACCTTACAAAACCGTCCATTACTCACCCTTCATTGATCTCGCAACTCAAACATCCCAAACCTTCGATCCACATCCGGTTTTTTAATTTAACCATTACACAAATCCTCTAGCCGCCGATTCTCACCCGCCACGGATCGCTACATCAAAGCTCCATCATAATATCTCTTCAAGCAAACGTTAAAGCGCCAGTTGTTGCTCTTCCGTTTCCATCAGTGGTTTCCACAACACTAGCATCCCTGTTTCAACACAACAGTAGCGATTGGAGGGTCTGAATTGAAACTTAGGCTTTGCAAAATAATTTGGGATTTTAAGATAAATGGAGCTAGGGGCATTCTGGTCATTTTAATGGCAATTATGTGACGTGGAATAACAAAAACTTACAAATTTAACAAAAAAATAAGTCACATCAGCCTTTTAGGTGATGTGGCATCCTAAAGGTAAAAAATGAAATTTTTAAAATTTGTCAAGGTAACAATTTAAACTTTTTTTTTGGCAGGGGGTTTTTCAAATACACCCCATATATCAGGAGTGAAAATAGGTATTAACCCTTTAAATAATATTTATTTAAGAATACAATTTTATAGATATCATTCTTTAAATTCAAATAAAATTACAATACGCAATTTTATGTATCAAATTATAAATTAATTTTGACAATTATAATTTATTTTATGTTAATGTATGAACAATTAAACACAATCCAAACCGAATCAACCAAAACATTATGGTAATTTTTAAGACAATTATAATTTTTTTTATGGAAATGTATGAACGATTATAGTAATTTATTTTGACAATTATATTTGTTATGGTAATGTATGGCTCAATAATTTTTTTGTAAAATACCGAATCAACCAAATCACACATTTTTTTCTCTTGCGATTCGGATGATTTTTTACTTCAAAACCGCTCAAACCGCACCGCAAACACCCCTCCAAACCCCTTTCTCCTGAAAACCATAAGGTTAATGCCAAAACAATGACTATTAAGCCTGGAAGATTTTTCGGGTGTCCAGAATAACATTTTTACATAAAAAGACTTTTAGAAAAGTTTTGACCTTTCTAAGGACAACTCGAGACTAGAGCATACGCATTAGTGCATCCTCGGTTCTACAACATGCCCAACTGAAAATGCAGCAATAAGACACTTCTAAGTTCTAACAAAATGGACCAAAGGATTTTGCGAGTATGTCCTTTAGAAGGAAACTGTTTTTCCATACAAGAATGAAATTCTGAACAAGAACCGTAGTAAAAAGAACTCAGATTCTAGCAAGTCATTTCAACATTTTGAAAATAGTATTATGATATGTATTTGTCTTGGTGCTCTTGAAGTAGCTTGGCTGATGATTTGGCATCTAAATAAAGTGAACAAATTTCCTCAAGATCCGCCTACAGATTTCGAAACAATAGTAACTCAATTAGTTAAAGGGACGCAGTTAACAAATTATATTAAGTGCTGAACATTAGATTCTGAATTACCTTGCAGATGTTCTCTCGGCCATTTATCTTGGCAACAACGCTGGCCGGTGATAAAAGCTGAATCGCATGCCTGAGAAACAACTAGTATAAGTAACATTGGAAAGGAAAACATTAGATAACAGGAAATCCAGAATTCAGACCTTAAAGATGTTTTTTGTCCAATCTCCCCAAGGAAAGCTAAACTCTCCTCATCCACAACCAGTTCTTCCACTTGAGCTCGGATAGCTAGAATCTATACACAAGTAAGAAGCATGTATGTCAGTGCATAAAAAATTAGCAAGTTTGACATATTGAAAGCATAAGTGAAAAATGTTGAAGGCCATTTACCTGAATTATTTCAGCTGGACCATAAGTTTGTGTTCGAATGATCATCAATCGATCCAATAGGTCAACAGGTATGCCATGAGGACTGGTCATATCAGCCCCTCTGTAAAAACCAGTCAATTTTACACTCAAATTTTTAACATAATGAAAACAATTAAAACAGGATCATTTCGATCTAATTACTAACAAATGAGACCTTCAACGAGTTAAGGAACCTCTATGCCCCAAAAATCATGAAAACAGAGACATGACCTATTGAGACACTGCAAAATCAAGGCCACACATAGAGCACCAAAGAAGACTATTGACTTAACATACTGAAAATGATGCGCTACCCAGTAATCATTTTCATTTATCTAGTTTTTCCAAATTTTCCACTTCAGAAAAACTTCCTAAGCACTTTAGGTTTAAGCATACCTTACGGCACATATTCCTCTATTTGTGGCGAAGATTACTATTGGAGATAGGGAGCTCTCTAAAGCACGGTTAAGATAGGAAAAACACTCCATATCTAGCATATGCACCTGCAAAGAAGCATTAGAACTTCAATAAACGGGATGCAAAATAATTGCAAGCACTAATAACTGAGAAAAATAATTAAGTCACCTCATCAATAAATAGAACACCAGGGACAAGCTCTGCAACACCTTCATCAATATATCGGTTGACAACCTGTCACCAACATAAGCAATACTTGTAAACATATAAACTACCCTCTTGTTTTCATATCATCCCTCCATTTTTTACTTACGTTTTTTTGAATGCATGAAACATCAGAAAGAACAACTATTCTGCCCAAGAACAAACAAAATTAATTGAGAAAATTGCTGTTAAAAAAGCCCATTTTTAGATGGTTAGTTTTTCCCTAAATGAAAAAGGTGGCCTAATACCAAATAGCATCTTCATGGTGGAATCCATGGAAAGTCGGGCCATCGTGGGTCTACTATAGAATGCCACTACTTGAAGTTATGACCTTTTGATTACATGTAACATGACAACATCTTTAACTGCTGTGTCAAAGCTCCCTCTAGTTAAACACAATTAAACATGCATTACAAGTTGTAAAAATACCTTATTAATTTCTTGTCTCAACTTGTCAGTGATTTCGGTTTTCCTAGGCTTCATCATCTGGCCCATAAGAGACAAAATATCTTGCCCCCCCTGAGGTCGTGCATTGGCAGCATCCAGATCGTGTAGGGTTACATCCTTTAAGAACAAAAAAGATACAAATCACAATAAGAAACCAATAACATATAACTAGTGTCTAGAAATTATTTTGCAGAGTTTGCAACTCTGACAATTTCTAATTAAGAACTTTAGGCCAGAAAGGTTTGGTGCATTACTAGCAGAAGAAAAATACATGGAACCCAAGTAAAGTTCAGAGGCTTGGCAGAGTTACATCTTACTGTGGTTCGATGCACTTCCACAGTTCCACCAAACTAATTCCCTCAGCCATGCAGACTGAGAGCTTTCTTACAAATTACAATGACCAAATATCAGGTCCTTGAAATGGTTAAATTCTTCATAGATACACAAATTGTTGAATTGGAAACACTCAAAATGTAACCCTAACAGATTATATCTTAGGGTTTTTTCTTTGAGCTAAGGAGGAGTGAAGCCCCAGACAGACTATATCCTAAGTTGCTATCGTTTACATGACACCGGTATATTAACTTTAAATGAAACAATGGACGTGATGTGAAGCTATTGATATTAGCAAATAAATTAGGAAATGAAACCTAACATCAGCCCAAGTTCATAGTACGGTTATCAACAAGGATTCACATATAGAAAAAATTTATAGACATCACATCAATATAAAAATAGTCTTCAAATCAAATACCTGAACAATCTCCTTTTTCTTGTGAACCTCTCCCTTAGGAAGTGGAACATACTCCTCTGCTTCAAGGTCAAACTCAGTAGCAAAGGCATCACTTCGGCCAACCCTTTTCACCGCCCCACTATTTGCCTCAATATATATAACATCCCCAACAGCTACCTGCACATGTGCATAAATCGCATGCATCAAAATGGTAGAATGGTTGCCACCAATATAAAGCTTTAAAACAAATATAGCTTCAAAAAAGTTTCAAAATATATTTACAGGAGCACTAGCAATGAGAAAAGGATGATAGCAAGAAGAAAGGCTAGAAAATAAGAGACCACACCTTTTCTTTAATCAAAGCATCGTATATCGTGGGGTCCAACTTTAGTTGCTTGGTTCCTTTCACCGTCTTCAACCCAATTATAACATGGCTAATACTTTTACCATAACCTCCTGTTATACTCTCAGTTTCTTCGGGAGAGAGCTCAGTCACCTCGCCTTCATATACTTCCTTATTTTCTTTAATACGTAGACCGATAGCCCGGCGAAAATTTTCCATAAGAACCTCAGTCTTCTTTACTTCCGTTGAGTATACTTCGGAACCAACCATTGGACAGAATGGAACCTACAACAAATCTTGTAAGGGTCACAGAGACAAAAGAATATAAATATAATAATGAATTTTTATCAAAAGAACCTTAGTCCCAAGCTCCTGACAGATCCCAAGTGCTAATGCAGTTTTGCCAGTTCCAGGAGGCCCGGCGAGAAGGATTGCCTTACCAGCCATCTTCTTCTGGCGAATCATATCAACCGCAAGTCCACACGCTTCTCTTGCCTCAGCTTGTCCCACAAACCCAGAAGCAAAAGGCAAAGGCTTTCCACTTACCTCAAGACCTAGGCCTTTTATATGCGTGTGGGTAGCAACACGCTGTTTCTTGGTTGTAGACTGAACCTCTTCTATTTTCATCTTCTCCATCTATTAGGAGCGACAAAATTTGAAATCAGTGAGTCGATAGTCGAAGTCAAATCGCAGTAACAAGGAAGGGATAAACAGTAGGTTACAATAAGTTTGAACCTGATGATGTAGCTCCGGCAATGGAGGCTATCGACGGTCGGGATCACGTTCTGATGTTATGGAGGTAGCGGCTAGGTTTTAGGGTAGAGAGGAAGAAGGAAGTGTTTGAGCGCTGAGAGAGTGAAGCGAAACGAGAAGAAAGAGAGGGTTTTGGTTTCTAGTGCATCTGTAGTGTGTGTTTGATTATTATCAAACAAAAATTTTAATTTATATATTTAATATATATATTTTGGGAATTTCTTAGTTCATCTCATATATTTTTTATACACCACGTAAAATTCCATAAATACCTTTTAAATTCGGAAGTGTACTTCTGATACACACTAAATCATATATGAATTACGTAGGAATGGTTGGGTATTAACCGTAAATATATTTTTGGTTTCAAATTGGAGGTATATTTCTGGTTCTAGACATAACTATATGGTGCGCTGCATGTTCTCCTCCCACTACAGTAACATATTCAAAACGTAAACCTTCAACTACTCTCAACTCTCTCAAACCCTTTTCACAAATTTCTTTCAAAAAAATTATATGAAATCATCAAGCATTGGTTAAACATAGCACTCCAACACAATCAAACAAGCAAAATCAACATCAATCAATTAAGTAAGTTATTTTTCAAATTTTTAGAGTTTATGTAATTTCTACTCAAATTAGTGAAATAGGGCTCAAAATATGATGTTGTATCTAGATATCATCATTAGGAGTCATTAGAACATTGTTTTCAGAGTTTATTTGATGATCAATGGATATATTTAAGCACATTAGGGTCACAGTTCCACCATTTTCGTGTTTTTGCAATCGCAACAGAAACCAAAAATATAATTCTGGTTTTGAGCAAGAACAAAATCAGAAGTATAGTTCTGGTTTTGGTATATGTCAATTTTAAACATTGTTTTGCAAAGTGGACCGTATGCTAATATTTTTTGTACTTCTACGAGAATTATGGATGAGAGACAATCACGATTGAGGCACAAAAGGGTTGCACAACATGTTTCAGTGCAGAGAGAAAGAAGTCAGGCTACCCATTCTCTTCCACACCAGCACCGGATGCACCACATACAACTTCACCCTCCGGTGTGGCCGCTTTTATTCCTACGACGTCGACGTCGACCTCCCGCAGCAGGCAAGATTCTCCTGTTCTACCTTCACCACCCCAGTCCTCCCGCAGACGCACCTCCTCACCTGGGATATTTGAGACGTGACAATTATCAAGGACTCGGGCATCATCACAGTCTCAGACGCCACATGAGAATATGACTGAGTCATCCCAAACAGTAGAGGCGAGATCCGAGGATGCACAAGCGACACCTGAGGTCGCACATGCGATACTTGAGGTTGCACCAGCTCAGCCTGCAGGTGTGGTCCCTTTGTTTTTTGGCGGAGGACCATCTGATTTATCACTTCTTTCTCTATATCTCAACCATGTTTCTAGATACATCTGGGACGCACATGTATGAATTTTGCATTTTTATTTTTATTTCTATTATGAATTTTATTGTGAATTTTGACTTGAATTTTATCATGCAAGAACTTGATACACTCAAGTTCGTTACCCGAGGGTAGAAGATCAATAAACTTGTGCCCCCTCCCGAGCCATGGTTTGACGAGCTTCTACGATTTACAGGATTGAAAGTTTTGGCCCTTTGTGGATATAGCATGGTCAACTAGGGTATGATCAACACTTTTATTGAGAGGTTCTTTATGGATACAGCGTGGTCCACAAAGGTTCTTGAGCTCAGCCCGTGTAAATTCTATGTTTGGTTTATAGATCATATTGTGTAAAATCTCGTATAAAGTTCTTGAGTTAAGCCCGTATAAAAACTCTTTCAAGTTTTGAGATCAACCCATATAAAATCTTAAGGAAATGTTCAAATATTAGCCCGTGTAAAATCTCCCACAAAGTTCGTGAGCTTAGTCCGATGTAAAAGCTCCATTTGGTTAGGTGGCTAACCCGTGTAAAAATATCTTGTTTTAAAGGCCCACGAGTAAAAACTATAAATTCGGTTGTAAGATTATTATTGAGAAAATCTATAAAAAAAAGCTCACATAAGGCATATTGCAAACTAGACTTCCTTTTTTAGTTGGTGTCATTCTCTTTTTGTTATCTATTTTATTTTTCAATTATTTTCTTTCCTCTATTTTTCCATCTATTTCATTATTCCAACATAAGTAAGGATCTAACATGTTTGATTGATAGCATCTTGTGTTGGTAGGGAGTTGGTTGACACTACTGTTGATTTAGTGAGAAGACGCTGAAGAAATTAGATTTGTAGTTAGAATAATTTTAAAGACGGGTTCAGGGGATGTCATTGTCAGAGAAGAAGGTGTTTAGAGCAACAAAGATAAGAATTTGAGAGAAATCATGAGTGAGTATTTTCATAATTGAGAACAAGTAGATATGGAAATATGGTGAAAAATGAGGAGATTTAAAGAAATAATAAAAACAAATGGTCTTGTTATATGAAGGAAAGGTGAGACAGACAAAGAAAGATGGTGATAAATTATATTTCCAACTTAATTATGCATAGTAAACATCACTATATTTCCAACTTAAATTCCGTGAAAATAGGAGAATTTGTTAATATAACCAACTGACTGCATCATAGAAAAAAACAAAAATAAATTAATTAAATCTTAATAAACATAATCTATCTATTGTGTTTAACATAGCCAATCATTCAAGAGCATAAAGAAGTTGTTACACACATTTTTCATTCAACCTTAAGCCCTCTAAAACTCCAACAACCTAAGAACTAAGTAACACAAGATCCCCTCCTATTTTTTGAGAACTCTATGAAGGATTTTAAGAAAACTCAGCACAAATAATCAATTTAATCTTTTTAACTCTGCATTTAATCACTCACCTAAGTGATCAAATTTCTAAACATTGATTATTTTTTGCTCCTAGGATCAAACCAACTAGTAAGAAACAAAAAGTAACCTCACTTAACAAGACAAAAAGGTAAACAATCATATCTTGTTGGTGCATAAGAATCAAAGGTAATTGGAATAATGGGAGAATAATAAGAGAATAACGACTACATAAAGGAGAAAGAAATAAGGATTGTGTTATAAATGACATCTACTACTAGTCTATTTATACAGGGGAAAAAATTGCCACATAGGCCCTAATAGAGTAAACTTAGTGACCAAGATAAAAGGTACAGAAATAGTAAATACTAAAGTACCCTTAAAACTAAACAGCTACGCTAAAATACCCAGAAGTTAAGTATACTTCTGAACGCAACCTCAAAAGTTCTACTACTTCTGAGCAACATCAGAATATCAGAACTTCTGAACACAACCAGAAGTTATGGGCTCAAATTCTGAATATTGGATTATTCTTCAATATCATCCCTTAATTCATATTCCTAAACAAAACTAACCACACCAATTTCATCCCTTAAGAGGAGAAATTGATCTGTCTTGATTGCCTTCGTCATAACATCTACCAACTACTTCTAGGTACTACAGTGCACAACATCTAATGTTTCATTCCGGACCTGGCTTCTCAAGAAATAATACTTAGTCTCAATATGCTTGCTTTTTTCGTGTAACACAGGATTTCTAGCAAGATTGATTGTAGACTTGTTATCAATCATCAGCTTCAGAGGCTTCTTTACTTTAATCTTCAGATCTTCTAATAAGTTTAGAAGCCACACAACTTGACATGCAGCTACAACGCCTGCAATATACTCAGCCTCACACGTTGATATAACAACAACAGTTTGCTTCTTAGAACTCCAAGAAATTAGACCTACCAAAAACTTGAATAAGTATCCAGAAGTACTTCTTCTATCAACTCTATCTCCAAACCAATTAGAGTCAGAGTAACTCATTAACTCTGATTATGCCTTTCTTCCAGAAGGAAATAATACTCCAAAATTCAAAGTTCCCTTGATATACCTCAAAATTCTGACAGCAACTTGATAATGGGACCACTTAGGTTTACTCATGAACCTACTAACCAATCCAATTGCATAGTAAATATCATGTTTGGTATTACACAAATACCTCAGAGAACCAACCAGCTGTTTGAAGATCGCAACATCCACATCTTCAACCTTAGAGTCAGAATCCAATTTATGATTGGTTTCTGACGGTGTAACAGCAACCTTGCAATTCTCTAGTTTAAACTTCTTCAGAAGTCCTAGTTCATACTTCAGCTGATGCAAAATGATACCCTCCTTTTAGTACAAAATCTTTATCCCTAAAAAATATCCCATATTTCCCAGATTAGTTATCTCAAATTCAATCATCATCACTTTCTTGAACTTGATTATATCTTCTGGAAAGCTCCCTGTAAGCAATATGTTATCAACATAAAGACATACCAGAATCATATTGCTTCCAGAATGTTGTACGTAAACTCCATATTCCATCTCACACTTTTGAAACCCTTGCTACTTGAAATATGAATAAATCTTCTGATTCTAAGCTTTGGGTGCTTGCTTCAATCCATACAGAGCTTTATGTAACTTGTACACCATCCCTTCCTAATTCTTTTTCACGAAGCCAAGAGGTTGAGACACGTATACCTCTTCTTATAATGGACCATTCATAAATGCTGACTTCACATCCAAATGCATCAGAGGAAAATTTCTATTTGCAGCTAAAGCAATCACCAGTCTGATTGTTTCATGTCTAGCTACAGGTGCAAATACCTCAAAGTAAAATAGTCTAGGTTTTTGAAGAAAACCTTTGGCCATTAGCCTTGCTTTGTGCTCCCATCTGGCGCTAATGGCTTTCTTCTTCTTCGGTAGCTTAGTCAACTCCCAAGTTTTATTTCTTTCTATTGCCTCAAGTTCTTATTTCATGGCATTCAACCATACTTTCTTCTTGAGTGATTCTTCTATACCCAAAGGTTCATAATCTACTAACATGGCACACTGAATGACTTGTCCAGAAACCCTATCTTCAGAACTTCCACCTTCAAAAACATGATCATCTCCAGAAGCTTGTCCTCCAGAACCTACGTCTTTAAAGTTTTCCCTTCCAAAAGCATGATCACCACCAGGTTCTGGATCATCATTAGTATCTGGATTAGAATCAGATTCATCATCTTCATCTTCAGAGTCTTCAGAATCATCTTCTGACTCTAACTCTTCTTCAGAACTTTCAACTTCTGACTTGTCTTCAGAAGTTATATCTACATCAGAAGTTGGTCGAGACTTACTCCAATCCCAAGCTTCTGACTCTTTCACAATGACGTCTCTGCTGACTTCAACTTTGTTAATTTCTGGACAATAAAGTTTGTATGCACCTGTATTGTGGTACCCCACCAGTAACATCACTTTGCTTCTATCATCCAACTTCTTCCTTCTAGCTTTTGGAACATGTTTGTATCACACAGAACCAAAAACCTTCAGATGACCAACACTTTCCTTCTCTCCAGTCCAGTTCTCTAAAGGAATAATTCTCTTCATTTTAAATCCATTTTAACCTCAAAAGTTATGAAAAAAATTCACAAGAATATTTCTAATTATTTTCACTTTATGTAATTTTTTGAGTTTTTTATTTTATATTTTCCTATTTTATTTTATTTTTCTCTTATTTGCTTCATTTTAATTGGTTAAAAAAATAGTTTTTTTTATTTTAAAAATATCTAAAAATATTTTGAATCATTTTTTATTTTTTTATGGTTTTATTTTCCACTTATTTATTGTTTTGATTAAACTTTGTTATTTTCTCTTTTATTTTCATTTTAAAATTCCTTTTCATGCATTTTAATTATTTGTGTTGCATTTAATATTTGTTTAACTTATGTTGTCAGTTGGTAGCCTTGGATGACTCATTGGGTCATAAGTTTCATCAAACTTAATGGATCTTTGGTGTTAATGAGGGTGAAAATCCAAATCCACAACGGATGATTGATTTTGATGATAACTTGATCGAAGTCTTTGTTCAATTTGTGATTTACTTCTTTTTGTCTTCATCGATCTTCATCTCCTTCTTCTTTCTTTTTCATTTTGATCAATTAGATGATGATGATGATGATCCATCTTGGTTCAATTAGGTTTGGATTGATGTTTGTTGAACTTTCATCATTTCAAATATACCTTTAACTTAAAGCATCAATCCAACCCTAATTGAACCAAGATGGATCAAATGAAAATTTATTTTTTAAATTAAAAAACAATAAAGAAAAATGAAACAAAACAAAAAGCAATATTCTCTCTCTCTCTCTCACTATCATTCCCAGAGTTTTCTTTTTCTCTTTATGTGTATTCGGTCATCATCTTCTTCTCTCACTCTTTCTCTTAACCGTAAACACAACACCACATCAACATGAACATGAACATTCATAAAAAAAACTCACCATTTTTATTTTTTTTATAAATCCACTTGATTTCTCGCCCTAGATACATATCCAATCTTAAGAAACACATACTTATCACCAATAACATTTATTTTCAGATCAAACACACAAAAGACCTAGATCTTAGAAGGTGAAATCAAATGGAAATTGTTCGTCAATTAATGTAATATCATAGTGTTAAGCATAATCACATCAACCAAATCCAACTATCCAACTGATCACAGGGGCGATGTCGAATGATTCTGCATAAGACACCTTTATTCATCATGTTTAAGATCTCTTAATTCAGCACCTCCGATTTCTTCATCTTGGACTACACATATAGTATCCTAATATTCCCGAAATATTTAGGATCTGTAACGCACCAGAAGAGATTTTACACTCCAGTCATATGTCGAATGACCATAATAGGATATTATGTTCAACATTATTTTTCTGAAAGTTAGAACATCTTATTTAACATGTTGCTGCCTAATTTATTTTACTAAAATTAATGTCAACCATAAACAAGAGTATTAACTAGACACATGTTAGACATGATGTCTGAACATGTCGTACAACATTTGGGCATTATTCAATAGGTGCCAAATTACTATGTTTTGGAAGAAGATCTGCAGAAGACTTGTGAAAGATTTTAATTTTATTAATTTAATAATATGATTATATGATTTGTTGGACAATTATAAAGATCAAAGCACATTTAAAAATATTTAAATTTGAATTTGTAACAAAGTAAATCATATCTTTTTGTTGACGATATTTGAGTAACAAATCAAATATCCAACTCGATATGTATTATTTATGGATGAAATCAAATCAAATGTCTATGAAGAAAATCCCAAAAGAATTGCTATATAAGGAGCATACACAACCTCTTTGAAATTCAAGCATTCAAGTATTTACGTTGAAGATTTTAGAGTGCTAGATTTTGTGTCTTGTATTCCACGCTAATTCATTAATATGGTTAGTGTAGAATTTATATGTACAACTCTATGTTTCAATAACTTGGCATATAAGGTTTGTCTAGTTGAGTTGTAAAATTCAACATCATCCATCTTGTTGATTTAAGTTGATCACTAGAGTTTAATGGTTGTAATCTCCTGTCACAGGTTGTGTGATAGAGAAAGAAAGTAAGTGGATTCTCAGATTTAGGGGGAGACTCTAAATAGAAAGTCAATGGGTAGTGTTAGAAAGAGATATTGAACAACATGATATTATCATTGCTTGCAAAACTAAATGTACTAAGTTAATAATAGTGAACTTCCTTTATTTGGATTATGGATTCAACCTTCCAAACGTAGGCGTGGTTTCACTGAACTGGGTTACCAATTCTCTGTGTTATTTATCATTTTCAGCTCCATCAACTTGTATAAGTATTATTGTCATTATGGTGTAACTTGTCGAGCCAGTTGCTCTAACATCGTGTACGACACTTGTCTCCTAAGGAACATAATTTCTTATATGAAGATAATACTGCATGCATTGATCTAATGAAAAAAATTATATTAAAAGTGAACAAACAAAATGTATTTATCCAAAGTTCATTTTCACTCGTGATATTTAGAAAAGTGGTGATATAAGCATCCAACAAATTCGTTCATGTAATAGTCATACAAATATTTTCACAAAGTCACTCCCTAGTGGAACTTTTAACCAACTGGTGCAAAAAATTAATATTCATTGTCGAAGAAATGATCATTCAACTATAGGAAAGAAATGAATTTACCTTAAAGACTTCATTTCAATTTTGATCCCTTTATTTTACATTTTTATAGTTTTAATCCTCCTATTTTAAAATTTGTATTTTTAGTCCCTTTTTATTTATTTTTGTGGGGATTTAATTCCCCTATCAATTTAAAATCATTTTTCAATGACACATCATTGATTCTGATGACGTGTTATTGACACATTGACCAAATTTATATTCATATTATTTTCTTTAATAATATTATTTCATTATTGTTGAAGCTAACCACTACAAGAATAATGGAAATTTGTCAGGGGATAAACCCCTCACAAATGTCAAAAATCCCTCACAAATATACAATTTGCGAGGGGACAACACCCCTAGCAAAACACGTGGTCGCAACACAATTTGCGAGGGGCGAAACACCTCGCTATTTACCTAGGAGAAAATCCCCTCGTCAATTGTCAACTATAAATAACACATACAAACATAGAGTCAGTTGGCGCAGACTAGGTGTACAGACATGTCTACAATTGATCAAATATTTTGCCAGGGGTTTAGCCCGTGGCAAAATGAAATAATGATGACATGTACCCAGGAGTTAATCCCCTGGCAAATTGCAAAATAATTTTAAAAAAAATAAAATAAAATCTGACCAAAAATGAAATAAATAATAATAATAGAATAATTATATATAATTAATATAAATTTATATAATAATTAAAATTTATATAATAATATAAATTTAAAATATAATAAAAATTCATCAAAATTTTAATAAAAGTTTTAAGTTTAACATACTTAAAATAATATGTCATACACATTTACATATTTAAAAAAAAATTATGTTTACTAATTTATTCATAAACATTTACATATTTCAAAAAGTTATATTTACTAATTTATTCATAAATATTTACAAATTTCAAATATATATACTATTTATCATAAAAATATATATTTTTAAAAAATATGTGAAAAATTCAAATACATTTAAAAAAAATAACATATATGAAAATTATACAAATTGTTTGTTTACTCAATATATTCGAATAAATACTCTTTTTTTTTAAAAAATTAATTATAAATATTATTTTTAAAATTTATACATACTATTTTTATACATTGAGTATTTTTTATATACTATCTTTATAAAATATATATACTGTTTTTATAAAATATATATATACTGTTTTTAATATACTATTTTCTAATATATTTTACTGTTTTCTATATATATATATATATATATATATATATATATATATATATATATATATATATATATATATATATATATATATATATATATATATATATATATATATATATATATATATATATATATATATATATATATATATATATATATATATATATATATATATATATATATATATAATTCAAAATTACATCTTCCCTATTTGTAGGGATACCCCACGTAATTGATTTTTTTTTTTAAATTTTTTTCCAGTTAGCGAGGGGATTTACCCCAAACAACATTGTTGTTTTTGTTTGGAGTTTAACCCCTGACTAATTCCCCTGACAAATATTGACTTTTCTTGTAGTGAACCACATTAATTTTTAATTAATAATAATAATCATTTATTAATATTAATGGTGTTAATCAACTTCATCTTTTTCACCCGCATAAAACAAATTAAAAAACCAAAAACCTCAAAAACTAAAAAAATATTAAATGAAACGTTCATCCTCTCTCAACTCTCTTTTCTCCTTTTTAACAAAAAAAGAAGATATAACATGTAGATCTAGGATAAAATCATAAACGTGATAAACTCTCAAAAAATCAAGGTATTCAAATGAAGTTAAAGGGATAAAAACAAAAAGTCAAGATACATATAGATCAGGGATAAAAATAAGGCAAAATATCATTTTTGGTCCCTTAATTTTACCCTCGGGTCCATTCTGGTTCTTGTTCTAAAAGGTCCACGTTAGTCATTTCCGTCCAATTTTCACAAACACCGTTTACTTTTGCATGCGTGGTATTTTCTTTTCTTTTTTATTTATTTTTAATTCCACGTATTATTTTCTTTTCCTATTATTTTCTTTTCTTTTTTTATTTATTTCTATCTTAAACAATTTCTAGAATTAAAAGGGACAAAACTAAATTTTTGACACAACCAGGATTCGAACACCAGTTGCAAGGGTTGCTACGCATGTTATGCTACCACTCAGCCACTTCACATGTTTGCATTGAACTGCTTTCTTTTAATACATGACTGAGAAGCTTCCACTAATGGAAATTTCTCAGCAAAAAGGTACTATACTATTTGTTTTGTTTTCTAATTGTTAGTCTTAATGATATTAAGAATCTCTAATGGCCTGTAAACAAACTTGTCCCGATAAATATACTACTTTAACTCACTTCCTCATAGTTGTAGCTTTCATGTAAATTGTAGTTCCACTTAGTAGAGTAAAACCAACAAGATCAGTTACCATGATATATACACCATGGCATGGTTTTGAACACTTTGCAAAATATCATGCATCTTAGAACACTCAGTCAAACTTGTTTCAAAACTGGCCTCCTCATTATGTTTGAGACACCAAATATTCCAACTTGTTTATTGCATCAACAATTAAATACTTGAGTGTAAAAGCTTCATACCATTTGTTCGGACACAACTTTTTCATAAGTTCCAAAGAGCACATGTGTAGGCACGACACAAAACATTAAAAACCTCTAGCTAGGCAAATGCATACTCTTGTATATAAACAATAAATTCCATCAACACAGAGACTCTTGAAGGTTAATTTAAGTAACACACAAATAAAGTCGGACAATCCTCTCCATCCCGACCCACCAGCGATTCAGATCCTCTGGATTCAAACGCGACATCGACATCGGAAACATCCGGAGACAAGGACGGTTTAGAAGGAAGTTGCGCAAGCCGCTCAATAGGGTCAATAGGAAGAGAAAAGAAAAAGGAGAGAAGAGAAAGAAAATAAATTACCTATAATTGGAAAGAGAGAATGAAAGTTGAAATGGAAAATTAAAGTGTGTGTGTGTTGCTTCAAGAACGAGAAGTAAAGAGATACCAGCAGTTCTAATATAAAAAAATAGAACTTTGTAATAGACTTGATAATAAACTTGAATGGAGAAATAAACATCAAATGTGAAGTGTTGTAGTGGTAGATTGCAATTGCTTGCAACCAAGAGGGGTTGGGTTTGAATCTAGTATAGGTACAAAATTTTAGAATCTATTTTTAGAGTTTTAATGACTTTAATAAATATATGCCACGTCAAATACCATGTGTATAAACATGTATGCCAATATGACCATGTGTATAAACATGTCTGCCAATATGAAAAATTTGACGTCGTTTGAGAAAATTAGACGAAAAGGACTAACGTGGACCTTTTAGAACAATTAAAAGACAACTTTGGAACTTTTTAAAGATGAGGGACCAGGATGGGCCCCAAAGTAAACTTAAGGGACCAAAAAATATATTTTGCCTAAACATAAAGAGTCAAGAAACTCATATCATTTGCAATACTAGATGAAGTTTACATTGAAGGGATAAATACAAAAGAGACAAAAGAGATCTAAAAATGAGACAAAAACAACGTCAAAAATTCATGTTCTTCGTGTTACTCAAATAAAACTGTGTTTTTGAAGAACATCAAATGAACAACAAACCTGCTGCATAATACATTACCACCCCGATAGAAACCAATGAAAACAAAAATATAAAACATATAAATCAACCAACGTTATAAAGCTAATCGCAACATGCACATGTCCATTTTCAATTAAATTTACTTCTTTTTGCCCAACAGAGCTTCAAATGTCCATGCTCAAACAAGACTGATATTAAAGCACATAAAATACTACTCTCTTTGTTCCATAATGAGTGACTCAACACACTATTTCATACATATTAAGGAAAAAAGTAAGAGATCAAATAATATTTCTATTATAGTACCCCTAATCATGTATTAGAAATTATAAAAGTTTAATTAATTAGATGTTAGAATTGTAAAAAATGTATTAAAAATTGAAATGAATCATTCATTTTTGGACATTATTTTATTTCAAATGAATCACTCATTGTGGGATGGAGGGAGTAAAACGCACCGCCTTTCATTAGATCCACACTATCGAAATCAACAAGTAAACAACACAAAGCAAACTCAAAATATTTTTTCTCTCTAAACTACACATTTTCTTTTCTATAAAAATATTATTAAAAAAGGCATGCAACGTTTAAAAGTGAATTAATTTTAAATTTTTAAAATAATTTTATACTGTTAACCAATCACAACCATGTTAAATATCAAATTTTACTTTTATTTTTAAATAAATTATATGACATGACTATTATTAGATGATAGTGTAAAATTATTTGACATTGACAGTACAATACTTTTAATTCTTATTTTAAATAAATGACATAATTATTATTATTAAAAAAAGAGAAAATAGATGATGCACTAACAATGTAATTAATTTTATACTGTCAACTAATCACAATCATATATCAGGACACATCACCCTTTTATTTTAAAATTATTTTAATGATATGACAAATTATTGATTAATATTATATTGATCATTATTAAATGATAACGTATTATTATTTTACCCTGTGCATACATATCCATTAAATCATTAAAGAAAATGATTTTTTTGACAAAAAATAAGTGATATCATTCATTCAAATTGGTAGAGTACATCGTTGTAATAAAAATTCAAAATCGCCAAAAATAAAAAGGATGAATCTGCGAACAAACTCACAACATCTATGTTAATAGCATAAAACGACAAATTGCATAAGCCTAGAAATATGACTGTATTGAGATGTCCAAAATATTCATGCTTCCGGATTTGTAACGTTAATGGCACCAAAGTTATTGATTGAATTTGTACTAGATCGAAACTAATCTTTCAATCTGAAACAATGAACACTGCACAAAAACGGAAAAATAAAATACCCCGCACAAAGACGATAAATCAAAATACACCAAAGAAATAAGGGAAATCAAAACAAACAATGACCCACGAAATCACAAAAAAAGACAAAAGAAACACTAAATATATGTGAAAATCACTTATTTAACTAATAGATAAACAAAAACAATTTGGAAGAGTGATTTTGGATCAAGATTGATCCTAAATCACCCCTCTTTGAGAGTGAGGAAGAAAAAAGAAGAAAAGTAAATGGAATTACTTGGTTTTACTTGAGAAACACTTTATACACTTATTTTATTTTATTTTTGGTAATCAATGGCGTGTCAATAAAAATTGGTCTTAAAATTGATAAGAGACTAAAATTTAAAATAAAAAGCTTACAAAATAAAAATTCAAATTTTAAAATAGATGAATTAAACTAAAAAAAAGTAAAGGCTTAAAATTATAATTAAATTTTGAGAGTTTTTTTCTACATTTATTAGTGGTGATTTTCGCCACTTTCACCACTGAGAATCCAAAAATATCTTTCACAAATACCCTTGTGAATTCATCTTTCAGCATATTTCGCAAGTGCACTTACAAAGCCACCTTAAATTGTATGTTTTATTATTTAAACGTTGAATTTAAAATATTCAGATGAATTCGCAAGTGCACTTGCGAAACATGTTGAAAGGTGATTTCACAATTGCACTTGTCAAACTTCCCTTTCCATATTAGAATGTTGCATTATCACCTATTCACATTATTTCATTCATTTTCTTTTTCTCTAACAAAAACCCCCTCCAAACTTCACTAAATCTCATCAAAATTTTAGTCTCCAAATCAAGTTTCAAGTGTTTGAGATTAGTAAAGTGAGCATTGAAAGCTGTAATTTGAGGGAAACTTTCATCCCTTCATCATACGTTTGTTGTACTGAAGTTGTTTTGTTGATGAAGAAAACATCGTCACTTCGTAAATACACTTGTGAAGTCTACCTGCAAAAATTCGCAAGTGCACTTGTGAAATAAATTCTGTTACAGAAACATATTTCTGTTTTAATAGAATTCATGTTTTTAATATTTTAGGTATGGTGCACCCTGACAATATTGTCAAAGCTATTGTGAAGGTTCCGATTTTGGACAAGGTTAATATAGATGATAAGCCGATTGTGGTGAAAGATGTTAATAAAACGATTGATGTTGTGATAGATCATGGACATCAATTTCCAAATGACAAAACTTTCACCACTCATCAACATATGCTTGATTGGGTTTAAATGGAATCTAGCAAACTTGGTTTTGGCGTTGTGATTGAGAGGTAGAACAATGGGACTAGTAATTCGCAACCATTTTTTGTTAGGACATGCGAGAAAAGTGGAGCATACATTCCAAAATTTCGCAAGATAAAACATGATGGCACGCGATCGAGGAAATATGGATGTCCGTTCAAATTGTGCGTTTATTATAGGGTGGATAAGTTACACGGGCATCCAATTGTATGTCGACTTAAGACGGTAGAAAAGGAATTTATTTTTGAATTGTCATTGGTCAAAGTTGCGCCGAGAAACATACTTTCCTGTTTGAAACGGAATAGAATGGAATGTGTCTCAAATATCAAATTAATTTACAATTATTGATATAAACAACACATTGCTCAAAGAGGTCTGAGGTCTGAAATGCAACATTTATTGAAATGTTTGGACGATAACCACTACGTTTCTAGGCACAAAGTTTGTGAGGACAACATAAATATTCGTGATATTTTTTGGACGCATCCGGAAAGTATGAAGTTTTTCAACACATTTCCAACGCTTCTAATGATTGATTTGACGTACAAGACCAACAAGTATAGGCTTCCGCTTCTAGAAATTGTTGGTGTTACCTCTACGAACAAGACATTTTTGGTTGGTTTTGGTTTTTTAGAAAGTGAGAAGGAAGACAACGTCACTTGGGCGTTGGGTATTTTCAAGACTTTGTTGAAAGATAAAAAAATATGCCTATGGTTATCGTTACTGACCGAGTGGTTATCGTAAGTACACTTGCGAATTTTGTCCTGATAAGATTTCTTTGTTCCATATTACTCCAAATTGACTATATATTGAGTCTCCAAACCATTTCATTCTCCATCACAAACCAAAACCAGTAATGACACAAACATATTCATACCTTGATTTTGTCTACTTCAGTGGTGCGCAGTCACAACTTCATTCAGGTTCTCACAGGAATATGCCGAGCTCGTTAAGATATTGCATTATCTGTTGCAGTATCCAGAGAATCAAAAGGTGGTCGAGCTTTAGTATCATTCACCTTCACTTGACACTGAAGGAAATGTAAGATTCACCCCGTTTCAGCTGAAGAACGACAACGATTTAGAGGTTATGTGGGATACCTTTCAATAATACTCTACAAAGGGTCCGATTGAGATGGATGCAACGCTTTGTAGATAAGTAGAAGATGTTATCAAGATGTTGCCCTGTCCTTAACATCTCGTTTATAATAATGTGTAACTTTAATTTTCTGCATAACTATTTATGTAATTTCTTTGAATTATGTTGAATGAATGTTATGAATATTGTTGATTGATTCTTCCCGGACATAAATTCACAAGTGCACTTACGAAATCCCCTAACAGGCGAATTCGCAAGTACACTTGCGAAGTAAATGAAATAATTCACGTTGATGGTGTATTCGCAAATGCACTTGCGAATTCTTGGGGTATTTTAGGTTTTTACCAAGGGTCTAAAAGAAGACCACTAGATGAAAAAAGAAATTCCCTTAAATTTATCTTAAAAAATATTGTATATTTTTACTTATTTTTTAGTCGGATTTTAAGGACATCTTGTTTAGTACATCAAGAGGCTTTTTTTTAAAACTGGGGAAGGAGGACTTGTCACGTGTTTCCTTTTCGTAACATCATCAACAACTACAACAAAGAAGGCCGCTCCCTCCCTCAAATCGTGTGCAACCTTGAAAATGGGATATATGGAATTTTATGACTGTAGAGTTCTAACCCCTTCAAACTGTGTGGTTAAATTCAGTTTGTGGTTAGTCTTTTACAAATCAAACCGTATTATGTTAGGATTCAAACTTCACGTAGCCTGCATTCAACTCAAATTTATTATGTCTTATCCTTACAAAAACAAATGATTCTCTCTTCACTTAATCCACATTAAACCCAAACCTAAATCTATTATGTCTTATTCTTACTATTACAAATGATTTTCTCTTTCTCACATTTCAAGTTTCAATTTAAGTCTTATCAAATTTCATAGCGGTATCACACTCTTTTATCATATTCTTTTCTAAGTACATCTCATATCTTCTTCCCTAGTCTAGTATTTAATTTTTTTTATAGTCTTTCTTTTTCGTTTTATTATTTTTATTCTATTATCATCTCTTTCAGTTACGTTTTAAATGCACCTTTTTTTAATCACTCATATCTTTTGTTCTTTCTTTTTCATCTTTTATTTTATTATAATATTTTTGATATTGTTTTATACTACCTCCGGTTTAATTTATTAGAAAAAGTTAACTTTTTAGATACATTGAATAATTAATGTATTTTGACAATATATTGTCCAAATACATTAACTGTTCAATGTATCTAAAAAATTAATTTTTCTTATAAATGAGTCCAGAGGAAATATTACTTATTTTATTTTGTTTCCTTTTTCTCTATTCTTATTTTTCTTTTTGTAATCTTATTTTTCTTTTTATATAAAATGGAAAGTTGTTGTTCAAAATTTTATTGTTATTTGATGACACATAAATGACTAAATACAAGGTATACAAGTATGTATAATTTAATAATTTTTTTTATAAAAAATCAAACCAACCGTATTAATCCAAATCGCATTGATTTGATTTGGTTTGACTCTGTTTTATTTCTAAAAAGTATCTGAATTAAATCGAACCATATTTTTTCTCTTACAATTCATATGACTTTTTACGTCAAAACCACTATGTTATACCCCAAAATTCACTCTCCTATTTCTCTAGTCAATCCACATTTCCATACTCAAGAATTCCTCAAGGGTTGACCAGATGAACTATCTACTAAGCAATCAGCCTACAACTAAGGTTTTGGTTCTCTCAAGTCAAAGATGGTTTTCATTTCCTCAAGTGATAATCATACCTCCTCATATGTTTCAAGGGATCACTATGTTAAGTTTCAAGCCTCGCAGCTCAAGTATGCTCAGTCAATTGCTCACATGGTTGAAAATCAATTGTATTGGACAAAAAGTTAATTGTGGTCAACATACAGTCAGACTTCATAATTTTTTTTGCCAACATCAAGATTTTGAGGTCACATCCATCATTTGATCAAGGATTGATCATGATTCATCAAGAAAATCAAAGAATTGATCAAAAGTCAAAGTTTCTAAATCAGAGTTTTTTTTATAAAAAGTCAACAGAACTTTGACCAAGCATAACTTCCACATACTTCATCAGAATTTTTTCCATCAAATCTCATTTTGAAGAGAATTCATTCTCTACAACTTTGTCTCTCACAAGCTTTGACCAAAAATACTTCATTTGAGAGTTATGAGTCAAGACATTATAGGTCCTTCTAAAAGTCAACCAAAAGTCATCTTTTTTCAAAGAAGTGTACATGAACAAGAAAGCTTCAATAAAGATGAAACCAAAAGTAGTGTTTAGATGACATCTTGATCTTTCTAAAAAATTCTAAGAACATTTCATAATGTTGAAAATTGAGCAAGATACAACTTGTGCAAGTTTGGGAAATTTGAAGAAGTGCAAATTCATTTTTTTTCCAAATGGGCTTAAGTTTTTGTGATCCAAACTTATTTCTAAGATGGTCCATGACCATTAAGTCCATTATAACGCCCTTGCATCATTTATTTAATTTATTATTGAATTATTTTATTAAAATTCAATTTTAAATAAGATAAAATACAAAAACAAGAAGTGAGGCATGCGAGGCTTATTATTCAACATTCTTGAGGTCCAAGCAAGCCCAAATAGTTGGAAATTTCGTGCAAGATGTGATTGGCATTAAGATTGATCAATTTTTGGAAATATTGCATTTGATTCTTCAATCAAATATTTTCCACTCAATGCAAGATATTTTGACATAATTCTTGACCTAATTTCTTCTTCTATATATACACAACAAGGTCAAACCATCAAAACATGAATTATTGGTCTCTTACACAAACCCTAAACCTTCAAAAAATCCAAAGTCTTAGGACACGATCAAAAGCAACTCTCCAGCCATTTTCATTCAGTTCCAAGGATCGATTCACCTCCTGAGCCTTCCAGCAATTGATTCAAGTCCTTAGGCAAGAAAATCGTGCCCAGAATCATCCTCACGAAGTTGCACCAGTTGGTAAGGTTTTCTTGAAATCGATTGCAATTTCCATGCATTTTTAACATATTTAATGTGTTTGTTCATGTTCAGGGTCCTTGTTAGAACAAATTTGACTTTTTAGATGTAAGCTTTGAGGCTTAAATTGCATCGTGCCATTGTTAGGGCATAACAGTTTACAAGCTTCGAAACCCTAAATACATGTCGATTCAAATCATAAGGACATCATCATTGAACTCGCATCCCTCGAATTAGGGGGGTAGGGTCCTTAGATTCCATTTATTTTTGTATTTTTTGCAGGTTTGAATTTTGCAGGATTAGAGAAGACGACCGGAGCTTGGCTCCGGTGTCTCTGACTTTGTTGACTCCGACAAGGGCATGTGTGATGTACTTCAATTGGTTGGTTCAAATCCCATGGGCCCTAGCGCGCGTTTGGTTTTGATAATCTGATTTTCAGAAAACAACATCACTTCGTATACATTCTTGAGGATTGATACAAGAATCATTACGAAGTCAAAGCGAAATACTTTTCAAAGTACTTATCAAATCAGACACGCACAAAGCAAGTTTTCAAAAAGTGAGCTAAGCATTTAAGAGCCCGTAGATAACTACAGATGAAAAGGGTTCTAATATCTTCCCTTTTCATAATTACATCTATCAAAGGTTTTTCTTGTTCTTTTCACCTTTTCTTTATTGGATAAAAGAAAAGTCGGTGACAACTCTTGCTATCCGCAACATTTGCGATAAAACACAAAACAAACAAGTCAGTTCTCCCACCGTGTTACACGCTCAAACCGAACCAAGAACACTCCTATTCAACACTATTCTCAATTAGCAACCCACAAAACCCTAATTTGTGTTGTTCAATATGTGAAATGGTAAAATATATGGAGCAAAGGTATAATATGTGAAAAGTAACTGGATAGTGGTGAGTTTATGAAATTAACATAGTGGGATTATCTAAATCGTAGGGTAGGAAGCTTGGATCCAGAAGGATTTGTTCTTTTGACTCCATGGAGAAGGATTATTGAATATGATAATGCTTAATGTTCTTTCTAAAATGGAAGGATTTCAAGTGGACCTATACACCATATAAATGCTGATCATAAAAACAGTAATAATCAATACCTTAAAGCATAAAACTAAATTGTCAAAATACTTTTTTTTTCCTACTAAAAATTCAGTACACAACCAGGTTACTTTAAGTACTATAAATAAAACTGCATTTGACATACAAACATGTACTCACATTAGACCTTGCTAGGCCCCTTATGGTGCAATATCTTTCAGTAAAATGCAAAAGTTACTGCATCTGTTTTAATCCAGAAGGTCCTTCATTGTATTTTCAGAGGAGTGAACAAATAATGACCATGAACGATAAATTATTTATAAACAACAATCATAAAGCATAGTCCTATGACAATTATGCATTAATCTTCAATCTGGAGCGATAAATTATGCACTGAAACCTCTGTGCAGAGAGCTCCAGGGATTGACTGGAATATTGGTGCATGCTTGTGCAGAGGCCTCAGCCATTTGCTCTTTGTGTATTCCTGAGTTGCAGAAGTTTGCAAAGGACCTCATGTGTTTCATCCCATACTGAGATAGAGATCCACAATATGTCTCAAAGGTCCTAACCTGCGTGCATCAACAATGAATTAAGGTGCTAACATACTCTCAGAAGTCCAAAAGCTTTAATGTAATCGAGAAATGAATGCTAATCAACTACTGGAAAAATTGCTGACATGTATTGATGTAATTATGGGACCTTACAATAAAAAGGAAAGCAATTATTCGATCATATTTTTCAGGCATAGAGAGAACAGGTGAATTAGTAGATATGGTACCAGTGTTTTCAGGCAGTCCCAGTCATCAACAAGAGGCTGCCCAGCTGGTCTAACACTGGTGAGCACCTCTGGACCCTTTTTCATGCCAAATAAAAGTTTTCCAACAAGTTTTATGCTGTCATCTATATGCAACCTGTGAGACATTGCTTCCAGAACTTGCTTCTGAGCCGCAACTTTCCTGGGAGAACCTTGAGGAGCTTTGCGGAACTGCCAAAATACACAACATAGTAAGCAAAACACAAGTCCAACAAAATAAGTATACCCAGATGACAACCCTTATCTTCTCGCAATTTTATCATCATTACGTTACTATTTTTATCCAGTTTATGTTATTACTATTTTTAATATTTTATAACTAGCTGATAAGTTCATCTGCATCCAAAAACATCTGGTTAGTGGAATTCAACTCATCTACCTTTTATGACACATTTGGTAAAAGCGAATAGCAATGTGCAGTCTGAAGCTTGGCAGTTTTAAGAACATAAATGGGATGGCATTGACTATTTGGTGCATGGAATGAATGCAGAAAAGAATCAGGGGGAATGTTGATACTATCACATATCCTCATCAATTGTTACTTGTTTCTTCACTATTTATTAACATTAAATCTCAAAATTGTAGTTCTCTGAATAATAAATATATCTTACTATGCATATATCATTCCATATCTAAAATTTGGGAGCCAAATCATGGAGAGGACACAACTAAGCATTTATTTCATAAAACAAAGCACAATATCCCACAATTTAGGATACCTTATCCCAGAAATGGATGAGGTCTGCATCACGTTGGTTGATCGCTTTGGAAGGTGGCACTAATGAGTTTCTACCCACAAAAGTAAAATTTTCATTAGAAGGATTTGATCCCAAATATAGGAATAGACTATCTTCGCTAAGCTCAATGTCACCATATTGCATCACATGAGAACCATAATTTGAATTCCCATTTGAAGTCCTTTCTTTGACCTGAGAGTATAAGAGCAAGAAGAAATACGTTACACAATTCAAAAACATCTTATACCTTGTTTGTGCCTAAGAATTTTAGACCAGTAACTTTATGAAAATAACCAAAATTTTCTCCAATCTACTTAAACAGCCGAGGTATAAAATTGTATTCTTCGGTTTATACCAGTTAGTCATGTAAAACAACAGGGCTGGACAGAATCTTACCAATTCATATTGCTGGTGCAAAGTTTCTGTTAGCAAATTGTGTTTGTCACTGTTCAAAAGTTAAGATGTAAGAAAATCAGTACATGATAAAAGATATTACACCCTTAGTTCTGCAAAAGTAGCTTTCTTCTAACAAGTATTGAAAAGATGTTGTGTAAATATATCTGTAATGGTGATATTCTAGTCCCATAACAGTCAAGGTCTTTCAACCAAATCATGGAGATTTTCTAATTAGAAGTATTGCATCCAATACATGTTATTTATGACCCCAAAATACATTTACAAAATGAATGATTTTGAGTAACAAATAATATCAGGTTAATGTAGAGTGCAAGCCCAATTAACAGAGCCTACTTTAAGGATAGGAAACTAGGAGGATTTTCGGTTGTTTTATGTGGATTACGTTGGGAGATACTAGGCTCTCGAATTCCTAGATGATTATGTTAGTTATTAGTAGTTAATATTCTACCATCAATAAAAATCAGTTTCTACAACAAATTGTATTTTAGTACCAGTTTCTAACAGTGAAATGTTTACTTGTTGTGCGCATCTGATCTTACCTGTCTTCCATCCAAGCAACACTATATAGGTCAGCCAAGCAGGTTTCATATTCTGAGGGAGGACTATCATCTCCCCCAGGACAATATGTTGCCCAACTGTTTTCTTTAGCGTTTGCGGCAGTAGTTGCATAGATATTTAGATCTTCAGGAAGAAGACCTTCAAAGATACTCCCAGATTCGCATGCCTCTAGATAAAATACCTGCACAGCCATTACTTGAAATAATTAAACAGCTATAATGTAGGTTGACACAATGAGAAAGCAAATGCTAAGTACTAGTAACTTACAAGGCTTTTATAAGTTCCTGCAGCGTGTTTTATCTTCAAAACTTCAATTAGATCAGATGCGTACAAGTACGGATCAGTAGGCATCCCTGAAATCCAACCCCAAATAAAGGATTACATTAGAAATAGAAAGGAGCAGATATTTGGTGGCATTACGATAATAAAGCAAAAGCATGATGATAATAACTACTACTAACCAAGCACTCCAGGACCGCCATGATCACTATAGTAAACAAATATACGATCATTGGGACCACTATCCACCACCTTCCCACTGCCGCCAGTAAGAGCAGACTTATTTCCAAGCAAAGCAGCAAAGAAGTTGTCGACAGTAACATCTTCACCCGTATAATCCTACCATAAGAAAACAGTAGTAAAGCTTCTTGAATATAAAACAGAACAAGACCAGAAAGAGATTTGTAAAGAAAAAACCTTAGGGACTCCCTGGTAAACATTGTCTCCATTTGGACTGTTGATGATGACTCCAGGACGTGGATTCTCTTCGTTGTAAGCAATATCATCATACATAAAAACAATAATATTCTCTTCTTTCAAACCACCTTTTTTCAACACTTGATACGCGTGACATACATCAGACTGATGAAACAAATAAATTTATAAACTAAAAACAATCATTTAAAAAATGAGATAGGAGCTACGAACATTGACACTAACACAAGGAAAGGGGAAATGACCTGATGTCGGTAGTTCCCATAGCCATTGGAACCAGCGACTAAGACGGCCCAACGGGTGCCTTCGCTGTTGTTATCGAGGAGTGTGGAAGCTTCGGAGGGTAGTCGGAGAAAATCTTCGGCGAGGTTGTGGAGAGCGGAGATGAGGGGGATGGTGGCGAGGAGGAGGAGGAGGAGGAGGGTGGGTGACTGGTAGTGGTCCATGAGGGATGGCATTGGAGCGGGCAGTATGGTCGGTTTGAATGGGATGATATATTATGAAAGACTCTCTTTCTCCCACCATATTGCCAGCGATGCATTTCAGTAAAAAAAAAAAAAAAAGATAATACTCCATCGATTCTAATTTATAAGAAAAAAGTATTCATTTTTCTTGATCTAAATTATTATAAAAAAACATTAATTTTATTTTATTTAATTATTTTATTCTAAATAATTCATCTTTTTAAGATAAAATTAAATTTAATCTGTATATAATATTTTTTCTTTCTCATTTTTTCATAGACAACAATCATATATCTTTCTATAAAATATAAAAATTGTGTGAAACATAGGTTTTTTTACTTATAAATCGATAGAGAGAGTAGTATTAATAAATTGATAATAATTGTATTGGGAGAAGAGAAAGAAGATAAGGAAAAGAAAAAAAAGTAGGTGAGGTGATAGAGTAGAAGCAGGAAGCGTGTCGATGGGTACCCCATATCTTCTCTCATTTATTTTGGGATGCTCTTTTCATTTAAGTGTGTTATCTCACACTTTGAAAATTTGAAAATCTTCTTTAAATGTTGGAGGATGCATTTTTTAATCTTCGCTAAAATTACATTAAAATGTGTTTCTGAAATTTAATTATTGCATTTTAAATAAAATGTGTTTTTCAAATTATAAATTATTTTGCCAAAAATATTTATCTCAAATTATAAGTTACTTTACGATCTCAATACATCATTAATAATCTTTTTATCTAATATATTATCTACTATTTATTTTTCTTTCTTCTTTCATTCTTTTGATTTCGTTTTCTAATATAATTAATTATTGAAGAGTATATTTGTAAAGTCATACAATATTTCACTTTTTCATAAAGTAATAATTGAATTTATTAATTCTCGTAAAATGACCAAAACGTCATATAATTTAAGACGGAGAAAATACTATTGAAAATGTATTTTTGAAATGTCATCTGAAATCATCTAAAAACTATTGAAAGCGTGTTAAGTGTAAGGTGGAATTATTTCAAGATAGATCTCACTCCTTCAAATTATATCAAAGCAACAATTGTCCAAACATTACAATTTTTTAATGCTAAAAGTATACTTACACTATTTTAATCTTCATCATGCTAAAAGTATGCTTACATTATATTAGTAGTTCTTAGATATTTGTACCATTTTGATCTTCTGCACTTTTCTTATAATACATTGATACAATACAACTTCTCATTTATTGAAATAGTCTCACAATATAAATGTTTATAATATAGTTGTCTTATTCAATGTTTTGTTTGATATAACCATCTGCACCACAATTAATGTTTTACATACACATCTACTTTACTTGTATTTTTTTATTGTCTACAACTCTATTAAGTAGATAAAGTAGTCTAATTTGACGGCAACACTTTTCTTGAGATAGCTGCTAATAATAACTTCTTGGATTTGTGACATCTTTTGGCACAATGTGGTTGTTGCTTTCCTGCTTTTATGTACTTTATCTTAGGAATAAATGGTAAAATGTGTGAACAAGCGTAAACTTTTTTGTATTCGTATTTTATAGTTTTTTTCACCAACAAGATAACAGTAACAATTGGTTCCATCACAATGTGAATGACATCAATCTGATTACACCAAAATATATTAAAGCAGACAAAATATTTACAATTTTCACACGTTTTCTATAAAATTTTATAGTAAAATATTTTAAAGATTTTACATTGTTTAACAAAATAATAATGACTAACACAATTGACTTTTTTTTTACATCTTTTCAAGCTGAAGAACAACCATGGTGAGAACAGAAGCCACATGGTTTACAAACGTTAGTTTATCTACCACAATACTCGCCACAACATCGTTTGAAACATATTCCACAATCTGCTTTGCATGACAAACAAAATTGTGAGTATTCTTGAATAATTTATACCAATAACTCTTTATAGTTCTCAAAAATAACTACTTATATGTCCCAAGTAAAAATTATATGCAATAATTTTATTACATATAACATTAAGAGTTACTATTTTTTAGATGAACAGCTACATATCTTCAATGAAATTATGGAAGCTGTGATTGCACAAAATAGAGGGGTATTTTTTTATATGGTTACAGTGGAACCGATAAGACTTTTATGTAGAAAACACTTTCAGCGGCTTTGAGATCAAGTTGTGAGATTCTCTTGAATGTTGCGTCAAGTGGGATTGCAAGTCTACTCTTACCAGGTGGAAGAACAACACATTCAAGATTCAAGGTTCCCGTTCCTTGTATTGAGTCATCAATTTGTGACATTGGCAAAAAGTATGATCTTGCTGAGTTATTGCAAATTTATATTAAAGTAAAACCAAAATAAAATGAAATTATATAAAAGTTAAAGAAAAGTAAAAAAAAAAAAAAAAAGTCATACATTGATCCATGCATAATTTTAATCCATAGTTTTAAGACCATGCATAACACTTGTACGAAAATAGGGAAAAAATAGACATTCTAACATAATTTTGACTATGTTTCAAATGATTCATCAGACCTCTAAATGTATAAGGTGCCACACAAACTCATAGATATCACCCAATATACAAAAATATTATAGTTTTATAGTTTTGACATCATAGAAAACACATCTAGAGGCAAGTTGCACTCACAACTTATAAGATGTTCTAATAGTTCAACCACATAATCAACCATCATTAATAACTCTTCTGCAAAGCGTCTCAAAGCAGCTCGAGATACTGATACTTGCAGATTACCATAAAATAGACTTATGTGTGTATGTGTTTGACACTCAAATATTAAAAATATTTTTTAGTAAAACAAAGTTGGTTAATAAAATCTAAAATATTGATTAATAAAGTCATAAAATTAACTAATTACACTGAATCTCTTATTATAAATAAAAAATAAAAAAAAATCAATTTTTGTATATTAATTTAAAAAATATATATTATTATATTATTTCACTGTTCATATGAACAGTAAAATACGGTGTAGTCAATATTTTAAAAATCAAATCGGAGAAAGAATCGTTAAAACATGTGAGTCAAGGTTCAATCGGTTAAACCATGGTTGAACCGTATATTAAATTTAAACTAAAAAATAAATAAATAATTATTAAACATCATAATAAAATTAATTTATATCATGATTTATAAAATAAAATTATCATTTTTACTAATAAACATTATTTCTTCTTTTTCTATTTGCATTTACATTGTTTCATTGTCTTCTAATTTTATTCCTTTATTTTCCAAATTTAAACAGAGAAATAAAATAAAGTAATACATGAAAAAAAAAATGATCTTTGATTTTTTGAATTGTTTGGATCATCATATCTGATCCCGATTTTACAATTATTTTGGTTTTCAAACCGGATTAGACATCGGTTGAACCGGTTTAACCGGCCGATTCAATCTGATTTTTAAAACATTGAGTGTAGTGTATGTGTTTGGGATTAAAACACGCTGTAATAGGATTTTTCTAAATAAAACTGCATTTGACATACAAACATGGCCACGTACAGAGTCGCATTAGACGTTGCTGCTAGGCCCCTTAGGTGCAATATCTTTCAGTAAAATGCACAAGTTACTGCGTCAGTTTTAATTCACATAGATAAACACAATTCACAAAGCCCCTCATTGTATTTACAGAAATGTGAACAAATAATGACAATGTATAATATATTTTATATATAACAATTATAAAACATATTCCTATTACAATTATACATTAATCTTCAATATGGAGCGATGAATTATGCACTGAAACCACTGTGCAGAGAGCTCCAGGGATTGATTGGAATATTGGTGCAAGCTTGTGCAGAGGCCTCAGCCATTTGCTCTCTGTGTATTCCTGCATTGCAGAAGTTTGCAAAGGATCTCATGTGTTTCATCCCATACTGAGATAGAGATCCACAATATGTCTCAAAGGTCCTAACCTGCGTGCATCAACAATAGATTAACGTGCAAACATACTCTCTGAAATCCAAAAGCTTTGATGTAATCAAGAAATGAATGCTAATCAACTACTGGAAAACTTGCTGTAATTATGTGACCTTCTAAAACAACTATTCAATCATTTTTTTTTTGGCTTCAAGAGAACAATCTCAACAAAGTGAATTATTAGATATGGTACCAGTGTTTTCAGGCAGTCCCAGTCATCAACAAGAGGCTGCCCAGCTGGTCTAACACTGGTGAGCATCTCTGGACCCTTTTTCATGCCAAATAAGAGTTTACCAACAAGTTTTATGCTGTCATCTATATGCATTCTGTGAGACATTGCTTCCAAAACTTGCTTCTGAGCCGCAACTTTCCTAGGAGAACCTTGAGGAGCTTTGCGGAACTGCCAAAGACCAGCAAAGATGAAGTCAAAATACACAATATAATAAGCAAAACACATGTCCAACAGAATAAGCATCTGCATATAACAACCCTTATTTTCTTGCAATTTTACCATCATTAAATTAATGCCAATTGCCAACATTTCAAGAAATTAAAAACCATTGCAGTGAATCGTGTTACAAATAGTCTGGAATTCATACTTTTCCAGATCTATCCAATTTATTTTGTTACTTTTTTTAATACATAACTAGCTAATAAGTTCATCTGCATCCCAAATATCTGGTTAGTGGAATTCGATTCATCTACTTTTTATGGCACATTTGGTAAAAGGAATAGGTGATTCAAGAACAGGAATGGGATGGCATTCAACTATGGAACGAATGCAGAAAAGAATAGGGGGAATCTTCATTCTTAATGGAAAATCACCATGATACAAGATTTACCTTTCAAACCAAACGGTTGATACTATGGCATGTTCTTAATGTCACATATCCTCACCAATTTTTACTTGTTTCTGCACTACTTATTAACATTAAATCTCGAAATTTTGGTTGAACAAATAATAAATATATCCTTACTATGCATATATCACTCCATATCTAAAATTTTTGGGAGTCAAATCATGAAGAGCATACAACTAAGCATTTATTTCATAAAACATAGCACTACATCCCACAATTAGGATACCTTATCCCAGAAATGGATGAGATCTGCATCACGCTGGTTGATTGCTTTGGAAGGTGGCACTAATGAGTTTCTAGCCACAAAAGTAAAATTTTCATTAGAAGGATTTGATCCCAAATATAGGAATAGACTATCCTTGCTAAGCTCAATGTCACCAAATTGCATCACATGGGAACCATAATTTGAATTCCCGTTTGAAGTCCTTTCTTTGACCTGTGAGCATAAGAGCAAGAAGAAATATGTTAGACAATTCAAAAATACTGTATACCTTGTTTGACCCGTAAAATTTTGACCAATAATTTTATGGAAATAACCAAAATTTTCTCCAATCTACTTAAACAACCAAGGTAGAGAATTGTATTCTTCGATTTATACCAGTTGATCATGTAAAACAACAGAGCTGGCCACAGAATCTTACCAATTCATATTGCTGGTGCAAAGTTTCTGTTTGCAAATTGTGTTTGTCACTGTTCAAAAGTTAAGATGTAAGAAAATCATGATAAAAGACCTTACACCATTTGTTATGCAAAAGTAGCTTGCTTCTAACAAGTAGAAAAGAGATGTTGGGTGCAAGAAAGAAAATATTTCTTTTGATGGCAAAAAGGTTTCGCAAAGTAACAATATAATAGGTAAATATAGTTGATATGGCGATATTCTAGTGTCACAGCAGTCACGGGCTTTCAACCACATCATGGAGATTTTCTAATTACAAGTATTACATCCAATACATATTATTTATGACCCCAAAATACATTCACAATCACGAATGATTTTACATAACAAACAGTATCAGGTTAACGTTGGGTGCAGGCCCAATTAACAGAGCCTACTTTAAGGATAGGAAACTAGGAGGATTCGGTTGTTCTATGTGGATTATGTTGCGAGAGACTAGGCTCTCTAATTCCTATTGCAGCAGTTGTACTTTCCCTCTGTTCTGCAGCTGCTATAGTTACCGCGGAAGTGTTTTATCAATAGCATTGAGTTAATCATTCTATCCATTAGTTTTTTAAATGCCAAAGAACTATCATTGGTATCAGAGCAGTTAGATCTTAGGGATTAGATGGTTTCAATACGAGGCGCAAAGATTCTGAAACATGGGTTTGAGGGAATGTTATCAATGAGGGAAAATTTGGAAAAAAAGCCTTGAACAGGAGATGTTGTAAGTTGTAACAGTTGGAAACTAGAAGAAAAATGAATGAACTTTAATGGAGAGTTGGTGTGACAAACTACAATTCGACCTAATCAGAATAATAATTCTTGTGAAGACAAGCGGACATTGAAGATGGTGTCCAAGGTCCGGCTAATCTACGAAACTTGGTGGAATGTTAGAGAAAATGAAAAAATAATCATTGGAGAATAGTATTGTTATACTTATTAGAGAAAAATATAAGAGAGAACAGAAATTAGTTGGCAGTTATGAACAGTTATGGTGTTTATTTATATGACTAACTACTAACTAGAGAAAGGAAATGAGAAGTGATAATGGGACAGTTATTGAGTGTTTATGGGAGTGAGACCAAGCTCTCGAATTCCTGAAAGGGAGGGATCAAGAATCTTGAATTTCTTGGATAGGGGCTGTCTTGTAACAATAGACTATCTCTTTCTCTAGTTGTGAATTCTGGCATTCTCTATATTGCGTGTAACTTTGTTTCTTTCGTAAACATATTCTACCACCAATAAAAGTCAGCTTTCTTCCGTAAACATATTCTACCGCCAATAAAAGTCAGTTTCTACGACTAAATTGTATTTCGGTACCAGTTTCTAACAGTTCAATGTTTACTTGTCGTGCTCATATGATCTTACCTATCTTCCATCCAAGCAACACTATATAGGTCAGCCAAGCAAGTTTCATATTCTGGGGGAGGACTAGGATTCTCCCCAGGACAATATGTTCCCCAGCTGCTTTCTTCTGCGTTTGCGGCAGTAGTTGCATAGATATTTAGACCTTCAGGAAGAAGACCTTCAAAGATACTCCCAGATTCACATGCCTCTAGATAAAATACCTGCACAGCCATCACTTGAAACAATTAAACAGCTTTAATGTAGGTTGACACAAACAGAAAGCTAATGCTAAGTACTAGCAACTCACTAGGCTTTTATAAGTTCCGGCAGCATGTTTTATCTTCAAAACTTCAATTAGATCAGATGCGTACAAGTACGGACTAGTGGGCATCCCTGAAAATGTTAATATAAAAATCACTGATTATAGTACCAATCGCCAAAATAATAAAAAATTCAACAAGGATATTGATAACCATATATCCCATTTCTTATTTGAGTTTGGCATAACTAAACCTTACAAAACCGGCTTGTAAGGTGATGTGAAACTTGGAATCTTTCTAATACACTCCCACACGCCCATCACTCTTTTGGAATTGGTGTGTGGATATAAACAGTGGGCGTGCGTGGATATAAACGGTGGGTGGCCCATGGTCCGATCGATGGGCTCTGATACCCTATTACAGTTTGGCTTAAATCAAACTTACAAAACCGGCTCGTAAGAGGGGATGCCACTCAACATAAACTCTTTCAAATCTCTATCACTAATCAAAGTGGAACTTGAAATCTTTCCAATATTTCTCTCTCTTCCATTACCTCTGTTTTTATTAGGGTGCAACTCTGTCATTTTTAAGAAAAAAACGAATGTCGCGAATTCATAAGTAACTTATTTTCCAATGTATTGTCTTAAAAAAAGGTCGCAATGCATTAGACATGATCAATTTATTGTATAACCATGGGTTCAATAGATATTTAGGTCATAGGATAACATATAATCAAAAACATTGATCCACAGCTATGCTGCATAATGCTAAGCTCCATATATCTCTCTTTAAATAACAATCCAAATTAAACACTAATCATGAAACAACAACAACAAAGTCTTATCCCATTAAGTGAAGTCGACTACATGGCTGAACTTTCGCCATAATGTTATATTTAGGATCATGTTTCTATTCAAATCATTAATCTCAAGATTTTTTCGTAAAAACTTCTCTGTAGTTTTTCTAGGTCTTCCTCTACCTCTAATTGTTTGAGTTCTCTCCATCAAATCTACTCTCCTTACCGCATAATCGACATGTCTTCTCTTTACATATCCAAACCAACTACGTCTATTTTCTACCATCTTTTCTAGTATAGACATTAACCCAACACTCTCTCTAATATTGTCATTTTTAATCTTCTTGTGCATAATAGTCTTAACACACATCTAACAGAACATTTTCATCTCTTCTACTACTAACCAAGCACTCCAGGACCGCCATGATCACTATAGTAAACAAATATACGGTCATTGGGACCACTATCCACCACCTTCCCACTGCCGCCAGTAAGAGCAGACTTATTTCCAAGCAAAGCAGCAAAGAAGTTGTCGACAGTAACATCTTCACCCGTATAATCCTACCATAAGAAAACAGTAGTAAAGCTTCTTGAATATAAAACAGAACAAGACCAGAAAGAGATTTGTAAAGAAAAAACCTTAGGGACTCCCTGGTAAACATTGTCTCCATTTGGACTGTTGATGATGACTCCAGGACGTGGATTCTCTTCGTTGTAAGCAATGTCATCATACATAAAAACGATAATATTCTCCTCTTTCAAACCACCTTTTTTCAATACTTGATACGCGTGACATACATCAGACTGATGAAATAAATAAATTTAGCAGAAAAAAATCTAATAAGAAAATGAGATACGAGCAATGAAAGCACAGACACCAGAAACGAGTAATAATTTGAAAAAATAAACAAATTAATCGTGATGACATTTGAATTTTGAAAATTGGAAGAGGAAAGGAGAAAATGACCTGATGTCTGTAATTCCAGTAGCCATTGGAACCAGCGATTAAGATGGCCCATCTGGTGCCTTCGTTGGTGTTGTTGTCATTGGGTGAAGCTTGGGAGGGTAAACGGAGAAAATCTCCGGCGAGGTCATGGAAGGCGGAGATGAGGGGAACGGTGGCGATGAGGAGGAGGAGGGGTAATTGAGAGCGGGCCATGAGGATGAGAGATGGAGTTGGAATGAAAGAGCGCGCAGTATTGTCGTTGAGAATGGTAGATAATATGAGAGACTCTCTCACCTCATTGCCAGCGATGCATTTTCGCTAATAAAACCAAAAAAATATATATTAAAAATAATCGTGTTTGGGAAGAAAATGAAAGCTCTATTAAAAAAGATACAGTAAAGAGATGGTGGAGCGTGAAGCGTATCGTTTTCGGTCTTTCGGTTACTTTTATTCCTTTTCTTTCTTTTTGACTGGCCGTTGAGACAACACATCGCGTCAATCAAATATTGGACTCGGCTTTATTTAAGGAAATTTATTCATCTACCTGAGGAGATTTCTTCCCCATCCATACTAAAAAATCATAACTCGGCTTTATTTAAGGAAATTTATTCATTCACATGAGGAGATTTCTTCCCCATCCATACTAAAAAATCATAATTATCTCCAACTTTCCTAAGTTGATTTACGAATTTATATCGGAGGTGAATTTTGCAAGTTAACTTATGAAATAATAAATAAAAAATTTTAAAAAAATGATTCGCAAATGCATATGTGAATTTACTTTGTTTTTTTTAAAAAATAAAGTGAATTCGCAAGTTAACTTACGAATTCATCCAAGGTGAATTTGTAAGTTAATTTGCGAATTTTTGACTGGGCAAAATTCAAAAACACTTAACACAAATCATACCATCCATTCAATTTAATTCATAAAATTACATCATGGATACAGAAAATTAAATTACATATTATTATAAACAGAAAGTTGTGGACGTTGCAACATCTTGATAACATCTTCTGCCGATATACGAAGCAACGCATCCATCTCAATCGGACCCTTTGTCAAGTACTGATGAAAGATCTCCCACATAACCTCTAAGTCGTTGTCGTTCTTCAGCTGAAACGGAGTGAACTTGACATTTCCTTCAGCATCAAGTGAACGTGAACGGTACTCCAGCTTTACCGCCTTACGATTTTCTAGATACTACAACAAAGAATGCAATGTCGTAATGAGCTCGTCGTACGGAGTGTCCTGCGAGAGCCTGAATTGAACTGGCGCACGCGCGGCAGTGAAGTAGACAAACACAAGGTGTGGATAGGTTTGTATAATTTTTTTGGTTTTGGTTTGTGACGGAGAAATGAATGAGTTGTAGATCCAATTTATAGCAAAGTTGGAGTAATATGGACCAAAGAAATCTTATCAGGTCACATTTCGCAAGTTAACTTACGAATTGCACTAAATCAGGTAATTTCGTAAGTGAACTTACGAAATGCTCCCTGTTTTGTTTTTATTTTAAAATCAAATTGCAAGTTAACTTGCAATTATAAATGAACAAAACTCGTTTTAATGAAACAAAATTTGGTTTTGTGGTGTTTTTGACATTCAAAAAATAATAGATATAGATAAAATGGAATATACACAAAACTATATATATATATATATATATATATATATATATATATATATATATATATATATATATATATATTGAAACGATAAGATTTTACAATGTTTCGACAATACATACAAAAAATGGTTTGATTACATTCTAAAACGAACCGAAAAATGGATTTTGAAATTTGGGCTCCTTTTTTAACACTTGTCTTGGATTTTGAGGTTGGAGAATCCGGGAATAATTCATCGACGACTTCTTGATAAGAAGGAGTACGTTTGGTTGTATTGTCGGCTTATGAGGTTTTTATCTTTTTTGGGACACCTTTTGTTTTCACCGGTTAGGTCGGAGGCTTCAAATCGATTGTTTCTAGAAATGCGACTTTTCTCAATTGTTCTTTAATATGCAACTTTGTCGCATCCTCCGTTTTTGAAAAATAATCTACTATGATTTTCAACTCGGTTATGATGGCAATGTTGGAACTACCTTCCTTTGTCGGCTCGTAATCATCGAAACGAAGCCTTTTCCAATGAGTGCATATCTTGCCCATTCGAATAGGGGAATTGAGTTTCATTTTTTTTGAAATAATACAAGCACATGGAAGTCCATAAGTTGCTTGTATCGTACACCCACATTTCACACTATCGGGACCCGTTGATTCCTCCCGTTTTGCTTTATAAAAAATAAAATTCAATTCCGCTCGAGATATATTGTGAACCAACTATGCGTAAAGAGTCTTGTCTTTAATCTGGTGTTCCAATACAGTTTTGCTCCTACCAAATGTTGTTTGAATTTCATTATGTTGGTTTATGAGCATTTGGTTCAGAGCATCTTAATCTCTACATAAGTCGCCCTTACTATCACCCAACCACCTCTTTAAAGCCGCATGTGTGGATTCCACTCTATTAGTGGTTGTGTTTCCCAAATGTCTAACACGGTCCGTCCATGCACACACCACTTTCTCTTTCACTTGATCAAGAATAGTGGATTCAACATATTTCAAAAATTTGGGATATTCCACACACAAGTTTCTAAAGTGGATCACATTCACGGTATATATCTCTTCAATAGAAGAATTAAGAATATCACTTCATGCTCTCATAATCCTCTCTGCCACAACAACGGATTTGACAATTTGCCCGTCTTCATCTTTCTTCTCTTTGTTGCCAACTGCGGGTAAAGCCTTGCTCTCACATTTTTTATGATGTGATACCGACATAGTAGAGCAGTTGACGATGGAAACAAGGTGACAACCGCATTTATAAGAGCATTATCTCGATCGGTGACAATAACCAAAGGCATGCTATTTTGATCTTTCAACAATGTCTTGCAAACACCCAATGTCCAAGTGACGTTGTCTTCCTTCTCACATTTCATGAAGCAAAAACCAACCGAAAATGTCTTGTCGATAGAGGTGACACCAACAATTTCAAGAAGCGGAAGCCTATATTTATTTGTCTTGTATGTCGAGTCAATCATTAGAATGGTTGAAAATGTATTGAACAAATCGATACTCAACGGATGCGTCCAAAATATATCACGAACACTTACATTGTCATCACAAACTCTATGTCTCGAAACATAGTTGTTACCGTCCAAACATTTCAATAAATGTTGCATTTTGGACCTGGGACCCCTTTGGGCAATATGTTGTTTGTATCGATAATTCTAGACCGATTTTATATTTGACACACATCCTGCTCTTTCCGTTTCAAATCGGAAAATATGTTTCTAGGCGCAACTTTGATTAATGACAATTCGGAAACATATTTCTTTTCTCTTGTCTTAAGAAGACAAACAATAGGATGCCCGTGTAACTTGGTCTCCAACTCATGATTATGCATTCCAGACATCATAGTCAACCGCCATAAATTATCCATCCTACAATAACCGCGCAACTTGAGCAGACACCCACATTTCCTCGAACTCGTGTCTTCGTGTTGTAAGTTGCGGATTTTTGGAACATGTTGATTACTACTCTCATTGTCTGACCTCGCAATCACAATGCCAAAACCAAGTTTGCTTGCTTCTATTCTAGCATAATCAACCATTTGTTGACGAGTATTGAAATTTTTGCCATTTGCAAATTGATTTTCATTATCGATCACAACATTGATCGTTTTATCTACTTTTTTGACCACAATCGACTTATCGTCTACGTTCACTTTGTCTGGAATCGGAACCTTCACAATAGCCTTGACAATGTTGTTGGGGTACACCATACCTAAAATATATAAAACATGCAAATTATGTTAAAAGAGAATTCTAATTTTATGCCTCAGGGAACATTTCGCAAGTTAACTTGCGAATTTTTTCTGGTCAACTTCACAAGTTAACTTGCGAAGCGACGCTGTTTTATGCAGCACTTTAACAACAACAATGTAGTAAATGTAGGTTGAGGGGATGAAAGTTTACCTCAAATTATAGCTTCCAATGCTCACTTTGCTAGGATCACACACTTGAAACTTGATTTGGATCAAAAAATTGTATTGATTTTGGGTGTGGTTTAAAGGGTTTTTGTGTTATGTTGTAGAAAATGAATGGAATAGGAAAATAGGTGATCATGCAACACTTTAGTATACAAAGAGACATTTCGCAAGTTAACTTACGAATTCACCTAAAAAGGTGAATTTGTAAGTTAACTTATGAAATAAGGTTATTTTTCAAATGTCAACGTTTAAAATAATGAAACGTACAAAAATAAGGTGAATTCATAAGTTAACTTACGAATTCACCCAGAAAGGGCGATTCGTAAGTTAACTTGTGAATTCACTTTGCTGAGTGAATTCGCAAGTTAACTTACGAAGGATATTTTTGATTTTTCAAGAGTGTGGGAGAAACCCACTAAATGGGTGAAAGAAATTTTCTTATTTAAAAATAGTTCATTCATTTATTTTCCAACATTTATCTTTATGAACTATGAAGTGATGAAATTAGATTTAGACAAGTTAGATCATGAGCTTAAATTTTTTTTAACATTTTCAATTATACATCCAGAATATCTACTATCTATTATAAATATCTAAAAATAAAGTATTTTATAATTATACTTTAATTTTTTTATTAAAAGTTTAATTTAATCTAATTATGAAGCTAAAATAGATCAATATACCATCTAGACACATTTATAAACAAAAAAAAAATTGATTTATTAAGTCACTGATATATCTAGTTTTTTTTTTTATATTAGACACATCAATGATTCGATAAATCTAAAAAAAAATTATTGTTTAGAAATATATGCGAAAAGTGTAATACATTACTTAATTTATATTTATTTGATATTTAATACCGTTAATAATGTGGTATACTAAGAATTTTTATTGCATTTTATATTTTCTTAATTCCATAATCTACTTTAAGTATCCTAAATGTAATTTCAACTCTATAATCATTATTAACCCTAGTTAATAACTTTAAATGTAATTTCAACTCTATAATCATTATTAACCCTAGTTAATAACTTTTGATATGTTACCATTACTTTTGCAGTCAAAATCCAAGGTTTTAACATGTATCAGTTCAATAGTGGCTACTTTGCATCAAAAAAATGAAACCCTTTCTCATTATCATTATGTCATTTACTTTTGTAGCCTAATCAATTTTTTATTAAAGACACAAGTCAACCACATATTATTTCAACCTTGAAGCACTTAGAATTTCAGCTTCCACTCCGCCTCAACAACACTCTTTTCTTCCATTAGCCTCGAAACAAAACACCGTATGTTTGTCTATTTTCAACATTACATTTGTTTTTTCATGTTACTTTGTTGTGATATTTATGTTTGTTAATGATTTAATGTTCTAATGCAACCAGAAAATTAGTCGAACAATTGTGTACTTTGTTTAGTTTTTCATTTCCGAGCTAATGGCTTTACACAAAATATAAAACCCTATATTTTTGAATTTTTGTTATTTGATAATCTGAGTTTCAAATGTTTTTCAGTTTTCTTTGTTGATGCTGTAAACCCAGATTCCAAGCATTTAAAGTTATGTTATTTAAGAAATAAATGTGAGTACAACTTCGCTATAAGGTGTTTTGTATGATGTCAAAATTGGATAAAGGTGACACTTCTGTACGATGGATGATCTCTATGTCTTGTGACACTCTTTGCATTATAGGTCTTAGGAATCATTAAAAAACCTTTTGAAATTGATCCAAGTCATTGAAAACCAATTTCTGCATGATTTATTACTACGTGTATCGACACATCCGTTTTCAAGTCAACACATGTAACTCATTTTTAAAGTCTGTAGCTTTTGTAAGCCCCGGATTGACTCGTGCATCATACAGGTCGACACATACTGAAATTTTTTTGTAATTACAAAAATTCTTATTTTATGGGTCGACGCATAAGTATTTCAGGTTTACACATTTGCTATCGTTTTAAAGCCTGTAGCCCCTGACTTGGTTAGGTCGACACATACAACTTTAAAACAACGTATGTGTCAACACGTGCGTATTTTAGGTCCACACATACTATTTGATCTGACCAGATCTTCAATTCTTTTTAATTTTGAATTTGTCCCTTTTGTCCTAAATATTTCAAAACTGTAAATACTCATTCATGCATCATTCATAACTCTACGATACCATAAAATTCAAATAGAACCGAGTATCATATTTCATCTTCTTTCCTTCTAAAGCCAACATGTTAGCACATTTATTAGCTTCTCTAAAATTGTGGTGAATATCAACAACTTCAAACCTAGCCAGCAAACTTCGAATTTGAATCACCAAGTTTCTATCAACACTATTCCTATTATCACTCTTCCTAATAATCTCAACAGTTTTGCTTGAGTCGCCCTCTACTTCCACCTTCTTGTAACCAAGAATGTCAAATTATCATTTAACGTTGACTTTATAAAATTTTATTATTAATTGAAAACTTAATAATTCCTCATAATTATTATTTATTTTAAAATTTTATTTCAATATCAAAGTCGAGTTTTAATTTTTTTTAAGTCAATTTATATCGGTTAAATAAATATTTTTAAGTTATCTCTTTTATTCATCATACAATTAATATAAATATATATTAAATTGCTATAGATAATTATGTGTTAAATTATATGTAAAACTATAAATTAAATTATCATTTATAATTATTTGTTAAATTATAAGTAAAAAATAAATATTTAATTCAAAATATATTTATAATACAATTAAAAGTCGTGTATTATTAGTAATTTTATACCTAAATTTTTGAATTTTTATAAGAAATTAATAAATATGTATTAAGTTGTATATAAAAAATAAATGTCAAATTATTATTTAATATTATAATTAATTTTTCGATACTCTTATATCTGAAATTTTATTTCCCTATTGATAACTACACTAATAAATATTAAGTTTTTTTGTTCACCTACTCATAATTATTCGATATTATTAGAACAAAAAGATTTTTATTTTTTCTCATTCCTATATAAAATTTAATACTTAATTTATTTTATTTGTTAATTTTATTTTCAAATTAAAACATGCCAGATGTTAGTAGAGGAGTATATTTGCAAGATTTTCAAAACCAACTACTAATTTATTTTATTAAAATTCAAAATTCTTACTTGAAATAAAATGTATTTTCTAATTATTTAGACTTATAAATTACTAAAACAAAACAAAAACTATTTACAAAAATGATAAGTGATTGTCTTGAAAAAATAATAATAAAATAATAACCATGAAAAAATAATGATAAATAGTAAAAAAAAAAATTATACAATTGTTTTTATAAACATGAATAAATTACAAATGATTTTATAAATTCAAATATTAATACAATTGTTTTTAACATGAATAAGTTAAAAGATTTTTAAAAATTGTCACACGAATTCAAGACACTTATAAACGATAAAAAGTCTACATATTGATATAATTATTTTTACAAATGAAAATGAGCTACAATAATTTTTATAAACAAGAATAAATTACAAATATTTTTATAAACAAGAAAAATTAAACTATTGATACAATTATTTTTATAAACGGGAATAAGTTTCAAATATTTTTTATAAATGGATACACGAGTTTGAGGCACTTATAAACGAGAAAAAGACTACCTATTGGAACAATTATTTTTTATATACAACTTTTATGTATTGTGTTCTGATAATGGTATGGATAGAAGATGTGCATTTGTGACTTTGACATGCGAAAGAAGTGAGAAATATATGTGTCAGATCCAAAATTTGAAACGCGTCGACACTGGTTTAAAGAAATGTGAATGTCCTTTTAAGTTGTGTGGTTATATGTTGGGTAATAAGAAATGGAAATTTAATATGATATGGGGTTCACACAATCATGATTTAAGTCTAAGGTTAGTCGGTCATCCAATTGCATGTCAGCTTCTTCCAGATAAGAAGACATGTGTTTTCGATATGACATTGAATTCAGTACCGCCCAAAAACATACTTGCAACCTTGAAGCGTAAAAGATCTGGTAATACATCAAATATCAAACAAATCAGGGTTTAATGTTGTGATTGGAAGGTCCGATAATGGTATGGATAGAAGATGTGCATTTGTGATTTTGACATGCGAAAGAAGTGGGAAATATATGCGTCGGACCCAGAATTTGAAACGCACTGACACTGGTTCAAGGAAATATGATTGTACATTTAAGTTGTGTGGTTATTTGTTGGCAAATAATAAATGAAGATTTAATGTGATATGTGGTTTACACAATCATGATTTAAGTGTCTAAGGTTAGCTAGTCATCCAATTGCATGTCAGCTTCTTTTGGACGAGAAAACATGTGTTTCTAACATGAAATTAAATTTGGTACCATCCAAAAACATACTTGATACCTTGAAGCGCAAAAGATCAGGTAATACATCAAATATCAAGCAAGTGTATAATAAACGCTATTTATCCAAATTAACGCTTAGGGGGATTGAATCGAAATGCAATACCTCTTAAGAATTCTAGATGAAAAAAATTATGTTTGTAGACACCGAATATGTGAGAATGGGGTAAAAGTAAGAGATAATTACTAAAAATGTGAGAAGTCGAGTTAAATATGCGGTGGGGACAAAATATATATCGCAGGTGAAAATGGAAAACTGGTTAAGGAAAATGTTATTGTGAAAAAAATTATGGATGCATATAATGTTATAATAAATGCATCTACAGAGGAGTTATACACTAATGCTATTTTAAATTTCAAGAAGGTTTGTGTGAGCTACCGCGATCTATTAAAATATGTTGAAAGCACAATATGTATCAAGTAAAGGAGAAGATTGTTTGTGCCCTGACCGACTAGGTTATACACCTAGGAAATACAACAACAAACCGAGTTGAGTTTGCTCATGCATGTCTGAAGAATTGGTTGGGAAATAGTAAGGGTGATTTGATTACATAATGAGATTCTGTGAACCATACGATACTAAACCATCATAATGAGATACAAACAACATTTGGTCCTAGTATCACGGTGTTGGAACACAGGTTCAAAGACAATACCCTATATTCTTAGTTGGTCGGTAACATCTCTCGGTCAACCCTGGATTATATTTTTCACGAAGCCAAATGAGCTTCTAATGTAGGTTTCAATATCTTAAAGTGTGGTTACACAATTGTGAAAATATGTGGACTCCCTTGTGCTTGTGTCATATCTAAGAAGATGAAAGTTGATTGTCCGATACGTATGAATGAGGTCTCCAATAATTGGAATAAACCTAGTTTTAAAGATGACGGTAAAATGAAACACAATAAATCAAGTATCTCCATCTCGATTGAATGGAAAGCGATACAAGAGAGATTTTTGAAAGTCGATGCCACCACCAAACTCCACATCAAAGAGCAACAATTGAGGAAGATTGCATTCCGAAGACCACAAACTTGAAACCACCATCTCACCCGGTAAAAACTAAAGGGGCACCTAAGAAGGTGAAACTAACACCGAGCAACAATTCAACAACGAGAAGTCATTTATATTTTAAACACGTTGGTAAATTATTTCCCCATTCACCTACTATGAAATCTCATAAAAGTGTTTTCAAAGGGGCTTGTATCCGTAAACCACCTCTTACACCAACTCCACCAAAAATATCATTCATCGAGGAGATGCCGATTTTTATGCATAAGTACATTGAACGAATTGTCAATGTCAGGGGTGAGAGTAACTGTGGTTTTCGAGCTGTTTCGGATTTGCTGGGTAAAGGGGAAAATGATCACCATATTGTTTGAGATACTCTTATTAGAGAGTTGAAGAATAATAGATAATTCGACACACAAGTGTTCAGAACTAAAGAGAAAGTTGAAGACATATATAAAGCTCTTGTACCTAGCGTTAGTGGAGATGCATCAGAGCATAAATGGATGTGTTTCTCTGAAATGGGTCATCTCATAACAAGTGCGTATGAGAGAGTATGTATTAATCTTACAAAATATGATTTCTCAAAAACTTTTTTCTCACTGTGCACTGCTCCACCACCAAATCTCAATGATCATATCATATATGTTGGATGAGTTTCAAATCCGCGACATTTTGCTCAAGTATATTTGAAACCGAGATGCCTAATACCACTTACATCACCAGAATGAGCGAATCATTACACAATCCCTTATGAGACCTGATTGGACCAATTTATTAAAAGGATGCAAGACTACAACAAGTTGAACAAAATTGAAATAGAAAAAAAACAAGGAAAAGTCAAAAGAGGTAGCACCTGTGGATTTGGCCGACGATAATTATTTCGAATCATTTAAGTAGTTAGGTATCATTTTATTGTATATGTCATTTTGTCAATGTATTATGATGTAGAATATAGTCATTTTGTAGTTTGACCAAAAAATATAATCTTTTTAAACATGAGGTTTTTGTTTTTGTTTCTATGTATGCTTTTATTTCTATTTTTGTTATGGTTTTTAGTCCAAGGGGACTTATCAAAACTATATTTCTGGTATATTTAGGTGGAACCGAAAAATGAAATTCTGGTTTACACTCTGTCACAGGTTAGGATTTGTAAGGTCTTGTTTGCCTTCAACTACTATAAATAAGCTCACTTGACATATTGTTTCATACCAAAACACCAAAAACCAAAGAAAATGTCCACTTTATCGACGATACACAATTATGAGAATTTAAGTTCATCGAATACACCCTTCTTGAAAATCCGTAATACATATTGCTGGAACTGCTACCTTATAGAGACAATCACAAAGTTGTGAAGATTGAGTACCACTCGCTATTTATCGACAGAGATGAGAAACTGGAGTTCATCAATCGTGAGCGGAAGAACGACACTGATATACGGGCCATATGGAATACTTTTACCCGTTTTGAAGCGAAAGTTCCCATCAAGCTAGATGCGGCTATTTTGAGATCAGTAGATGCTATTATCATAATGTTGCAACGTCCACGTGGATGTTGAAGCGTAATGTTTGATGTATGTTTCAACCATTAATGTATTACCTCTATTTTGATATGAATTGTATTTTGAATTTATGAAATTGATATTATTCAATATTGTTTTTCTATTTTTTGTGTAGCACAAAATCGAAAATATAAGTTCGGATTCATATCAGAAACTAAATTACAATTTCAACCTATATTTTATCAAATCTTGCTGCGTTCTACAAAATATAATTTATTTTTTTTTACCTTCGGCTGTGTTAGAAAAATATAGAGCGCAAAAAGAAAAACCTCTTAACTTTCTATTATTATAAAAGGCACTGTAGTTGTGGAAGAGTCGTTCAGTTTCATTGAATCAATTTCTTTCCATCACCTGTGTTTCGAATTTTTCTTCTTCGCAATCTCTGCAAAGGTAAACCAAACTCTTTGTTCATATATTTCGTTTATTCATGTACATTTTCCACAAAGAAACATAGAATTGCATTTGCTATTAGGGTTTCGACGTGAATTTTTTTGTTTCCTTTCAGAAGAAAACACCGATTTGAATTCAACTCGTAAACCCTATAATAAACAATTTGTATATATTGTATGTATTGTATGTATTGTGTTCCATCTACTTACTGATAATGTCAATGAATAACAGTTTGAATTCCTGAATGCAGGTTAGGTGTTTGTTAATATGGAGGAAGGAGATAACATTCTCGATGTTATATACGATGATGATAATTTAGATGATGATGATGTTGACATGGTTGACGTTGAAGAAGGAGAGTTGGTGGAGCCGGATTCGAAAGATGTTGTTGGACAAAGTGGGGCTGGAGAGGTCACTGAAGCAAATGGAGAATCTCATGGTGAGAACTCCAAGTGTGGAGCTGGCAAGAAGAAGAGGAAGAGAAACAAGAAAAAGAGAAAGGGTTTGGGTTCGGGATCTAAAGTCATGAATATAGACAGGTTTAACATTCTTCTATGTTCTATGAATTTCGGTTTTGGAAGGAATTTGTTTTAGGATAAGCTATGCTTTGAGCCCTTAAACTTTTTCAGTGTATTTGCAAATGAGATGTTTGAGTAAATAACAGTGAAACCGTAGAAAAGACAATGTTTAAGTAGATTTCTATAATCTATTCTTGTTAAGTTTTAATTATTTTTTGTATTGCAGACTCCCGAAGTTTTGACCCCTTCTCTATCCATGTCTATTGATTTTCTTGTCTCTGCTAACCCAATTCGATACCAGTTTTGTGTCATTTCATTTTGTTTCTAATGATGTCCCCTACTCTGACTTTGACCAAGAGGAGATTATGAGCTAAAGATCCACCACTAGGTACTCTGTGGGGTCAGTGTTGTCAAATATCCGCCATGGCAATATACATGGCGGTTTTTGGACTCGCAGCTATGGTAAATATCGGCTGATATTGTGGTTTTTTCCGCCATATTCCGCGACAATGGTGCCACAAGCAGCTGGTATGCCGATATTTTGGCTTTCCGCCATGGGTTGCCATCCACCATCAACAACACTATGTGGGGTACATTTTCTTTGAGTACAAATGCAAACTTGCTGAACTCTTTTAAAGCATAAAGAATGTTGATATGCTAGAGAAAGGTTTAGTTGTCAAACAAATGGACCCCGACCCAGTGCTTGATGTAGAGTACCCAGCTCCAACATTTGGAAACTGAAGTTGAAATTAGATTTTAGCAGCAAAGTAATTTAGGTGGTAAACTAACTAAAGAACTTATTCTTAAATATTTGTATGATATTGGAGAACTAGGGGTTTTGAGATCCATAATAAACATTAAGTGGGCAATTCTTTGCAATTCGGGGTAAACACATGACATAACTTTTAAGGGAATACATTGTATTTAGCCTTCTTTTTATGTTTGGTTGATTTGAATTACGGAACAACTTAGATTTAATCCAAGCTTAGTGTTATACTCATTTACCGGTCTAGCCTCAAAAACTAATTGAGGGCTTAATAAACTCATTTGCCTGTGTGACCCAGCAGAATTTCAAATTCGATTCTATTATTAGATATTTAAGGTTAGGGTTTTTCATTTTTCTATTCCTTTTTATTTAGTCTAAAGTTGCAGCAGTTTCCTGCCCTTTGTTTTCCTAACTTCATTTAGTGTTGTGCTCATTTAATGGTCTAGCCTCAAAAACCTAATTGATGGCTTAATAAACTCATTTGCGTGTGTGACCCAGCAGAATTTCAAATTCAATTCTATTATTAACTATTTAAGGGTTTTACATTTAAGTATTTAAGTATTCCTTAGTCTAAAATTGTAGCAGTTTCCCGCCCTTTGTTTTCCTAACCTCCTCTACCTTGAAGTGAATTGAATGTGACCATAAGATCATTGTCTTGTTTGTTCATAAAATAAAAAATATAGCAGCATTCTAACAAATTATGTGCTTTTCAGATTTGTGTCAGATATCTGTTCTCGCTTGAGAGAGAGAAAGCAATATATGGTATACACTGCTGCAGGTTGTCTTGGAATCTCTGCATTAAGTGATATCGTCAAAGAGGTATTGAAACCCCTTTATGCACTCAGTTATAGTTTATTAAGCAAGCTTATATCGTTCTTTAGTTCATCTTTAAGAATTTCTGTGAAATACCCCACTTGTATTTTGGAAAACAATTCTTAAGACCCCCCTAAGTATCAACAACAACAACAACAACAACAACAACCAAACCTTATCCCACTAAGTGGGGTTGGCTAAATGATCAAATTACGTTATGATGTTCTATTCAAGACCATGTTTCTATCCTATTTGTTAATTTTGTGGTCTGGCTATACTGTTTGGTACCTATTATTCCCATGCTGCATGCACTGATCCAACCATCTTGTTTTTCTTTCATCAATAGTTGTTTGAAGGATTTCCTTATTGTATTCATGTGCTGCAATTTGCATTTTCTCGTCACTTTTTTTCCTTATTCGTGCATCTTGTTTTTGTCTCCACTTTCCACTCATTTTCTCTGTTCTTAATTGAATTAGTAATTCTAAATCCTTCCCTTTCTCCTAATTATATGGAAATTTTGGTTGCCAAGATTGATCGTCAATGGTGTTAGTTTGACCGGATAACTGAGATATGCTTCTTTCTTTGCACCATTTACAGTTGTTAGTCATCTTTATTTTCTGGTGTGTATTGTGTTGGCCGCTTAGAAGTATTATGTGAAGGTTTCCACAACCTTTGTTTTAATCTTACAGATTTTGTCTAGTTCACTTGGTCCTTACTCCTATGGCAACTTCCGGAATATTTCTAACCTTGGCTTCGCTCACTTATTTAATGGCCACTCATTTAATCTCCTGCTGGAATGTTTATTGTATTTCTTTAAAGTAAATTATTCTTTTTGTGATTTATTTTCCCTCTCTTAAATGGGAATGTGGCTATGGTTCGGAGAAGATATAATTTGCCTGTCTGCTATAGGAAAGGTGAGAGTTAAGGTTATACTCTTTGGACAAGTCATAATTTCTGATGCGTGTAATTTTGTCCCTAACCTTGCAGATTTTTCTTCCAGATGCTAGTTTGCCCCTTCCAATCCTCTGCTTGATCTTTGGTGTTCCTGGCTGAATCACTTTATTATTTACAAATTATGAAGGTTGATGTTCACATTTGTTACTTCATTTTTTCAGACCCTGTTCATACATAGGGAGTGCTTTTCATTTTTAACCCCATAACCATAATTGATTTTCTAAGCTTGTGCTTGTTGGGCTGGTGAAGGGGAAAGTAATGACTATTGAGTAATTGATGTAGTTAATTTTGCCCACTTCAATGTAGCAACCAACATTTTCAGATATGCATTAGGATATATCTTAATCTAAAGCACATATTGTTGACCATCTCGATGACATTTTACTTGAGAAATGATCTTTGCTTTTTGACATTGTACCATTCCTTTTTTTTTTAATTAACTTACATTGTTGAATAGCAAGAAGTAAAGAAACTATGGTACTACTATGATTTTCCTTTAAATATGTTGGGCATTTTCAAAATGACTGGGCAGACCAGTTTATAGTTTACATGTTTATTTGGCTTTACCGTCAAACCTACATGTGGAATAGTCTTTCTTTAAGTTGTATATAACCTTGCATCTATGTTTTTTTAGATGGGAAAGCCGTTGACTTTTGGTCATCTGCTTCCTGGAATCTGTAGCTTTCTTCCGTGCCAAAATTTCTGAATCTAAACTAGCATATCAAGCAGTAGGAATTGGGGGTATCACTGGCTTTGCCGATTTGGACATTTTAACCAATAAAAATATCAACTCCATTCTGTTTTTCTCTTTCTATTTGATGTAGTGACATTGACATTATACATTCAATATACTTTGCATGGAATCGATGCTAGTATCCACCATAACATCTCTATATTATGTACTCATTAGGTTTGCTTACTTGAGTTTTAGAATGAAAGAACCTGTTTTTGTTATTAATTTTTGAGAAAATCTAATATGCTCAAGTTGATACATGGTAAATTTGTATGGGGAGTTTGCAGGTTGATGCAATACAAACCTGTGGAGGCCAAAAGACTGCTGATGGTAGACGGTTCCGGACTGGGGGTGGCATATTGTGGAACATCATAAAAGTTCGGGAACCGAAGGCCTACAAAGAGATAATGAAAAAAGCAAAAGAGTTTGAGGTATGTGAATAGTCTTTGTATTTTTGGGTGGGCAAGAACCTAGGACTTTATCTTGGCTTGTTACAATCTGGTCGTTGACACCTAAAATTGGGACAGTTGGGACTTTTCCATTTTTCTGTTGAAACAAATTAAGGTTTTTCTTTGTTTTAAATGATGGTGCTTCTTTTTATTAGTTAGGTCTACATGTTTTTGCTCTTAAATAATGGTATCAAGACTCTGCTTAATAACTACTTCTTTTTTTTTTTGTCATTGCCCATCATATTTATAATAATGCAGAAGCCATTCAGGCAGCCAATTGTTAAGCAACTAAATGTGCCAAAGCAAGAGGATTCTTCTCGAGGAGCTACCTTTTCATTTGCTGGCAGTGATCAGGGAAATGTTTCCAACAGTGCTCTTCATGCATCAGAAATACAAAATCAACATGAACCAGTTACTTCCAAAGAAAAGTCTATATCTGTTCATGATAGGTTAAGGATACCTGTTTCCTACGATGATGATCTGCTTGGAGAGATTCCAGTCAATCACGCAACCTAACTCTAGAAAGAAAGTGGTCTTCGTCACTAGACAAGCTGTTCTCCCTTTTACATGGAGGTTTACTTATGCATTTCTTTCATCTCCCTCTGGCGAAGACTGCATTGTTCTTTCCCGTGTTCCTTTTTGCTCTCCCACCCTTTCATTTCCTTGTTTCTTTATTTACTGTTAGATGTTTCTTTAGGACTAGGGCAAACATAAAAATAAAAAAAATAGAGAAGGAAGAAGAGTGGTATAGTGGTGGATGTATTGTGGTTACAGTTAACCAACCAGGGTTTCATTAGATTTTGCTTTTAACATGATAGGTGAAGTGCTGCACTTTGTCTCAAAAGGGTAGGGATTTCTGTTGATGACTGAACTTAATCCCTTTCTGAAATTTATGCAAAAGAAAGAAAGAAGAATTGCAAAGCATTTTGGGAGTTTGCCTATCATAATAATGAGTTTGATATTCTTTTCCTCAATTGTTTCACTCTACTGAATGCATAAGCTATCATGCAATTTCATTTTCCTAATCACTTATCGATTGGTGCATAATTGAATGTTCAAAGGATAATTTGATACAAAAAATTTCTTGTGTAAATTATACTAGTAAAAAAATGTTTCAGAGTAACTTTTGCAAATTAAACAATAAAACTCTCTATTCTTTTTCAGTCGATTTTGGACTATGCAAATTCGATATGTTGTGTTCTCATGAATTTTGGAATCATATTTGTGTATAATAGGCCATATTGCATCTTATTTTTAGGTGTCTTTTATTAGATAGTATCAGTTAACATCTAAATATCAGAAGTTCCTACTTTCATGTTCGAAAAATCTCATGATAAACTTCCATTAAATATAATCCACCGAAACATCTCAATTTCAAATGCAGGATTTGAATCTATAATGTGCAACGAATTTGGATAAAAACATCAGTTAACTAACAAACTGACAATCCATACAACCAAGAAATGCACATAATTTACAGAACATTACCAGCGCACACGAGTCAGATATTACTATCTCAAAATCCTTGTGCAATTCTAGAAGCAAAACACATTAAAAACAGTAAATTAAATAGTCTGAGAATACTGTTTAGACACTGCCATTCTCACTGGCTGGATCCTGGAACTGGAGCAGAATCTTCAATAGCCATTGGTTCTGCCTGAGGAGCTTTCTTAGTGAGCAATTTAGGGATGTCAACATTATCTTGCATACAACGCTGTTGAGGATGTGATAATAGAATTAACACATGACGGAAAAGAACCCTAGCTAACCCCTGTCCACTCTCCCAGATATAACCCTCGTATTCAGTAACAAGTTCAAGAGTTTCCACTAATGTATCATACACCTCCTGGGGGCAATTGTCAGGTCCGGGTTTGTCATGAAGGTACATGACATCCAAAGTGAATTGCTTACGGCTCACAGTATACTGATGCTGCGGGCGCACGTTTGATCGGCAGTAGAATAAAATCTAGAAAGGAATAAATAGCAAACAACATATTATGATTCCTGACAAAATTGTGACGAACCACATGATAGTAGATTTATACAAACCAAAACACGCGAAGTGATTTGATAAACCATTGATGGTAGCTGATACTCACCACTCTTAAAATGCGATCCTGTGCACGGGATTTTTTAGATTCATTATTAGCAAGTCGAAACAAAGTAGTAAGGTCTGGTTGACTGCTAGATCTAGTAGCTGTAAGCGCCCGCATTGCTGCAATAGTTGACTCAACTTCACTGCTAAACTCTTTCTTCAACTGTAACAATGAACAGAAAATATTATGTCAAGTACATGCTTTGAGCACCCTTCTCCATACATAAAAGTTTTTGTAAGATCCATATCTAACATTGGCAAACAAGGAATAATCTGTTCTCAAAACATGAAAAGGAAAGATGAAGATGACTATCACCAAAACTGTTTTCCATCGGATAGACATGGCTACATGGATCAGACTGATATAATGTTTCAAACAAAGTGTTATGGTTTGCAGATGGCAGACCACAGCGGAAAACTAGAAATCCGCCACAAGACACCACAGCACCACCATCCTTCACAAATGGTCCATAGCAGTTGTCTAAAAATCGGCCATGGCCGATATTTGACAACACTGTCGAGAACCACATCTAAATACACACCATTTAATCAAGATCATCTACAATGCTTTGTCACACACCAAACACTCCTTTAATGGAATAATTAAACCGTAATCACACGCACCGGCGCGTGTCGGACACCAAATACCCCTTTAACTAAATAATTACATTGTAATCAAGCGAATCGGCGTCATCGGACACCCAACACTCCTTTAACGAAACAAATTAAAATGTAATCACAAGTATCGGTGTTGTCGAACATCATAAAATCATTCAATATGTAAACTACAAGTGCTACATTGAACTAGGGCAAAGTAAATAAAAGGCTAATAACAATTAGGGTTAGGTTACAAACCCATGAGACAGAATTGGAGAGAGTAGCGAAAGCAAACCGATGCTGAGGATTGATGGTGAGTTTGGCGTTGACAAAGAGAATGATGGCTTGTTTGATGGCATCCAAACGGGTGAGGGGTCTTCCATTAGGACCAGTAGCACCCTTCATCTCAGCCATGGATTGAGGATCAATATCCACACAGAATAGGATATCTTCATTGCTGATTGGTGAGGGTTGCAGAGTGTACTTGCTGCTGCTGCTTCCTGAACCCTTGTTGCTGCTCTCTCCTTCAATCCCTTCCATCTCTCTCTTTCTTTGTTTCAGGTTCTAACACCGAAATGAGTAAAATAATAAAGTAACTACCCCTTTAAATGACTTGTCTCCTTTTTATACATTTCCAATTTAGATAACGTTGTTCTGTCCTAACACAACAAATACGGGTATTTGGTTTTCCTAGGGATGTCGAAGTGTGGGTACTTTTGTCCATATCATGTTCACACAAACTTTAATCATTTGATTTTTGATATCGAATGCGTGAATGCGGTAAATTGATTATAAAGAATATTAGTATTATTAATATTATAAAAATTATTTAATTGATTTATAAGTTATTCTCTCCGTAATGATTTATAAGTAAATTTGATTTTTTTTAGTATATTTGACAATTAACATCAACATATATTAATTGTCAATTTTGCTTATAAATCGTTACAGAGAGAATAAATGTTTTATTTGTCATCTTTTTTTATTTTAAATTTTTTGTCTTATTAAATATTAATGATAAAATATCAATGATATATTAAGAAGGATGAAGTTCACATAGATGAGATGAGTTAGATATGAAGGATGGTCTCTGAGAATTTGTTGATATCTTCAAATTTTGATTTAATGTTGGAGAGTAGTACATGCAAACACTCATATGTTCAAGTCATGAATCATCAATAGTGAGATGTATTTTAAAGGTTAAAATGTATGTCTCTGTTGTGAATTTTAACTTCTCCTTTTATAGCAAAGTCATATGGTTTCGGAGACCTAGAACCTTCTATGTGGGATAATTGTCTAATGATAGAAAATTTTTATAAGATTATTGGTTATGTGACTTGACAATCATGCTTTAATCATTTCTCTCAATCATATGTCTTTCTAGAACATATCCATCCAGGGTCCCGTAATTTTAAACCATTCATGTGGCCAATAGCTAAAAATGTGACGTCCTCGACTTAACGTCACAGTGATGATGACATTATTTAGTGATTAATTTAATGGTCTCTTATCCTTTTAGGAGTTTGGGGGCTTACTAAGAATATATTTAGTTGTATCGCAATTTATTTTGGTCTTGTGACTGAAACACAATGCAATATTTCAACACACTACTCATAAAAGTGAAAAACATATATAATATGGTGGAGAAGCCATATGTCACTAGAGTCATCTATGGAGAAGGTGCAACAAAGGTCGAAGCAACAAAAGGCTAATTGATGAAGTTAAGGGAGAATCCGAAAGAAATATCGACTAGGAGATGAAGAATGACCATCGGTCAAAGAGGTGTGACACCCACTTCAAGTATAAGGATTATCCTTTATTTAACACTTCTGGAGAACACACCCTAAAAAGTGCATAAAAGTAGAATTCCACTAAGAAGATATGGAAATCCCCCAAGAAGGTTCACGAGCACCTCAAATATAAAACATATCTTAATATTGTAGTTTCCATAAAAGCAATAACTCCAACACAAAAGAAAGTGTTCAAATCAAGAACGCGATAATAAACATAATTTGGTGATAAAAATGTCATCATTCGTGTAGTGGTAAAAAAAGTATATGTGTGCATATTCCCCTTTAAGGACAGTGAGACTTAGAGGCCTTAGTAGGTTTATAACATGATATGGTGATGAGGGTTTGCCCACGATGGCAAAAAGCCATGTACAATGATGTTTTGTGGTGATTTAGGAGATCTGCTCACGTAAAGTGAAAGGTTGTGCTAATGACTCGTGATGCTCGGTAGCAAGCATATAATTATTGACGATTATGTATTAAGGTTATATTGAGTGTTGTGCTCTTTGAGGTATGGAGAATATGCATCACTTGAGGTCTCTTCGTTATGCTTGATAGGAGATGTATTTATATGGGTATTTAGAACCCAGAGTTTGATTCACCCTCAGTGGCGTTAACCACTCCATTGTTCTCTAGGGGATTTATCGACCACATACTTATGAGGAGTTAGTGGAGACTTTTTCTTTCTTGACTCACACATCAGAGTTTCCTTTGGTTGGATCTCTGTAGATTTTTCAAAATAGGCTACCCAACCCTAAACAAGCCGACCCTCATGCTTCGTAGGATCGGGCCAAAGAAAAAATATGTTGTAATATAAACTCAAAAATTACTACCTGAGCCCATTCCTTTACGGGCTTCGGGCTACCCGACCTCTTTACGGACCCATTGCAACATATGTTCACAAACAATTTCTTTTTAATTTTTAAATTATGCACGAACATCTACCTCTACAACGACCAGTCAAGCATCTGATTTAACATCATCATTGGCTTCTTTCGGTTGAACGCCACCATTCTCTTTAACCGATTTAACAACATGCTTCACTTTGACAAATTTAAAATCCATACTCACAATAACTTTGGGAAACATATCCGGGTGCATCATATCTATTACCACCAAAATAGAAAAACTGTGTGAAAATTCAAACTGTCAGGACAATCAAAAAATGCACTTTCATACCACCTGTTCTGGACTGGCCCACGCTCTAGGCCCAACAAGATTCTAGGCCCAATTACCCTTGGGAAGCATCTGGGAGTGTCCACGAGGAGCACGTGGCCGACCCACGGATCCCAGGCCCAGTTGCCCCTGGAGAGCGGCTGGGAGCGTCTACGAGGGGCACGTGGCCGACCCAACAGACCCCAGGCCCAATTGCCCTTGAAGACCAATTGGGGATGCTCACACGGGGACACGTCCATGCGGGGGCACGTGGCCGACCCAACGGATCTTAGTTATCCTTGGCTGCCACGTGCCCCTCGATATTAACGGACCCTGTTGACTAGGTTTCCTTAACCGTCTAGTCAACAGGAACTTCGCAACAAACCCGGGTTTCCCGGGCGACAATCTAGGGAGGAGGCCACGTGCTGGCCTCCCTGCACACGCAAGCCCTAGCAATCCGCTAGTGGGCTTGGACCTCTGCCCACTAATCGGATCTTGGCCCACTGGGGCTATAAATACCTCTCAAGAGGGTGTATCTCATTCTTTACTCTTTCTCACTTGCTTGCTCTCTCTCTGCCTATTCTTACTTTGGCATCGGAGTGTCTTGCAGGTACCCCCCCTTTCTCTTTCACTTTGGACCGCCGTTGCAGATTGGGCCAAGACACCTTCTGGTCAGGTACGATCACCACCTATAAATTTGTTTAAAGATGTATCTCCAGACTCAAAGTTCATATTTTAGCTTAAAAAATGGATTAATGCAAGGAATGATGGATGAAAAGAAGATCTTTACCTACAATTCCAACTTATTTTGCTCCATTTGAGTGATTAAATACAAAAATGATGTTTTAGTGTTGAGATGCTGATTGAGAAAGAGAGTTTTTTTTCAAGTTTTTTTGTTGTTGTAATGGTTGCATGTTTTAGCGTGAACAAGAAACTCATGCAAGGCGATGTTTTATCAACCTTCCTGCTGGGCATTTTCGTAGACCCGCCTCAAGAAATAACATTGAATTGTTTTTAAAATCAATTGCATAAATAACAAATCCCATAAATGAATGCAATGGGTATTTCAGATATACATCTATGGATTCACCCAAATAGCATATGGAGATGCATCTCAAAACTATATTTTTTAAAGGCAATATACTCATTTTGGTCCTGTATGTCAACTTCGAGGTTCATTTTCGTATTTTAATTTAAAAAAGGATTATATTGATCCCTTGACTTTCAAAATATTTAATTTTAGTTCTTTTTGTCTAATTAGTGACAAATTTAGCCATCAATTTCTAAGTTTTTCTGTCTCTAATTAGAAAAAAGGACTAAAATGAAATATTCTGAAAGTTAATGGACCAATATGAACCATTTTTAAGTTAAGAGAAGAAAATGAACCTTGAGGTTAACAATCAAGATCAAAAAGGATATTTTATCTTCAAATGTGTTTGGACAATCTTTTCTTTTAAGTTAGTTTGTGAGGTGAGATTCAAACCCATTGAGTTAAGCAAAATTTTCTTTCTACTCTCATGAAAGCATACCACATCTTTGAAAATTCAATTTCACCCTTCACGTGTTCGAAAATGCATCTCCGAACAATGGTGTTGAGTGTGTTCGGAGATGCATTTTCGAACACGTGAAGGGTAAAATTGAATTTTCAAAGATGTGGTATGCTTTCATGAGAGTAGAAAGAAAATTTTGCTTAACTCAATGGGTTTGAATCTCACCTCACAAACTAACTTAAAAGAAAAGATTGTCCAAACACATTTGTAGATACTCTCTTTGTCTAATCCCCATTTGCCATCTCTTAGATACTCTCTCTATATTAAATATGCTTAAACACTCATTTGGTCCCTCTATTTTCAACTTTCTGAAGTTTTAGACCCCCATTTTAAAAGTCAGCTTTCACGTCCCTAAATTTTATCTCATTTGTAATTTTCACGGTCCCCATCCATCTAGCTGTTTCATTAATGATGTGGCAAGTGAACACTGCAACCATGCCAGATATGTTTAATTTTTATTTTCTCTATTTAATTTTAAATATTAAAAATCATTTTCCATTTTCAAAAAATATTTTTAATTATGATAAATCTGTTATAAAATAACGTATGAATGTATCCTTCATTCCTTCTAAAAATTGCAAGAATGTATCCTTCATCACTTTCTTTCTTTCATCCATTCAAAATGTCTCAAAAATTTGTTCTAATGCTAGCTATAAGAATCATTAGTTGAGAAACGAATGCCATCATGGTCTCGATGCTTCGTTGATAATGGTGTGGACTAATTCAAACCCAAGACGTCGTTTCTTGTGGGATGTACAATGTATGATATCATTTATGTTTATTCTGCTGCTGCTGACACTTGATTACAAGTTGTGCATTTATATTCTTCTCCGTTGATGCAATTTCAAGGTTACAAAAAATGTAGTAACTGTCTGGTTGAATGAGGAAATGAACCCAATGGCAAATAAAGTGATTTCTTCATTACTATAGAATTTGAATGACGAGAAACATGGGGTTAAAGATTTTATCACGAAAGAATAAGAAATGAGGATGAAGATGAAATTATTGAAGAAACAGTTGAAGTTCAGTTGGTCGATAACTATATTGGTGTTAATTGTATTAGTTGTTGCAATAGTAATGAAACGAAGTTCAAATGCTTTAAGTATTCAAGTGTTGTTTTGGTTCAAGTGTTTTTTAGGCTCAAGTTTGTTTAGTGTAAGTGTTGTTTAGGGTCAAGTATTATGATATAAGTGTTAGTGTTGTTCAGGTTTTGTTTAGTGTAAATGTAATTGTTGAAAGTAAGGTTGTCAGAATCGAGTTTTTACCTTGACTCATTTTGCCTAGGTAAAATCGAAACATAAAATCATAGATTTTATCTCATATTAAAATATATATATATATATATATATATATATATATATATATATATATATATATATATATATATATATATATAATATTGTAAATCCATCAAGAATTTCAATCTTAACTTAATTTTAACACTACACCACCATAATAAAGTGTAATACACACAAACTTTTATCAAATTACCTAAATTATCCACCAAATCATAAAAAGTAACATCCAAAAGATTTTTCTCAAAAATAAGAGTTTCATAAGTTTCTAAAGTTCAAAGAAACAAGTGTTTTCATCTTCATCCGTTGAATTCATTCACAACATCATATTTATTAGTGAATTCATATTCAACTTGATTAAATTTTTATTGAGATGACAAAGGTTCTTCAATACTATAACCAAGATATGAATGTGAATAAAATTAAAAAGCATGAAAGAAGTTTTCATGGGGAAATGTATAAAATGTGTTTTTTAAAATTTGACAAAAAGGTAAAATCGGGTCAAAGAGAAATCCAACGATTTTACACGATTTCACTGATTTCAGAGTGATTTAAATCATTTAAAATTGTCTCATAATACAATTTTACATAAAAAGGTTTTCACGTATGATTTAAAACGAAATGCTGACCTAGAAACGTAAAATCTATAGAGTTTAGGTTTTAAATCGAGATTTTAACAACCTTGGTTGAAAGATCCATTATAATGTATAATTTATTGAAAATCCACCAAAACCTATGAAGAATTTTTGTCAATCATGATGAACAAGATCGTTATCACTATACAATAACGATGAAAAAAATAAAAAATTAAAGAATAAAAGAGATTGGAGTTTTCTGCAAAGTAACTCTCTGCCTATAAACTGTGGAAAATCTTTACTCACTTGCAATTGTAAATCATGTGAATACAAGTTGTGAGTGGGTTATAAAATATGAGTTTCTCCCTCTATTTATAACGAGCTTGCTTTATCCCTAAGCCAAAAATCGCAAAACTATAAAAGCCCAAAATACATATTTTATACCTAAGTTGAAATCCTGTGTGAAGCAACCTGATCCGACACTTCGACAAAGAATTAGACACACACTTAGGGTATTTCGACACACACCTTGTGCCGAGCAACACGTTGCTTTCGACACAAGAAATTACACTTTTAACATTATTTGACACTTGATGTTGGAATGAATTTTATGTTGATTTCATTGTTAAAACAATTTGTTGGCAATATATTGATTTGGCATATTTGCATGTTTGTAGCTTTTAGCTTATACCAATTGCAGCTTAATGGCCCAACACGAGTAAAGCTGAATATAAGGTTCATATACCATATATTATTAATATCTACATAACCTTGGCTTTTAATCAATCCCTCTAGATTCATGTATGACATGAAATCAATATCCCACTTATAATCCATCTTAGTTACCTTTCCACCAACATACAGCTTAACAAGTTCAGTTACAAATCTACCCTTATAGTGACCTTTCCACCAACATACAACTTAACAAGTTCAGTTACAAATCTACCCCTATAGTAAAGTCTGAACCTAACTTTAGTCTGCTGACTTGGCCTAAAAATTAACAATATTGAAATGCACAAACAGACACAAAGAAATATGGTGGACCACAAAAAAACATAAAGAAACATGGTGGACCACACAATTCAATATATAACAAGTGTAAGCTGTCACATTAAACAAAATATTTCAAAGTTCACTTGTCCATTACTCATTTTCAATCTTGTTCTAAGTGCTTTGGTTGAACAATCTGATTCTTCATTTTTCAAAATGAATCGTCTTTATGTGTAACCGTAATGTTCTTTGTTTGAATGAAGAAGCTCGCAACAATGTGATTGAAATGAAAGAGGATTAGAATTAGAACCATTTCAATTATCTATTTAAGTTAATTATACATAATTAAAAATATTTTTTTAAAATGAAAAATAATTTTTAATATTTAAAATTAAATTCTAAAAATAAAAGTTAAACATATCATATTAGACATAGGCATGGCAAATACACCCGCATCCGGTGGGTCCTGTAACACCCCCTTCTATTTACCCGCGTTTTATAATAATAATCAGAGTATTTAATCATAACCAAGAAGGCGTCACAATTTTTAAAACATTAAGATTTCCAAAACTTGTGTCATGCTTTCACTGAAGAAGACTTATCAAATAATTAATGTAACAGTTATGTTTAACAGCGGAAATGTAACATAACCAAAACTTCTGAATACAACATTCACAGTATTCCAGAATAATAAACGAAATCCTGAATCAAAACATTAAAGAATTCCAGGGTAATAAGTCAACATAATTCAAAGTCATTCAAAAATATCCATTAAAGGATTCAAACAACGTTCCCAGTGTTACATCTACGAGCACGACATCGACACGCGGACTAACCGATGACTCAATACTAGAGCTATCCTCACCAACTCCAAGCTAATCACTTGGATCGAAAATGTCGAGTAAGGGTGAGATCTCAATTCAATATAACATGCATTATATCGTTTTAGAATACAATAGAATAAAAGATACATTAATCCGTTAATCAAGCACAAGTCATAATCAATTCACAACACACTCACACAATGAACATGTACATAATTCAAACAATGGAAATTGCAACACTGGAATCCATCCTAGCATGTTACAATCCCATATGCAATGCGACTCTATGCATGTGGTACCAAACGTGAACCGAGTTCACACACCGCTCCGTTTACATGTGGATAGGTGTAAATTCATGATTCGCCCATAGCTATTGGGTCAAGAATCCAGCCTCACTACCTCAACCTCCGGGTAAGTATATTGGCTCAACCAGTTCGCTTCCGCACAATGGGAATGAACCAAATCAATAAATGTATATGCATGCATCATAAAAGCATGCCATCATCATTTCACATATCATGATATTAATACAAACACATCATGTCAATTCACCAGTGTATCTCATTCAATCCAAAATGAATAGTAATTATATAACACTGTCAGCATCAATACCTCATAGGTAACTCATACCATTCATAATAGTTCACATTATCCTGAATTACTCATTCTTTCAAAAAGTCGGGAGCGCGACCATTTTAAAAATAATTTAGAAAAATATATTTTTCTCTTTTCAAAAGGTAGTATTCGAAATTTAGAAAATAACGCCGAAAACGGCACTCGAATCGGAGTTACGGTTTAGAAAATATGAATTTTTGAAGTTTTAGAAAAATTGGAAAAATGAACATGGAACCCGGTTCCTACCGAACGGAACGGTTCTCGAAAGTTAAAAATAACACGCCCCTGATTTTTGAATGGGGAACCGGTTCCGTCATATACAGGAACCGGTTCCTGAGTCTATTTTTCCCCAGTTTCTGCAATTTAACACTGGGAACTCGGTTCCTCCCCACAGGGAACCGGTTCCCACGACATGTGACAGCAATTTTACTAGTTTTTGACAGCATTTTCCATTCTTACTCATTCCCAAACTTACTAATACGATTTGGCACATTAGAAACATCAATTCATCGTCATTTCACACCATTTTAACATCAATCAACATGATTTATTCACTCTCATCAATCACTTGACATACTTATGATTTCTAATCCCAACACCGACACAAATAGGGTTTATTTCCTATAACTCATAATCATCACAATTCAAACTATCTAACATACCCAATTATCCCTATGATTCCCAAAACCCATAAGGCATATTAATTGATCGAAACCACCCCTTACCTCACGATGATTCTTCGATTCTCTTGGTGTCGGCTTTTCCTCTCTTTTCCTCTTCTCTCCAATTTCACGTGAAAACAGTTTCTCCAAAAACCTATTCTTTCTTTCTTTTCCCTTTTTATATTCCTTTAATTGTTCCTTTAATTATCCCAATAAAATAATTAAAACTTAATAATTAATTAGTAGAGTGATTTACTCTCTTACACCCACCGTTTACTCTGCACACCTCAACACATTTCCTCATTTAATGACCCAATTAATCCAAATAAAATAATACTTAGGACTTCATTTAATTAAATAATTAAATCCTCACTTAATAAATATTTAAATTAAATCGGGGTGTCACAACTCTCCCCCACTAAAAGAGTTTTCGTCCTCGAAAACATACCTTAGACGAACAGTTCGGGATACGAGTCCTTCATCTGACTCTCCAGCTCCCAAGTTACATTTCCTTCAGCTGGTCCTCCCCAAGCTACTCTTACCAGTGCTATCTCTTTACCTCGCAATTGCTTCACTTTCCGATCCTCAATCCTTGCAGGCACTGCTTCAACAGTCAAGTTATCCCGCACCTGAACATCATCTATTTGAATCTCATGAGATGGATCCGCAATGTACCTCCTCAACTGAGATACATGGAAAACATCATGCAAATTAGCAAGTGACGGTAAAGCGATCGATAAGCAACTTTCCCAACTCTTTTGGTAATCAAACGGACCAATAAAGCGGAGTCAACTTTTGACTTCAAGGCTCGACCAATACCCGTCATCGGAGTAACTCTCATGAACACATGGTCTCCTTCATTAAACTCAAGATCTTTCCTCCTCTTATCATGATAACTTTTCTGACGACTCTGAGAAGTCCTCATCTTCCCTTGAATCATCTTAATCCTTTCTGAAGTTTGTTGAACAATCTCCGGTCCAATCACAACACTTTCTCCAGATTCATACCAACACAACGGTGTCCGACATCTCCTACCATACAATGCCTCAAACGGAGCCATACCGATGCTCGAATGAAAACTATTGTTGTAGGTAAACTCTATCAACGACAAATAGCTATCCCAAGCTCCACCTTTCTCTAACACACAAGCTCTCAACAAATCTTCTAAGGACTGAATCGTCCTCTCCGTCTGACCATCTGTCTGTGGATGATATGCAGAACTCAATCGCAACTTAGTACCTAGAGCCTCCTGCAATCCTGTCCAGAACTTAGAAGTAAACCTCGGATCTCTATCCGACACAATGCTAGACGGAATACCATGCAAACTTACAACCTTTTCGACATACAACTCTGCCAACCTCTCCATCGGATAATCCATTCTTATCGAATGAAGTGAGCGACTTTGTCAATCGGTCAACAATAACCCAAATAGAATCACGTTCTTCGTCGTCTCGGCAAACCCACGAAATCCATTGAAATTCCATCCCATTTCCATTCCGGAACAAACAACGGTTCCATCATCCGACGGTTTCGATGTTCAATCTTTGATTTCGACAAACCAAACATGCATACACAAACTCGGCGATTTTTTTTCATTCCGGCCACCAAAATAATTTCTTCAAATCATGATACATCTTAGTAGCACGGGATGAATACTCGATCCACTACGATGTCCTTCTTCTAAGATACTCTTCCGATCTCGGAACATCCGGACACATACTCTATCACCAAATCTCATAACACCATTCTCGTCAATTCGGAATTCACCTCCTTGACCTTGGTTAATCAATGTCAGCTTGTCCACTAAACCAACATCAGACTTCAGTCCATTTCGAATCTCTTCCAAAATACCACTAGTCAGCTTCAACATGCCCAACTTCACACTATTCTGAGTAGTTTCACAAACCAAACTCAAGTCTCGAATTGTTCCACCAATTCAATTCACGAACCATTAACATCGACATATGCAAAGACTTCCTGCTCAATGCATCTACTACCACGTTTGCCTTACCAGGATGGTAATTCAAACCAAAATCATAATCCTTGAGAAACTCTAACCATCTTCTCTGCCTCATATTCAACTCTTTCTGATCAAAGAGATACTGGCTCTTATGATCATCGAACACTTCAAACCGTGAACCATACGGATAATGCCTCCACAATTTCAACACAAACACAAACCGCCAACTCTAAATCATGAGTCGGATAATTCCTTTCATGAGTCTTTAACTGTCTTGAAGCATAAGCCACAACCTGCTTATCTTGCATCAAAATACCTCCTAAACCCATCAAAGACGCATCACAATACACCACGAAGGATTCTTCCGGATTCGGCAAAATTAAAATCGGAGCACTAGTCAATCTCTTCTTCAATTCTTGGAATCCTTTTTCACAATCTATATCCCAAACAAATGCTTGACCTTTTCTCGTCAACTTAGTCAACGGTAATGCTAACTTCGAAAATCCCTCAATGAACTTCCTGTAATAACCTGCCAGACCAAGAAAGCTACGAATCTATGAAGCATTCTTCGGTGCTTCCCACTGAGATACGACTTCTACTTTTGTAGGATCAACAGCAATACCATTCTTGGAAATCACATGACCAAGAAAACTCACTTCGCTTAACCAAAACTCACATTTAGACAACTTCGCATAAAGTTTCTTTTCTTTCAACAATTCCAATGCAATTCTCAGATGCTTTGCATGCTCCTCATCATTCTTTGAATAGATCAGAATATCGTCAATAAACACCACCACAAACTTGTCAAGATACGAATGAAATATCCTGTTCATATACTCCATAAACACACCAGGTGCATTAGTAACTCCAAATGGCATAACTGAATACTCATAATGTCCATACCTCGTTCTGAATGCAGTCTTCTGAATATCTCCCGCCTTAACACGAATCTGATGATATCCAGATCTCAGATCAATTTTGCTAAATACACAAGCTCCAACCAACTGATCCATCAAATCATCAATCCTCGGCAATGGATATCGATTCTTGATGGTCACTTTATTCAGTTGCCTGTAGTCAACACACAATCTCATTGTACCTTCTTTATTTTAACCAACAATACCGCACCACGGTGAAACACTAGGCGAATAAATTTCTTCTCAAGCAACCTCTAAGCGCTTCTTCAACTTTGACAACTCGGATGCCGACATGCGATAAGGCGCCATCGACACGGACTAGTTCCGTGAATTAAATCTATAGCAAACTCCACCTCTCTCGGTGGTAACTCATTCACATCCTCCGAAACACCTCGAAATTCATTAACAACGGTAGTTCACCACTCTTAGCCTTTTCATCGTCAAGAATATAACATAAACACCACAGACCATCTCTAACAAATTGAATTCATCGCTTAACCGACATAGTCTCATCTTCCACTTTAACTTCTTCGAAATAAGACTGTCTTCTCAAAACAATTGATATGAACACGGTTGAAGACCAACCGGTTCATTCAAGGATAATATCAAGTTGTTCTAATGGTAGGCACACTAAATCCATACCGAACCCTCTATCAAAAATAACAATAGGGCAATTCCTACAAACATACGAAGTAGTCACTGACCCCGACGCAGGAGTGTCAATAACCATACTTCCATCCAAATTGGAAATTTCCAAATTCAATCTCTTAGCACAATCCAAAGAAAAAAAAAGAATGTCGCACCGTATCCATAATTGCTATTAAAGGTATGCCATTAATAAAACAAGTACCTTTAATCAACCGATCATCGGGCTTAACATCTGACCCTGACAAAGCGAACACCTTTCCACCGGCTTGCTCTTTCTTTGGTTTAGTACACTGCGGACGAGTGTGTCCTTCTTCACCACAGTTGTAACATGTTATCTTTCTGGATCTACACTCAGCAGCTAAATGACCAAACCTTCCACAGTTGTTGCACTTCCTCGCATCATTCTTGCATTCAGGAGCTCGGTGACCCAATTCACCACACCTGTAACACTTTACGGAAGAACCCGAAGAACCAGAGTCTCCCCCACTAGGCTTCTTCCAACCTCCAGATTTCTGATTAATTCTATCGTAAGGCTTACCACGATCCATATGTCTCTTGCCCTTACGATCAGCATAACTCTGAGCATTTAACTTAGTACTAGCAAGATCTTCTTCCAAAATCCTACTACAATCAACCAAGTCAGGAAACCTTCTAATACGCTGATACCTGATTCCCTGCTTGATCTCGTCACGCAAACCATTCTCAAACTTGATACATTTAGAAAATTCTCCATCTGCATCATTAGGATAATTAGCATAATACTTTGCTAACTCAGCAAACTTGGTCGCATACTCACTCACAGACTTGTTGCCCTGCTTGAGCTCCGAAATCGATCTCTTTCTTACCGAATGTCTTCAGAAAATACCTTCTCGAAAAGCCCTCCCGAAACCCCAAGTCAATGCATTCCATCTTCTTCCATTCCTGGTAGCAACCCACACCATGACTTCCTCGGCCAACATGTGAGTACCATATCTCACCTTATAATCAATCACTCAAGATCCTCTCGATCTCCTTCAACCATTTCGGGCACCCTCGGGATCATGTGCACCCTTGAACAATGGAGGATTATTCCTCCGAAAATTCCCCAATTATCTGTCGACCGATCGCTGCCGATTCCCTCCGAGTACTCCACTAACATTCCCAAAGCCTCAATAGCATCATCATTCCTTCGTTACCTCTTCCACCATTGTTCGTAACATTACAAACAACCTACATCAGCACACAAGTATCGACAGTGTTACTTACACTAGTCGCATACTAAAAGGGATAATAACACTAAGACAAGACCGACTATGCTCTGATACCACTATTGTAACACCCCCTTCTATTTACCCGTTTTATAATAATAATCGAGTATTTAATCATAATCAAGAAGGCGTCACAATTTTAAAACATTAAGATTTCCAAAACTTGTGTCATGCTTTCACCAAGAAGACTTATCAAATAATTAATGTGATTATGTTTAACGGAAATGTAACATAACCAAAACTTCTGAATACAACATTCACAGTATTCCAGAATAATAAACGAAATCCTGAATCAAAACATTAAAGAATTCCAGGGTAATAAGTCAACATAATTCAAAGTCATTCAAAAATATCCATTAAAGGATTCAAACAACTGTTCCCAGTGTTATCTACAGACACGACACGCGGACTAAATGACTCAATACTAGAGCTATCCTCACCAACTCCAAGCACTAATCACTCGGATCCGAAAATGTCGAGTAAGGGTGAGATCTCAATTCAATATAACATGCATTATCGTTTTAGAATACAATAGAATAAAAGATACATTAATCCGTTAATCAAGCACAAGTCATAATCAATTCACAACACACTCACACAATGAACATGTACATAATTCAAACAATGGAAATTGCAACAGGAATCCATCCTAGCATGTTACAATCCCATATGCAATGCGACTCTATGCATGTGGTACCAAAGCGTGAACCGAGTCACACACACCGCTCCGTTTACATGTGGATGAGCGGTGTAAATTCATGATTCGCCCATAGCTATTGGGTCAAGAATCCACCTCACTACCTCAACCGGGTAAGTATATTGGCTCAACCATTCGCTTCGCACAATGGGAATGAACCAAATCAATAAATGTATATGCATGCATCATAAAAGCATGCCATCATCATTTCACATATCATGATATTAATACAAACACATCATGTCAATTCACGGTGTATCTCATTCAATCCAAAATGAATAGTAATTATATAACATTTAGCATCAATACCTCATAGGTAACTCATACCATTCATAATAGTTCACATTATCGAATTACTCATTCTTTCAAAAGTCGAGCGCGACCATTTTAAAAATAATTTAGAAAATATATTTTCTCTTTTCAAAAGGTAGTATTCGAAATTTAGAAAATAACGAAAACGGCACTCGAATCGAGTTACGGTTTAGAAAATATGAATTTTGAAGTTTTAGAAAAATTGGAAAATGAACATGGAACCGGTTCCTACCGAACGGAACGGTTCCGAAGTTAAAATAACACGCCTCGATTTTTGAATGGGGAACCGGTTCCGTCATATCAGGAACCGGTTCCGAGTCTATTTTCCCGTTTGCAATTTAACACGGAACTCGGTTCCTCCCCAGGAGGTTCCCACGACTGATGACAATTTTACTAGTTTTTGACAGCATTTTCCATTCTTACTCATTCCCAAACTTACTAATACGATTTGGCACATTAGAAACATCAATTCATCGTCATTTCACACCATTTTAACATCAATCAACATGATTTATTCACTCTCATCAATCACTTGACATACTTATGATTTCTAATCCCAACACCGACACAAATAGGGTTTATTTCCTATAACTCATAATCATCACAATTCAAACTATCTAACATACCCAATTATCCCTATGATTCCCAAAACCCATAAGGCATATTAATTGATCGAAACCACCCCTTACCTCACGATGATTCTTCGATTCTCTTGGTGTCGACTTTTCCTCTCTTTTCCTCTTCTCTCCAATTTCACGTGAAAACAGTTTCTCCAAAAACCTATTCTTTCTTTCTTTTCCCTTTTTATATTCCTTTAATTGTTCCTTTAATTATCCCAATAAAATAATTAAAACTTAATAATTAATTAGTAGAGTGATTTACTCTCTTACACCCACCGTTTACTCTGCACACCTCAACACATTTCCTCATTTAATGACCCAATTAATCCAAATAAAATAATACTTAGGACTTCATTTAATTAAATAATTAAATCCTCACTTAATAAATATTTAAATTAAATCGGGGTGTCACAGGTCCCACCCGCCTCGTCCCGAAATTAGCGGGGGAAATCCGATTTAACTGGAGACGGGTGTGGAAAAAATCTATTTTTTATTTATGGGTGTCGGTGCGGGACGAGTGATGATAATACCCGCCCCACACCCGTCAACTAAGTTTAATTTATTTTATTTATTTTTAAGAGTTTTATTACTTATTTACAGTTTTTAATGTTATAATATCATGCTTATTAGAATTATTATTTATTTATTTAAAATAAAAATATCAAATTTAAAAAATATTTTTAAAATAATCAATTATTTAGTTCAATTATTGATTTTTATCTTTATTGAAAAAAATATAAATTTAAAAAATAATTAAAATTTTATTCGAACGGGTGCGGAAAAATCCGTTTTTTGTTGGAGACGGGGCAAGTGAAGAAATTTTAGCTCCGAACAAATTTGGGACAAATGCAAATCTAAATCTAATTAGCAGGTGTGAGTTTGGGTGTGCTTAAACCTGCCTCCGCTCCGTCCCGTTGCCATCCCTAGTCAGACATGTGAAAAGTGTTCACTTGTCATGTTTTTAATGAAAGAGCTAGATAGAAGGGGCTAAGAAAATCCAAAATGAAATAAAGTTTAGGAAATTTGATAGCACTTTAAAATTAAGAATAGAGGAATCAAAATTGTGTTTGACTAGTATTGAATAAATCAAATCTGGTGGTAAGGAGACGGTCCACACCATATAGAACAACTTCACAACCTGCTTTTAAAATTTCTCACTACAGTGGGACGGGCAGGTGACTGATTCTTTATTTGGTATTGACTTTTCGTTTCCCTTCGCACACCTTCTTTGACACGCAAAACCATTATTTTATAATAATAACAACATTTCATTTCCACCTAAACTCACATTCAACTTTCCTCTTCTCCACCACCGTCGCCAAAACGACACCGTCCAACCAATCTCTCAACCACTCCCCCACCGCAACGGATCACTCTCGCTCTCCCCTGATCCGTCGAAATCAATCATGAACGCAGTGTCACATTCTGCTGTTCTTCCTAACCTCAACCCTCACAGATTTTCACCGTAAGCAAACTCCCACTTATCAACTCTTCACTTTTTTCCATTTTTCAGTTTATGCATTTCATTTCTTTATCGTTCAATTCCAAACACTTTTTCTAAACCCTAGTTATTTTCTGCATATGCTAATTGCAATTTGTCTCAATTTCATATGATCAATATAGCCCAAATCACACAAATTGTTTCTGGTAGTTGTTATTGTATGAGCATAGGAAAAAAATGCTCTTTTTTTGCCTTTGATAGTTTTCAGACTTTAGGGCTACGTTTTTGGATATTCAACAAACATTTGTTTTCAATTTACAATTCTAGTACAGTATTTGCTGATAAAGATATTTGTTTTATGATTGTCAGGTCACGTTCTGATATTCAAATTCTTAACCGTGTCACTTGCCACTCGGATTGTAACAAGACTACGTCGCAAGCATCCTTGTTTTTGTCTCCTGGTTTAGGGGATAGGAGAATTGGTAGCAGAAACTTAGTCTGTCGGGCGTTTTCTTCTGTGGATGCCAGCACTTATAATGGAGTTGCTTTAGGGTCTTCTTCTCACGCTGTGGAAGAAAAAGTTGGAGTGTTGCTTCTGAACCTAGGTGGACCGGAGACGCTGGACGATGTTCAACCTTTTCTGTTTAATCTGTTTGCTGATCCTGTATGTTAGTTGTTTTTTGCAATTTGAATATTACTTGTTACTGTTGGCATTCATTCATATAATTTGTATGTTAATTAAGGGGATGTATACCCGTGTAGGACAGGGGGATGGTTGATTTGGAGTCGAGTTGCTTTGGTGAATAGCAGCTACCACCTTTTTAATTAGTAGGAGCTTTTGTATTGAAATTTGATCACTCAACTTGCTGTTCTGAAATTTTATATGCCAGCTTAGTTTGTTGGTTGTGAGCCCGTGTCTTGGTTCCTAATTGAGGCTTGGGTAGAGTTGTGTCTTAGTGGTTTTAATGTTTTATAGGATGCCCGAGAAACAATTTAAGTGAAGATGAGTGCTGCCATATTTTAGGAGGACAGTGTAGGACTAGTTGTGTGATATGGTTTGGACAGGCATGTTGTTATATAGGAAGGAATAAGGGTGATCTGCTTGTGTATAAGGGTTGAATTATTCAATTTCAAAGTGGTGTAGAACCCACTAGGATTCCTTGGAGTATTCATTGAATATTGTTGAAAATTCTGGAAATTTAGAGATTTGTCTTGGTCAAGTTTTGTGGTAATCTGTCTGCATGTCATACATGGTTGTACTAGGACACTAACTATTTTTATGCTACAGTCATGCGTTTTCAAGTTATTGGTGAGTGCTACAATTTGAGTTCTAAGTTCTAACAGTAGAAGCTGGGGGGTTGGGGCATGTGGGTAGTATTTTGGAGAAATTGCGGAATCAATTTATTGTATTATACTGATTGGTGTGGGCCTGTCTATATCTTATATCATGGCTTGAACTGTTGTATATTGATCCACCGGGTACATCTGCTCTATCTTCTCGTTGGAGCATTAATATTCTCTTTTGCCTTTCCTAAAAAAGAGCTTATATGCTAATATGTCTTTGGTATTGATATAGGATATCATTCGGCTCCCAAGGTTGTTTCGCTTTCTCCAGCGACCATTGGCAAAATTGATATCTACGCTCCGAGCTCCTAAATCCAAGGAAGGGTATGCTTCTATTGGAGGTGGCTCTCCTTTACGCAAAATTACAGATGAGCAGGTGCAGTTCAAATTCCCTTTCTTATTTTGGTTTTTCCAGTATATGTTGTAGTTTATGCTGTTGGGCTATGTAGCACTGACAAGTGACACCTCAAAATGAAGGCTTGTCTAGTGTTTGACATCGACACCCATGAATATGCTCAATTACTTTTATTAAAATGTGTCATTGTCGTGTCTGGTATCCGTTTCTGTCACTGTTTCATAGTTGTATTTCTTTGCAAGACGAATACTTTGTGGCTTCATCCTGTTATTTTCAATTAAAATAATCTAATGTTGGGTTTAGGGTTTAGACTAAAAATAACATCACATTTATGGTTTCTGACTATCTTGCAGGCACTTGCACTTAAAAATGCTTTGGAAGCAAAGGGTCTCTCTTCAAATCTCTATGTTGGGATGCGCTACTGGTACCCCTTCACAGAAGAAGCAGTTCATCAAGTAAGTCCTTATATGTTTCAGATCAAATGTGACTATTTTACAATGTTTTAAAACCGAATTAGTGATCAAATTGACATGGCCTCCAGGTCTTGGTTTAATTGGTTCATAAATCATAATTTGCATAGTCAAGTTCAGAACATATACTATTATTATAAATTTGTGAAGCATTGATATGCCGTTTTAGGCAAAGTACTAGTACTGGGTATGTACCTGTTACTGGTACTCATATTTCTGTAATTATTAGTATATCTTTATAAACTGCATATGAGTGAGGAATTATAAGATTGTGTGTGTAATATTGCCTGTTCAACACGAACAAACATGCTATTCTTGTCTGCCAACAACCCTGGTTAAAGGGACTAGCATTAGCCCATTCTGAAGGCATACTCCCTGCATTTCCAATAAAATGAATCAAAATGAATTAAAAAAAAATTGAAACCATCTTTTTGGACCACATGATTTTCCTGAATCGGTCTCGGTTCAATGGTTATGCCCGGTTTTAAACAGTTCAAGCAGTTTTTCTGGTTCTTTTAGACTAACAGTTGTAGCTTACTGGCCGAACCGGACTCAAGCCTGGTTCTCATTTGGACCAGTCGGCCCGGTTATGATAACAATGGTATTTATAATATTCTCATCATATACATGGTACCCTTTATTTAAGTTATTTATACGGGTGACTAGTCATTATTTAAATTATTAATTCTGAGCTCCATTTTATCACCTTAAACTTGGGTCTATAGTTAAAAGCTTGTTTGTATGATAGATTAAGAGGGACAGAATAACAAGGCTTGTGGTGTTACCCCTTTATCCCCAATTTTCTATATCCACTACTGGGTCAAGCATCAGTGTTCTGGAGCAAATGTTCAGGTACTATTTAGTAGCAATTTGTTAATGCCCTTAGCCCCCCTTACATGATTTGGAAATGATTATTAACTGATATTATTTAATTTTCAGGGAAGATTCTTATTTGTCTGGGCTTCCTGTTTCCATTATAAACTCTTGGTATCAAAGAAAAGGTTATCTTAAGTCGATGGCTGACTTAATTGAGAAAGAACTACAGACTTTTTCTGAGCCAAAGGAGGTGAATTTTTGTTCTTGAATTGAATATGTTCAACATAATTCTTGACCTCCTAAGTGATATTTTTTCTTCTTTACTATGGGCCTATTATCGTGGCATATCAGTTTTTTACTCCAATCTGAACCATGACGTATCAATTTTTTTTCTTTCTATTTTTTAGGCTATGATATTTTTTAGTGCCCATGGTGTACCAGTCAGTTACGTTGAGAATGCTGGGGATCCATACCGAGATCAAATGGAGGAGTGTATCTTCCTGATCATGCAGGAATTGAAGGCTAGAGGAGTTAATAACGAGCACACTCTTGCTTATCAGGTTTGTTTTGGAATCTTTCAACTTGCTTTGCTACATCAACTAATTAGAGTGTAACCGAATATGTGCAGTTCAACTAATTTCCGACTTTATTATTGCTTTCCTTGGGTTACTTTTTCCCCTGTATCTAACATTTGTGTTGGATGAATTGCCAGAGTCGAGTAGGCCCTGTACAGTGGTTAAAACCATATACAGATGAAGTTCTAGTTGAGCTTGGCAAGAAAGGTGTGAAGAGCCTCTTAGCTGTTCCAGTGAGGTACACTCATATTGGCCTTTGACTATGATAGCATATTGATTTAAAATAAATATAGCCTTTCCTCGAGTAAAAACAATCCCTTCTTCTATAACAGCTTTGTGAGTGAGCACATAGAGACCCTCGAAGAAATTGACATGGAGTACAGGGAATTGGCTCTAGAATCCGGAATTCAGAATTGGGGACGTGTCCCTGCCCTCGGTCTTACCCCTTCCTTCATTACAGATCTGGCAGATGCAGTGATAGAAGCTCTTCCATCGGCAGCAGCAATATATGCCCCAGACACCAGCAGATCTGATGATATGGATGATCCGGTTAAATACTTCGTCAAAATGTTTTTCGGTTCAATTTTCGCATTCATGTTGTTTTTGTCGCCCAAAATGATATCAGCATTCAGGAATCATATCATTTAGAAGAATACCATCAAGCATAGTTGATAAAGCTATTGGTAGCAAATTTGTATACTTTATTTTTTTTCATGGCTCGACTCCGGTCTGCATATAATGTATACATCATAGAAATATGAAAGAATCAGAAACGTTGGTAATAATGAGAATTTGCACGTAAGTTTGGGAACAACCCAGGTAGTTTATTTTACTTGTATACTACTAACTAATTAATTTTCGGCTGTTCTTACAAAGATTGCGCAAGAACATATATTTGTTTGAAATTGTTACATAAATTCAGCATAAATGCCTTGTGTTATTGGAGGATGAAATTTGTATCACTTCGTTTTTGGTGTTGAGGAAGGGTAGTTCCTGCCACAATCTTACATTTAATTTGTTTTTCAATTTTTACGCCACTGTTATTTTGAAAGAAAATACAAATAAATATCGATATCAGAATTTGAACTTTGGAACAAGTCCCTTAATTCTGTATTGAGCTCTACATATATATAACTGTAAGTAGAATATGAATTAATTAGGAGAATGAAAGTATTGTCTGTTTATAGAGAGGTGTGATTAAGAGAATATCTTAGAATTTGGTTGAAAATGAGTCATTTAGGCTTTACTTGAGAATATGAATTAATTAATTAGGAGAATGAGAGTATGGCATCTAAATAGAGGGCTGATTAAGAGAGAATATTTTAGAATTTGGTTGGAAAGGGGTCATTTAGGTATTAGTAAATGTGCAGATCCTTGAAGTTCTATGGTATTAGGAATTTTTCTGTTTTCTTGTATATGAGTTGACTTCTATTAACTGGTATCAGAGTAAGTAAGATTTGGATAAATAAATGGTGTCCGTGTGAGGAGATATGGAGGCGAAGTTGGTCTCTTTAGAACATGGGTTTGAGCGGTTATTAAAGATGATAAAACACGTTAGGGTTGAACGGTAGAATAGAGGGTTGTACATACAAAATAAAGGCAAATAAATACACAATGATGGAATTTTGGTGTTGAGAGAGACATGACATTCCTTAAGGTTCACAACAACGAGAAAATAATACGGACAATGAGGACACTTTTGTATAAGATGGCAACTTTGTTCTAGCGAAGAAAGATGAATGTGATGCAAATTGAAGAACTCAAATTTTAATGGCGAAGACGCATACAGATGGACAAACAATGTCGATCGCTATTTTTAATTGAAAATAATAAATTATATAGAAAAGTAACAAGCAATTATGTTAGCCTTGCACTAATAATGATAAAAATGTCCCACTCCCACCATGTTCAATGCTAAATCTCTAGCTCGTGAGAAGAATTTGCTTCTTAAATTGATAGAGGAATAAGAAAAGGGCTTATAGCGCATATTCTGTTTAGTCGATAATGAATCAATATCCAGGGTAAAATATTAGTGGATTTTTTAACCTACTCCATAAGGATGGGGCACACCTTATGAAAATTCTAAAACGCTCTTCATAAAATTGGAAGTTTATTTCTGGTTCGCACTACGTAAAACATTTACCGTATGTTTTGGTCTAAAAATCATACATCAATAATTACACGGTAAATTTTTTAAACCAAAATATATGGTAAATTTTTTATCTGTATAAATTAAATCTTAATGTTTGATTTTATTTTGTTAAATCAAATTATTTTATTTTGTCAATAGAATCAATAGAATAAAGCATGCATATGAAACTGAATTGAGAATAATTTCCCAATATTTGATGAACTACAACCTTAAAAATTACACATAGGTTGAAACTGGAAATATACTTCTGGTTCACACTCAACCCTTTCAATGTGATTTTTATGATATAGGGTGCTAATCGGAAGTATATCTCTGATTTTCGGGACAATTTAGGAATTTCACCGGAGTGGACAAGAAGATCATGGGATGGGTTAAAAAATTGACAAATATTATGATGTTTGACCCCATCAAAAATAGTGATGTCTCCACATTACATGGTGTCACTGGCTATACACACAAATTCTTTACATACCTTTATTTGCACAAAGTGAAAATTATATCTACCATATAAGAAAATGTTAGGACGTGAAAAAGATAAATTTACTTGCCTTCTTGCTCCTCCTCATCAAATTTAGGATAAATATGATCTTTTTTCACCTTATCTTTACTATCTAACTATAAATTTTACCGACAACTATACAGGTTTGAAAAAGCTACGTAAATGTTAAAATTCTCCCAATTGAAAAACATTTTTACCGCAACTATGTATAGATTCACTACATTATTTTGTTGCCTTGCTTTTTTGCATCAAGTCCCATCCCATATGCTATCCCTACTTCTACACCGTTTCACATTTCAGTACCCATCAATCCTCTCTACCAAAACATCTACTTCTACTCTCTCTTTCATTCGTCTTCTCATTCCAAATTTCATTTGCTTTTCGATCTTAATCGCGACATCCACAATTTTCCAAGGGTATCCAAATAACGAGACCTTTTGAGATGATCAATATCAAGTAAAGGATAGTTCACCATTGAAGAAGGTGAAAACAGTTAGGGAAAGTGAAAAACAGTTGGGGTTTTCTGTTATATTCAAGAAGAAGAAGAGAGTAATGTAAACTGTTTCATTGATTAATCAAGAATGAATTACAATCTGATATATATATATATACAATGTACTGCTATGTATGATAAGTTATCATGAAGCAACTGTATAAGATAAAATACTATCTCTAATATCCCCCCTCAAGGTGGACTTTGGATGCTACAAAGACCAAGCTTGGACAGAATGGAGTTGAAAAGAGGAGAATGCAGTGGCTTAGTAAAAACATCTGCTAATTGCTCCTTAGTAGAAACAGGCAACAAGTGTAGAAGCTTGGACACAATCTTTTCTCTAATCACATGACAATCCAACTCTATATGTTTACTCCTCTCATGAAAAGTTGGATTATGAGCAAGATATATAGCTGACTTGCTATCACAGAAAACAGAGGCAGGCTGAGAAAAATCAATGAGAAGTTCACGGAAGAGATACTGAAGCCATTGAAGCTCACAAGATAGAGAAGCTAGAGCCCTGTACTCAGCTTCAGTGGAGGAGCGAGAAACAACGTTTTGTTTCTTAGATTTCGATGAAATAAGTGATGAGCCAAGAATAACACAAAAGCCTGTGATGGATTTTCTAGTCTCTGAGCATCTTGCCCAATCAGAATCTGCAAACCAAAAATTTTAAGAGGACTTGAGGCTGAGAATAGAATTCCCTTAGCTGGTGCAGACTTGAGATACCTCAGAATCTTAGTGACTGCTTGATAATGAGGGACTAAGGGCTTTAAAACATATTGGCTTAAATGCTGAACAACATATAATATGTTAAGTCTACTATTTGTAAGATAGATCAGTCTACCAATAAGTCTTCTGTAGGAAGATGGATCATCAAGAGGTTGTCCATCTAAGGTAGACAACTTGAGATTAGGGTCAATGGGTACAGAAGAAGGCTTGGCTGCCAAGTAACCAGTGTCTTCAAGCAACTGTAAAGTATACTTTCTTTGGTTCATGAATATGCCTGCAGTGGACCTAGCAATCTCAAATCCTAAAAAATATCTCAACTGACCCAAGTCTTTAATACTAAACTGTTGATCCAAAAGATGTTTAACATTCTGAATTTCTGTAACAGAATTACCAGCTAGAACTATGTCATCTAGATACACAAGCAAAGCTGTGAAACTGGTGGATGTAGACTGGACATATAAGGAACAATCAGCTAGAGACTGGGTATATCCAAGAGAAATCAGAAAAGAGGAAAGTTTAGCATACCATTGCCTGCTTGCCTGCTTCAAGCCATATAATGATTTGTGAAGTTTGCAAACTTGTGCAGAACTGGAAGTAGCCAGACCATGGGGTAATGTCATATACACCTCCTCATGTAAATCTCCATGCAAAAAGGCATTGTTCACATCTAATTGCTCTAGGTTCCAACCTTTAATTGCAGCTATAGCTAAAAGAACTCTGACTGTGGTGATCTTAGCCACAGGAGAAAAAGTATCAAAGTAGTCCATTCCTTCCATTTGTGTATAACCTTTTGCTACGAGTCTAGCTTTATACCTTTCTATGGATCCATCTGCTCTATATTTCACCTTGTAGACCCATCTGCACCCAATAGGTACCTTACCAGGTAGAAGATCCACTAATGACCATGTATGATTAGCAGCAAGAGCCTGAAATTCAACATTCATAGCATGCTTCAAACATTTAAGTTTGTTAGCCTGTTGGAAACTAGATGGTTCAGGATTAGAAGAAATGGCACAACAAAAATGGTGAAAAGAAGGAGAACAGTTTTTATAAGACAAAAATAATGATAAAGGATATAAAGTTTTGGAAGCTGCAGAATTGGTAGAAGTAGCAAAACAATGATAATCAACAAGATAGGAGGGAGGATGAGAAACTCTAGAAGAATGCCTTACAGCAGGTTCTATACTCTGTGGAGAGACAGTAGTATCAGTATCAGTGTTAGAACTGATGGATAAAGAATGAGGTGAACCTACTGCAGGATTAAAGGGAGAAGTATGGAAAAGAGTACTTGGATCAGTAGCAGTAGGGTTGGGAGAGGTGAGATTATCAAGGACAGCAGCAGGCATGTTATTAGCAGCAGTAGGGTTGGGAGTTGGGTTAATAGTACCAAATCAGTATCAGTAGGGTTGGGAGTTGGTTCAGAATGTGTACTATCAGAAAGATCAGAATGTGTACTATCAGTATGGGAAAGGTCAGTACTTTTGATGGGAGACTTGAAAGGAAAATTATTTTTCATAGAAAATAACATGCCTTGACACAAAGATATTGTGATGAGTCAAATCATATAGGATATAACCTTTTGTTCCCTCTTTAAATCCTATAAAAACAGTTTTGCGGGCCCTAGGATCAAATTTTGTCCTATGAGACATTAGGGAGGTAACATATGCCAGACAGCCAAAGACTTTAAGATGTATTAGTGAGGGAGGCTCTTGGTACAGAATCTCATAAGGGCATTTTAGCTTTAGCAATGGGGTAGGTAATCTATTAATGATGTGTATAGCTTGCTGCATGCAGAAATTCCACATGGTTAAAGGGACATTGGATTGAAAATGGAGAGCTCTAGCTACATTAAGGATATGTTGATGTTTCCTCTCAACAATGCCATTTTGTTGAGGGGTTTCAACACAGGATTTTTGATGAAGTATGCCCTTAGAAGATAGAAAATTGTGTAGGGAAAGAAATTATGTACCATTATCAGATCTCAAACATTTTATGGGTTTATTGAATTGTTTCTCAGCATATGCTACAAAATTTATAAAACTATCTCTAGTTTGATCCTTGGTTTTCAAAAAAATTACCCGTGTAAATCTAGAACGATCATTAACTAGAGTAAGGAAGTACCTGTGTCCCAACAAAGAGACAGTAGAAAAAGAGCCCCACAAATCAGCATGAATTATTTGAAACACATCAGTGGTACAAGTAACACTATCAGGAAATGACAATTTTCTTTGTTTAGCAAAATGACAAGGATCACAAGGATGAATGTTATCTTTACAAGAAACAAAAGGAAAAAAACTTAGCAATGGATTGTAAGCCTTTGTGAGAGGGATGGCCTAGCCTCATATGCCATATCTCACTATCAGAAACAGAACTATTAGAAACAGAATTACAAGAAGTATGCAAGGCATTTGAATGAAGAACATATAAGCCATTTTGCAATTCAGCTATACCAATCGTTTCCATAAAAGGGTTCTGCATAATGAAACAAGAGTTAGTAGTGAATTGAACAAAACAACTATTGTTTTGAGACAATTTTGCTATAGAGATAAGATTGACATTGAAGGAAGGAATGTAAAGAACATTATGCAAGATTAAGCATTGTGAGAGTTTAACAGAACCAGTTATGGAAGCAGATAATTGAGAACCATTAGGTAGAGTAACTGAAATTGGAACAATAGTTTGATAACTAGTCAAGGCTGAAAGATTAAAAGAAATATGATTTGTGGCTCCTGTATCTAGGATCCACAAAGAAGGTGACTTACCATTGGTAGAGGAGGACAAAGAGTTCATCACAAGAGTAGAAGTTGAAACATAACTCATGGTGGATACAAGTTTTGAATGTTGAAGCAATGCCAGAAGGTTGTTGTATTGCTCTTAAGTCAAACCATAAGAGGTATTAGTGGAACTTGAACCCGATGCAGGAGCCTCTGAGGCATTGTTCACTGTTGCAGACTGTTGAGAACCACCTCCGTTACCCTTGGACTTGTACTTGAAACCTGGTGGATAACCATGTTTGAGGAAGCAGGTATCTATGGTGTGGTTAGTTCTGCCACAGTGAGTACATACACGATTTGAGCCTCTGCTACTAGCATTTCCCTGATACTTGCCTTTGCCAGGATTAGGTTTGACTGCTGGAGCATCATGAGATACATTCAAAGCAACACTCTCTTCATTATTTCCAACAGTAGGGATATCAGCAGAAATGGCATTATTCAGTTCTCTTTCTTGTTGAATCACCAAGTAGAATATCTTGTCAATGTCAGGTAGAGGGTTCATCATCATGATTTGACTCTTGGAATGAGTGAATTTTTCATTCAAACCTTTAAGAAATCGAATCACATAGTCTTGGTCTCTATACTGACGAATCGGTGCAGAAGCACCACAAGAACATTGAATAGCACGTGAACAAGAAGGAATTGGGCGATAGGTTTCCAATTCATCCCATATAACCTTCAGATTCGTAAAGTAATTGGAAACATCTAAAGATCCCTGGCGAAATTTGTAAAGATCTTGTTGAATATCAAATATGCGGAAAATATCATTGTGAGAAAACCTAACCTGCAAATTTTTCCATACACCAGCCGTTGTATCAATCCATAGAACCGATCGAGCAATCGAAGCTGAGAGTGATCGTTGAATCCATGCCAGCACCATCGTGTTATAACGAATTCATGGCGCGTAAAGAACATCTGAGACGGCAGACTTGGGAAGAGTATCGTCAATAAACCTATCTTTGTTCTTGGAGATTAACGCAATTTGCATTGAACGAGACCAGTGTGTTCATCAGCGGCGAGGAACGAACCAAAGCCGATTCTCGTTAGGATGCAATAAGGATTTGCGAGTTCAGGCGAAATCAAGAAAGCTCTGTGCAGCCATTGTTGCAGAGAAGAAGAAAAGCTTTAGATGAAGAAGAAAAACGGTGAAGAAGCAATGAAAAACAATGGCTACCAGAGCTTGATTAGCTCTGATACCATGTCATGTAAAGGATAGTTCACCATTGAAGAAGGTGAAAACAGTTAGGCAAAGTGAAAAACAGTTGGGGTTTTCTGTTATATTCAAAAAGAAGAAGAAGCGAGTAATGTAAACTGTATCATTGATTAATCAAGAATGAATTACAATCTGATATATATATATATATATATATATATATATATATATATATATATATATATATGTGTGTGTGTGTATATATACAATGTACTGCTATGTATGATAAGTTATCATGAAGCAATTGTACAAGATAAAATACTATCTCTAATAATCAATAGCATCACCGACCGAAATGAGTTGTGGAAGATAGTTGTGAAAATACATCACAAATGAAAGGCTACAACAATTACGAAAAAGCATTTTGAGATGGTTGTTGTAGACAAACAGGTGAGTAACAATGGATTTGCGTACTTTCGATTATGAGTTTACAATTTCGTTGTGTGTTTGTTATGCTTGACTTTTGATGTTCACATTATCATATATGTAAAGTTCTCCGTCTTCATCATATATTTGAATATTTTTTTCTTCATTTTGATACTAAAAATTTCAATTTTAGATTATGGATGATTTGTCGGTGTTGGTTCACGGCGGGCGAGGAATTATTTTGAAAAATGTTCGATTTCAATTTTCTTTTTTTTCTTCTGATTTTGTTTATATGTGCAAATTTTATGATTTCTTACAACAACCAACATGTAAAGTGGTATGTCCTTCTGATTGATAACTCAAACAACATGTAATGCTTAGTTTGAAGTGACATTGTAAGGTTTAATTTTAAGTTATTATGAACTTTGTAGATGAACACATGATTGAAATTGTTTACAACTTTAATTTTCCGTTTTGAAATTATTTACAACATTGATTTATAGGTTTACATTTTGTTCTGGGATTTCTAACACAAGCTTTGAGGAATCTCTTTTTATATCCTGTCCAAACATATATAAAAATATTTATATCATCATAACAGGAGGTCTCAAGGATAATTTTGTTGAAGCAACACACCATTGAATTTGAAGCATGTTCTGTAGGCAATTAATATTTTAAGGTATTGATTTAATACAAAAATTATTGTATTGATTTTAACAATTATGATTTTATGTAATAAATAAGGTTGTTATTATATAAGGTTTCTCAAATTCAAACGGCCGAACCCAGACTATTGAACGTGGAATTTTGCAGGTTTCTTCCTACTCTATTGTTATCCTCAGCTTCCTCACTGATCTAACACCATATATATACACACAAGCCACACGGCCAAAATAGAATTCAAATGAAAAATATAACGCTCAAACCATGCTGCACCAGTAAATATAAATAAATTGAAAAGACAAATACTAGACTAACATCCGATTGAGTACAATTTGTTAGTTCCTATTCAACCCTTTAGAAAATATTCAAGTACTAGAACAAGTTGATGCTTCCATCAACACATTGTAATGCCATACGGAGAACAAAAATATTAAACCACCAGCTCAAAGAACAATAATCTTAACCATCACAAAAATATTAACTTTTGGGGGACGCTTTAGCAACACCACCATGCTGAACAGGCTGTGCAGCTGCTGTCCCATCGTTGGCATACACAGGAGGCTGAGTATAACCAGCACCATAGTTTCCATACGATGGTGGAGTCTGACCGTAGCCAGGCTGTCCGCCTTGAGGAGCACCATATGATTGGGAACCATATCCAGGTTGCACTGGTGGCCTCTGAGTGGCTGACTCTGGCTGAGCATACCCAGAAGGTGGGGCCTGGGTAGGGGGATATGCTGACTGACCATAACTTCCTGCGGTGCCAGGTGACTGTGATTGACCATACACAGGTGGATTTGCAGTTGGCTTTTGAGATGGAGGGGCACCATAACCAGGTCCATAACCAGATTGTGGTTGATTTCCATAGGCTGCTTGGGAGGTAGGGGCTACCCCATAACCTGGTTGAGGAGTTCCTTGTTGGTTGGTAGAGTAGCCTTGCGGGGCAACAGTAGAGGTTTGCGAAGTTTGGGACGAATCTGCCTGTGAGCCATAGTTGGCATGCCCTTCTTGTGTTGGGTTACTCCCACTGCCATAGCTGGGAGCAGAGCCATAACCTTGTTGCTGATCATATGTTGGTGGCTGACCATACCCGGATTGTTGTTGCGCATTATACGCACCATAGCTTTCCTGACCATAACCCTGTCCCGGTTGGCTATAACCAGTGGAAGGTGGCTGACTGTAATTGTATGCAGACCCATCAGCTGGTTGAGCAGGACCCCCCGGATTTTGCTGTTGCTGGGGCTGTTGATTGTAGTAATCATAACCACTTGCAGACTGCTGGTGAGATGCTGCAGTGGACTGGTCCCAATTGGCAGGGTACCCGCCAGGTTGCTGGGGAGGATAGCCTGAGTATGGGGCCTGAGGCATGTTATACTGAGGTGATGGACCGGAGTATGATCCAGGTTGCCCATATCCATAACCAGGTTGTTGCCCAGGAGCAACAGGTGGGGCCCAGCTAGATGGTGGACGGGATTGGTAGCCTTGCTGAGTGTAACCACCAGAGTTCCCTGAACCTCTGAGACGATTCTGCAGAGAGAAACATTACAATCACAAGTTAATGCCGAACTCACCCAAGACACAACACAACTCAAAAATAGGTAAAAGGTGCATAAATAAAAGGAAGCACAAACCATAGAAGTAGACAAACATACAATCTTAATTGCCTCAAAAGAGAAATCTACTATATATTGTCAAAATGTGTTTGACCTCATTTCAATTGGTACGATTAAAATTAGTCATGATTTAAAATTTTACAAAAAAAACTGATTGTTAAGACAGCGGGAGTTTAACTCACTACATAAACTAATACAGGAAACAAAATCCAAATATATAGACTGCAAAGACAACTTTACTAAACCCCAGAACATAAAAACTGATTGAAGAGTGTCATTGTAATTGAGTGACAAGCCCATTCACATAACATACAATCTTAATTGCCTCAAAAGAAAAATCTACTATATATTGTCGAAATGTGCTGGACCTCATTTCAATTGGTACGATTAAAATTAGTCATAATTTAAAATTAAATAAAAAAAACTGAGTGTTAAGACAGCGGGAGTTTAACTCCCTACATAAACTAATACAGGAAACAAAATCCAAATATATAGACTGCAAAGACAACTTTACTAAACCCCAGAACATAAAAACTGATTGAAGAGTGTCATTGTAATTGAGTGACAAGCCCATACACATAACATACAATCTTAATTGCCTCAAAAGAAAAATCTACTATATATTGTCAAAATGTGCTGGACCTCATTTCAATTGGTACGATTAAAATTAGTCATAATTTAAAATTTAAAAAAAAAACTGACTGTTAAGACAGCGGGAGTTTAACTCCCTACATAAACTAATACAGGAAACAAAATCCAAATATATAGACACTAACAATGATTATACACTATACCCCTACAATACTAACAACAAAAGGCCAGTCATAGGATATACAATTAACAAGCATTTTCCTTGGTGGAAAAGCTTAGAATCCGTATGTGTATCCATTATGAATAAAAAATCAATAACTTATTAACAGTATCCTTCGTGGCCCCAAAAATCTAAACCACAAAAATAACAAACAAGCCAGCCCACAATAGCATGATTCTAAGAGAAAACTAAACCACAATTTAAAAGCCATCCCTGCAAGAACTTAGCCACTTAGAGAATGATTAAGACACAGTCTCCCAAATTTAAAGACGTACAAAAGAGATAATGACTAAGAGACTGAGTCTACAATGTACTACAGTCTATTTTATAACTTAATGCAGATAGACACTAAAACACCCTAGAGATTCGAACACCTTGTTTTTACAAAAAGGGAGACTAAAAATGGATAAATTTTTTGCAGGGGCTTAACCCTAAAGGTTCATAATTTTATAAGGTGAAACAAAACATGGTTATAAATTCATCTTTATACTCAAATCAGACTTAGCACGTCACAATAAAAAACATGATAACCCAAATAAAACAAAAACATTGTTGATAGCATACATCGCCAGTGATGATTTGATTAACCAATAGCTTTGCTGATTCAATTTGATCAGGGGCCCCATCAATTTTTAATGTTCTTTCTGTTGATGTATCACCTGGGGGAAGATGCAGAGGTATAACCTGAAGAAAAAAAATAGACATCAGTTGTCAAAAGTTACTAAGAATGGGAAACCCAAATCTCGAGAGTCTGGGTAGTCAGCTTTTAAAAGCATCCAACTTTGAACATTATCAGAGTTGAAAGCAAGAACCTGAATCCGTGCTCCAGTAGAAGCTTGCATACTCTTAATAGTTTCTCCTCCTTTACCAATTATAAGGCCAACCTAAGAAACCAAATCAACTATAAACAAAACACTGCAGAAAGTACATTCGGGTACATATTTCAGGCAACTTTTCACACCTTATTGTTTGGGATTTGCATGGAAAACTCGTCACCCCCGGATTGTGCAGCCATCCGTCTAGTACCACCAGCAACAGAAGCCCCAGCATCAGCCTAGTAAAAAATCAACTGTCATCAGTGAAGCTTCATTAACAGGTTACAGGCTAGTAAAAAACCACTTAAAAAATCAGAAAACAAACCTCAGCAAGGACTTCATTGATAAGTTTCTCAGCAGAAGCAACAGCCTCAGAAGTCCCCATAAGCTCAACCATCCTCATAGTAGAATTAGGATCCGCATCCATATCCCTTGTAACCTGAATCTTGGCTCCAGACTGCACCTGAAGATACTTAATAGTCTCCCCTCCTTTCCCAATAAGAACCCCAACCCTCCCATTAGGTATCTCAATCTTCTTACTAGAACCACCACCACCGCCGCCGCCATAAGAGCCAGCTGAATACTGCGGCTTCAAATCGTAGGAATCGAAGCCAGATTGCGGAGCACCGTTATCGGACTTCGAACGTTTAGGGTCGTAGGAAAGTGGAGCAGCACCGGCGCCGGTGACACTGAGGAGTCGAGCGGCGACTTCTTGAGCTCGCAGTCTGGCAGTATCGACTTCGAGCTGGATGTCGGCGGCGGTTGGTTGGTCTTGGTCTTCGTATTTGCGTTTTAGGGCGTATTGGGGTTCTTCCGCCATCGTGATAAACCCTAGAAGAAGAAGACGAAAAGGCGCTAGAAAATTGGATTAGGTTATAATTGACTCTACTGTGAGGTGGATATATACTCACCTGGTATTGCGGCGTCGTTTTATAGTCAATAAAAGACTCACACTGCTACTGCCCCTTAAATATGAGTAAATATTTTCGCACTTATAAAATATATATCAAATATATATTCTCTTGATTTTAAAGATTTTTGAAAAAAAACACACAAATCAATGCAGTTATAATTTTAGCATTATATTATTGATTTTTTCTTAATATTACTCCCTATTATTTATTACTATCTTTCTTTTAAATCTTTAATTTCTATTTATTATATAGTTAATAAAAATAAATTATAAAATCATATATATAATAAAATTGTTTATGTTTTTTAATTTGTGTAAAATTCTTAAAATGTCTTGTAATTTAAAACCAATGAATTGATTTATTATATGATATTTGAGTATGAGATACATTTGTGCTTTCTAATTTGAATTTTATGTATATTTTGATGATCTTATAGTTTATATATTTTGTTAGGCTTATGGTTTTTTTAATTTTATAACTTTGAATCTATAATTATATTACATATTTGATATTTTAGTTATGTAACTTGTATACTTTGAACAAAAATTATCTAGAATTCACAAAAATTATCAAACTAAAACCTTAAAAATAATAATGATGTTAGAATCATGATATCCATATTTACTAAATATCTTTTAAAATGATTGATCAATTCAGATGCTACATTATTCAAATAAATATATATTCTCGAGACTAGTTTGTTTCATCATAAAATAATTTGAGAAATAACGATGTAAATGGTTGAAAGTGATGATAAAACAATCTCATCTAGCAATGGTTGAATGTGATGGGTATTTTAGAGTTATAAAGTGTGTATCTTGATATGATGTCTCATTTTGTCCTTTATAGTTGATTAACGTGTTGATATGATGTCTCATTTTGCCTTTATAATTGATTAATGTGCATGACGGTGGGTGAGAGATAGAATGAACACTGACTATCAAATCAAATGTATTAGAAAAACTCTAGATAATATAGATATTATCTATTGTGCTCATTCCTATAGAAAATAATGACGCAGGCTTATGAGCTGACCTAGAAGACTATTGTTAAAAAAACAAATTCACCTTATAATGACCTATCACAATGTTACACAATTGTTTTTGGACACTTTCAGAAATATATAATAAGTTTTTTAGTTTAAAAAAAGAAAAGAAATTTGAAAAACTTATGAGAACATAAGGAGGGGAGAAGAAATTTTATTGTTAATGAGAGAAATAAGTTGTGGTCAACAAATCGGTCGTAAAATCATGATACACTTCATATGATTAACTTTGTAGGGAATTTTGACCGTTACAATTGATGTTACAAGTGCATCTAAACTAGCATGTCGAAATTTTAAAGTTGGAAAATAAGCTTCATTCATATTAAATTTGGGGGTTGATCACTACACCGCATGTAGTATAATGATCACACACCATTTAGAAGCCCCAAAATAGTCTTCCTATACAATGAGTTTTAAAATTCAAACTCACTCATTCTACTACAAAATGACTTCATAATTGAGACAATTCATTTTTGTCAAAAGTTAATACAAATTCCAATTTTTGTATTATAAGTCTGAATTCCAAACTCCGGATAACCCGTGACAATATTTTACACTCTTTTATAATAAGTTAGAAGAATATTGTCATTTTTAATAAATCTTAAATTATGATCCATTTATAAATTAGACATACAATAAATCATACACATTTGTCATTTAACAATAAGATAAAATTAGAAGAACTATTTCGTATAAATGAATGCCAAAATGTCACAATCAATCCAAATACATACCACAATACAAAATGTCAAAATATACAAAATAAAATCTCATTGCTACACATATATGCCTATGTTCTTCCTTTGTTAGTACTAGAAAGCATGTCGTGCAACTACTAAGATGACTTATAGTATGGTCATCTAAGGAGTGTTTTCCTTAAACTCGCCACTAGCCATGACCTCTCTCCCAATAGCCATAATGTGATAACACTATATAAAATCACTGAATATAGTTGTATACCATACTCCATAGACATAAAGACACGACATACATCCTCCACCACCCGGTGATCATAGTACAATTCATACTTCATTGAGACAGACATGCAAATAGTTAACAGAGAATATGAACCCTAACCTCTCGTGCTAAAAAAAAACTCAATGCAGTTCAAGAGAAACATAAATGACATATCTATTCCATTTAAGCTTGAAGTAGTATCCTACCTATAAACTATTTAAGTAGTGCATGCATATGAAATAGAAAAAGAAAATGAAATAGATAATTTATCAATGCAATGGAGAAGAACTTCAAATAAGTGTGTTGCAACGTAGTAGAGATGTGATAAGCTTTAATTAAATGAATAAAAGTAATGAGAAACCTTAAAAAATGATGAACCAATATATGCAAATAAAGACATATATATCACTCTTTCTCTATTTTTACTTTGATTAAATGAAAATGGGAAAGGAGAGGAAAATGTTCGAGTTTACTTAAACATAGTGTTCAAATTTCAATCTATAATTTAGATTAGTTTAAAATTATTTGGTCCTAAGGTTCGTCATGACTCATGGATGCGATGTATTAGGCGCATCCGAAGTTAAATTTTTGTAATTGAATTTACTGCACGGATTCTAATCTTCAAAGTTTTTAAATATCTAGCTTTAACGTGTTCAAGAGATGGGATGAGTTGTTGTGTATTAATTGCCCAAGGAATTTTGAAATTCAAATTTGAGTTATTTTTGAAATTTCCTCAAGGTGTGAGTAACTCAAGGTTAGGTTAAATGGGCTGGGTCTTAGGTCATATTGGTTTCCAATATGGTCCACTTTTATACATTTTGAGTATTGATCGACTCATCTACTAGATACGACAAGAAAGATGAATCAACAAAATCTAACCACGTTTGATCTCTAATTAAGAGAATGAAATGGTTTAGCAATAACTTGAGCGACCTTTCTTTTTCACGCTTAAATTGATTGTCATCCGAGATCCAACATAGAAACTCTTGATGTTTGTTTTCTAATTAAATCATGACATCTATGGTAATTATTTTTTTCTAACAGCATTCAAACACAATAACACAACAAACACAGTCTCTACAAACATCACCAACAATTTTTATAAAACATCCAAGTTTTATCCAAATAATAATTGCATAAAATCCTGGTCTATATAACAAACCACACAGAGTCCATCATGGATTTCTCAAAATGTGCAAGGATACATCTATTCATTTTTTTGGGGGGGTCAATAATAGAAACCATCAGTTCCATTCCAAAATAGTATTCAATTGGACGCCATTAAATTAACATTGTAACTTATGAGGAAAACATGAGTTGTTAAAACAACCCCAAGTACATAAGAAGCACTAGTATATAAGAAACATTCAACTTCCCCGAGACATTTAAGCCCCCGAATATCTCCACATAGAGCATACAGAAATAATATCACATATCAACAGAATATCCACCAAACAAAGGGTGATTCATAGCAAAAGTAAAACAACCATGAATTGCTTATTATAAAATGGCTTGGTTTCAAGAGATAAACTTAACCAACGTCACTGTGACCACCAATGGAGGAAGTCCTTGCGCCTATTGATCTTCTTCTGAAGTTGGAGGAGTCCATACAGTAAAGCCTCAGCAGTTGGAGGGCAGCCTGGAACATAAATATCAACGGGAACTATCCTGTCACATCCCCTAACAACAGAGTAAGAGTAGTGGTAGTATCCTCCTCCATTAGCACAACTTCCCATGGAGATAACCCATCTAGGCTCCGGCATTTGGTCATAAACCCTGCAAGAATTTGTCAGCATTGATTTAGTACTGTATATTTATAACGGAAGAGAGGGTATATGGTAATCTTAAGTGCAAAATTCTCAAAACCAAGATGGCAAGGTATACAAAAGACCTGACAACCAGGATTATGATAGATATTCTTCAAAATTACCAAGAGTAATTTGGAAAAGAATCCTCTCAAATTAAAATTTTACATAACTGTCAAAATAAAAAAACTGTACCCTTTTTCTCTTTTCATATATGTTCAATAGGTAGTAGATTACTGTCAAAAGGTAACAATTGTAATGATGGATAAACACAATTTTTATATAACAAGTCAGATGAGATTATCAAGGAAGAGGGTTCATTCCCAAATCTCGGGTAAGTGAGACACCAAAATAAATTCACAAATTAAATAAAAAAAGTTGTAGAGTCCTATGAATGGAACAGCAATCTGGGTAATGATATATTCATAGATAAAGATGAGCAAACTATAGTTTCGTATAGTAGAATCATATTAAAACTAAATAGTGGCATACATTATATTCTCTGTAACACAATAAGACCCAATTGAACATTTTTATCATCAAAGAATGTCCCCACTTCACACCCCTCACATTTACAAATGCGTAACTATATGATAACACTCTGTACTAAATAGTGTATTGTGAAACAATAGCAAATTGTTCCATTTCCACTATGCTTTAGCAGTATTGCACCGCTCAAGGTAAGTCAATCTTGGAGAGCAGCGCAAAATAGTAAACCCCAAAAGAAAGATTGCCTGTAGCGGGATGAAATTACATGAAAAATATTATAAAAATAAGTCGCAAGTTTTAATCAAAACATAGGGAAAAATAAATTAATGTAGAAAAAAATCAAAACAGGGAAACAAAATCAGAAGAGAGGGTTTTGAGGAGAAAATTAGAAGTTCAAAAGAACAGGTAAAAACTTAGAGAAACAGAAGATGAGAAAGGAGACAAAGCAGGACGGAGGATGTAATAAATGAGAAAAGCAGAGAAAGAGAAAGAATATAAAAAGAAACAGTTCATTGCAATGCGGATCTCACTGCGGCATTCAGGAGGACACTCAATTGTGTCACAAAGAAATAGGAAGGAAGTGGGAGAGGTCGCAGCAAAGACAGAAGGAAGTGTAAAGTAATTGTAGGGCGTCGCAGAGAAGAAGAGAAGAGGGTAGGGTAGGGTTTAGCACGCGAATTGTCAAGAACACCCCTCAAATGTTTTAATTTTTAAAGGCGATTTAGATTTTTTCCTTCGAATTCATTGCAGTATACATGAATCACGATACACACGCCATTTTGACGCTTGACATGATTTGATCTTTGTGAAAGTGCCTGTAGTAGCAGCGCCAATAATGCACGATGCACTGAGCTTCACCGTGACGACCGACAGCCACTCACACTGTTATAAACCGCAATTTACTATCTAGGCACCGCTACAGCCACTATTTGACAACACTATTTAATATAAGATAAGCTTGTAGGAAGCAACAAGAAAAAAAATTACTGTGAAAATCAATTGCAATTCGAGTTATCTACTGGCATAAACAATAGTAAAATTGTCTACTAGAGCTTATAAAACCATTTTTCAAAAGCTGTTTTCAGCTTATTTCCATAAGCTCAACGGGATAGCTCATGAAATAACTTGTAGCTAATTTCATCTTTTGTCTTAGAAATAACCTATACATAAACATTTATCTGATAAACACGCGTTTAATTACGTTGTATATCCAAACAAAACCTAAATCAAGAGAATTTGAACAAACAGAACGTAAAAACCCTAGAAAGGGGGAAGAAACCTACTTGCGAAGAGCGGGAGCCATTTTGTTGGTAAGAGTACCAGCAACAATCATGCAATCAGATTGACGTGGGCTAGGTCTAAAAATGATACCAAATCGATCCAGATCGTAACGAGCGGCACCGGTATGCATCATTTCAACAGCGCAACAGGCGAGGCCAAAGGTCATTGGCCAGAGGGAACCGCGACGAGCCCAATTCAAGAGATCATCGACCTTTGAGATCACGTACTCGCCGGTCTTTGAGAGGCCGGCGGGGGAGGAAGCCGATGGGGGAGGCGGTGGTGCATATGGTGTGGGTGAGGTTGTGGATAGAGAAGGCAGGGTTGTGTGGAGAGAAGCTATGCGTTGCGGTGATGCTAGGTGGGAGAATCGTGAGGATGTTCGAGTCAGAAAAGCCATGGCTAATGGTTTGCTGCTTCGTGAGACCCTTTCTTCCTTCTGTTTGTGTTTATTTGGACGGATATGACAATCAGCGAAACTGTTTATGTTGGGCAACTTGACGTGGTGCACCGTGGACCATCACTATTTTTTTTGACAAACTAACCCCCAAACTTTACAATATTGTTCCAATTTTTTCAAACTCAAATTAAATGTGGGTTGGCTGTGTGATGTGTAAAATTTATTATTTCATTGAATTGAATAGAAATAAAATAAAAATGTCAATTGGATACACTTTTCATTTTATATTTGTTATGGGAATCAACCATAAGGTGGTGGCTGATTGAAATAATACAAGTAAGACAAGTGAATGAAATTTGAATTTGAATTATATATAGAAAATTGCGTGCTTTCTCCTTATATAGTAGAGCAATTATAACAACTTTTGTTGATTTTTAGGCGTGAGATGTGGACATTTGTTTGATGGATCAAGAATTTAGATCACTTCTGTTTTAATCCAGGATAACACGCATACTCAACGAGTGATGTGGTGGACTTGATGTATTCTCTGGGTTGAGGCTATTGGGCCTTCTGACCGGTCCAAAACAGTTGCCCTCAAGACCTTACCTCTCTACTTTGTAAGTTAAGTGATTTATTGTGTTTGCTTTTTTTTTTGCCGATTATAGCCCAACTTGAGTGGAAAGTCAAGACGTGACATCGTTGTCATTTGGAACTCGTGCCATAAATGCGCCTTATATTTTAGATATTTTTTTGCATGCTTCATCATGACGACCTTTAGAAATAAGAGTACTAGAGTGTTTTTCTAAAATATTTTAGACCACTCATAATGCATACCATCTTTCTTTTGGTAAGACACTGCACGATCTTTGTGGAATTAATTATACAGTTTTGTTAGTTCTATTGATTGACAGCAATTTTGGTAAAACATTCTGCTCAGAAAATGCCATGAAGTTTACTGAAGTAGAAGATGTCACGGCAGATGTCCTGACATGTGAAACTGACAGAATTGGTTTAAGTTCAAAGTTTTTAGGAAGTCAGCTTGTTTGTTATTTGTATGCTTCGATTAAGGAAGTTTGAGAACGACTTCAGCAATATACTTGTAGATTTTATGTCTTGCTTTCATGGAGAAAAGAGAGGAAGCGTTGAAGACTTGTGAGTAAAGAAACCCAAGTTGTTGTTACTCTATTTAAAGACTGCAAACCCTGTTTTGCAGTTTGGCCGTTCCAGATTTAGAAACTTAGATTTTATTTTGTTGGTTGTTCATTGTTTTGGTTGTTCATTGTGAGTCTCTCTTGTATTCATACTTGAGTATGACATTTTGTTTGAGTTGTAAGTTGTCAATCACCATAAGCTTTTAAGCGAGTGTGATTGTGTGTTTTTGAAGAGTGTCTTCAGTTTTGTTTTTGTTGAGTATCACCGTGTGTGACTTAGGGAGTGAGCAGAGGTTCTCATATCTAAGTGAGGTATCTTAGGTAGAATGGTCATTGGGTATGGATTAAGTGAGGAGTGTAAACAGGGAGGTTTAGCTCTAAATTAATATTGCTGATAGTAAACTTCATCCTTGGCTTGGAATCCCCCAGACGTAGGTTGGTTAGAACCGAATTGGGTTAAGAACTCTTTGTGTTTTTATTGTTTTATGCACTTTATAACTTTGTTCTATTAGTTGTTCTTAAAACAGATATTAGTATTGTGACATTACCTTCGACGTCCCATATCTGGTACTAGAATTTCAATTGGTATCAGAGCAGGCATCCTGCTCTGTCTCTGGGTGAGATCTAGGGAAGATACTTTCTGGTAACATGGACAAGGAGGCAATATTTATGAATATGACCTATGGAAGCCTTGTATTGCAACATATATAAAGTCCTTGGACATCAGAGCTTGGAAAGCTATTCTGAAGGGATAGACACATCCTGTTATATTGGAGCTGATAATCAACCTACTGGTGAGCTGAAGCCTGAAGAAGACTGGTCAAAGGAAGATGATGAACTAGAACTTGGAAACTCAAAAGCCCTCAATGCTATATTCAATGGAATGGACAAAAACATCTTCAGATTAATCAATACGTGTGAAGTAGCAAAAATGCCGGGGAAATACTCAAAACTACTCATGAAGGCACCTCAAAAGTTAAGATGCCGATGCTACAACTTCTCACTACTAAATTTGAGAACCTAAGGATGAAAGAACAAGAGAGCATTCAAGAATTTCACATGAACATTCTTGAAGTAGCAAATGCATGCAGTGCCTTGGGTGAAAAGATACCAGAAGAGAAGCTGGCGAGGAAGATGCTCCGAGCTCTACCTAAGAGATTTGATATGAAAGTGACAGTCATTGAAGAAGCTCAAGAAATCAACAACATGAAAGTGGATAAGCTAGTTGGTTCTCTCCAAACATTTGAGTTGGGTATTAATGAGAGGTCTAAGAAGAAGCCTAAAAGCATAGCGTTCAAGTCCAACACTGAAGAGAAATGTGAGGAATATAGTTTGGACACTGAGGAAGGACTCTCAAACACCATAGTCCTTCTTAGAAGACAATTCAACAGAGTACTTAAAAGAATTTAGGGAAGCTCAAGACCAAATGTCAGGAACATCCCATACAACAATAGAACAAATAACTTTGGGAAGAAAGCAGAAGGTGAGGAAAGACCTACTCAAGGGAGGCTTTGAATGTGGAGGCTTTGGTCACATCAAATATGAATATCCAACTTTTCTCAAAAGTCAAGGCAAAGGATTGAATGTACTATGGCCAGATGAGGATTCTGAAAATGAGGTGGAAGAGGAATCAGCCAAACATATTACAACTCTGACTGGTACATATACTTCTGATGGAGACTCAAGTGATGAAGAATTGACCTTTGAGGAACTAGCAACTACATACAAAGAATTATGCCTGAAAAGTGTTAAAGTATGCCAAGAAAATGAGAAGCAGAAGAAACTCATAATACAATTGCAAGACATAAAGAATGAGCATCTAAAGATGATTAAGAAGCTAGAAAGTGAAGTAACTGTGCTGAAGTCTGACCTTGATAAGATGATCAAATCTGTCAAGATGCTAAACAGTGGATATGAGACACTAGATAAAATACTTCAAGCTAGAAGAGTAGCAGGAGACACGATTGGTATAAGATACAATGGTATAAAGGAGTCTTCTACAGAATCTGCTCAAATTCAAGCTGAATCAAAGATGTCGAATCAAATGTTTCAACATCACAGGAGAAACAACTACAGACAGCCTAACAGAATACCTCAACACTGAAGATGTCATTATTGTGGAAGATATGGTCACATAAAGCCATTTTGTCTTCAACCCTCTTTGCAATTCTTTATCAAACTAAATAGATGTTTCTTCTATAGGACTATGTTGAACGTTCTTAGGCTTGGTGATACTCATGCATGATCGAAGTAGAAGAGGCTCATTTGAGGACCCCTTAGCTGTGTAAGAAGATGCATTAACTCAAATGTAATAACATATCTTTTCAAGGAAAACCCATTGATAAAGCCTTCATCTCGACTAGAAACCCCTCGATGAAACTTCATTCATAACATCGACCTCCGAATGTCCAAAGGGATCAACTCCACACAGTTTGATACCACCACACTAAGCCCAAAATATCTTAGTCTTATGAATATTCATTTCGAGACCTAATTCTAGACCCGTCTCCTGAATAATGTCAAGAGCTTTAGCCACCTCCTCTAAATCCTATATGATGGTTCGTTCATCAAGATACCTTACAAGAAGAAGCTTACAATTGTCTATAATTTGATAAATGAGTGAGTATAACACAAGAGAAAAAGAGTGGACCTAATGAGTCACCTTGTTGCATTCCAATTGGTGACATAATGTGTCCAGATCCAAAGTAGAACCTCGTTGTTTGACCATAAAGAAACTCAAGCCATAAAGAAGATGGTCATTTCACCCTCACTTCGCATAGAAAGAATGATCAATATACCATGTTGAAATCATTTGTTAAATGTATCACGAACATAGTCAAATAACCATCTCAATTTTGCTTGCTTCACTCCCCGTTGGTACAATGCAAAATGGCCTCAACACCACCCAATACAGTGACCCCAAATTAGGAGTTATTGAGATATTGTGCAACATCTTTACTGATCTATTCATAGAAAACTTGGATACCAACTTACTCTAAATAACACCCACAACAATTAGCCATATCCCACCATTAGACTTTAATAACGACGTCAATGGTGCATAGGCAATAAACTCTGCTAAACTCATATGACATCTTCCTCCTAATCATAAGTTAACAACCAAAATTATTGCATATAAGAGATATCTTGCCACAATTGAACTTTCTCCACACAATGCGTCTAATATGTGTTGTGCTTGCAAGTCATCCCTACCATATAATGCTCATTTCAGAAATGATTGAATGCACATGAAAATAGTATCAACTTTAACTATTTTAGGAGCTTCAGAAAACAATGTGGTCAGTATGGAGTGAGGTGATTTGTGCGAGTGCTTAACCTCCTAAACCTTCATTGTATGCCTGTTAAATGACCTCAATACTTTTACAACCATTGTGAAGTGGCTATCTGTAACCTTGAAGAGAGATTGCTTAAGATTAGAGCTCATCTCTTTATCTTTGTCTTCAACATGAAATCCTTCATGACCTAAATCATCCTACTCAGAGCTTCCAAACACACTATTAACTATCTTAACAAGACCTTTTATATTTCTTCAAGTAACTAAGCACTCCAAAATGTGCTATTGTTGCAAGGACTTCTGATTTCTAGAACTACGATCCCACCTATTATGAAGTTTAACTACTTGAAAAGTGCAACGAGGAAGAAGTAACAACAAAACCTAACTAAGCACATACAGATCCCTGCTCAACAACCACCTTATAAAGAGCATCTTTAAATATCTCAGAGAAAGCAAGACAACATCATATATATATATATATATATATATATATATATATATATATATATATATATATATATATATATATATATATATATATATATATATATATATATATATATTACCTTTCACGATGAAAATAGATGTTATGAGGACTCATTCTAAAAACCTTACATCTGAAACTAGCCCGTTGTTTATCTTTAGATTATCTGAATCTATTATAGATAGTTTTACAAATACTCACAACATGAATTTCAACCTCTTATTTCATGAGTAATGTGAACCATACCATCTAAATAATGATATATCTAACTCACAACATGTATATTATTTTTATAAATATTTTAAATCAATTTTTGACTTAGGCAAAAATAAAATATAAAACGTTGATGCCACACTGATTATTCTATCTTATATTTAGTGGCTGTTCTACCGTCCAGCTAGCCCGGGCTCAATTTCTACTTTTTATATATTTTTCTCAATTTAATAGTCGGTTTTTAGATAAAATCAGAGACAAAATTAATAAATCTAGGGATAAAAACAGGGGTATATACACTGCCAGATGTGGTTTTAAATAAAACCAGGGACAAAATTAGTAAAACCAATAACAAAAATAGATAAAAACAAGAGTATATACCGTGTCAGAGGACGGTTAAATTTTTTATCCAGACTGCCTAAAATTTCTGACTCGGCCATTACTTATATCTCTTATCTAATCACCAAACAACCACAAAGGTCAAGGGAAATAAAAAATTAAACCATGTGATAAAATAAATCTCAATATAAAGATAATTAGAATTACTGTTATCTAATGTTGCTTATATAGTTACAGCATGATATCTAGCAAGAATAATTCTGTCCCGCATGCCTGTGCCACTTAAAAGATAACTGTACATACAATAAGCTGAGGATTAACTTTTTACAAGTTTGGAGGATTTATTAATAATTGAATGCAAAGCACTTAATCAAAAAAAGAGATTAAAGAAAACAAATGACTTGAATTTCTTTCTTTAGTTCTGTTTTCCATTGCAACTGCAAAACCTTGGGTGAGAAAGGTCCAAAATATGAAAAACCATGTCCTCTATTTCTACTGGACTTTCCTCAAATGGACCTTTTTACTTCCACTTTACAACAGTGCCACCAAAGACCGCATAACTGAATTGCTTTTGTTTTGTTTGTGAGTCTAAATATAATATTGTATGATATATTCTATAGTGTGTATATATAAGGTGGTGCTAGTTTGGTGGGTAGGTTCATTCTACAATTGATCACATATCCTAGGGATATTCTTAGTTAAGTTAAGAAATGAGAGTAGCTAGAAAATGTTCATATTGTGGAACTATAGGTCACAATTCAAGGACTTGTAGTAACACTCTAAGTCACAAACAACTTTATCTTTATTCTTCTTGTTCTTCACATTCATCACTTAACTCCCGATTTCGTGTAAATGAAAGTTCAGAAAATTACTCTGGAAGTAACCTCATGTCTACACTCCCATACAGTAAAAAAGGTCATAATTGTTTCTTTTAACTTATAAGCCGGTTTTATAGCGTTGAACTAATCTGAATCTAAATTTTTATGTTAAGGCATCTTGTGGAGTGAGGATGAGCACTATATGTTTCTTAGAGGGCTTGAGAAACATGGGAAGGGTAACTGGAGAAGTATATCTAGAGACTTTGTGACAACAAGAACACCAACCCAAGTGGCAAGTCATGCACAAAAACATTTTATGCGTCTGTCTTCAAATAGCTTTATGAATAGAACACAACACAATCTCAGCTTCCTTAATGTAAGAAAATTATAAAACATCTCTCTCCATACTAAAAATAGTTACGTATACTAGAGTTACATGCACAAACATTCCTTTCAACTTACTTAGTTTTTACTATCTGATTATGTAATAAAATTTTGGCAGGTGGGATGTGAAAGTAAAGCAAGATTTGAAGCATTTTATGAACCAAGTGAAGCTTTTGGTTATATTAGCTGCATGAGCCAACTAAGTAGCAGAAGAAACTTTCTTTCTCAGTGGCTTTCTCATCCTCGATATTCAGTGCTGAAATGGCCTAACTCTTCAACTTCAACGAATTGTAGTGCTCAAAAAGAAGCACCTGATTTAGAACTCAAACTTGCAACTCCTAGGCCATTAGAGCTAACAGAGGCATGCTCTGGAAGCCATTCAAGTTAACCAGTATAGTGTATGTGACTACTGACTTTAAGGAGTCGTGCTAGTGTTACTGTGTAACTCATCTTATTCAAGCAAATGTGTAGCACCGATTTCATGAAATAAGACAGAATGGAAGTATGTACCGTATATAGTATTTTAACAATGTTTCACTTTAAATTTATTTAAAAATATAGAAAATGTTTAGGATAAAATCAACATAATATACAAGATGATGTGTTATAATGGAGTGCCGTAAAAAACAAACCAAAATTATGAGAAAGATGAACATAAGAAGCTGTTATAAAAAGTCCACATCAGCAGAAAGAACAGGTGACAAAGGGTGATAATAAGACAAAATCTAGTACTGAGCCGCAAAGTGCAGGAAGTGGGAAGAAGAATGAGGATGCGTCATCCTTCTTGCAAGCTGCAGGATTTCATTGCTTAACCCTAGTATTTATAGTTGTAAGGATTGAGACTGTGGGTGTGAATGATTATGAGAGTATTCTTTTCTTCTCTTCTAACACTGAGATTTCTCTCCTTCATTCATCTTGCTTGTAGCCAAAATTTGGTTTTCTTCTAACTCATACACTGGAAGTGAATCTGTTTCCTAACGATACAACAGGTTGTCTTTTTTTCCTTTAAATATTGTTCATTACATTGGTGCTTTCATCACATCATGTCTGACGTCGCTCGCTTGAAGGAAATACAAGATGAGATTAAGCATGATGTTCAGTCGCAACTTTTGAAGTTCTTCGACGCCATGGACATCAAAGATCGCGAACAAGCTAAACGGATAAATGTCGTTGAAACAGGCAATCGAATCCTTACTCAAGAATGTGTATTTATTGCCTCATGTAGCAGATTAACAGGCATTATCTATTAAATATTATGATAAAGGTGAGTTTGTGACACTACAAGGTGAAAAGAGTCAGGGTCCACAACCAGCACAGTTACATCACATGAGACGTCTCTACTAAACTGATGCGATTGAAGCTTGTTTTGCATCCATAGAGCTGAGCCCAACAATGAGCAAGATTATGGGTTAGAGCTGCCGAAGACGTTGGATCCCGATTTAGTGGTGCTGCTAAACAAATTCCTAGAAGTTTTTCAAAAACATGCTGGGTTACCACCACCAAGAATACAGAACCATATGATTCCATTGATGCAAGGCAAAGGTCTAGTCAAAGTAAGGCCTTACAGGTATCCCAAGAGCCAAAAGGCACAGATTGAAGTCATGATTCAGGAAATGCTCAACGAAGGTATCATTCAACCTAGTAATAGTCCTTTCTCTTCGCCAATTGTTTTGGTCAAAAAGAAAGATGGGACTTGGAGATTTTGTACTGATTATAGGGCCTTGAATGCCATCACTATTAAAGACTCTTTCCATATGCCTACCGTGGATGAACTTCTGGATGAGTTGTTTGGAGCAAAGTGGTTCTTGAAGCTCGATTTGCGGTCCGGTTACCACCAAATCTTAGTAGAACCTGCTGATAGGTACAAGACAGCATTTAGAACACATCAAGGACATTATGAATGGCTAGTTATACCATTTGGTTTAACAAATGCCCTTGCATCTTTCCAGTGTCTCATGAATCACATATTTTAACCTTTATTGAGAGAGTATGTACTGGATTTTTTTGATGACATACTTGTGTATAGCCCCACATTTGCTGCTCACTTACACCATCTGGAGACAGTTTTACAGATTTTACAGACTAACCAATTGTTTGTCAAACTATCCCAATGTTCTTTTGGCATGGAGGAAGTGGATTATTTAGGCCACACAATTTCGGGCACAGGTGTGGCAATGGACAAGGACAAAGTCCAGACAGATTTAGAATGGCCGCAACCAAGAATTGTCAAACAACTTCGAGGGTTCCTTGGCTTGACTGGATACTATCGCAGGTTTGTTAAAGGATATGCAGCTATAGCTTCTCCTCTTACTGATATGTTGAAGAAAGAAGGCTTTAAGTGGACTGCCGAAGCTACTCAGGCTTTTGACAAACTAAAAGTAGCAATTACCACTGCACTTGTTCTGGCATTGCCTCAATTCTCGATCCCGTTTACAATTGAAACTGATGCATCTGGCACGGGAGTAGGAGCTGTGTTAAGTCAACTGGGCCATCCGATCGCGTTTTTCTCGAAAAAGATGGTGCATAGAATGCAAAAACAATCAGCCTATACTAGAGAATTATTTGTTATCACTGAAGCTATTGCTAAGTTTCGACATTATCTATTGGGGCACAAATTCACTATTAAAACGGATCAAAAGAGTTTGAAAAGTTTAACGGACCAGTCCCTACAAACCCCTGAGCAACAGGCTTGGTTACACAAATTCATTGGTTATGACTTCACAGTTGAATACAAGCCAGGTAACGACAATGTGGCAGCTGATGCTTTATCCAGAGTTTGCTTAATGGCCTGGTCTAAACCTGAAGTGGAGCTATTAACAGAATTACGAAGCAGTACAGAACAAGATAGTCAGTTATAAGCTCAACTCAGTAATTCTGACACTGTTCAAGGGCACAAATTCAGGATACATGAGGGATTGATATACTGGCAAGACAGAATTGTAGTTCCTAATGATCAACAGTTATGCACCAAATTGTTGCTTGAGTTTCACTCTTCACCTGTTGGTGGTCATGCAGGAATAGCAAGGACAATGGCTAGAATTTCAGCACAATTTTTCTGGAGGAATATGAAACAGAACATTAAAGTATTTATCCAAAACTGTCTCATTTGTCAGCAAGCAAAATATGATACTAGAGCTCATGCTGGATTACTACATCCGTTGCCAATACCAGAGCAAGTGTGGGACGATGTTGCAATGGACTTTATCACAGGGCTGCCACCTTCTCATGATTACACTGTCATTATGGTTGTCATTGACAGGCTGACAAAATATAGCCATTTCAGTCCCTTAAGAGCGAATTACAACAGCAAGACGGTATCTGCAGCATTCATGAGAAACATAGTGAAGTTACATGGGATGCCTAAATCTATTGTATCGGATAGGGATAAAGTGTTTATGAGCAAATTTTGGAAGGATCTTTTTCAGTTGCAGGGCACTATGTTGGCCATGTCATCAGCATACCATCCCCATACTGATGGCCAATTCGAGGCTCTCAACAAATGTGTCGAGATGTATTTGAGATGCCTCACCTTCCAAAATCCTAAGTCATGGTTTCAAGCACTGGATTGGACAGAATATTGGTACAATACTGCTTTTCACACTAGTTTGGGCATGAATCCCTTCCAAGCATCATATGGAAGACCACTGAAGCAACACGATTTTCAAAAAATCATTTAAAATGAATTTTCAAAACAATAATGAAATCGCCACCTAATTTTATTTGTTCTATAAAGAACGGGGAAATATAGATAAAACCCACAAAAATCGGATAAGGCGGTCTACAAGACCAAAAAAAGATGGATTCGGGAGTCGGTTACGCAAGAGGAAGGTATTAGCACCTCTTACGTCCATCGTACTCGATGGGACCCATTTAGTTCAAAATGTGTTTGTGTGTGTAATCGCTAATTTCTAAATTATGGATTTAAGAAAGAAGAAAACGGGATTTGTTTGTTATTATTTTGAGTTTGACACGGTTTCGAAACCGCGTGCCTACGTATTCCCTCGTGCAATGGGAAAGTCAAAACTCCGTAGTTCTGGTTGAAAATGTCTTGGATTGTTTGTATTGATTTTAGAAGAAAATATTTTTGATTTTTTGATAATCGCATATGAGCGAAAAAGGATTTGGATGGGTTGAATTGATTTTAATGGTAGATGACAAGTACCAAAACGTTGGGAGGTCCTCTAACGATTCGATACTCGAGATTGGTGATTGAGGTCAACCGATCTTCTCTCATCCAAAATCTTTATTATGAAAAGAGTGAGGTGAAACAAAGTTCACTTTTATTAAGTGTTATGGGATAAAGTATTTAAGTCATTGGGCTACCCTCTAATGGCCCAAATACTTTATATTTTAATTAAATCGTCGGGCGAACCTCTAACAATTTAATTAAATTCCATATCACTATATTTTTTGTTTTTTTTGTTTTGAAATTGATTTTTGAAAACAAATTCAATTAATTAATTTAATTTGAAAGTGTTTTAAATGTTCAAGTGTATGGAATAAAGTATTCGAGTCATTGGGTTTCCCTCTAATGGCCCAAATACTTTACATTTTTAATTAAATCGTTGGGCGAACCTCTAACAATTTAATTAAGTACCATAACACTATTTTGAAAATTGCGGGACGAGAAATGATATTTCGGGTTATGGTTAACCAAGTATATGGACTTGATTAATCATGAGACCCTGGTGCATGGTGATTGGTATATGGACCAATTATTTCTCGGGTTATGATTAATCAAGGCAACGAGGGCCTTAATTAACCTCGTGAGGATGGCCATGCCCATCCCCAACCATGAGACCCTTAGAAAATTTGGTGTGGGTAACCAAAAATAAGAGAGCGGAGGCGTTGTTGATTTTATATTAAATTGAGAGTGAGTGTACGATCGTGAAATAAACATGCAGGCGGATAATGAAATAGCGGATAATAAAAGAAGGTAAATTAACACACAATACAAATCGGAATTTAAATAATTATTAGTATAGATATTCTTTTACTTGATGAAAAATCAATTAACAATTTAATTGGTAATTCAACAAATAAAAAACTACCATATGCCAAAATATTATTTAATACATCATTATATAATAAATAAATAAAACTTGCATAATATTAATTTTAAAGAGAAAAGTTGAGAAATGGGCCTGTTTGAAGCTTTAAATCTGGAGGGTGTAGATAGCAATCTGAGCCCAAGCCCAAGAATGCTGCTGGATCCTGTGTAGAAGCTCCATAGATCATATTTGTGTTCAGCTATTCTGGATCGCTGGATCTGAACTTCAACAGATCTGATGGTTGATGGCAGGAGAGTACAAGATAGATACCATACACATACATACACCAGATTTGAAATAGACCAAACAGGTGGTGACAAGTGTCACCACCTGAACTAAACAAAAAAAATCAAACATTCTTACAACTAATATCCTCCTAAACTTATTTTTATATTATGAATTCTATAATAAAATAAATCTAACTCTAATTAAATAAATAATAAAAAAAAACTAATATTAATATAAAATGAAAACAAAAGTCAGTTTATTATTATTATATTATTATATATTATATATTTTTTTAAAACTAAAAAAATTAAATTAATTTTATTAAGACCTTTATTACAACTTAAATATATAAAATAAAAACTAAACCTATTAATAAGTGATCTTAAGTTATATTTAATAAAAAAAACAAAAATCTATTTTTAGGACCCAAAACTAAATCAGTTCTTTTTGGAAAAAAAAAAAGGTTAATTTATAAACTAAATAAATATTATATATAAAAAAATAAAGTTAGAACTAAGTCATATAAAACTAAATAAAATACCACTAAAACTCGATTAAACTTAACACTCAGAATCTGAAACAAACATAAAAAATAAATTCACGATTGGAACAATCTCACGCTCTCTCAGTTCATCCTCTCATCTCTCTCGCGATCTCACTCTCTTCACATGCAAACCCTTACATGGCCGCCGCTCATCCCTCTCGTCCGATCTCACTGTTCGCTCGACCGCGATCCTCACTGTGAAACTCGTCGCCGCTCCGATTGAGTTCTCACCGATCTCTCGTCTGTCGATCCGTCGCTCTCTCTCACTCGCGGCTTCGCTCTCGATCTCTCATCGAACTCACGATCTCTAGAAAATCTGTCTCTGTTTATGTTATTGATTTTTGAAAACAGATTTTGACTATTGTGTTTACAGGTTTGACATGGAAAGGGAAAAAGAACCCTAGGTCTCTAAATGATGATGATGTCGATGCAATGCTGAAAAACATAAAGTTAGTGAGAAAAGGAGAAGGATGGCGACACGTTTGGTCCGCAACCTCCTCGCTTTTCTGCTAAAACCGGTAATACCTTTCTGCTCTCTTCTTTCTCGTGGCTATTTCGGCTTTTTCTGAAGGGGGGATGATGGGGAAATGATGAATCCGTTTTGGGTGTTTGGGTTTCGTTTGTCTGTGTTTGAATATTCTGGGTTTGTGTTCTTGGTTGCTATGCTGTTCTGTTTTTCGAATGATGTTTGGGATTAGGGTTTCCAGTGAATAGTGGCTGCCTCTCTTGATTACTGTGCATTTGGTTTTTATAGTGTCCTGCAATTAGGGTTCCCTGATGTCAGACTTTAGGACAAAGGCTGTTGGACAAAAATTCAAAACATTGGGCTTTGGTAATATGTTGTTTCGATCTGTTGGGCAGAAAAATAAGTTATCCCAAGCCTGTTTTCTATACTGGATTTTAGCAACAATTGATTTGATGGGCTGGAAACGATTTGAAACTGTGTTGGGCTGCTGTTATTTTCTGATTTCTGATTACAGGACAGCATGGTATTGTACCTGCAGCAGCTTTAGTGGTGATGATGTTTCTGAACCACACCCCCCTTTTGTGAACCAACATGAGTTGTGATTTGCAAAAGGGTGGTTTTTTTTTGGAACATGAATGATAAACAATTCTCAACACAAATCTGATCCCAAACATTTCCCCCTAATGATGAGATAACAAGCTGTTCTGAATTCTCAATTAATGCTATCCATTATGCTAATTGTATTCTTTTTTTTTCTTGTTTCATGAATGTTGGTGTTGCTACGAGCTCAAAGAAGGATGACGGAAAGCTTGGAGGAATGGAAAGCTTGAGAATGAAGTCAAGAGTACATTCATGAAGACTTACAGCTTGAAAAATCCACAAGAAGTTTAGAGAATACTAGTATCATAGGAACTTTGCAACTTGTATTTAGAAGTTTGACAGCTTGTAACACATGTATCTTACTTTATTCTTGCATTCTTGTAAAATTAAAAACCTTTGAGTAATTCGAAAATCTTGAATTTTCATGAATGCAAGATTTAAAGGTTATGTACCAACTTGAATCCTTAGTTTTAGATCTTCAAAAATACTACTAAATGCGATCTTTATCGTTGTAGCAATTGTGTGAAAGTTGGAAATTCGTTGTCAACCAAATATTCCAAAAACCTTGTCATGAACCAACATTAATCTGGTTAAATAAACCATGTCGAAATGTTGATTGAAACTTGAGAATTAAACTTTAAATGTGCAGATGGTTTGATGACTCAGATTTTAGAGATACTTGAATTCCTTTGAAGTTCCTGGCCATAAAGCTTTCATATTGATCACGCTCATGTAAAAATCCCGAGCCTTCTGCCACTTGAAACAAAAATTGAAAACTCTAAGCTTCAAATAAAATTCTTGATTAAAATCTTAGTCGACTTGACGATTGATTTTTAGAGTTGATCGATAGATTCCACTTGGAATCATCAACGCATTTCCAAATCGAACCACATTCGGTAGTAGAGAAAGATCTGGAACCAAACGAATTCCAAAAGGAAACTTCTAGTTTTTCAATGAATGCCTTGAATTTTGTGGGCGATGAACGCGATTGGAAAAGATCTAATCATGCGGCAACTTGACATTCGCAAATCGTGTAGACAAGTCTTCTAAATGAATATTCCACATACATCAATTATTGTCAAGAACGAACAAAGTCGACGAGCAAACCAAACGCACTAGAACTTGTATTGTTGATCAATAAACGGATAATCATAATCCACCCTTTTATATCTTGAACAATGAACTCGAAACAACAGCAAAACCCAAGCTCGTGATGAATTGATCTCCTGAATCAGGAGGTAGACAACAGCAAAATAACCAGACTTCCGTAGCTCCAACAAGAACAGACCATTCAAATCAACAATCGAACATCCAGCCCCGAAAACCCAAGGATATGAACGGATAAGATTCAATAATAAATCTCGTCGTTTTCAAATATCCTAGATTGGTTGAAAGCACCACAACTTTTCTGTTCAACGGAGAATCTTTGGGAATCACCAACCCGTAACCATAGAACCATGGTATGAATGCATGTGAATGTCATGATAAGCCTAAACCGATAAGATCGAGATAGGAGGGCAAGTTTTGGGTGCAATAGTTGCCCTATTTAATCGTCTTAAACACGAAAGTGAAATTGGCGCTAGCCTTTTGAACTTTCAAGGTAGAAGATTAAATACTGAAGAACCAAAATTTGCGCCCAAGAACAAGTATAAATGTTTATGTTTTTCGGATTTTCAAATTTTTTGATAATTTTATTTTTCTATTTTTTTTGATTTTCTTTTGAACAGTGTCGGTACATCGAGAAACGAATGCGCTTGAATAAGCGACTTCGCAGATTAGAAATGAAAACTGATAGATCTTTGAAACGAGCATACTTCAATAAGTTGCTTCGCAGATCAAAACGAAACCAACCAGACCTTTGGAACGAGCATACTTCAATAAGTTGCTTCGCAGATCAGAAAGGTAAGAACTCATAGATCTTTGGAACGAGCATACTTCAATAAGTTGCATCGCAGATCAAAAATGAACAGCAGATCTTTGAACGCGATACTTCACTAAGTTGCATCGCAGATCAAAACGAAACCAACCAGACCTTTGGAACGAGCATACTTCAATAAGTTGCTTCGCAGATCAGAAAGGTAAGAACTCATAGATCTTTGGAACGAGCATACTTCAATAAGTTGCATCGCAGATCAAAAATGAGAACAGGCAGATCTTTGAACGCGATACTTCACTAAGTTGCATCGCAGATCAAAACGAAACCAATCGACCTTGGAACGAGCATACTTCAATAAGTTGCTTCGCAGATCAGAAAGGTAAGAACTCATAGATCTTTGGAACGAGCATACTTCAATAAGTTGCATCGCAGATCAAAAATGAGAACAGGCAGATCTTTGGAACGCGCATACTTCACTAAGTTGCATCGCAGATCAAAAACGAAACCAATCAGACCTTTGGAACGAGCATACTTCAATAAGTTGCTTCAGATCGAAAGGTAAGAACTCATAGATCTTTGGAACGAGCATACTTCAATAAGTTGCATCGCAGATCAAAAATGAGAACAGGCAGATCTTTGGAACGCGCATACTTCACTAAGTTGCATCGCAGATCAAAAACGAAACCAATCAGACCTTTGGAACGAGCATACTTCAATAAGTTGCTTCGCAGATCAGAAAGGTAAGAACTCATAGATCTTTGGAACGAGCATACTTCAATAAGTTGCATCGCAGATCAAAATGAGAACAGATCTTTGGAACGCGCGATACTTCACTAAGTTGCATCGCAGATCAAAACGAAACCAATCGACCTTTGGAACGAGCATACTTCAATAAGTTGCAGATCGAAGGTAAGAACTCATAGATCTTTGGAACGAGCATACTTCAATAAGTTGCATCGCAGATCAAAATGAGAATGAGAGTATATGTCGTAAAGATATTAGACACACACAAGAAGGAGACCGATGGAGCGACTCACTGGGGAGAAGATATATGGAATGGTAAAAATCGTTGATCGAAGACGAATTTACGGGGAAAGAGGCCAACCAAAAGAGACTCTAGCAAGGATTGCTGAACTACGTTGGACTTTGAAAGTTTGCGAATATGCAAGAAATACAATATCCCTCAGGCCGAAGGCGGGGTGTAATTCTTCAAGAGTGGCAATTATATGAATTACCACACACCAAGTATGGATACTCAAACAATTGAGAAGCAAGAAAGGTTAGACACCAACTCTTACCCGCACTCTAGCGACAGAGGCAAACACGGGTAAGATAACTAAAATAAGAATTTGCAAAAAGCAAGACGCTTTGTAAATGAATTGAATTTGAATGATGTAGGAGACCGACACTGGGTCAAAAATGCAGATAACAACAAGAAGAATTTCTTGAGGGAACTCTGACTGGGAATACCACTTGGGGATTTCTATTGAATGATCTTCGGAGACGCAAAAGGTACTCGATAAAGACTTCAATCTGGCTTATGCTTAGATGCATGTTTGAGATTATTATTTTTTTAGCGTAATGCTCTATATCAATGGAAATGCTACGCATTTTTGAGGATGCTATGTAATGTCATGATGCATGTTTTGATGTCTTGTCTAGGAATAAAGGCAATTGTGAGCCGAGGAACATCAACCCTCCAAGAATTGAATACAATCATCGGTCTTCATCAAAGAGATGATAGTCGGACCCGGGGATTGCAGTAGAAGTAACATCTTTCAATGATTAGCATCATTGGGAAGTAACTCTTGAGATTAACATTCATCCGGGATGGCAATCACGTTGCATTGAGTTCCTAACTCAAGAACTTAGAGTTCGAGCTCTTGCATAAGAGGAGTTGACAATATCTTCCGCACAAGTGAGCCTTTGAAAATGATCTTGCTGGTGGGAACCGCCTTGCGATCTTCTGAACGAAAGAGTGATAACATTTGAGGGCACATATGCCATAGATAACTCTTGTTGGAGAGAAAGAAACCTTGTCATTGATCAAGCCCATGCACATGGTGCCCTTCGCATAATTGAAAATGTAAACAGAGACATAACAAATAACGCTACGAGATCAACTGTTTCAATCGTTAATGTGGTGTACCAAATTCGAGTAACTTCGAATTATGCCACGCCGGCAATCGATGTTTTATATGAAGTTTATTAAAAATATCGGACGTCGTTTTGCAAACAAAACATTAAAAATACATGAAAATAAGATGAAATAAATGATAAAAAAACAGTTTGGACGAAAGTAATTTTATTGATTGATTAGCCCGTAAATGAGCATTTACATCAAGAAGCAAATCTCGAAAAGAGGCAATTGCTTATACATCAAAGTTAAAAGAAAAGGTGACAATAAAATCATGGATTTTGTCGAATCCTCGAATCCGCCATGCTCTTCACAACTTCAACATCCCTTCATATCGAAATGTCAATGTAAAATGCTCCGATTAGACCGACCCTCCATCTCTCGGATTATCAAGTTATTGTAAAAGCGACCCAAAGTGTCGCGTGATTGTAGTTGTTCGCCTTGAATCCCTAATTTTTGCTCGACCGCCTTTCGGTTTTCAATCCACCGATACCTTTTTGCCCAAGCCGCCTTTCGGTTTTCGACTTGCGGTGTACAATCTTTTATATTTATCCCTAACTTTTGCCCGAACTTCTTGGTTCGTCGGGATGCCTTATTTTGCTTTGCCACCAACCTAACGGGTCTCTTTTATAAGTATTTTTGACTACATCGCATTAATCGGGTGAGGGAAATCTTCTCCATCCATAGTTGCGAGCAACATAGCTCCTCCAGAGAAAACTTTCTTCACAACATACGGTCCTTCATAATTGGAGCCCACTTGCCCCGCGGTACTATTGGGAGGCAAAATTCTTCAAGACAAGGTCACCACTTGAAATTCCGAGGACACACTTTCTTGTCGAAAGCCCTTTTCATACGCTTCGTATAACTGTCCATGACAAATAGTCACAATCTCTTCTCGTCGATGAGATTCAATTGGTCAAGTCTGTTTTGAATCCATTCAGCTTCATCGAGTTGCACATCTGTTAAAATCCTTAAGGAAGGAATTTCAACTTCTACAGGTAGGACTGCTTCCATACCGTATACCAAGGAGAAGGAGTTGCCTTGCGACGTATTGAAGTGCGGTAGCCGTAAGGCAAATGGCGATCTCGTGCCAATCCTTGTAAGTGACAACCATCTTTGCACAATCTTCTTGATATTCTTGTTTGCCGCTTCCACAGCACCATTCATTTTTGGACGGTATGGAGAAGAGTTATGATGTTTTATCTTGAAGTCGTCGCACAATTCTTTCATCATTTTGTTGTTGAGATTCGAGCCATTATCGAATGACCTTCTGGAACCCCATAGCGACAAATGATATTATGCTTGATGAAGCGTGTGACCACTTGTCTAGTGACACGAGCATAAGACGCCTCAACCCATTTGGTAAAGTAGTCAATGGCAACAAGGATGAATCGATGTCCATTAGAAGCGGTGGGCTTAATTTCTCCAATCATATCAATGCCCCACATCGCGAAAGGCCATGGAGAAGTCAAAACATTCAATGAAGAAGGTGGCACATGCATCTTATCAGCGTAGATTTGACATTTGTAGCATGTTCGCATGGTTGTAGCGTCATTCTCCATGGTGGACCAATAATAGCCGCTCTCAAGATCTTCTTGGCCATGGTGTGTCCACTAGAATCGCCGAATGAGCCTTCATGAATTTCTTCTATAATCTTATTTGCTTCGTGTCTATCCACGATCCGAGCAAAACAGAGTCATAGTTCCTTTTGTACAACACACCGCCGTTGAGGAAAAATTTGGCGAGTACGCAGGCCTTCTTATCAACGATGGAGGCATCATCGGTATTCTTTCGCCTCGAGATACCTTTTGATGTCATAGAACCAAGGTTTTCATCCGCTTCACCTTCTACTTCATAGCGAACAGGCTCATCCAACCTCATTATAGTGATAGACGGGGCATCATTCGCCCATCGACCTTAAACATGGATGACAGAGTAGCCAAAGCATCGCCAAATTGTTCTCCTCCTCGATGTGATCAAAAGTGATCTCGTCGAAATAAGGGATCAACTTCAAGACATGGTCTCGGTATGGAATCAAATTCGGATGGCGAGTCTCCCAATCTCCATTGATTTGACTAATTACCAAAGCGGAATATACGCTAAGATTTTGATTCTTAGGTCAATGGCCGCTTAATCCCGAAAATACAAGCTTCTCGGCCACATTATTGGTGCAATCAAACAGAGAATGGAATATGAATAATGAAACGCCAACACCATTTCCCAATGCATTTGAGGCTCCATCGAATGCCATCGTCCGCGATGCTCGGGTCCCTCTTCGTACGGAATGTTACAATCTCGATATACATAATGTCCTCATCAGAACTCAAACTTCATCGGTGATAGTCTTCTTCTGAGATAGTCCGCCACCACACTATCTTTGATAGCCTTCGAGTAGTGTCTTGGATATCATATTCGATCAGATCATTTGCCACCGGCTATCCTTCCCGTGAGAGCTGGCTCAAAGATATACTTTATCGGGTCCATTTTGGAGATCAAGAAAGTAGTGTGAGTTAATATAATGTCGAGCCGTTTTGCCATGCTAGCGCACAACAAGTCTTTTCCAATAATGAATACCTCGATTCGCATTCGTGAACTTCTTGCTCAAATAGTATATGGCGTGCTCTTTTCTGTCTCATCATGTTGACCGAGCACCCATGGAATTCTCCAACACGGTCAGTACATAATCAACGGTCTACCTTCCACCGGGGTGAGAGAATGGAGGCTCTTGTAGGTACCTCTTTATATTGTCGAATCGACAATCATCGCTCCACCGGTTGTGGGATTCTTTCTTCTTGAAAATAGGTTCACGGTGGTAGAAGAGAAATGAACCTAGCGATGTAATTTAGTCTTCCCAAGAAACCTCGCACTTCTTTTTCGTCCTTGGCTCGCATCTCTTGTATCGCTTTTATCTTAGCAGGTCAACCTCAATCCCTTCGCACAATAAAGCCTAAGAGTTTCCCGATCTCACCCCAAAGGTGCACTTACTTGGGTTCAACCTCGGCTGAACTTTCTCAACCTTTCGAACAATTTCAACAAGTGAACTGTGTTCTTCTTCTGGGACTTGGCAATCATATCATCCACGTAGACTTCAATCTCTTTATGCATCATATCATGAAAGAGAGTGACCATAGCCGATATGTTGCCCTGCTCTTCAAACCGAAGGCATCACTTTGTAGCGAAAGTCCCCACGGTAATGAAAGTAGTTTTCTCCATATCACGCCATCTTAATCGGTTGTAGCGAGAAACCATCCATGAAGGAGAATACAAAATTATCGACCAAAAGTCATCCTAGGGCTAGCTCTATTCGATCCCTATAATCACACATCCTTACCTTGCTTTCTTCTTGGCACAATGTTTGCAACCCATGGGGATAAGAAACAACCTTTAGGAAACTTCCAAACCTCTTCTTTGATCTTTCTTGACATTTCGGATGTGTTCTAAGCTTCCGCTTTAAGGCAGCCTCGGCATAACGATATCGATTCTAACCGGGCATATCTTCATAAGACCAAGCAAATATGTCTACGTACTCATGTAGCATTTCGACAAGCTTTGCTTAACTCCACCTTCCAATGCTGCCCCAATCTTGACCTCCTTTCGAGCATCCTCGGTCCCTAGATTGACCACTTCTAGATCCTCTTGGTGCGGCTGGATGACCTTTTCTTCTTGCCTCAACATCCTGGCTAATTCTTCAGGTAATTCACAGTCCTCTTGGCTTCCTCTTCGCTTGATAAATCGGTTCGTCGAAATCATAATGAGCCACGAATCATCGTCGACAAAATCCGGTTCCGTCAAGGACCGATCTCGTGGTTGGTAATTTTATTTTTATTATTATTTTTAATTAAGTTTTTTTTTTAAATAAAGAGAAAAGACAAAAGGTTTGTATAAAAAGAAAGTAAAATTTGATATTGTCACCTTTAAAAGAAATGAGTGAAGGAAAAAAAAACAAAGAGAGAAAAATTTGAATGCAAAAAAGGACGTCCTTCATTAATGATAAACTTGAAAGTTAAAACATGGTGGCCCTACAAGATGATCACTACTTGGGCATAACGTAGGAATTATGGAATGACATAAAACAAAATTACTCTTCAAAACGGGTAACCACAGAACATCTTCGACGAGCCAATTTGAAAGCTCACGTCCTGGGACGGTTGGGTAGATCCACTTGTCCACATCATAGTCACCATCCGCTTCACCTTCCAAGATCAACATCTTCAACTGGATTCCACCTCGACAAACTTGACAGGAGACACCCTTTGCTCACTGGGGAGACGGAGATCTTCACTCCGGAGCAAAACCCAAACCCTCTTATCCGTCTAGGAAGTTCTAGCACTCTTCCCCACCCTTCGTGATGTCTGACTTGACAATAGCGAGCCGCTTGTAGGATGCCATGGAGACTTCAACTTTTGCAAAGGGATCTTATCGACCGACCTCGAAAGCGGCATGGAGTTTCGTGGATCTCTTCAACTTCAACATACCGAAAGTTGCTCGGATGACGACATAATCTTCTTCACCATAAATGGTGACCACCTTTCCATTAATTAAGAACTTCAACTTTTGGTGCAAGGTAGATGTCAACACCAGCCCCATGAATCCAGGGGCCCAAGTAAACAATGGGAGGGATTAATATCCATGACGAAAAAGTCGATCAAAACCGGGCCCACCTTAATAGGCGGTCCACCTCGCCAACATCGACCTCTTCGACCCATCAAACGCCTTAACTATCAAATCACGGGTCTCAAAGACAACCCCTTCATAATCCAACTTCAAGAGAGTAGACTTGGAAGAACGTTGAGGATGATCCCGTGTCTACCAAAGACACGGATAAAGTAGTTCTCGCTATCTCCACGGAAACGCAGCTTTGTTATGCTTCCTTCCCTGAGGTAAATCAAGTCAAGAAACCGAGACCGTTACTTGCCGAAATGTCGTTCACAATGCCTCCAAATTGGTTAACCGAGATTTCTTGAGGAACGAAGGACGTTCCTAACAATCGCATCGTAGGCGGTGAGGCTCGGAATCCTCAACAAAGCTAAGATAGAAATCTTGGCGGGCGCCGAGCTGGTCGATTATCTTGTAATCGCTCTTCCTTATATACCTCATCGTTCTTCAACATCTTTGGTCATCTCGTGGCTCGTAAGTGTTCGAATCTTTGGTGCTGACTCACCCCCAATCATGACTCCCTTCCCTTTTGCTTTAGCCTTGGCCAAAGCTTCAGGATTTTTCTCAACTAGATTGGGTGGAGAGAAGATTCGTCCACTTCGGGTAATCCGACTTTCTTCCGCAATGTCATGCACTGCAGGCTCAAATCTTCCAATCTTCTTTTCATCAGACTTCACTCCTTCAAAAGTCTCCACATTCACTTTCTTGCCGTCACGGTAGCACTCAGACCCATAATTCCACGGGATGGCCTTTTCGCTAGTGTAGGGTACTGGACCTGGCAAAGTGATAATCACAGGAGGTTTCTTAGTCGGCACAGGGATTGTAACGGGAATCCTTCTAGAAGTGACGGGGATAGTGACCACGTCAACCTCATCTTCATCATTCTTCATATCGAGTTCTTTCTGGACGAACTGAAGAGTCCCTTCAGTAATCAGACGCTGAATCTCGTCTCTCAACATATCACAACCTTCAACTTGAATTAAGCATTGTTTACAATCATCATCACAACCAGGGAAATCTCCCTTCAACAATAATTGATTCTTTATCCACCACAATGGAGTGGTCAAACCGCTAACATCCATTATCAGGTTCAGACTTCCATCTTCAATTGCATTAAGATTTCCACCATGAGGAGGTAAAGGGTGCTGAATGACATTAGGAGTGGGAGGAGGTCCAAAGTTGATTGCCTCAGTGTCTAGTAAATTCTGCACCTTGTACTTGAAAGCATAGCAATTCTCAATGGAATGCCCCGGAGCATTAGAGTGATAGAGACAGCGGGCATTCGCATTGAAGTACTTCGGTGGGTTATCAGGGTCAATCTTTAGATGACGCAATTCAATCATATTCAGACTTTGTAAATGGGCGAATACCTCTGCATAAGACATTGGCAAAGGGTCAAACTTCTTCATGGGTCCCGGTATTGTCTCGAGCAACCTCTTGTTTTGGAACACTAGCGGAATAGTTCTGAGAAACTTGGCGATTGAATTCCTGGCGCTTCTCTTTCCCTCTTCGCTCATACAGTGCGCTCGACTCGCCTTCTTTCTTCTTCTGGTAACCACCAAAAGCCTTCTTGGCGCCACCAACTTGATTCTTGTCAGTACCAACATCTTGGATTTTTCCTAGCTTAATCCCCATCTCAACTCTTTCACCGAACATCACCATGTCAGCGAAAGTACTGGTTAGACTGCAAGAGGCATAGTACGGCCCATCTAGTGTGCCGGTAAACATTTCCACCATCTCTCGTTCCACCATAGGGGGTTGAACTTTAGCAGCTACCTCGCGCCACCTTTGCTGCTCCTTGAAAGATTCTTTCCCGAGCTAGGTTGTGCAACCGGGTTCTCGTAGGCGCCATATCGTTGTTAAAGCCATAGTGTTGAACAAAAGCTACAATCAACTCTCTCCAAGTTCGCACTGGAGCTATCAAGGCCCATATACCAATCCAATGGCCCATCACCAAACTATCTTGGAAAAATGCATCAAGAGCTTCTCATCCTTCGTATGCGACATCCTCCTATAGTAATACCTCAAGTGAGTTTTAGGACAAGAGTTGCCCTTGTACTTTGAAAGCTCGAATTTTAAATTTTGGAGGAATCCTCACCCTTGAACCAAACCCAAGTTAGTCATGTCGAACCCAAAACATCCCGATTCTCAAAGGCTTGCTCCTCGAGCATCTTCAACTTCCTATCGCGGTTGGCTCCTCAACATTGAAAACCAATCTTCAAAGTTATCTTCATCATGCCGAGGAATCGAATCGAGCATCCTTCTTCTGGTTGAGGCACCAACACAGCTCGATGGCGGGGGTAGGCGGAGGAGGAACCACCGCAGATGATCCATTTGAGCACTGGTTCTCCGGCGAGATCATTAAGACCGGCGTTAACTTCCATGCTGATTTCGACAAAGCATTCCCATGTGGGGAGGAAGAAGCGGCTTTTGTAGTGACTCTGCAGCCTCACAACCGAGCTCTCAACTCCTCTTGTTGCGAGCCATGTTCTGAATTATCTCCATCAATTGCCCCATACGAGTATCCATTCTTGTCCCTAGGGCGGCCATGTCAGCTTCCATCTTCTCCATCAGTTTCTTCAAGTTACTTCTTGTCGGGTAACGATGAACGACGAAACCTGTAGTCTCTCGTCTGTGGAGAAGAAAATCAACGCGTAAGATGGTGATCCGAATACCTGTTATGTATGATATGCTATGGGAGTATGCATGCATGCCCATGATATGTTTTTGTACATTTTATTTTCAGGGACTCTTTGAAGACTCGTTAGTTAACAATAAACATTAGAGAAAACCGATTAAGCGCAATTCAACGAAATCTCATAGAAACTCAAATTGTTAGTTGTGACTACAATTTCAAGCTCAAACAGAGCAATAAAATTCATTGGAATTTAAATCATTACAATAATAATTAGATTCAAATATTCAAATAAGATAAGTGGCTAAAAACTAGAAATCTGTCCACGACGAGGCTTCAAATCTCTAGTTTCCGCCTTGAACTGTTTCACCGCCTCTGACGGAGGAAGAGGAAATCACTCACAGCAGAGGTATCGGGTTGTCCTCGAGGTCTTCTAGGGCCGACTGAGTCTCAAGGTACGTCGATAATCAAACGGTTACACATGTCAACCATTTCACATTCCAATAGAAATGCCCATTCTTCTTCTAGAAAGGATACTAGTTCATCCTTTTCATCTAATGATTTATCTTTTGGATCTCATCTATCCAACCTTGGCATTGCTCTCTAAGGCCTTCGTAAGCATCCCTTTGCTATTTCTTTCTTCCTCGTAATGTTCACTCTCGAACTTTTCTAATTCGATTGCTTCCAATTCTCGCGATGCAAACTTCTTTTTGCGCTTATCTCATTCTCTAGCATTTTATTGGTTCGTGCGAGAAGCTTCTAACTTTGAAATCTTTGCTCGAGACGTGCTTTCAATGCTCTCTTTCTTCAACGGCCTTTTCTTCATCTAGATAAGCTGGCCCTTTGATGTCGAGGGTCTTCAATTGTCGACGGAGGTCCTTGCCCCACTTGAAGACTCCTCAAGTTTTCGTAACATCTCATCGGAGCTCTTCATCCTTTTCATTTTGTATCCTTCTCCTCTAACTCTTCTTTCACCTCTTTGAGGTTAGCCTCCAAATTTTCACCGAGAAAATGAATTAGAGCTTTAGCTCCAATCTTTCCTCCTCCATCTTTCGATAATTTCTCAAGCCTCATATTCTCCTCCATTGGCACATGAGTGATTACCGGTTCGGGATGATCAAAGGTACCTCCACAAAGTAAGGCGCTTGATTTCTTGGACTCTCTATCACCCAGCGATAAGACCTTCCATCAATTCCGCCTCTTGATTAACTCTCGACTTTCCCTATGGGACCCCAAGCTCTTCGGATCTTCAATACTTGCGGTCCTTTTACCAAGCTCGTATAATGAAACTTTCCAAGTGCTCAAGCCTGGTTCGTTTTCCATTGGATACCCCAATTGTCTTGTTGCAAGTCTTGGGTTATAATTGATGCAACCCATAGACCCAATCAAAGGAACATTAGAATATCCACCAGGTGAGTGATAACATCAACGAATCCCCAACCCGAGAATGCCACATCACACCATCATTAGTGAAGCCAATTTTGAGACCAAGATAAGTTTCTCAAGATCTTCCCACGGTCCACTCGAGGATATGAGATGTCAACCATAAGTACAAAGAATGGAGAACAACACGTAACCACCCTCGCTTCTTGATTTCTCTCATGGATATGGTAAAGAACATCAACAAAGGCAGAAGGGTTCTTCGACATGAATATGCCAATAGCAGACGGCTCAAGTAACCAATTTCATTAGTTGGGAACAAAACCACCCCAAAGATGAGCAAAGCAAGTATGGAGTGAAAGTCGCCAATCGCCTTGAACACTCAAACTTAACAACTTATCTTCCAAATTCGCCTAATACCTTTGTCGTAATCCAAGGTGCCACCTCCTTACAGAAGAAACAAAGCAGAGCTACCTTAGCCTTATCGAGGTCTTCCCTATGTTGAGGAAAGGGTGTCGTCCTTCAAAGGCCAATTAAGGATTCTCTCGAACTCTTCAATTGTAGGAACAAGTGAAAGTCTTGGAATGTGAAGCATCAAGAGGAGGATCATAGTATTTTGCCGAGCAATCAAAGCTTCCATGTCCACATTGGTAGTCAAAAGATCTAGGATGTTCCCAAATCTTTTCCCAAAATAAGCTCTCTTGACAGCGGAATTCTTTCACTTTGAGTTATCGCCTTCCCAACTTCAATTCTTTGAATTTGAGGCATGGAACGATCTTCAGTTGGATTCATTCTTCCTTTCTCGCCATCGCACCAACAAAATCATAAGGTTCCCGAAAATAAAAGTTATATGCTAAATGGTTTTGTGCAAATGTATGCAATGCATGTTGCAAATTAAATAGAACGGTTCATAGGATCGGTCATGGTTTCGACGCTACCCAACGATTCCCCGGTAAGGCTAATCTTATGTTTTTGCTAAATGTTTCTTGGGGTCTCGGATCCCTTTACAAACACTATCATCGCGAGAGGCCTACATGGCGATAGTATTTGTAAAAGTATACCCCAAGAAACTCTTAACAGGATGCTCTAAATCCAATATTTGAGCGTTTGGTCTCGGTTAGACAACATGAACAAACTTAGAGTTATAGGTCATTTGTCCAAAGATTGATGTCCTGCTAACGCTGGCCAACAACCTCCTTAAAACAACCAACTCTAAGCCGAGCCTTCGGCCAACAAGACAATGGAGTCAAGTGGACCTAGGCTACAACCTCTATTCCTAAAAGGTGACCTAGAAGCCTGGGTAGTGGGCTTATCTATGTAACAATGCCCATGAATTCCCATCACAATAATATATCAACAAAATAATATACAAAGTATAGAGGAAAATAAGCAAATAAACAATAGATGAGTATAAAGAAGAAAGCGATAAACAAACACACAAACATGCGAAGAACTAAACTAGGGTTGACTCGCTTAGTCAAAAAAAATCCCCAGTGAAGTCGCCAACTGAAGCAACACGATTTTCAAAAAATCATTTAAAATGAATTTTCAAAACAATAATGAAATCGCCACCTAATTTTATTTGTTCTATAAAGAACGGGGAAATATAGATAAAACCCACAAAAATCGGATAAGGCGGTCTACAAGACCAAAAAAGATGGATTCGGGAGTCGGTTACGCAAGAGGAAGGTATTAGCACCTCTTACGTCCATCGTACTCGATGGGACCCATTTAGTTCAAAATGTGTTTGTGTGTGTAATCGCTAATTTCTAAATTATGGATTTAAGAAAGAAGAAAACGGGATTTGTTTGTTATTATTTTGAGTTTGACACGGTTTCGAAACCGCGTGCCTACGTATTCCCTCGTGCAATGGGAAAGTCAAAACTCCGTAGTTCTGGTTGAAAATGTCTTGGATTGTTTGTATTGATTTTAGAAGAAAATATTTTTGATTTTTTGATAATCGCATATGAGCGAAAAAGGATTTGGATGGGTTGAATTGATTTTAATGGTAGATGACAAGTACCAAAACGTTGGGAGGTCCTCTAACGATTCGATACTCGAGATTGGTGATTGAGGTCAACCGATCTTCTCTCATCCAAAATCTTTATTATGAAAAGAGTGAGGTGAAACAAAGTTCACTTTTATTAAGTGTTATGGGATAAAGTATTTAAGTCATTGGGCTACCCTCTAATGGCCCAAATACTTTATATTTTAATTAAATCGTCGGGCGAACCTCTAACAATTTAATTAAATTCCATATCACTATATTTTTTGTTTTTTTTTTTGTTTTGAAATTGATTTTTGAAAACAAATTCAATTAATTAATTTAATTTGAAAGTGTTTTAAATGTTCAAGTGTATGGAATAAAGTATTCGAGTCATTGGGTTTCCCTCTAATGGCCCAAATACTTTACATTTTTAATTAAATCGTTGGGCGAACCTCTAACAATTTAATTAAGTACCATAACACTATTTTGAAAATTGCGGCGTTGGACGTAGAGAAATGATATTTCGGGTTATGGTTAACCAAGTATATGGACTTGATTAATCATGAGACCCTGATGCATGGTGATTGGTATATGGACCAATTATTTCTCGGGTTATGATTAATCAAGGCAACGAGGGCCTTAATTAACCTCGTGAGGATGGCCATGCCCATCCCCAACCATGAGACCCTTAGAAAATTTGGTGTGGGTAACCAAAAATAAGAGAGCGGAGGCGTTGTTGATTTTATATTAAATTGAGAGTGAGTGTACGATCGTGAAATAAACATGCAGGCGGATAATGAAATAGCGGATAATAAAAGAAGGTAAATTAACACACAATACAAATCGGAATTTAAATAATTATTAGTATAGATATTCTTTTACTTGATGAAAAATCAATTAACAATTTAATTGGTAATTCAACAAATAAAAAACTACCATATGCCAAAATATTATTTAATACATCATTATATAATAAATAAAAAAACTTGCATAATATTAATTTTAAAGAGAAAAGTTGAGAAATGGGCCTGTTTGAAGCTTTAAACTGAGGGTGTAGATAGCAACCGAGCCCAAGCCCAAGAATGTCTTGGATCCTGTAGAAGCTCCATAGATCATATTTGTGTTCACTATTCGGATCGCTGGATCCGAACTTCAACAGATCCGATGGTTGATGGCAGGAGAGTACAAGATAGATACCATACACATACATACACCAGATTTGAAATAGATTAAACAGTGGTGACAAGTGTCACCACCTGAACTAAACAAAAAAAATCAAACATTCTTACAACTAATATCCTCCTAAACTTATTTTTATATTATGAATTCTATAATAAAATAAATCTAACTCTAATTAAATAAATAATAAAAAAAACTAATATTAATATAAAATGAAAACAAAAGTCAGTTTATTATTATTATATTATTATATATTATATATTTTTTTAAAACTAAAAAAAACTAAATTAATTTTATTAAGACCTTTATTACAACTTAAATATATAAAATAAAAACTAAACCTATTAATAAGTGATCTTAAGTTATATTTAATAAAAAAAACAAAAATCTATTTTTAGGACCCAAAACTAAATCAGTTCTTTTTTTTTGAAAAAAAAGGTTAATTTATAAACTAAATAAACATTATATATAAAAAAAATAAAGTTAGAACTAAGTCATATAAAACTAAATAAAATACCACTAAAACTCGATTAAACTTAACACTCAGAATCTGAAACAAACATAAAAAATAAATTCACGATTGGAACAATCTCACGCTCTCTCAGTTCATCCTCTCATCTCTCTCGCGATCTCACTCTCTTCACATGCAAACCCTTACATGGCCGCCGCTCATCCCTCTCGTCCGATCTCACTGTTCGCTCGACCGCGATCCTCACTGTGAAACTCGTCGCCGCTCCGATTGAGTTCTCACCGATCTCTCGTCTGTCGATCCGTCGCTCTCTCTCACTCGCGGCTTCGCTCTCGATCTCTCATCGAACTCACGATCTCTAGAAAATCTCTGCTTATGTTATTGATTTTGAAAAAGATTTTGACTATTGTGTTTACTGTGTTTGACATGGAAAGGGAAAAGAACCCTAGGTCTCTAAATGATGATGATGTCGATGCAATGTGAAAACATAAAGTTAGTGAGAAAAGGAGAAGGATGGCGACACGCTTGGTCCGCAACCTCCTCGCTTCGCTAAAACCGTAATACCTTTCTTCTTTCGTGGCTATTTCTTTTCAAGGGGGATGATAGGAAATGATGAATCCGCTTTGGGTGTTTGGGTTTCGTTATTGTTTGAATATTCGGTTTGTGTTCTTGGTTGCTATGCTGCTTTTTCGAATGATGTTTGGGATTAGGGTTTCCATGAATAGTGGCCTCTCTTGATTATGTGCATTTGGTTTTATAGTGTCCTGCAATTAGGGTTCCCGATGTCGACTTTAGGACAAAGGTGTTGGACAAAAATTCAAAACATTGGGCTTTGGTAATATGTTGTTTCGATCCGTGGGCGTAAAAATAAGTTATCCCAAGCCTTTTTCTATCGGATTTTAGCAACAATTGATTTGATGGGCTGGAAACGATTTGAAACCGTGTTGGGGTTATTTTCGATTTCGACAGGACAGCATGGTATTGTACCTGCAGCAGCTTTAGTGGTGATGATGTTTCTGAACCACACCCCCCTTTTGTGAACCAACATGAGTTGTGATTTGCAAAAGGGTGGTTTTTTTTTGGAACATGAATGATAAACAATTCTCAACACAAATCTGATCCCAAACATTTCCCCCTAATGATGAGATAAAAGTCGCTCAATTCTCAATTAATGCTATCCATTATGCTAATTGTATTCTTTTTTTTCTTGTTTCATGAATGTTGGTGTTGCTACGAGCTCAAAGAAGGATGACGGAAAGCTTGGAGGAATGGAAAGCTTGAGAATGAAGTCAAGAGTACATTCATGAAGACTTACAGCTTGAAAAATCCACAAGAAGTTTAGAGAATACTAGTATCATAGGAACTTTGCAACTTGTATTTAGAAGTTTGACTTGTAACACATGTATCTTACTTTATTCTTGCATTCTTGTAAAATTAAAAACCTTTGAGTAATTCGAAAATCTTGAATTTTCATGAATGCAAGATTTAAAGGTTATGTACCAACTTGAATCCTTAGTTTTAGATCTTCAAAAATACTACTAAATGCGATCTTTATCGTTGTATTGTGTGAAAGTTGGAAATTCGTTGTCAACCAAATATTCCAAAACCTTGTCATGAACCAACATTAATCTGGTTAAATAAACCATGTCGAAATGTTGATTGAAACTTGAGAATTAAACTTTAAATGTGCAGATGGTTTGATGACTCAGATTTTAGAGATACTTGAATTCCTTTGAAGTTCCTGGCCATAAAGCTTTCATATTGATCACGCTCATGTAAAAATCCCGAGCCTTCTGCCACTTGAAACAAAAATTGAAAACTCTAAGCTTCAAATAAAATTCTTGATTAAAATCTTAGTCGACTTGACGATTGATTTTTAGAGTTGATCGATAGATTCCACTTGGAATCATCAACGCATTTCCAAATCGAACCACATTCGGTAGTAGAGAAAGATCTGGAACCAAACGAATTCCAAAAGGAAACTTCTAGTTTTTCAATGAATGCCTTGAATTTTGTGGGCGATGAACGCGATTGGAAAAGATCTAATCATGCGGCAACTTGACATTCGCAAATCGTGACAAGTCTTCTAAATGAATATTCCACATACATCAATTATTGTCAAGAACGAACAAAGTCGACGAGCAAACCAAACGCACTAGAACTTGTATTGTTGATCAATAAACGGATAATCATAATCCACCCTTTTATATCTTGAACAATGAACTCGAAACAACAGCAAAACCCAAGCTCGTGATGAATTGATCTCCTGAATCAGGAGGTAGACAACAAAAAATAACCGCATTCGTAGCTCCAACAAGAATGACCATTCAAATCAACAATCGAACATCCAGCCCCGAAAACCCAAGGATATGAACGGATAAGATTCAATAATAAATCTCGTCGTTTTCAAATATCCTAGATTGGTTGAAAGCACCACAACTTTTCTGTTCAACGGAGAATCTTTGGGAATCAGCTCCAACCCGTAACCATAGAACCAGTGGTATGAATGCATGTGAATGTCATGATAAATGCGAAGCCTAAACCAGATAAGATCGAGATAGGAGGGCAAGTTTTGGGGTGCAACAACCACCTCCTACATTAATCCGCTACAGTCATTCACCTGCTGACACACTTAGTGTGCAACAGCAACTGATGGACATAGATAGATTGCTAACTCAGTTGAAGACCAATTTGCAACGGGCACAGCAAGTTATGAAGGCTCAAGCTGATAAACACCGAAGAGACTTGCAATTTGAGGTAGGAGAACAAGTTTTGGTGAAACTACAACCATACCGGCAGAATTCTGTTGCCTTGTGAAAGAATAAAAAATTGGGGATGTGATACTTTGGACCTTTCACCATTAGTGAGAAGATAGGACAAGTGGCTTACAAACTTCTATTGCCTCCGGATGCCCGCATTCATCCAGTTTTCCACGTCTCCCAATTGAAGCAGTTTAAGGGACAACCTAATGATCCATACCTTCCTTTACCCTTGACAACTCATGAGTTAGGACCAATCCTTCAACCTGCAAACTATCCTAACTTCAACCTTGAGGACAAGGTTGATTTTAAGGGGAAGGTATTGTTATGAAAAGTCCACATCAGCATAAAGAACAGGTGGCAAATGGTGATAATAAGACAAAATCTGGTACTGAACCGCAAAGTGCAGGAAGCGGAAAGAGGAATGAGGACGCTCCGTCCTTCTTGAAAGCTGCAGGATATCATTGCTTAACCCTAGTATTTATAGTTGTAAGGATTGAGACTGTGGGTGTAAATGGTTATGAGAATATTCTTCTCTTCTCTTCTAACACTGGGATTTCTCTCCTTCATTCATCTTGCTTGTAGCCAAAATTTGGTTCTCTTCTAATTCATACATTGGAAGTGAATCTGTTTCCTAATAATACAATAGGTTGTCTTTTTTTCTTTAAATATTGTTCATTACAGAAGCCCTATTAGATTTTCACAAAAGAGATAGAAGATGGATGATGAAGAAAGAAGATATCAGGATAGGTTATATTTGTTTTACTACTCACTTTTTCAATAAGCATTTACATATTACAAGTGAATACCGATAATTAACCTCTCTCAACCACTTGAGAGAACTAGTATATTTATAGACCAGTAAGATAACTTAAACTACAAGTTAACTTAAACAATTGGGATAAAAAAACAGACCCAGTTCAATATACTAACAATTCTAGCATTTCGACTGCTACAAGATTGAGCATATTTCAACTACAACATGCAAGACTTCGACATCAACATGTGAACAGACTTCGACAACATACTTAATCTATATCGAACTAAGAAGCCACCCTTGTCGAGACTAGAGTTCGATACAAAATCTCACAAGATGGATGAAGATTTAGAGAATGTTTATATTATCAAACTTTAAAGTTGACTTAGAGATTAAAGTTTAAAGTTTGATTTGGAGCTCAAATCTTCACCAACCACAGTAATAGGTCAAAATTTTCATGCTCAGTGAGTTGTTGGATTTATAAATAGTAATTTAATGACGGTTGATTTTAAACACCGTAGTAAGAAATGATGTGTAGCACCTATCTCTATTATTTAAAAAATAAATTGTAAATTATTTAACACTACGGTTGCTTTGTCCAACCACAATTAAAAGATTTATTGATAAATTAAAATAAAATTAATTTTGTATTTCTTTTATAAGACGCCATAGGCGAACAAGCGAGCCATAGACGACAGAGGTGGGATAATCTTTACCCCTTTCGTATCCATTCATTTGGAGCTCAAATCTTCCCCAACTTTGTTCATTTGATTCTTCAGATTCACATTATGGTACTCTTCAACATCTTCATTACTTTTTTCTTGGTTTATGTTATATATGCTCAAATCTTCACCAACTTCGTTTATTTGATTCTTCGACTTCGTAGTACGGTACTCTTCAACATCTTCATTCATTTTTTCTTGGTTTATGTTGTGTATGCTCAAATATTCACCCTCTTCGCTCACTTGATTCTTCAACTTCAAAGTATGGTACTCAACATCTTCATTTCTTACGTGCATAAGATTCTTCAGCTTCAAAGTACGATATTCTTCAACATCTTCATTCCTTTTTTTCTTTGTTTATGTTGTATATATGCTCAAGTTAGTACGAGAGTACAATTTTCATATGGTTTAGGTTTAGATTTGCATATATTCAAGTTAGTTTTTCGATTAGATTTTGGTGTGTCATTCACATTATTATATGTGTATAAATTTTAGAAGTTGTTATGGATTGTAGTTTGATGAAAGCCAGTAGATTATGTTTGGTTTATGAGAGCAGAGTTCTTGAATTCATTGAATACGCTGATAAACATCTTTCTGACAATAATGATATATTTAATTATCCTTGTGTTGTTTGCACGAATATCAATAAGGGTACAAAGAAAGAAATATTTCAGCACCTTTTTTGTGACAGTATATGTCAAAATTATATAATATGGACGTGGCATGGTGAGGTGGATAAAGAGAAAAGTCGGGCGTCACAAATTCAAAGAGTGGATAAAGATGAATATATGGAAGATCAACTAGAGGATATGTTCAGTGATATTGGGGAATCTTCTTTTAAGATTGCTCATATTTATTATACTTTATATAGTGATAAAGACACCTCTTTATATAAGGGATGCACAAATTTTACACTATTGTCGGCGGTGTTAAAGTTGTTTAATCAAAAGGCAAAAAAATGAACGGTTGAATAAAAGTTTCACAAAATTACTTGAATTGCTAAAGCAAATGTTACCAGAAGATAACAAACTTTCGGATCATTACTATGAGGCCAAGAAGATATTGTGTGCAATGGGTCTGGAGTATATCAAAATAAAAGCTCGCCCTAATAATTTGAAATTATACATGAAAGAGTATGAAGACTTGTATAAATGTCCAAAATATGGCGTGTCGCGTTACAAGCTGAAGGCCAACAATGGTGATAACAGTGACTATGACAATGTTAGTAGGAAGCATCCTCATGCTAAAGTGTTATGATACTTTCCAATAATTTCATGATTTAAGAGACTTTTGCTAATTCGAATGACACAAAGAATCTTAGATGACATGCAAATGAAATGACTCGTGCTGGAAACATTCTCCATGTAGCTGATTTGTTGCAATGGAAGAAAATTGATTTGTTGTTTCTGGATTTTGGAGTTGAGCCAAAAAACCTTAGGCTTGGGCTTTCCACCGATGGAATGAATGTAACGCCCCAATTTTTATTTAAATTATTTTTCATAAATTTATTAGGTGATGTTGTGCATTTACATGCATTGATGGATGTTTTGATGTGTTATGATACCCTTGGTATAAAGTAGTTTCCTTAGAAATTGTTCTGGGTTGGCCCAACATCTGGCCCACTGCCAACGAGGCCCAATAAGCATATGGATTTGAAGGCCCATCTGTCCATATCCCTAGGGATCTCCCCACGTGCGCATTAGGGTCACGTGGCCAACGGTTGCCCAACCGTCACCTGCCCTCCGAGAATACTGGGTCAAGCGCCCTGCATATCACAGAGCGACAAACCAGGGAGGAGGCCACATGCTGGACTCCTTGCTCACGCAAACCCTGACAGTGTGTTAGTGGGGTTTTGCTGAACTACCCACTAATTGGATCTTGGCCCAGCGCTGGGGGTTATAAATACTCTCTCATTCGAGAGGGTCAGGTACTTCATTCATTCTCTTCTATTTTCACTTACTTGCTCTCTCCTTTTTCCCTCACTTACTTTGGCATCAGAGTATCTTGCAGGTACCCCCCATCTCCTTTAATCGCAGCTGCAGTTTGGGCCTTGACGAACCTTCTGGTCAGGTACGATCAGAAATATAGAAATTAAGATGTTGGAGGTGTGTGAGCAATAGTGTAGAGATGAGGAGGTATTGTGAGTAACGAATTAGTAATATTAGTTAGTGATTATTTTATTTAAATAGTTTAGTTGGAATTATTTTGACTTAAGAATGATTATTAGAGTTAGTAATAAGTTGGAGAAATAGTAACTAATTATCTAAGTTTTATTTAAGTAAATAATTTAAGACAAGTTAGTAGAAGTATGACAAGGACATTATGGTAAGTTGGATGACATAAGTGAGGTTAAGAAGAGAATAACAGCATAAAGGGTCCTAAGGATAAAAAGTACTTAAGAAGAAATTGGGGTTTGGTGTTCTCATTCGTAACAATCGTAAAAACAAAGAGAGGCAGAGAACAAGGAAAAGGCAAGAGAATCTAGGGCTTGAGGAAGACTTTAATGGTAAAAGAGGAGAAAAGCTTAAGCTTGGGAACCATCAATCTAAGGTAAGGGTAGGGTTCCAACTTTTTAAGGGATATTATAATTGTAGATATGTGAGGTATTGATTGTTATTCTCCATGATTGTCACCCTCTTTGTGTTCTTGAAAAGATTGATTGTGTCAGTGTCAATGTTTGCTATAATATATGCAATTGTGTAAATTGATTGTTGGAATTGTAACTTTGATGAAATTAATCATGGTGAAAAATGTGTGTTGTGATATGTTGAAGTTGGGATCTCAAAGTGTGCATTCTATTATGTTTGGGGTTGTTTGGGTAGGTTGAAAAAGTGATTTTCGTGTTCTAGAATAGCAAATTTTCATTGTCACAAGTAGGGATGGCAACGGGGCGGGTCGGAGGCGGGTTTAAGCACACCCAAACCCGCACCCGCCTCCCAGACCCAGACCCACACCCGCACCCGCACCCGTTCGGGGCTAAAATTTGTTCACCCGCCCCCACCCCCAACAAGAAACGGGTTCACCCGCACCCGCCCCGCACCCGCCCGAATAAATTTTTTATTTTATTTTTAAATTTATATTTTTTTCAATAAAGTTAAAAATAAATAATTAAACTAAATACTTAATTATTTTAAAAGTATTTTTCAAGTTTGATAGTTTTATTTAAATTTTATTTTCAAAAAAATAAATAATAATTCTAATAAACATAATATTATAACATTAAATAGTATAAAAAAGTGTAAATAAGTAATAAAAATATTAAAAACAAATAAAATAAAATAAATTTAGTTGGCAGGAGCGGGGCGGGTGCGGGGCGGGTATTTCCATCACCCGCCCCCGCACCCGTAAATTAAAAACGGGTTTTCCCCGCACCCGCCCCCGGTTAAACCGGGTTTTCCCCGCTAATTTCGGGGTGGGGGCGGGCGGGCCCCAACGGGGCCGAGTTTATTTGCCATGCCTAGTCACAAGGTGGAAATCGATTAACCATTATGGGAAATCGATGTCCTGAAGCGAAAATCTCAAAATTGGCTACTGTAAGTGTGGAAATTGATTTTCAGTATGAGGAAATCGATTTCCTGAAGCTACCGACATTTTTCAAAAACTTGTAAAATCCACAACCTCTCACTCGGTGTCCATTTGACGCACCGTTCAAATCGTCGTAAAGCTGAGAACATTGTCTATTATGTAAAAATGGTTACCGTTACAATAGTTAAATATTTTTGAGTTAACCATGTTTTGTGAATTCTTGATTGTACGTTGTAAAACAATTGTATGAAAATTGGTGATTTAATGCAATGTGTTTGTTGTGAATCTTGTTGTTAATTATGACAAAATTCAATATCAATTTGTGGGCAAAGAATAATAGCAACCAAAATAAATGGTCAGCAACAATAATAATTCTTACACAAAAAATATAACAGAATAAGGCGGGTAAAAGACGAAGGTTTGTTTACCCAGTTCGATCAACCGATCTACTTCGGGGGAGAGAGAACCTCTCCAATTCACTATACTCATAAAGTTGTTACAAGATATTTGTTATACCCCAAAATTTACCCTCCTACTTCTCAAAACAATCCACAACTCCATGCTCAAGGATTTCACAAGGGTTGACCAGATAAACCCTCTCCTAAGCAATCAATCCAAACTAGGGTTTTGCTCCTCTCAAGTCAAGATGTATTTCCAATGCTCTAAGTGGTCATCATACCTCATCATATGCTTCAAGAGATCATCATGTCAGGTTTCAAGCCTTGCAAGTCAAAATTGCTCATCTAGTTGCTAAAATGGTTGAAAATCAGCTATATTGGACAAAAAGTCAACTGCGTCAACATACAGTCAAACTTCATAATTTTTGGTCAATACCAATATTTTGAAGTGATATTCATCATTTGATCAGGAGTTGGTCATGATTCCTCAAGAAAAGTCAAGATTTGATCAAAAGTCAAAGTTTCTACTTTTGAGTTTTTCAAACAAAAGTCAACAGAACTTTGACCAGGCATAACTTTCACATACTTTATCATAAATTTTTCCACTAAATCTCATTTTAAAGGGAATTTAATTCTCTACAACTTTATGTCTCACTGAAGACACCGACGGAACCTCCGACATGATAACTAGGTATCAAATAGAGTCGCCATCGAACGTCTTTTATCTCACGAGGGAGAAAGGAAAACATCGAGTAAACCTGAGGGGAGAAATCACGGTCTTATGGCCGTGAAATCGAGAGAATCTAGGTAAGGGAGTTAGTTAGGCGAGGGGAAGGGATTAGCACCCCACACGCCCGTAGTACTCTATGGTATCCACTTTCTACTTCTAGCTAAAGGGTGTGTTATATCTATGCTTAATCGCTAATCATGCATGCATAAGAAAAGAGGAAATAAGAAACCACGGGGAAAAGAAGGAAGTATTTAAAAAGTTTGCTCGATCGAGCCCCGTGACAAGATGCCTATGTATTCCCGCGTGCAATGGGAAAGTCAGAGCGTCATAGTTTGGCTAACTTATTTTGGTGGATTTTGTGTTTTTTACTTGTGAAAAAGGTTTTAAACGCAAAAGAAAAGCGCGCAAATGCGAAAAGAGTTTGTATTGGTTGGTTGTTTTTACCTTGAGAAAGGAGTTTAAACCATTATTATGTGTTTTGTTTTCAAAGGAAAAAGAAAGAAAGCTTTAGTTTTATTACATGCAACATGCAAAAGAAACTAGCAAAGCAACGTTGGACCTATGGTTTAGGATGCAAGGGAATCTCTACCTACGTTGACATGCAAAGGATGTGGATCCTAATGTCTAGGCTGAAGAACCAATCCTAACCAAGCTCCTGGGGGGAAAACAGACAAGCAAGCAAATATGCACAAATCACAAGTAGAATTGCCCTAAACGGGTCTTTAAATAAACCAGAGGGGTTCCTGAACATGCTCCAACTACGGAAGCCCCATCATGCATCTCTATTCCTACTTCTCATGGCAAAAGAAAGTCAGAAGCCCTACTTCTCATGATATCTAGGAAAGTGTAAGAGAATGCGATAAATGTAAAACCATCGAACGGATATAGAATCCGGAGAGCACTGCAAGCGGTAGAACTACTCCGGAAAACTTCAAGTACTGCAACCATGCAATAAGAGTAAACCGGTGAGAATCGTTCAAAGCATCGAAACAAGCGGAAAGCGTGTCGATACGCATCCGAAGCGACAATGCCTGCGAGAACAAGATTAAGGCAAGCAAAACAGGTTGGGAATGATGCACACGTGGGTGTACACGCTCAAGCAAAACCTGCAAGAAGGGAGTTAGACCCAAAAAGCAAGTAAAGGAAAAGTATGCGAGTATCGAAGAAACGAGGTGCATGTGTATGCGGCGCATGTCCCTGCATGAAATAGAGTACAAAAAGTAGCCAAGCATAGCTAGGGTGACTACTGTTCACCATCAGAATCGAAAAATCGAGAAAATAAACAGAGGATCGCTGCGCTGTATACAGCTAAGCGACCTAACCCAACAAGTCAGAACATTTGGCGCTTAGTGCGCTCTGGACCGCGCTAAGCGCGACCTGCAACCTACAGAAAAATTATTTTTTGATCCGAACCTCCTGTTTATGATGTTTTCATGCCAAAATTCGATCCATATTGTTAGATCACAATCCAGTACAAGCGAACGCCGAATGAATATGCGAGAAAGTGTGAATCGAACGACAAAACCTATGTCCATATGCATATAAGAACGAATGAACATGCAAGGAATGCAAATCGAATCGATGAAACCAATGCTCATATCAAAGTAATGAATGAAAATGCAAGGAATGCAAATCGAATCGATAAAACCAATGCTCATATCAAAGTAATGAATGAACACGCAAGAAATGCAAATCGAATCGATAAAACCAATGCTCATATCAAAGTAATGAATGAACATGCAAGGAATGCAAATCGAATCGACAAAACCAATGCTCATATACATGTAAAGATGCATGAACATGCAAGGAATGTAAATCAAAATGATAATTCCAATGTTCATATGACAAGTTAAATGCATGAACATGCAAAGGAATGTAAATCAAAATGATAATTTCAATGTTCATATGACAAGTTAAATGCATGAACATGCACGGAATGCAAATCAAAATGATAATTCCAATGTTCAAATATGAATTTGAATGCATGAACATGCAAGGAATGCAAATCAAAATGATAATTCCAATGTTCATTTATGAGATAATGCAAGATAGCCATGACATTTTGAGGTTTTCTCTCAAAGAATCTAAGTCATGCATTGACACAAACACTTGGAGTGCACATGCAACAAGTTCATGCACAATGCACTAAATGCCTAGATGTTTACATGTCGAATGCAAATTGTGCCTCAAATCATCATGAATCAATGCAAACAAGTCAAGGTAAATGCTCTCTAATGCATGAGCATGCGATGGATGATGCAAGGTACATGAATTTATGGCTCATCTGCAGGGGAAGTACAAATGCACAAAGATACATGCATGCTATGTGCAAAATTTGAATCAAAGAATTTAAAAGAACAAGCTCAAAATTTAGAATCTACATTGAATTTGAGTGCAATCTCAGTATTCAATTTCAAGAAAAAGCTAAGAGCCGATAACAGCTTAAAATAAGTGCTTATTTGAACCTAACACTTACTTGCACTTGAGGTTTGAATCAAATTGAAGAGGAATTCCTTGTGCTCTTCAAAGAAAATACCAAATAAATGAGGAATTGTAGATAATCTTCAGAATTAAGCTTGAATCTTTGAAGAAAAGCTTGGATTTCAATGGAGAATTAAAGAAGAAGAAGAAGAAGAAGAAGAGAAATCCTTTAATCTTGAAATTGAGAAGAAAATCAAGATGAATTTGATCCTTCCATGTCAAATGCGTGCAGAAGAAGCAGAGGAAGATATAGATTGAAGTAGGAGAAGCCACAATGGAGAAAACCAGAATTTGCAGGTCGCACTTAGCGCGGAGGGCGCGCTTAGCGCGTTCTATGGTTGAGGCCGGTGGTGAGCGGAGGTCCGGTGGCGGCCTGTGGTGGTTGCTTGGAGGGAAAGTTGGAGTTTTAACTTTTTGAGTTTTTGTGCTTTGGAATTTGAGAGAATTGGAGTGTTTGTGGTGGTGGAAAATTAAGCAAATGATTGTGTTGTTTTTATTTGTGAAGAGGAAAATCTATTTATAGCTTTGGATCCATAATAAACAAGCTAATTATGATTATCCGAATAATTTTCGTAATTAATCCAAAACAGCCAAATCCGTGAAGAATTTAGAGTCAGAATGTAAACGAAAATTGTCCGGAATACGATTTTGCATGTGGGAATCGAAATCCCGACTTGATCTGATGAATGGTCAAGGAAATAGGAATTTTTGAAGTTTCAACATCAATTTGGGAACACTGACACATGTAGAATTTCGTTCGCGCTCCGTGGGGAAACTGCCTCAGACGAGGATCTTCTGATCGAAATTTGCACATGCGTATCTCTGGGACATTCGAAGCTAACAAGATTTGTGAACTTTTGGCACTGGTCCCGTCCCGTTTCGATGAAAATCGAGTGAGATATGTTTTTTCGAACTTCGCGTATCAGATAAAAATTGCTCAGTTCAACTCAAAAGCAATCTCAGAGACTAAAATTATGGTACCAATCAGTGGGGAATCAGCTCCCGAGTTGCAAAAGAGAGTTGTAGGGGACTTTGCTACGGACTTTTAGAAATCGGTCCCGCTCAATTACGAGCTTCCAGCTAGGAGATAGAGCTTTTTCGGTGAGCTAAAACGCACGGCTCAGCACTAAAATCAGCTTGATCTGCCGGGGGAAATGACTCATTTGAGAGTTTTCTTCACAAAATCCGCTCTCGACCTTCCAACGGAAATTGTAGATAATAATGAGAGGGAAATGTCAGTCGAAAATCAACAGAATATACCCAAGGAGATGAGAGATACACCTTATGGAGTGCCCAAAGTGCGCTGAAACCCGAAATCCACTTTATTGAGAAATGAGCTCTTTTTGGCTGACATGTGGAATACCTGTAACCTGATACTCCTCATGACGAATGCTATGCATGCTACTACATGTATGTTTTATGCAATGGACTTATAAGTCAGATAAACGCAGAAAAGAAGAGGGTAAATTTTGGGGTACAACACTTACAAGCTTTGGCTAAAAATGCTTCATTTGGAAGTTATGGATCAAGACATTACAAGTCCTTTTAAAAGTCAACAAAAAGTCATCTTTTTGCAGAGAAGTGTTCATGAACATGGAAACTTCAATGAAGATGAAACCAAAAGGGATGTTTAGAGGAGATCTTAGGCTTTCTAAAAAGTCCAAGAACACCCAAAAATATCAAAACTTGAGCAAGATACAAGTTGTGCAAGTTGAGCATTTTTGAGGAGGTGCATAAAGAAAATACTTGAGAAAATTAAAAAAAATTCTAAATGGGTCTAACTTTTCTTGATTCAAACTTGTTTCTAATCTCAATTAGAACCTCCAAGCCCAATTCCACGCCCTTGAGCTTTTTATTTTATTTATTTTTATTTTTTACTCATTTAAAGTCAATTTAATTAAAATAAAATAGCAAAAATAAATCAATCAATGCAAGTCTGAATATTTGACATTCTTGAGGTCCAAGATATCCATTAAATGGCCAAAATTTCGAAATTGAGTGATTGGCAAGAGATTGGTACAAGATTGGAAACATTTGATCAAAATTGAAAGATTGATAAATCAAATATACTCTCATTGAATGGGATATATTTTCTCATCAATTCTTAACCTGAATCCATCCTCTATAAATTCAGAAGGTTTCTAAACCCTAGAGGAGAATTTTTTGCAGCCTCAAGAACCCTAACCAAGCTCAAGAAAACCGTGTAGTACAAGCTACTTGCAGCCAAGGATTTGCATCGATTCAAGCCAAACAAAGGTTGCCAATCAATTCCTGGGAGTCCTCTGAATCGTTCCAGATACTCACAAGCCAGCAAAACCTCCAGAATCGCTCAATCCCGATCACGGTTTGCATAAGTTATTTCAAAATCGATTTCCATGATTAATGCACTTCTAACATGATTTGATTATATATTCATGTTCATGATGTTATTTGCAAACTGTCTGTATCATTTGATTTGAGTTTTAGCACAGGAACGAGAATCTACCATGGCTAGGGTTCATGAGCTCGAATTAGGGCTTTCTGAAATAGGAAAAATTGGACGAAACCAATGACCCCATCACACTCAGAGGATCAAATCGAGTTGATCCATGGCCTCATAACTCATTTATGTTGCATATTTCTTGATCTTGATTTCTTGCAGGGGTATAGTGACATACAAATCCGTCACTATAGGCTGTAGCGACGAAAGCTGTCTGTAGGTAATAGTCCAAATTCAAAAAAGGGGACGAAGACCCCCAGCGCGCGTTTTTTTTTTAAATTCTATTTTTAATTATTAATTGCGCTTATAATCTATTGGTTCCATTATACTAACACAAACTGCAGGTTGGCTCAGTGGCAAGGCAGCGCGCGTTTGACATATGGGGCAGGGGTTCGATCCTTGGCTACCCCATTCTTTTTACCAGTTTTCCAAACTAAGTTCTTTTTTCATATTTTCTCATTATTTTTCTATTTTATTTAATTATTTTCAAACATTTTTTTAACACATTAAAAAATCAGTAAAAAATATTTTTTTTCATAATTAGGTTAGAAAAACTTTAATTTAATTTTTGACATAAAAAAATATTATTTTTCATCTTTATTTTATTTAATTGTTAATTAATCGAAAATTAACTCTTTAATCACTTTTTCCATATCAAATTAATCCAGAACATTCCCAAAAAATATTTTTCTAAGTTAATTAGGTTTACTAACCCTAAAACCTTTTTTTTCTAACTCAAAACTTTTTTACTAACATTATTTTCCATTATTCTACAATTCGATCCTTCTCGTAATATTTTATGATTATTGTAACTGCTTCCAGGTTGTAATAGTTAGGTTTATTTTCTCGCACATCTTTTTTCAATATTATGTAACTGCTCAAGGGATGTAATAGTTTAATTAGGGTTTACTTTCCGCACTCCTTATTATGTATCTTCCCCAAATCCATGTAATAGTCTAGGGTTTTACTTTCCGCACTTTATATTTCCACAATTTATTTTCCGCACATATTAACTGCTAGTAACTAGGCGTGTATGGCAAGATTAATTCAATCAATGTAGCTAACCCTAATCACAAGATAAAATATCTGAATATAATACACTTTTTCACACCTGCACTCACCTTAGGGTATCCTCTCTTGTTGCCTTACGAATAAAATGGTCATGTCCCTCGAACATGGGGTTATCTTAGCATAGTTGCCTACAAACATATCATCATAGTCCCTTCGAATTAAAGATCATAGTCCCTTGATGACCCTCAATGTTGCCTACGAATACATGATCTTGTCCCTCGATTGTTGCCTACGAAAAGTGATGATCGTCCCTACGAATACGCTAAGGTATCCCTACATGTTGCCTTCTATGACCATGCGATGTCCCTTCGAATGTCCCATTTACATTCAACAGATAGAGTTACCTACCAACTAATGGTATGGATAACGCTACCCTAAAGGAAAGCAAAATAACACAGAAACGACCGTCCTGAGTGGGTAAAATAAGTCTCTTTTGCTTGCTCAACTAAAATACTTTTTACACCTCACACTTTTTTTCAAAATCTTTTCAAAGCGCTTTGTATACATTCCAGCGTGAATCATTAAAAAGTCCTTTCCAAAACAAAACATTTCCAAACAATTCGTATACATTCCAGCGTGAATCATTACGAAGTCAAAGTGAAATGTCTTTTCAAAAATCTTTTCAAACACACACACACAAAAAGCAATTTATAAAGTGAGCTAAGCAATTAAGAGCCCGTAGATAACTACGGATGGAAAGGGTACTAACACCTTCCCTTTTCATAACTGTCTCCCGTACTCAAAATCTAACGAAGGTTTTTTCCTGTTCTTTTCGCCTTCCCTTAATTGTATAAAAGAAAAGTCGGTGACGACTCTTGCTATCCGCAACATTTGCAATAAAACGCAAAAAAAACAAGTCAGTTCTCCCACCGTATTACAATATTACAGATGAGTTACAAGAAAATATTCTCCGCCTTCATATTCCCAAGAATAACCCTGAAGGTGCCCAAGAATTACCCTATTTTCTACCCAAGTGTTTCCCAACCCCTTCAACCTTTAATATATGAATAACTCAAACCAAATATGTAAACCCACGTTTCTCAATTCCCAATAACCTTAGGTAACCCCAAAGGTTTCCAAAACCCTTGCCTTATAATGTTTCCCTTGAGAATAGCCGAAACCCTATACAATGTCTTCAAACCCTTATTCTCCCTTTTGGTGCAAGGTCTAAGATTGTTACACTGTAATAACAGAAGAGATACATACTTATAATAGCAAATACCCAACAACTAAAGCCCAAAATCATAATCCAATCACACATAGATCCGTGGACCGAACCGAAAGACCCAAAAGGAGAAACTGTCAAAAAGGTATGAAAAACCCAAAAACACTATTCATGTTCATACGATTACTATTCGCCAGTCCGTACGACCATTATTCACCCGTCCGTACGACCGTACAGTTTGCCTGATTTTTGGTTTTTTGCCTTTCTGAAACTTCCGATTTCTGCGGTATATGAAATCTCCAAAATATGTTTTCTTTATCTTCATCAACAAAGGTTTTAAGACACATTTACAATAATCTCCACCTTGACTTTAACCGTGTTGATATCAATTTAACCATCAACAACATTGTTGCTCTCTACCAGTTTGAAACTCTAATCAATAACCTTGATCAAATTCAAACAACCCTTGAATCTTGATCTCGCCACTAGCATCCACTTGTTTCCAATTACCTTTTCTGCCTAGGTAATTTAACAAGCCTACAAGTATGATTTTTCAACCACCCTTGACTCCACCTGTTTTCAAATGTCTCCCTGAAGGTTTTTCTTCTTTTATTTTACAGTCCTTCAGCCACATTAAAAACATAATATCCAAGGCTAGCATAACCATCCCTTTGAGATGCTATAATAACTCTCCTTACCTTATCATGAGTCTAATGATAATCAGAGATCTGTGTAACTGTTTCCTCACTACTGCTAGCACCCATAGTAGGAAACTCTACCTAAAACTGAGTTTTCTCCATTATAGTTTCTCTCGATTTTCTCCCTTAGTTTTCACTATTCTTCTTCTGAAGAAATTCTCTACCAACCAAGTAAGCTGCTTTAACCTTAGCTCTTCCCCAGAAACTTAATAACAACTCAGCGGTAACATGCATGTTTACCCTTTGATTTATGCAAAATTTATCCCTAGTGACTTCTGTAACACCCCAAATTCTACCCGGAAAATATATTGAAAATCAGAGTAATTAAAATTTTCAACAAAACATTGGATGCCACATTTTCAACTTTAAAACAATACATAAAACTTATTATAACAGATACATAACACTTTTAGTAATCAGAGGGTCATATAATAACTTACATCATCTTTGAACACAAAACAATCTTTTATTTATTACGCAGCGGAAATTCATGAGTCATACAACTTAAAACAACTGATCATCTTTATTCACTCAAAATAACAAGAAACATCATGTTCAACTTCCAAAATACTTAACAACTATTTCACAACATCACTTAAGATTTAACAATTACTAATAACAACAAGAGTCAACAATATAAACGATATAGAGAGAACATCCCCCGAATGCTACGTATCAGAGCAATGACACCGACTTGAATTAACCGCAACTAACTCTTCAAACTAGGATACCTGCGCATTACCAGTATAAAGGCAACGACGAACAAATAGAAAGGGTGAGATATCGAAAAATATAAGCAAAATTATGATAACTAATATATTAAATCTAGAATCATACAATATTCACCGCTTCAACCAACTACAACATAAGAATAAACAAAACAACATAGTAAATAACAACAATTATAATAACAGTTATAATTACTATTTTCGTAGCTTCCCAACAATACATGTCACAACACAATGTTAGCATAAACTCACATTAAGTCACCAACATTATCACAACAACATCAACAACAACGAATTCATTTATAATGCGAGTCTAAACAATGCACATGCATGTGGTACCAACAGAGCTTTAACTCTCTTCACTAATTGTCAATTAATATAGGCACAAGGCATAAGCCTTCTTCACAATTCCGCCAATACAAACCTTCACAAATTCAAATGAAATGTGATGCTAACAACATACAACAACATCACAAATTCTCTTCACGAGGCATACGCCTATATCACTACTTCATTGGCCATAGGCCTAAAATGTCATCAACATAATCCACAACAATTCACAACAACATTATTTCATCTTCACCTCACAACATCACAATGTCACAACAATTCAGTATCAACATAGAAACATCCTGCAACTTCACATAATTCAACAACAACATACATCAATAATAAACTTCATTGATAATTCACAAATAAAGTAACAACACCACGTATTCAACACAATTACAACAAAATAAAATAATAGAATTCACCTACTAATTTATCTTAGTTACCCTGCCAATTTTTATTAAATTCTGGACAATTAATTATACCGCTTAATTCGGCTAACCGGTACTGTTAGTCAGCATATTTCACATGATTTCACAAAAACACCACCACCACAATTATCTACTAATTAATCTTAGTTACCCGGTAAATTCTCATTCAATTCTGAGCAACTAAATATACCGCTTAATTTTGGCTACTGTCTAAATTTTGGGACTGTTTCTATTCCCTGTATTATTAAATTATTTTATTATACTGAATCCTTCTGGAGGCAATACCAGAAGTTTCTGCTCCTAACCATCCGAACTTCTGACTGATCGCTTCTGCTCCTGACCATCAGAACTTCTGGCTGATCGCTTCTGCTCCTAACTATCAGAGCCTATGACTGATCGCTTTTGCTTCTAACCATAAGAACTTCTGACTGATCGCTTCTGTTCATAACCATCAGAACTTCTTATTGATCACTTCTGCTCCTGACCATCAAAACTTCTGAATGATCGCTTCTGCTTCTGACCATCAGAACCTCTGACTGATCGCTTCTACTTCTAATCATCAGAACTTCTGACTGACCGCTTCTTCTTCTGACCATCAGAACTTCTGATTGATCCTTAGAAGGTTTGAATATAAATTATTCTCAACAAAACTAGTCTGCTACTAATATTACTCGTTCTTCTATTTTATTCTGCTATGGCTATTTGTTTGCTACATACTACATGTTAAATTCACTATCATAATTATTATGTGATTATGATTATACTACTAGAACATGTGTTCATCATACTTAAAAGGTTCCTAAAAGTAATGCCAAAACAGGTTTTCCAGAAACACAACTTATACTCACCACTATAATTTCACATATGAATAATACAGCAATATAGTGTAAACAACTTCCATGGCATACAATATAATTTCAAACAAATCGATCAATTTCATCACAAACAAGGAATTGACGGCAAAATTATACAACCCTAAACCCCACATAAAAATCATCATACAATCTATTGTACAAGTCGAACCCCACCCCTTACCTTTGGATTGAAGAGATCTCGAAAAATTGATCGAAAAACTGGCAACTATTGGACTGCAATTGAGCCTATTTCCTCACTGTTAGCAAACCCTTATTTTTCACTAATTTTCCTCTACTGCTATGTGATGTTTTGTTTCTTTCAATTATGCTACTTGTTTTCTAAATAATACTACTTAAGCCACTGAAAATAATAATGGGCCACTAGTTCTCACATTGGGTCCATTAACTAATACACCTCAAATTGCTATTTCACCTCTATAATTACCTCAACCTTATTTAATTAATAATTATAAAATCAATAATAAATTCTAATATTATTTTTCTCTCGACTAATTTTACCCTCCTATCAACTTAACGACTCAAACCACAAAATTGACATAACCCATAATTGATCAGAAAAATACTCGATAATATTTAATTAAAATATTTAATTAAATACATGTGTTACAACTCTCCCTCACTTAGAATATTTTCGTCCTTGAAAATTTACCCAACACAACCATCTTAACATTGCATTCGCGTCTGATCCTTCAATCGAACAACAACTCAATCACAGTTTAAATCCAATACTTATACTTCAATCTTTCAATTACCCTCGCAACATAATCGTTACTATTATCCAACCATTTTAGCAATACCTTGACACAACATCTTACAAAATAATAACAACTACTACTCGCTTACTTTCTTGTACAACATGGTATTCTCACCTTAGCAACATTCTCGTCGTAGCATCCACCACTTACTTACCATTAAGATAGCAAAACAATTTTATACCATCCAATATGATTTGGTCTACTATTAACAAGAGATTAAGGGTGATCAGTTTCTCAATTTGTCAATAGGTATCTGACAACCATAATGGAGAATAAACTGTCGTCACCATCATTAACAGTATTCTTTTTTAAACTTGCGCCCATGATTCAAAGATCCCAACAACTCCAACAACTTCTACAACTTTTAAAATCAATCCCAATAATTCTACAACATGGCCTACTTAAACATCAACTTATTAAATTCTATCTCATAGCAACCATTCTTTTCCAAGGCATTCCAACTTGTTAAACAACCAGAATCTTAAATTTGTATTACCTTCGATTTTAAGAAACAACATTTGCACTGTATCCATCAGTAGCATACTAATCTGATATCTCACGACAAAACACATCCGAGAAGCGAAGCTTCTCCCCCATTTATCTTCAACTAACTCCTGCAACAACAATTAGAAAACAACAAGTATCGACAGTGTTCCACACACTTGTCGCGTACAAAGGAAGTAAACAATATTAGACAACACTTTCCAGACAGACCGACCTGCTCTGATACCACTAATGTAACACCCCAAATTTTAACCGGAAAATATATAAAAAATCAGAGTATTTCAAAATTTCAAACAACACATGGGATGTCACATCTCATCATTCACAACACAAACAGATAAGCTACATAACACTTTTTAATTCGGAGGATCACATGGCAACTTGCGATGGCTTTCAAACAAAATACCTTTTTATTACTACACAACAGAATTCATAGTTATACAACTTAAAACAACTGATCATCTTTATTCACTAAAAATAACTAGAAACATCATGTTCAACTTTCAAAATACTGAACAACTTTTATTTCACAACATCACTTAAGATTCAACAATTACTAATAACAACAAGAGTCAACAATATAAACGATATAGACAGAACATTCTCCCGAGTGCTACATATCAGAGCAATGACACCGACTTGAATTAACCGCAACTAACTCTTCAAACTTGGATATCTGCGCGTTACCAGTATAAAGATAACGACGAACAAATAGAAAGGGTGAGATATCGAAAAATATAAGCAAAAGTATGATAACTAATATATTAGATTTAGAATCATACAATATTCACCGCTTCAACCAACTACAACATAACAATCAACAAAACAACATAGTAAATAAAAACAATAATAATAACAGTTATAATTACTATTTTTGCAGCTTCCCAACAATAACTGTCACAACACAACGTTAGCATAAACTCACATTAAGTCACCAACAATATATTGCAACAAAATCATCATCACGGCATGATCACCAACATTATCACAACAACATCACCAACAACGAATTCATTTATAATGCGGCTCTAAATAATGCACATGCATGTGGTACCAACAAATCTTCAACCCTCTTCACTAATTGCCAATTAATAGAGGCACAAGGCATAAGCCTTCTTCACAATTCCGCCAATACAAACCTTCACAAATTCAAATGAAATGTGATGCTAACAACATACAACAACATCACAAATTCTCTTCACGAGGCATACGCCTATATCACTACTTCATTGGCCATAGGCCTAAAATGTCATCAACATAATCCACAACAATTCACAACAACATTATTTCATCTTCACCTCACAACATCACAATGTCACAACAATTCAGTATCAACATAGAAACATCCTACAACTTCACATAACTCAACAACAACACACAACAATAATACACTTCACTGATAATTCACAAACAAAGTAACAACACCACATATTCAACACAATTACAACAAAATAAAATAATAGAATTCACCTACTAATTTATCTCAGTTACCCTTCCAGTTTTTATTAAATTCCAAACAATTAATTATAATTTAACCGTTAGCATATTAATTTCACAACAATTATCTACTAATTAATCTTAGTTACGGTAAATCATTCAAACCCTTAATCATCGAATTCTACATTATTAAATTATATCAACTTCGATTTCATCCGAATCGAACTTTAACCATCATCGAAACTCCGATCAACTTGAATTAAAAAATATAAATTATTCAACTACTATTACTTCTATTATTATGAATATTACAAAAACTACATAAATTACTATTCTATGGATACTACTACATCATCATACTTAAATCCTAAAAGTAATGGACTAACACTACAACTTCTATTAACCACTATAATTTCACATATGAATAATACAACAATAAAACAACATGGCATACAATATAATAATCGATCAATTATCACAAACAATTTATTATACAATCTTAAACCCCACATAAAAATCATCATACAATCGATTCTACAAGTTGAACCCCACATAAAAATCATCATACAATCGATTCTACAAGTTGAACCCCACCCCTTACCTTTGGATTTAAGAGAGCTTGAAAAATTGATCGGAAAACCGACAACTATCGGACTGCAATTGAGCCTCTTTGCTCACTGTTAGCAAACCCTTGTTTTTCACTAATTTTCCTCTACTGCTACGTGATGTTTTGTTTCTTTCAATTATGCTACTTGTTTTCTAAATAATACTACTTAAACCACTAAAAATAATAATGGGCCACTAGTTCTCACATTGGGTCCACTAACTAATACACCTCAAATTGTTATTTCACCTCTATAATTACCTCAACCTTATTTAATTAATAATTCTAAAATCAATAATAAATTCTAATATTATTTTTCTCCCGACTAATTTTACCCGACTATCAACTTAACGATTCAAACCACAAATTCGACATAACTCATAATTGATCGGAAAAATACTCGATAATATTTAATTAAAATATTTAATTAAATACGAGTGTTACAACTTCTCTTAGAACTTTATCCCTGAGGCACAAGATAATAGCACTCCTGGTCTTATCCATCATCTCGGTATTCTGTACCTGTGTAAGACCCGCTAACATCAATGATTCACTCTTCAAAGCATCGATACACTTCCCTTGAATTAAAATTGCCAGCATCTTAATTTTCCACAACCCGAAGTCGTTACCGGAAAATTTCTCGATCTCCCATCCGCCCATGGTGCTCAATACCTCTTTGCTCCATGCTCACCGCACCACTTGTTGTGAATCTTGTTGTTAATTACGAAAAAATTCAATATCAATTTGTGGGGTAAAGAATAGTGGAAACCAAAATAAATGGCATGTAGCAATAATAATTCTTACACAGAAAATATAACAGAATAAGGTGGAAAAAAGACGAAGGTTTGTTTACCCAGTTCGATAAAACGATCTACTCTGGGGGAGAGACAACCTCTAAATTCACTATACTCAGAAAGTTGTTACAAGATATTACAAATGAGTTACAAGAAAATAGTCTTCGCCTTCATGTTCCCAAGAATAACCCTGAAGGTGCCCAAGAAGTACCATATTTTCTACCCCAAGTGTTTCCCAACCCCTTCAACCTTCAATATATGAATAACTCAAACCCAAGGTGTAAACCAGTGTTTCCTAATTCCCAAGAGCCTTAGGTAACTCCAAAGGTTTCCAAAACCTTTGCCTTATAAGGTTTCCCTTGAGAATATCTGAAATCCTATACAATGCCTTCAAACCCTTATTCTCCCTTTTGGTGCAAGGTCTAAGATTGTCACATTGTAATAACAGAAGAGATACATACTTATAATAGCAAATACTCAACAAATAAAGCCCAAAATCATAATCCAATCACACATGGATCCATGGACCGAATCGAAATACCCAAAAGGAGAAACTGTTAAAAAAGTCTGAAAAGCCCAAAAACACTATTCATGTTTGTACGATTACTATTCACCAGTTTGTATGATCACTATTCACCCGTCCGTACGATCGTACGGTTTGCCCAATTTTTGGTTTTTCGCCTTTCTAAAACTTCAAATTTCCGTGGTATATGCAATCTCCAAAATATGTTTTCTTTCTCTTCATCAACAAAGGTTTTAAGGCACATTTACAACAGTGTTGTTTCTAACAAGTTACAACAAGTGGCTGGGAACGGTAAGGTTATTGATGATGATTGATATCAATGTATTATGTTGTTGAGTTGATTGGCTATGCCTCATGTATTCATACCATGTTGTTGTTGGCTCAAATCTTAGATGGAGCGGATACGAGCGAGGTGAATACATCTATTCCTTTTTGTTGATGGCTTTAATCCTAGATGGAGTGGATTAGTAGTTAGGTTAACCAATTTGTTCACGAAATGGTGACACTGATCCTAGATGGAATGGATTCGGTAGTGGTCTCGGTACCACATGCATAATGTCGATGTTGAGTTCATTGCATACTTTGTTGTTGAGTTTGTGTTGCAATATTTGATTGTGGATTCTAATTATTTGATTAATGATAATTATGTTTTAATGGATTGATAGTTGAACACTGATAATTATGCTTGATAATTTTGTACATCTATAGTTATATTGTTCTTTATATTGTTATGATATCTCACCCATTCTGTTTGAATGTTGCCTCTACATGGGTAACATGCAGATAATCAGGAGTAGTTCGAGTTACGGGATTCAAAGAGGTTGCTCTTCCTTTTATTTAGAGTTGGTGTTATGTTATGACACGTAACACTTGGATTGGGGATAAACGCTTGTTCACTTTATTTTCACTTTGCTTTCTGTTGATGATTTCTGGTGGAGTATTTTAAACTCTGGAAAATTTTGTTGTAGTTGTTTTGTTGGATTTGAAATAATTTCCGCTATTTTAATGAAGTTGTTTAGTTGAGACCATGTTATGTTTATTCATAGATGTGTTATGTATCTATATGATTGAACAATTTGTGATTTTGATGATGTGGCATCCTAAATGCGTTGAAAAATAAAAATATTACTTTGATTTTATTATTATTATTCGTCGGGGAATTTAGGGTGTTACAACGAACCCCTTTGGTAATCTGAGCACTAATTATTCTCTGTGGCCTGTTCTTCTCACTATTTACGACCTATCTTCTTGGTTGTGCATGAGACGCAAGTATATACTTTTAAGTACGATGATTTCTGGACCACGACAACCTGGTAATGACATAGATATTTATATAAGTCCATTAATTGATGATTTACGACTCTTGTGGGATGAAGGCGTTGAAGTTGATGATGCATATTCTAGGGAAAAGTTTAAGATGCATGCAATGTTATTTTGCACAATCAATGACTTTCCTACTTACGGTAACTTGGCTGGATATAGTGTCAAAGGACATAAAGTGTGTCCTATATGTGAAGATAATACTTGTTATCACCAACTTGAGTTTGGAAAAAAGACTGCTTACCTTGGGCATAAAAAATTTCTAAAACTCGAACTTCCTTATCATAGATTACAGAAGATTTTTAATGGAGAGCAAGAGTTTGATGATGCTTCTGAACTTTTAATAAGGGATGAAGTTTATTAGCAGCAGGAACACATTAATGTTGTCTTCGGGGAGAGAGAAAAAGAAAAAGGGGGCAATTACGAGAAATATATGGAAAAGACGTCCATCTTCTTCGATCTTTCATATTGGTCAAGTCTTGATGTTCGACCTTGGAAAAACATCTTTTATGACTGAACCATTCATCATGACTTCTCAAGCAAAATAATCCATCGAACATAACATGGAAATGGTCAATCTTTCTCCAAGGAAAACAAATTCCTCTAAGTAATGAAATTTTGTGATATTCCGTTCACACCTTCTTACACAACACAAGTTCATACCTCATATGATGAAGTTGATGGAGATGTTATCCATGTTAATCGAATTGATCATGAAGAAGGCATTTGGGAAAATTAACAAGTACATAATTATTTTTTTTTCATAATACATTCATGTATGTTATAGTTTCTAAATATTTTTACTAACAAGTATAATTATTTGAAATTATAGGTCTTTAGAGTCAAGACACCAAGAGACAAAACACCATTAGACAAGACACCAAGAGACAAGAAACCAAAACATCAAGTTACAATTATGTGATGTTATTCAGCGGCGGAGCCAAACCCCTAAGTAATGAAATTTTGTGATATTCCGTTCACACCTTCTTACACAACACAAGTTCATACCTCATATGATGAAGTTGATGGAGATGTTATCCATGTTATTCGAATCGATCATGAAGAAGGCATTTGGAAAAATTAACAAGTACATAATTTATTTTTTTCATAATACATTCATGTATGTTATAGTTTCTAAATATTTTTACTAACAAGCATAATTATTTGAAATTATAGGTCTTTAGAGTCAAGACACCAAGAAACAAAACACCATTAGACAAGACACCAAGAGACAAAAAACCAAAACATCAAGTTACAATTCAGCGGCGGAGCCAAACCCCTGAATAAAGGGGTGCATATTATTTTTAATAATATATATATAATTTAAAAGAAAAAATGTTGTATTTATTATTTGTTGTCCCAATTTTTATAGTTTTTAAAATTACTTTAATTTAAGAAGAGAATGTGAGCATACAGTAGAAAGAGGAAACAGATAAGAGATCGTGGCATAGAGAAGAGACCGTGGCATTAGTTGTATTGATATAAGAGAGAGATAAAAAGTCATCCGGTGCAAACAGAATAATTGAAGTGGTTCAAGGATCAGGAAAAGTATGAAAATGGTTGCAATATTTAAATTTGAGGGGTTCAACTACATCCCGTGAACTACATATAGCTAGGCCACTGATGTTATTTATGTGTAAATTATAGGTTATTTGTTATGATAAATTGTAGAATGTTTGTTATGGTATAATTAAATATGATACAATTATGTGACATTATGAATATGATATAATTAATATTATTCAGATAATTTTATTACAAATATGAGTTGTATTTTCTGTTGTGATATGATGAACAATAATACAGGTTAAAAATGAGATTAATTATAAAAGCATGATGATATTTGTAAATTATGTCGAAAATTTAACAACGGTTATAATAATAGCCGTTATAATATATCGCGTGCTGTCCAGATAAAAATAAGTATCAAAACGATGTAGTTGGAAATCAAACTTAGGACCATTAATTTTACAACAACGAACTCTTGGTAAACCAGTTGTGATAGGTAGCGCACTTTCCAGTTTATTACAACGGTTACTGGGCTGTGATTGTAAGTGTCATATATTCAACGACACTCTACATAACAACGTATGGGCTCGCGTTATTATATATTCTTCCCAACCGTTATTAATTGGATTTTCTGTGGTAGTGGTGGTTCTCTTTAGATTTTAGGTGTGTGATTGGAATCACACACCATGTGAGTCGAATCAAATCAAACAAAGGGAAATCCAAATTTCGTGAGTCGAATCACAATGCATGATTTTAGTCATGAACCCTATGACTCAAATCACAGCTTGTTCATAAGTTAAATCATGAAATGTTGGTTTGTCCATGTCTTGTTTAAGTCAAATCATAGTTTGTTATTGACTCGAATCAAGCCATGTGTGACTCGAATCACAGTTTTTCCGTAGATCAAATCATGGAAAAATGGGTTAATCATAAAATGTACATCTTGTTCCAAACTGCTTTCCCATTTGACTCAAATCACACAAGTGCTCATGACTAAAATCAACCATAATTTTTCACTATCTTTTATGGTTAATCTCAATCACCTATAAATCATTTTTTTCTCAAAAATTATTCACAATGTTAGAAAACACATTCTTCCATTATTGATTTGAAAACTAATAGATCACTCGTTCTTTCATCTTCCAAAAGAGTTTTGGATCTTTTGTGAACACTTGCAACCAATTTCTTTCGTCTTGTACCTCATTTTTTTTATTGGTGCATGGATTTGAATCTTATCTTTGAAGATTCTTTATTGTTGAGGAGATTCGTTTTTGAATTTAACATTTCTATGAAAATTTGGTTAAAATTTCATAGATTCGCAAGGGTGTGTGGCGTTATGACTGGTTATGAAAATACCATTGGAAAATAAGGAGGTTCTTCTCTCTAGGTTGACCTTGGTAGTGTTGTGTGGAAGCCTACAAATAGGTATGAGTTCTTCTCAATTTTCGGACAGACCAATGCTCAAGGTACTGGCAAAATTATATGGAAATTGCCGTAGACGAAGACTTAGAAGCAAGTTGTTAGGCTTGGGGATTCAAGAAGAGAATTTGGGTAAAGATTTTGCATATGTTTCAGTTTGTGGAATGCATACAAGTCAAAGATCCAAAAGAAAAAAAAATGATTTTTCAGCATTTATTTTGGATATTGTGATTGTACGAACTCTTGTAATTTTGCTACAAGGGACGATGAGGAATTATGATCTGGCTTTCCGGACGTGCTTCCCTTTGCCTAATGATATCATTAGCTCGACGTACCCCAACAGATGAGTATTCATCCCGTTGAATGCTTGCAAGAATGAGCCTTCTTACGACCATAAGCTTCCTTTTTCTAGACCCATCTTTTTAAATAACTCCGAGTACACAATTTTGCATAACTAGTTGTTATCAATCAGGATTCGGAAGAAACCAAATTAACCGGTTGTAGTTGTAATCACTAGGGGGAAGATTTCATTATGAATTCCTCTCACCTTCCCAGAGACTCTAAATCATAACATAGGTCAAACATGGGTTTTCACCGACGTACTTCCATCCTTTTTATGGACGGATAATATCTTAGTGATCTTCTCTTCATGGTTCCCTTAGATAGGATGTTTCCTCGGGGTGCTCCTTTAATAATGGCGGCGATAGATGGGTACTTACCTTTACTAGTATCTTTTTTCTCGCCATTGGTCCCTACTTGAACTGTCTTTAAGAGAGATTTATTCATAGGTGACTATTCACTTTCTCTTTTTCCACCTTTCATGTACTTGGTCAGTTGACCACTCTTGATCAACCTTTTAATTGTATCTTTTTGCTAGATGTAATCGCCGGTGTTGTGGTCGTATCCCTTGTGGAAACGACAATATTTTGAGTTGTCAGTCAAAGACGACTCTCTGATTGGAAAACTAATTCATCCTTTTTTGAATTCTATGTTGGCATTGTCTTGGCAGATCTTCTCTCGAAATGAATTTAGTGGAATGTACTTGTTGTATTGTCCATGCATTCCTCAATCAAACTCATCCTTTTAACGGTGGGACTCCATCTTGGTTGGGCGACTGTAGTTTTTGTTAGCGGAAGCGAGATTGTTGAACCGTGTATTCATTTTTTACCTCCAGGTTCATGTAAGAATGAGCCATGCTCAACATTTCCTAAGTGATTTTTACTTTTTTCCTTCTCATCTTAAACATGAAGGGATGATCGCACAGAAGGTCATTCTCAAATATCCAACACTTACGGTCTTATTCGAATTCATATACTTCAACAACAAATTGCGTGAATCAATCGATAAGATTGCAACCTCTCTTTCTTCCCTTGAACGATCATACTAAAAACTATTTTTGTCATAGGTTTCCTTTTTTAGGCGGTAAAGCTGCAAAGAAAAATTTGCAAAGATTTTTTCAAGATTCAATGCTCTCATCTAGCAGACCATTAACCATAGCTTGGTCGACCTTGCAAGGTTTAATGCAAAAACTTTCATTTGGAGGCTTCGCCAGCATTGAAGTAACTAAGTCGATCGTTGACGAGACGTACGTTCTTATTAAGATCTCTCTTTTCATTATACTCTCCAAGCTTGGAAGGCTTCTCCATGGATTTTAGTATTTTTTATATCCAAAATATTAGAGCATAGAGGACTCTTTGGCTCACTCTATGATGCCTAACTTTCTGCCTAATTCGAGGGAGGAGTGTGGCTGCCTAATTCTTTGTCCTCAATGAAAGAAACAAACATAAAATAAGAGAGATGAGAGAGGGGAAAGAACACATTGGAGTAGTCATGGCGGATAGGTGATCACATAAGTAAACTTTAGCAATGCGAGCTCTTCTACAATTTCATCTTCCAATGTGGGGCTCTCATGGAATAACTTGAGTAGGTTACCATTGACTTTGAAATTTTTATCAATGCCTTCGCATTTTATTTCAGGATCAAAGAAGAATATTTGATAAATAAAAGTGTCGAATGGGCACGTGATATTCTTTTTCACAACACCAAAGATCAAAAGATTGAGGGGCTGCCTCACTACTTTTGTTTCATCTTCCACTTCAATTGAGAATCTATGCAAAATCATGGATGGGCTAATATTAGGAATGTCAGCCAAAGTACGCCCACTCGCCTTCTTATACTTCTTCAAACCTGCAAAAGCTTATTTTCTTGATCAAAATTTTCTTGATCAAAATCAAGGTTATAACAAATTGTAATCGAACATTTTTCATTCCTCTCTAAATAAGCATAATTCATATTTTTAAGAAGTGGTTTCATCTTTAGAGAAGGTGTTTGTTCAATGGACTGTATGCTTGGGGCAGCGGGGATGTCAATAGCTTCATCTACATGAAAAATTTCATTTGCAACCTCATATGTAGTAAGTTTATCAACTTGCAAGGCAACCTCAATTTCAGCACAAATAGAGCAAATTTTAGTGTCAGTACAAGCATCACAAGAGTAAATATCATCAAAATCAAACAATAATGGAAAATCATATGCAACAAAATCAATACAAGTATCATCAATTGTATCAAAAAGCAACTCTTTTGGAAAAACAAAATGCTCTTCTAAGGGTTGTTGGTTTGATCCTTGAGCATGTTGGCAAGTTGCAAGTGTTTGTGATCTATTTATATCAAGATTATTTGCCATTTTTTACAAAGTGAAGGTTTGCATAGTTAAATTGCAAATGCTTATGTGGATCTTCAAGGAACATTAAACTTTGGCAACAATTATATTAAATCGATTTAAATTTAAAGGTGCATCAATAGGATAGTCAATACATAAACCATTATAGTTCATATATCAACAATGTTATCAACAAACATAGAAATATCAACTATGTTTCAAGTAGACAAAACAAATAGAAAGAAGGAAAACGATTAAAGTAAATTAAAAAATATAAAATTTTAATGAATGAAATAAGAATTTTGTGATTTTTGGATTCGACACTATATAATTAATAAAAATGCTTGAATTTTGAAATATATATTCCTACCGGAAAGATTCTCGATTTGAAAGCTTCCAAACTTGTGAAATATTTACCACTATATTGCAAACCATACGAAAATCAACAAACACAACAAAAAACAAGAAAATTCTAGCAAGAACACTTCTATTAGTTAATAAGAATAATTTGATTCTTTAAAGTAATTTTGCGTACGACATTGTGACTCGAATTGTCTCACAAGGATTCTTGGTTCTATTAATTAACAATAATGACAATGGGGGCTTTTGGTTTTAGGTTTTCAATTAAGAAAAATAGAATGAAAAGAAGTGATTAACAATTAAGCTGAAAAGTCAAATTGTTGATTCGGTTCCTCTTTCTCGTAAATTTCGAATCACTTCTAAATAAAAGTCGTAGCTCTTTCTCTTAGCTTTCCAACGCATAATAGAACGCATCAATCTGATACTCGTAGTTCCAGTTATACATTTTTCTGTGAAAGTTGCTAAAGCTGAAAATTAAATACGAAAATCACATTAAACCAAAAATAAACTAAATTAGAAAAACATTTTAAAACATAAAAATAAACAAAGCAAAACATAGAAATGCTTAAGGACAAACATGGAAGAATGTGCACCAAAATGCACTGATCAGCCTTGTTTAGCTCGTAGTAGTTAAAAGCCAAGTAAGGTTTCAGGTTGTGAAACTAGAAGTGGAATTAAAGGTAGTTGGACAGATCCAACTATCTGAGAAGTCTAAACCAGATCTTGGTGCAACGGAACTTATGATCCTATATTCACAATGTCTTGTGTAAGAGGTGGTTGATTGGTCGTTGCTTGAGCTATGACAGTGGATGAGGTTTCTTGTGTAGTAGTAGAACGAGTAGCTTTAGATCCAGCTATTACTTAGTAGCACAAAGATTAGCGATATATAAATTCATGAAATCAGAGTTGAAACAAAGCTTAATTGGATCGTACACAATGAATCTTCGTGTTCGATTTAAAGTGCTTTCACTTTGATGACTTGAGAAGGTCTTAAACTGGAGAATAGAATAATGAACGTAAAATCATGGAAAAAATGAATCATAAGTCGATTTCCACATACGACACCATTGTTCCATACTAGACTAATAATGGAATGACGATCAGAGGTAATGACATATCTTAGCTTCCAATACAATGGAGAGAGGAATGACTTGCAAGGTTAACATTCCAACGCCTGAGTTAGTACGTGAGGGAGAAATTTGAGATTGTGTACTTAAATTCGCTTACTTTTTATATATAGTAGAGAGAAAATAACAAACTTTGTAATTTGTTAGGTGTGATTTATGGAGAGATGTTGGATGTACTTGAAGTTTGAATCTCCTCATCAGCTAGTTCACGTGCACAAAAAAGATTCTAGAAGTATTACTGATCTTTCAGAATGGTCGAGCGAGATCTATATGATCGACCCATAAAAATAATAGAAAATAAAATAAACACTTGACATAGATAAAAGGAAATAATAGATACATAAAGAAAAAATAGGAAATAAAATTAAGAATGTTGTCTGCAATTCTCTCTTATCTCGACTCCCGGTCTCTTATTCTCTCGTCTTAATTTAATTTTTATTGGAAGAGAATTTTGTCGATGTTCAAATATAATTTATATTATTAAAATATTCTAAAAGTTAAAAATAAAATTAATAGTAAAGAAAATATTAAAGATATTTTTGTATTTAAAAAAAATATTCTGAAACCCTCTCTCCAAATTTCCAAGCAAAACCTAATAAAAAAATTTAAATAAAAAAAGTGTTTAAAGAATTTTACAAATAAAAACTGATGAAAGTAATCCTCAGTCTTGCGATATATGAAAATACTTTTATTAATCGACATTCATCAAATTGTTAGTTGAGTTGAAATACATATAATAATGAAAAAAAAAGGTATTTTCTTATGTGTTTAGTTTATATATTTTTTCAAAACAATTTTTTTTATAATATTAATATAACATTTATTATTATTTCTAATATTTTATTTTATTTATAAATTTTATTTTTATTCAATTACTCTATTAATTTCAATTAATAAGAATATTATATTATATAACATTAATCTTATCATTAAATGAATACATTTTAACTTTTTTTAGAATAATTCATAATTAAAATAAAATATTTTTATTATGACACATAGGGAATAATAAATTATTTTAATATTTTATAAGAATACAAATTTTAAAATTTGTTTTTTTTAGAGAGATCACTTTATATGAGTCGGATGGACAAAAATACTCTAAGACAACTCTTTCTAAATTTAATTGAACAAATTTTATGAAAATTTGTGTATTTAATCTTTAAAAACACCAACTTTATCTTAAATTATAAGGTGTTTAGGATTTATTTTAGAAATTAAGAAACACAATTAATTTCTATGAAAGAAATAAATTATATATATTTTATAATATTATTCTAAATTTATTATTTATAAAATAGTAATTAAATAGTAGGGTGAATTCTAGGGTGGGGTCCAACTAAATCTCTCACCATGTATCATTATTATCCATCATTGGATTAAATGACTGTATTAAATGTTATTATAGAGCACTATACTCAATAACTTTTTTATGTTTCATTTATCTTTTCCTCCATCGATTTCATTCTAATCATTCTCATAACCATAAATTTAAGTGAATAAAAACCAAAAACTTTCATTATTCATCTCTTATAGTTATTATTTGATTTCATTCTTTACATATTCATTATTGTTGGTCATGGCCACCACCGTCAGTTATTAGCGATATCTAAAAAATTTCAATTTTCTCAATTTTCAATCTTGTTGTTATGGATAAACCTTACAATTTTGTCTCCTTATTTCAGCCATTTATTTATATTTTGTTGTCTAATTTTCTGTTTCGCTATATCGTTGAAATATGTCTTTTTGTATTATTATAAATTTTTTGTTATATCATCATATCACCTTTTAACGGTATTCTTGTATTTCCTTTTATCGGTGTCGCGTTCTCATAATATAATTTTATCATATAATCATAACTTTGTCTATCTGTCTCCCATAAATCAGTTTTGTTATGATAAGACAAAACATAATTAAAAGTGAAGAAGGGAACAATTATGTTTTGCATTAAAAATTACAAACTAGCATAACTGCCTAAAACAAAATCTGTCAAAACCATAATTTCTTATTCCATCCATATATCTAATTCAAAGCATTAAAAGTTCTACTTCTTCCATTAATTAAGAATTAGGATTTTTTATTTTAAAATAAAAACATCAATCAAAAGAATAATTGAACATAGGAATTACTAAACATAATTGCAATTGCAGACCCATATTATTCATCTTAGACTTGTTAGAACAGTAAAAACTCTATTCAGGTAAATTGAATATACGAATTACTAAACATAATTGCAATTGCAGACCTATATTATTCATCTTAGACTTGTTAGAACAGTAAAAACTCTATTCAGATAAATTGAACAACAAAAGATTAAACTGCAGAAACACTACGAGAAATGGAAGAAGAATAATGGTTTTTAATATGGGTTTTCTTTTCTTATTTACTTAAATTTATCCTTTTAATTTCAATTATTTGGTTTGTTTTTTACCTATGTTCACATAGAAAGATTAAAATGGAATAGATGGAAGAGAGATAAATGGAACCTAAAAAAATTATTGGGTGTGATACTCTATAATAAGATTCAATATAGATATTTAATCTAAAGGTGGATAACAATGGTATATGAGTTGAAAATTTTAGGAAATTTCTTTTTCTATCTAATGAATTTCTTCTACACTTTTAGTGGAAAATTCAAAATATTCATAAGTTTCGTAAGTGCACTTGTGAATTTATCTCGCATGTGATTTTGCAGGTGCACTTGCGAATTTACCTATAATTTATTGAAAATACCGTTCATTCGCAAGTACACTTACGAATTCACCTGTTAAGGGATTTCATAAGTGCACCTGCGAATTTAAGTCTGTACAGATTTTATAAACATTTAACACAATTCATATCATTCATTCAACTTACTTCAAAGAAATTACATAGTAGATGCAGAAATTTAAATTACATATTATTATAAACGAAAAGTTGAGGACGACGCAACATCTTGATAACATCTTTTATCGATCTACGAAGCGTCACATCCATCTCAACCGAATTCTTTGTAGGGTATTGTTGAAAGGTCTCTCACATAATCTCTAAGTCCTTGTCGTTCTTCGGCTGAAACGAAGTGAACTTGACATTTCCTTCAGTGTCAAGTGAAGGTGAACGATACTCAAACTATATCACCTTTCGATTATCTAGATACTGCTCAAATTGCAGCTTTCAATGTTCACTTTGCTAATCTCATACACTTAAAACTTAATTTGGAGACGAAAAATTCATTTAGGTTAAATAAAATTTGAGGGTTTTTTGTTAGAAGAAGAGAAAAATAGGTGATCATACAACATCTAATATAAAAAATGAAGTTTCGCAAATACACTTATAAATTTACTTTTCAAAATATTTTACAAGTACACTATAAATTTACCTAATTTTTTAAAATCTAATATTTAAAATTATAAAACGTAGAAAAAGCAGATAAATTTATAACTACAATTGCGAAATATCTTAAAAAGTAAATTTACACATGCATTTATGAATAATATCTTAAAATTTTCGACCACCACCGCTATGTGTAAAATGAAATTCTCAAAGATATGTGTAAAGCGACATATAAAGTGAAGGAGTATTATGCGCAAATGTGTGACATGTGTATAATATTGTATTTGGGATTATGAAAGGTGAGACTAGGTGTCTAGGAAAATCTATAAAAGACTGACAAACACAAGACCAAGTCATAAATTGCTCATTTATGAAACTTAGGATTTTGGTGGGACTGCGTTTCTTCCAATTAATACAATTCACCTACACCGAGTGGATACAGCCCGCACCGTTTAATACATGACCATAGTGTGGGGACACTGATTGATTCTATGAGTAGTACGGACTAGGGGATGTCTATTCATTCAGATAAATCCAAACCAAATTAAAATCGAAGCAAATTATAGTGTTTGAATTAAATATTCTTTCAGTTCAAACAATAATCAACATTATAGACAAATTATTCTATTTTAATTTATTATTAAAAAATGTTATTATATTATGATAACTCAATACAGAATTATAAAATATCTTAAATATCATATTAATTTAACTGATTAATTATAGATTCAAAAATTTTAATATTATATATACTTTTGTTATATAGATTTAAAAGCCTTGATTTTAGAATTTTTTTCTTAATCTAAAATTTACAATTAAACATATTAATACTATATTTACATATTATTATAAAAATTTAACTTTTATAAGTAAATTATTTTTTAAAAATATTTTTACATTTTTCATCTATCCTAATTCAACCCAAATCAATCTATCATTTTTCAGTTCGGTTTGATTTAGACTTTATCACAAGACATTTATAAATTTAATCTAAATGAATTCGTATAATTTTAATCAATTTGGATATCAAATTCTTTCAAAATTCCGAAGCAAACTGATATGCAAACACCCTAATTGACATTTTCCATATATATATATATATATATATATATATATATATATATATATATATATATATATATATATATATATATATATATATATATATATATATATATATATATATATATATGTAATATTCTAAATTATTGTTTTATATTTATAATAATAAAATTAATTAATTAATTAAATATTTTTTAGATAGAGAAAAATGTGTATACTCTATTAGCTCCTAATGAAAGGTTACATTTTTTATAAAAATATATTCTTCTATATAAGTTATTGTGCAAATTATAATGGTAGATATTTGACCATTGAACTATTTTATCTGATTTAAAAAGTCAATTCTGATATAAATTGATTTCCTCTTTTTTAGATCACAATGGTGAAAAATCGAATTATAATTTTTTCTAACAAATTCAGCGTCAATTATCACTATATTAATTAACAATTAATAATATAAATAACATTTTAGGTTACATAAAATTTGCTACCACTTTTTTTAATATATAAAAAAAATACTTAAGAAAAGGAATTAAGAAAAAATAAATAATAAAAATATTATAAACAAAAGATAAATAATTCTGTTTTAAGAAACATAAAAAAAAATTAAAATAAAAAAATAGTTTTTTTAACATGTATAACTTTCCTTAAAACTATACTCTATTTGTTCCTTTTTTTTTAATTTCTTAGGATTTTATGAATTTTTACACATTAAAATATAATCGATAAATTTTGTTAAGTTTGACATACAATTATATATTGATTGTTATTGGACTGGAATATTTTTAGTCGGACTCAACTAAGATATTATAAAACAAGTTCATATAAGGTTAAAGTTATCAGCCCGCCAACTCTCATACTCGTAAATAACACGACAAATATGACAATCAAGTTCACCCATTTCTTTTAGTATCGTATCTCATAGGACAATGTGTAAAGCCACATTTTAAGTAATTCTAGTGGGATTATCTCAATCAATAACCAAAGTATTCAGAGTTCTATGAGTTAACTGCACATTCTTTGACTCATCACATTATCTCCAATATTTATTCGAAGACGGAGGACGTGTGGCCAAGCTTGTAGGTGTTAGAATCGATCTCTCAATTGAAATCTCTATCAAATGACCATGTCTATAAATACTTAGTCATGCAGTTAGATAAAAGATCAATAATTTTTTAATATAAAAACTTAAAGTTCTCTTGTAATGCAAGCAAAATAGTAGTATCTATTATACTCAAAGCAAGTATGATTATCGACCACCTTAGGGCTCGATAAAATTGACCTAGACCATACTCTCACTTGAAAATTATGTCATTCTAACCATCACAATGGTAAGACACACCTCTAGTAGTACCAACACCGACATAGATGCCATAACAAAGATGCATGTCATTGGGGAAGTTACATCACCATAATAAAACCATACATGACAACGCCTTGAACCTTCAACAACAATGGCAATGGAGAGAGACAGTCAAGAGGTTATGAAGACCCTGGATCTGCAACCACTTTTAGTCAAGATCGGGGACACGCCAGTCCTAGAAAACTTCAAACCGCATTAATTAGTGACCTTTGCTAAAAAAGAGTGGTATGCGGGAGCATGTTACCACCAACAATATCCATATAGTGATAACAGGCGCCTCTGATTCTTGAAGTGTACATTCATTTGTAGAACAAATAAAAGAGGTGACCATGTGTTGGTGCATGAACCTACCTAATTTCTCCATGATCAGCTACCAAGATCTCAATGAGAATTTCATCCATCAACTTTAAACTAAAAAAGATCAAAAGGTGTCAACTGATAATTTACTTAATGTGCATTAATTATGCTTTGAGTCATTGTGCTATTACTTGAAGGTATTCAATGAAGTAACCATCGATGTGATTAACCCTAACCAAGAGATGCTCATATGAGGCTTCTAAAATGAACTTAAAGTTGAACACTTCAATGAATCTCTCGCCCAAAAGCCCATAATCTCCATGGAAGAAATTACGGTGAGAATAAAATGTTATGTGAAAAACGAAGAAAGCAACACCGAAAAAAGGGACACAAAAGAGAATAAGTGTGGTACTAGGGGACTAAATCCTTCAAACAGTGCATGAATCTATCCCCACGACCAATCTGAGATATGACGACCTTCAAACTCACTAGAAAGCCCATAGAAAAGTATACGCTACACATGATGAATACAAATATAGTGTGAAATATTCCACACCAAATTTGTTCCTGATCCTCTGGTTCCCAAATGGAAGGTAATGGGCAATAAACCAAATAAATTGTGTAAATACCACAAAGCCAATAGTCATCACACAAAATAGTGCCATTAGTTGAAGAGTAAGATAAAGTACCAAAACCAAGATTCAAACCCCTCTTACTTAAACATTTTGTTCTGACCGGCTTTGTGTTTTAGAGACTCTAGACTAAAATATTTTTAGTAGAACCCAACTATGATATCATAAATCAAGTTCTTCGAATGCCAAAGACTCCGGCCCACCAACTCTCCCACTTGTAAGCAACATGTGACAGACATGTGGTAAAGGTCTCACTATTTCCTCCAGTGTCATATATCGTAAGGGAACGTGTCAAGCCACATTTTTAGTAAGTCAAACAGGATTCTATTAATCAATAATTGAAGTATTTCAGAGTTGCATGGCTCAATCGCAGCTCCTATATTAAATGGACAACTCACCATATGTATTCCACAACAAAGTCAATGTCATGGGACATGTGACCAAACTTGTAGGCATTGTAATTGATATCTCTATCAGACTATCATGTCTATTAGTAATACTTCCTCTAGTCACTATTATAAGCAAAGATTCTCTTTTTAGGTTTATTAAATAATTTATGTATTTAACCTCTATGTAGACTACATATATCAATTATTTAATGAATCTAAAAAAAGAATATTTAATGAATATAGACAATCCGAATGGTTATATATATATATATATATATATATATATATATATATATATATATATATATATATATATATATATATATATATATATATATATATATAAAACGCTCTTTATCAAGAAGACTTTTGATACAAGGATTTCTGGTTGAACTAGACTCTGGTTGATATCATTGTTAGATTATGAGGGTACGAGGATCATAACATCATACTTTAGACTTTAGGAGCAATCACACAAATAAGAGAGAGAGTGTTGATTATAGTAGAGTTGAGTTTGTTAGAATTGATTTTATCATAATTTAGTTTATCATAATTGATATATGTTTGAATACATTTATGTAAAGTGAATAGAACAATAAATTTTAATATAAAATATATTTAGAATCAATTCTTCAGATAGAAGTTGTAAATTTTAATTTTTCTAGAAATTTGATCAATTCTGATTATGCCTAATAAAATATTTTTAAATCAATTTTACACTTTTAGAATTGTTTTTCATCATTTCAAAAGACAAATCAAGCATAGATTAAGTTTATGAATCTTTTCATTTTGTTCAACATTTATTTTTCCATGGTATGTTAGAATTTATACTTACATTTGATATACCGAAAAATATTTGATATACCAAGAAACAGAACACTACAAAATATTTAACATTTCTATATAAATTTTATAATAAAATATATAAAATAATAACACTGAAATTTTAAATTAAAGTATATTAATTATAAATAATAATAATTTTGTTTTATTATTTAATATTTTAAAATAAAACTACACTATTATAAAATATTTTTTAAATTTACAAATGAATTATAACTAGTCACAACTCCGAATAATATATTTTATAATTAAGCTTATAATGATTAGTTAATACTCTTAATAAAGAGCGAAGTAACTTCTTATAATGATTAGTTAATATTCTTTAGGCTTAAATGTATTCTTCTTATAATGATTAGTTAATATTCTTTAGGTTTAAATGTATTTTGGGTTTTTTATATTAAGTTTTTTAATATTTTAGTCTATCTATAAAAAAAATTAACTATTAGGTTCCAATATCATATTTCATATTTTTTTAGGAGTCTCTGTGATAAAATAGTCTAATTTGCATAAGTGAAATTGAAATTATGAATTGATATTTTTTTAATTGATGTCATATTATTATAAATATTTAAAAATATATATTTTATTTTTTAAGTTTTCTTTATAATAATTAAACGTTTTTAATTACTTTAGTTATTTTTATTTATAAATGTTTATTTAAAAATTATATATTATAAATTTTAATTTTAAAATATATATTTTTGGATTTATTTTTAATGACGTGACAACAATTAAAAAATATCACTTTATAATTTCAATATCATACATACAAATTAGACTATTTTATAGTGACTTAAAAAAAATATAAAATATAATATTAGAGATCTAATAATTAATTTTTGTATAAAAAATTAAAATATTTAAAAAATTAATATAAAGATCCAAAGTGCATTTAAACCTATTCTTTATTTACAATGCAATGTGGACGATTATAACTTTATAAGAAAAACAAGAGGTAATGAACGTTAACTTAAAATTACGAAAATGGAAGAAGAGAAAGCAAATGTAAAACGAAGTTACATTAACAAAGATGAGCATTTACATATGATCATGGCACTTTATTATTAGCTAATACTCTTCCGACGAGTAAAGCAACATGTCTCATAATTATTTTTATACAATTGATTAGAATTAGATTAATCAAAACCAGTCATTAGTCTCTTCAACCTTACCCTGATTACTCCAATTAAGCACCTTGGCAAGCCACTCATCATCAAAATCAACTTCATATTCAAATTCTTCCACTTTGTATTCTCCAACGACTTCAACCTCTTCAAACTCACCAGCCTCCGCCGCCTCACGGTGGAGCTTCACCACAGGCAAAATCTCCTCCTCCTCTTCTTGCTCCGCCTTTGGCAACATCGGAGTTGGACATGCAATTATCTCTTTGTAAAACTCTTGCATGACTTCCTCTATTGTCTCCTCTTCGAAAGAGAACTGGCTTGCATCGACGTCGGAATCGGCGAGAAGCTCGTGGAGTTTTCCGGTGAGAGCTTCTGTGGTGGATTCTGCGGTTGCACCAGTTTCTTCTTCCATCAAAAGCAATAGTGTTTTCGTTCTCTCTGTGAAAGTGTGAGTGAAGGTTAAAATATGAGAAAATCGAAGAAAGTGTGATGCCACGATGGAATTAATGTAGAAGTGGAGTGATGACGTGCCAGATGGTGTGATGAAAACCACCAGTCATCGCACGTGGGAGTGATGTCAGTCTACCTACCCATATATAACGACAATACATTTTAATTAAGAAATTAATTGGTATGTACTTTACTATGTACAATAGAGATGTTGATTTTTTTTTTCCAACTAGATTATTGTAAAAATAAAATTATATATATTGTTATAATAGTTGATGTTTGATTATTAATTATATTATAAATTATATTTACAATTATATTATAAGTCTTAAATTATGTTTACAATTATATTATTAATTTTTTAATGAGAAAAACAATAAATTAAAAAAATATTTTTTAATTAATAATTTGTGAGATTAAATTACCTATACCTATATTATATCTACTCACATCGATATATTTTTTAGACTTTTATTTATAAGAAATCGTAAAATTTAGAATTTTATTGGCTAAATTACAGTTTTGGTCTCCCAATTTTAGTGGTTTCACGATTTTAGTCCTTCTATTTTATTTTAAAATATTTTTGGTCCCCCATCCATACTTTGGCTACAGAAAAATATATATATATATATCACTTTTTAAAATACATGACATATAGTAAAATATTAGTTGCGTGTTATACAGATACAAGAAGGAAAAAACACGTATTTTATAAAGTGAAACATATTCGTTTTTTGTAATCAAACTGAGAATAGGGACAAAAAGTGTTAAAAACAAAATAGAGGGACTAAAATCGTGAAAATATCAAAATAGGGGAACCAAAATTATAATTTTATGTGATAATATCAAAAACATCAAAAACAATTTTATCTTATGTGAGATTCATGTACTCATTATATTAATAATAAATTTTAATTAATAAATGAATTTAGTTACATTTATTATCAACTCTTATTTTAAAAAATATATTTTTATCACCGCTCAAACCTTTGATCTGCCACTTTTTATATTCTTTAACTCAGTCACTCATTCTATTAATGTAAAGTTTTAATTAATAAACTAATTTAGTTATATTTTTTAATTATTACTATTTTTATTATTTTTTTAGTTTTTTTTCCATCACACCAACCTTTGATCTCCTTTTTATTAAACTCTTTTTATTATACAATATTACTCTTTTTTGAAAATTATATTTATAAAAAATAATTAATTAATAAATTTTAAACTTACTATTTTATTAGTGTATATTGTCATTTTACTAATATAATATTAAAATTAATTTGACATAAATTTTATTTTCACTTTAATAAATAATGAATAATTCATTAAAAAATATTCTTATTTTAATTTGTTTTATAAATATAAATTTATTTTATCATATCATTAATTTGAAGAAAGATAGAGGATATCATTTTATGCGCTGGAATAAAATTTAGAATACTCGATAAAATAAAATAATTATGCTTTTTCTTTTATATTTTTTCTCTTATAAGATATAGATGAAAATTATTGCAAAATTTATTTGATAACTAAAAGTTGATGAATTTCAATCTATTTAAACATTAAGCATAGTAAAGTTACAAGTTAGTAATAAAAAAAATTAAATTATTTTTAGAAATGACACTATTTTAAAAATTAAATTATAAACTTAATTGTATATTTCAAATAATTACAAATTATAAAAAGAAACCTTTTTAATTATGATTACTCTAATTTAAATAGTTATATAACTATTAAGATAAAATAAATATAAATTATAAAAATATCTATAATATAATAACAAAATTATATAAAATTAAGCTATTATTAATATAAAATAAGTATAAAATATATTTAAAAAATTAAAATATAATTACAATCATATAAATTTATATAATAACAAAAATAGATTATATATTTAAATGACTAATAAATTATTATAATTGTCGCACCCCAAAATTTACCCTCCGGCTATTTTGATAACTTTGCGTGGCTCGTGTTGCATCATTGCATTTCATTTACTAAATTAAATTATTTTGGTTGTCAAGCTTTTCAAAAAATATGGAATTTGGTTGTATTGACAATTGGTCCAAGGGGCTCTCATATTCGCTCAAGGTTGGGATTCTTGATCACTGTGACATTCTCCGTGTCGAGCTATAAGATTGTACACTTAGGCGTTCATCCTCCTCCTGTGCTTGTCATCATCACTTTTTGGATTCCTTTGAAAATGCACAGATTCAGGGATGTGAATTACCTGATGTTCAGGACAAATATTATTTCCTCAAAGGCATTATTTGACAAGATTTGAATTCTTTGATTGATTAAATTGCAAGGATGAAGTGTTGCACGAAGGATGAAATGGCGATTAAAATATCTTTTATTTCTTTCTTATGTTTGAGGCATATTATTCAAATTCAAGTTTTGAATTAAATTTGGATTCATTGATTGAGTTTCAAAAGTGACTACGGAAGGGAATTTGTTTGTTTTGTTGTCTTATTTCGAATGGTTGGCATTTCTAACTTAGAACGGAAAAGGAAGTTCAGGACTTTATTTTTAACTCAAGTTTCATGTTATTATTTTTAATTGCGAATATCATAATTTTGTTTCAATTTCAACCGAAGTTCATGCAAATTTATCTCAACCATTCAACATGACAAATTTCATCCAAGTATTTCCAAGCTCATCACTAATTCATTCAAGAATCAAAATAATTTCTTTACAATGGATATTCAAGTCTTGAATCTAGGCTAAGTTATGTCACCGTTTTTTTACAAGAAAGCTCAAGTTCTGATACTTAACTTCTAATTGTATCAACATTGGCACAAATTGAATTTCAAAATACCATTCGTTCAAGTTCTATTATGGAAGTTACAAGTTTGTTACAATTTTCCTACAATTTACAAAGAAACTAAGTTCGGAGATTTCTACAATGTAAATTCAAATGATTCCTAATCTAAGCTTAAGATTGCTAGTGGGTTCTTCGATACTTCTCGCAAGGCTTCCAATTCCTATGCTTCATTTGCGTCTTCATGGTGAATCTTCTGTCTTGGAGCCATCCCCATCATTCAATATTACATGAAACAAAGAAAAGTGAACATAGTTAGCAAACATGAACATAAGCAAGCAATTATTAAGAGGACTATTCTTTCTCAACCTCATCATTAGGGTTCGTGTTAAGGAATCAGGTTAGAGGGTTTTACTTAAATCATGTTCAATGCCAAAGCCTCATAATTTGAAGATTAATCATGGGTTGTTTTTCCCAATTGCAAATCATAAAGTAACACTTTAGTTCACAAAAAGGAAGGTGCAAAAAGACAAATTCAGAGCTAGACAACAGGCAGCATGGTTATCAGCAGCACAACAGGTTATGGCAAGCAATACAAGCAATAGAGAGCAGCAGCACAGCAGATTATGGCAAGTAGAACAAGCAACCACTGGCAGCAGCAGTAGAATATCAGAACAAAACAAAATCAAGTTCCAACACAGGAGGCAACCATAGTTTTCCCAAGAGATAAAGCAAGCCAGCAAAGATACAAAAAGGGGAGGAACAACCAGAAGGAAAACCAGAAAAGAAAGCATCAACCATTTGTTCCAGAACAGAAACCATAACCAAAATACCATATCCAAACCAACAAGATCAAAAGTCAAAAAACCAGAAAATCGAATACCACAACCTTCTTGGTTCCAAACAGAAACTACAACAAAGAACCCAGAAAACCAAAACCATCACCATAACAGAAGTAGAAAATCACAAAGACCAGAAACCAAACTGATATCCTAGAAATCAAACACCAGAAATCAAACACGTAAAAGCCAAACACAGAAAAAACACCAAAAATCAAACTCAGAAACATCATAAACCAAAAGGTTATTTTCTGGTTATCATTTTTCACATAGCCAAAAACATCACTGTTCCAAGGAAAACACAGACAAAACGGCAGCAATATCATAAAACCCTAGTTGTTCATCATATTCCTAATAACACAAACCCTTCAGAAAATAAAAAAGAAGAGAGGAAAAGGTAGTAAATCGAAATGATCTCACCGGTTTGGGACTCAGAAGTGGCGTCTCCTCCGTATCATCATCATCTTGCCCGGAATCCCCATCGGAACCCTAGGGTTCCGGTCATCCTTTCCAGATCGCCACAACAGGGGAGGAAGCGGGGAGACATGGACGAAAGAGAGAGGAGGAACTCAGAGAGCCAGGGTTCCAAAACAGAGAAGTATGAGCAAATAGCAACGATCGAAGCAGAGAAACAGAACATGCATCGGTGGTGTGAAGAACACGACGACGAGGCATGCTAGCAAGAGGATGAAGAGAACGCGATCGAGAAGGAGGAACATAAGGGTTGGAAAACGATAAGAGAATATGAGAGAATCGCTGTGGGAGGTTGAGAGTATCAGATTTTGAGAGTATACATAAACTTATCTTCTTTCTTCTTTATTTTTATCTAATTTATATTTATTTTAATTAATAAGTTTTTTTTAATTGGTTTAGGAATAGATTAAAAATAAATAAGTTTTTTTAATTGGTTTAGGAGTAGATTAATATAATCTGACTTATGATTGGTTAAACTTAGACTTTGTTTAGATTACATGTTATTATGGGTTGTAATGTTGATTTGTCAGATTTAGTCGTGGTTAAGGGACTCAGACAATTCTATGCATATCTCTTCACTAATTGTATAGTGCAGCGGCCCATCATCACTGTCTGATCCTCATCAGATCCTCATCGTCATTATCCAAGGCCTCAGAACGCAGGACCACGATGCACCTTCACCGGCCAGCCCCGCTGGATCTGTGGACCTTCCTCTTTGGGCCTCCAGAATGGGTTGCTCTCTCACACCCCCCAGGATCACTGCAATATCAGGCTCATTTCTAAACTCTCATCTTTTAAATTATTTTACAAATGATTTAATTTTTGTGCGATGTACTAAATAATGATTAGTTATGATAGTTTTTATTCGATGATTTATCGATTAAACTATTAATTGATTTTTCATCAAACAGAAAAAATAATTTCTAATAATTATTTAATTTTCCGATTGTATTATGTGATATTTGTCTGTTTATTCGCTCATTCGGTATTTATTCACCATTATACACTCCGCACACAACCAACATTAAAATTAATCCGACTTTCCTTTGATTGGCTCATAAGCCGATTTCTTAAAGGGTCTCATAGTTGGGGATGGGCATGGTCATCCTCACGAGGTTGATTAAAGCCCTTCTTGATTTAATTAATCATAACCCAAAAATATCATTGGTCCATATACCAATTGTCCATGCACAAGGGTCTCATAGTTGGGGATAGGAGCACCTATCCTCACGAGGTTAATTAAGTCCATATACTTAATTAATCATAACCCGATTCCACTCTTTATCTCCGCGTGTATCTCAAAACACTTTCGTAATTAAAGTTCTAAATCTCGATCCAACATCGAGTTTCTTTTCAAAAGATTTTCATAAGTAAATATTCTACTTCCCCCTCCTCCCAAACATATGGTAGTCAGTCCTGTATCGACCCTCGACTGTATGTTTGGTTTCTTAACTGAATCTAATTAAAGTGAACCTTGTTTCACCCCACCTTTTCTTAACAAACTCTTTTGGGTAGAAAAAGATGATTAGGATGTTTTTGTCCACTCATCCGAGTAATTGGGGCGTTAGCCGTTGAACGCTTATGGTCCAATACTTGTCTCCCACATAAAAATAAAATAACTCACTCAAACTCTTTCATCGCTCATATGCGATCATTAAAACTCTTTTCTTAGAAAGAGTACGCAATAGCCATTTCAAATGCGAACGAGGACTTAAGCTTTTCAAACAAACTAAACAAGTCCAAATTCAAACATTTGAAATGTCTAATGCGTGATTTTTCTTATAAAATTAACACAACAAACTTAAAACCTTTTTGAGAGGAACTACGGAGTTTTGACTTTCCCATTGCACAAGGGAATACGTAGGTACACGGTTCCAAAACCGTGCCAAACTCAAAATAATAATAAACAAATTCCGTTTCTTTTATCTTTCGATTATAACTTAGAAATTAGCGAATACACACACACTTAGAATTAAACGGGTCCCATCGAGTACGATGGATGTAAGAGGTGCTAATACCTTCCTCTTACATAACCGACTCCCGATTCCATGTTTTTTTGGTCGTAGATCGCCTTATCCGTATCTGTGGGGTTTTATCTATATTTTCCCGTTCTTTTTGGAACAAATAAAATTAGGTGGCGATTTCACCTATTTTCGAAAATTTAAATGATTTTTGAAAATCGAGTTGCTTCAATAATGTCATTAATATTCTTGACCCTAACAAAATTTTTTGTAGAACATGAGGCAAAACAAACTTAAAAACGGTTTGTACTTAGTTTACATGTAAAATTGAAATAAAAAATAAACCACAACTCTTACTAAATCAGAGTTGTTCAAACACATGTTCAACACGCGAAGATAACCTATAATTACATTAGATCTTTTACTAAGCAAATAACAAATTAACCATTAGACCTTTAAATACCACAACTATATTAAACTTCTAATTCTAAAACATAATATTTTAAAGACTTATTACTTTTCAACATATTTTATGTTCAATTCCTACTAAATCAGAGTTCTTCAAACATATTTTCAACGTTTTTGAATGTTACCTAACAACATATATGATAAATTCTTAGGGAGAAGAATACTATAAAACTATTAGTTTTATAATCTATACATTAAAATCCGTATAAAGATAAATTATAAAAGTCTCATACCTCGTTTAAAAAGTATATAATATTGTTGTTCATATATAATGTTTGAATTATCAGATTATTTTCTATAACACAATCCATCTCAAAAGAGTAATTCAAAAATATGATGTCAATGATAAGAACATAAATAACAAATATAGGACATAAAAAAATATCACATAAGAATCTATTTTTCGATAAAATTCTCAAATGTTATAAAATATATCTTCAAAACTGGACATGGAAGATTATGAAAATAAAAAAGAAAACCTAAATAAAAATAGAAGATTATGAAAATAAAAAAGAAAACGTAAAGAAAAATAGAAGATTATGAAAATGAAAAAGAAAACGAAGTAGATTTTAATGAGACAAAATAAGCCTATAACCTAATAAAAGTTGGTAAGTCACTCTATCCCTCAGTATTATAAAATCAATAAAAATTCAACTATAAATATGAATTATAATAACAATATAATATAGAGTAAATTCTACCTTAAATCACTACAAGAAAAGCCTTAGTTTGCTAGGGGATTTAGCCAGGGGTTAAACCCCAAACAAACAAAATAACATTGCTTGGGGTAGTCCCCCTCGCAAAAGGGAAATTCCATTTAAAAAAAAAAAAAAATTCGTTACGTGGGGTGTACTCTCGCAAAGAGGCAACATGTAATTTTTGAAATTTAAAAACATACGTTGCGAGGGGCTACCCCTCAGAAACAAAAAATACCGCCAAAAAATAAGTACTTTTGCGAGGGGACACCCCAAGCAAATAGTAGTTGGTAATTTCCGAGGGGGTACCCCTAGCAAAAGGGACAACATCACCTGTTGCGCAGACTGCGCGTGCAGGTTGTAATAATTAAAATGTACAATTCCGAGGGGGCTCCCCTCGCTAAATATGTCTGTTCCATTTCCGAGGGGGAGCCCCTCGCCAGCTGCCCCCATTAAATGCACGCACGCGTTTCAACTCAGTTTCAAAGTTATATTATATGATTAATTCTTCATCTTCATCTTCCTCACTCACAACAACACTCACAAAAATTGATTCTTCATCTTCCTCAACACCACTCCAAACTTGCTTTCTCTCTTTTTTCAATTCTATCCATTCCTCCATTTTCATGCAACTTAAGTTATTTTCATCCATATCCATTGTTAATAATTTTTCAAGGTATATATCTACTTTATTTTATGTTTTTTTTTTAAATTTATTTTCTGTTTATTATATATCTAACTATATATATGTTATAATATTTTTTTATTTTGTAGGTATTAATTAGTGGCAAACCTTAAAAAAAAGCTCCAATCAAAGGTACACAAATTTATTTTTTTTCTGATTCTTTGGATATAAATGTTTAATATGGGTATATAATATTAGATGTTTAATATGTTATATTTTTTTTCTGGTTTTTTGTAATATTAGATGTTTAATATGGGTATTTTTTTACAAATGTTTAAAAATATATATATATATATATATATATATATATATATATATATATATATATATATATATATATATATATATATATATATATATATATATATATATATATATATATATATATATATATATATATATATATATATATATTTTTAAAACAGTATGTAATTTTTTTTTAAAATAGTATGTAATATATAGTAAAAACAGTAAAACAGTATGTAATAGTATGTTATAAAAATAGTATGTAATTTTTTATATATATATTTTATAAAAACAGTAAAACAGAAAAAAAAAAAGTAAAAATAAATATATATATATATTTTAGAAAAATATTAATATATACAATATGTTTTAAATATATATATATATATATATATATATATATATATATATATATATATATATATATATATATATATATTACAAAACAATATGTACAATAGTATATATTTAAACAGTATTTATATTTGAAACAATGTATATATTTAAAACAGTAAAAAATAATATTTATAGCATATATATATATATATATATATATATATATATATATATATATATATATATATATATATATATATATATATTAGAAAAAATTTAAAATATATTTAAAAAACTGTATATATATTTTATATTTAAAGTATTTATAATTAATTTTTAAAAATAATATGTATAATATATAAATAATATTTAAAAAATTTAAATTTTTATGATAAATAGTATATATATTTGGAATTTGTTAATGTTTATGAATAATTGGGTAAATAAATTTTTTTTTGAAAATTTCTCTGCAATTTGCCAGGAGATTATCTCCTGTGAACATGTCAACATCATACCAATTTGCCAGGGGATAAACTTCTGGCAACTTGTCCCATCCTTGCAATTTGCGAGGGGCTTATCCCATGGGAAAATGCTGACGTACTTTGGACTACCCTGCACACTAGTCTGCACCATCTGACTCTGTGCAGAAGGGCATTATTTTATAAATGACAAATGGCGAAGGGATTATCCCCTAGGTAAATGGCGTGGATAAGAGCTCCTCGCAAATTGTGTTGCGGCCCCCTGTTTTGCTAGGGGAGCTGTCCCCTTGCAAATTACCTATTTGTGAGGGGGTTTTGACATTTGTGAGGGGATATTCCCCTGGCAAAAATTGCTTTTTCTTGTAGTGAATAATATAAATATAAATCAAATAGTAACTGTCATAATTAAATATTTTAATTTAAAAAATTATCAATATAAATTTTATTTAATTTAATTTATACTAATATATTGTATAGTTTATAATTAAATTTATTTAATTAAATAGTTTTAAATAATTTCTTAAAATCGTCCATCCTTTTAATTTTAATTTTTTAATCAATATAAACTTTGATTAATTCAATCCTCCTTTAATTTTACTTTAACTATATATATTTTGTCATTTTTAATAACTTTAATATTAAATTATTTTAACCATGAATCTATAAATTCTTACTTTTTTTTACACATATATTATATTCTGACTCTTGACTTTCATAATCTTTTGTTTTTGAAATGGTTAATGTTAATTATATTAATTTATCAAAATATATTAATTGTAATGTTAATCGTTTTTATAGGAAAAATTACTTGGGAGTTACATTTTACAAAAAAATTAATACCAAACTATAATATTAAACTTATTAAATTTTAAAACGTTTCTTATAACATGTTTTATTATATAATGCTAATGAAGTTAATAGTCTAATGATCTTTTAATTAAAAATTATTCGAATAAATTATTTGAAAAAAATAATTTGTTTTTACATTATTATTAATTATATCTATTTAATCTAAGAAAATTATTTGAATATTCTAAAAATATTGTATTAGATAATAAAGAATAGAGATGATGTCACATAGTAGATTAGGGTATTAAGTAAAATAGATTTGGAAGTTACAAAATATTATTTAATATAACTATAAATTATATTATATCAATTAATGATTGTTAATCATAATCCACCATTTTTTTAGATAAATACTACCATTTTATATTACTCTGACACGATTCGTACATTTGTGAAATAACGCATCAATTTTCAAAATAAATTAGAAGAGATTAAATTATTTTGTAAAGAACTTAGAGCATTAGAAACAAATTCTATATGTTAAAGAGCGAGATATGAATTGCAAGATGTATGCAATTCGAAAAATAGTTGATTGTCTAAGTTAGTTTTCAAGAATAATTTAATTTTTTAGATTATTATCTTCTAAATCAATTTGAATGGATGTATATATTTATTGAGGCGTAAGGAAAAACAAGCAATCCACGTATTTTTATAATAAACTCACATACATACCACCACAGTTGGAATATATAATCGTGGTGAAATGTTAATATTATGCGCGCTTTAATTAAGTTGATGTTGTTGGGTTTTGAACCTATAAATTATATAATCGCAACAGTCATTTATTATAAGTGTCGTGATAGATAGTGTGCTGTCTAATTTATTACTACAGTCAAACGTCTGTGGTTGAAAGCAACATATTTACAACCATGTCGTACTTAACCTCGATTCGTTAAACGTCATGGTATTCTTTTTCCAATTATAGTGAAAGGGTATATGCGCAGTTGTATGAGATCAATGTATGAAGTGTGGTGATTTATGTAGGAAATGTGTTGATCTTGGAATGTGCTGCTAAAGATTGTGCCTTTTGAATGTAGGTATTGGATTCCAAGCAAGGTTGGGCTTTGTGAGATGAATGCCAAGTGAAATTGGACTTTTGAGCTTTTATAAGTATTGAGCGCACGATAAGGATGGGTTTCATTAGATTAGATTTATGCTATTGGAATGTGTCCGATGGATGAAATTATATGTATGGCTCAATGCTAGAGAGCAACGACATGATAAATGTGGGACAATGAGAGCTTGAACGCTTTTCAACTGGGGCCTCTATGGTGGGTCGCAGACGGGTAAGGCTTATAGGGGTTGTTTATGTAACAAGGTTGCTTGTCAAAAGCTGGTAGAGTGTTGTGCTAGCATGACTTCCAGATACTCATATTGAACTCAAAGATTGTTGATGTAGGAAAGGGCCAACTTGATTCGTTTGAAAGTATGAAGAGATCTTGCCTCTTTGTGGTTTGTCTTACCCAATTTACTAAGTCTTTGTAGAGATTCGCCTCGATATGAGTTTTGAAGTAGTTTGGTCATACTCTGCACTTGAGATGGCTGACCCCAATATTTTGAACTTTGAAACCTCTATGCCCTAGATTAATTAACTCTTGAAATGGTTAGAGCGTTGTGTTCTTAAGGCGACCTGCCTTGGGATGAGACTCAGAGATATTTGTCCTTGATTAATTGGCTTTTGGAATGATATGCCTTTGTTGCACTATCTTTTTATCGAGTCTCGCAGTGGTTTCCCCCAACATTAGAATCTTAATAGGTATACCCCTGATCTTTAGGGCTTGAAAGAGTGTTCTGAGAAGGAACTTGGATCTGACCATGCTGTAATATGACTTTGATATGGAATGCTCCAACCTATGAGTCTCAAAAGGTTGCCCTTAATTATTAGGGTTTGGAGGAAATTCTTAAGAAAGAACATGGATCTTACCGAGTTGTGATGTGACCTTGTTAAGGATTGCCTCTAGTATCTGATTCTTGAAAGGTATGCCCCTGCTTAACCGATGCTTGAAGATGATGGTTTGAAGTTGTCTGGGACCTAGTCGTCCCATATTGCTTTTGCTAGAGGTTGGAGATCCAACAACTCTTCTTATGTATTCCCCTTTAAATGGCTCTAAGTTTGGAGCATCTAGAAACTATCCTGGAGAGATTCATTATGTTACCGCAGAGCTTCCATGATTGCCAACAAGTGTGCCATGTCTAATGGAGGAGGCGGGTTGCTCCAACTAGGTGATGACCCAAACATTCTAAAACTATAAGTTTAAGAATTAATGTGTGGCTTGAGAAAGTATTACTGAAGTCCCACAATAGACACTTAATGTTCTTGATAAACACTTTCGGATAATCTTCCTGAAGCGAATCAGGCGAGACCACAAACATAATATATTTTAAGAGTTGTTTCTTTGATTGTAATCTTGTGTGTTGTGGTCAAGGTTTGTCCTTGTCCTTCAACGAAAGGTCCTTTTTATACTAAATCTAACACTCAGGACTCATTAAAAAGTGGCCTTTTTAGTCGGGTGTATTGATGAAATTCATAACATTTGTCATCCTAATCATGCGCGTGTAACGTCCTCTTCATCAGTTTATCGGCCTTAAGATCTGTTCACATAGCCTGAGGTTATCCTCGACCCTCCTATCTAATTCTTTAATTACCTCAAAAATAGTAGGGGTATGACTTGTATATTGACTCTCAACAATTCTAGGGTGTGCAACAGCAATACTTTCTCATCTACTTCTAAACAATTTTCTGTTGTCATAACAATTGCATTGTGAACTCCATGGTGCAGGAGTGTATTCTTAATATGGTCCCACATTAAGATAATGATATGTTGTCAAAAGTTTCAACTGGTCATGATGTGTTATGTGGTTATTTCTATCAAATCTTCTAGGAGCTGGTTGTTTGAGATCCTATCAATTCGGTCCAACAATTTTTCATTCCGAATGTTATCGGGGCAGACAGAGCAGAAGACACACATAAGCAAATAGTAGTTCTTGACTCGCCAACTAAACATATTTCCTTTCTTTCACGTTTTCATTTATGGTCCCACATTAAGATAATGATATGTTGACAAAAGTTCCAACTGATCCTGATGTGTTCTATGGTTATTTCTATCAAATCTTCTGGGAGCTGGTTGTTTGAGATCCTATCAATTCGGTCCAACAATTTTTCATTCTGAAAGTTACCGGAGCAGAAGACATACATAAGCAAATAGTAGTTCTTGACTCGCCAACTAAACATATTTCCTTTCTTTCACGTTTTCATTTATGGTCCCACATTAAGATAATGATATGTTGACAAAAGTTCCAACTGGTCCTGATGTGTTCTGTGGTTATTTCTATCAAATTTTCTTGGAGCTGGTTGTTTGAGATCCTATCAATTCGATCCAACAATTTTTCATTCCGAAAGTTACCGAGGCAGACAGAGCAGAAGACACACATAAACAAATAGTAGTTCTTGACTCGCCAACTAAACATATTTCCTTTCTTTCACGTTTTCATTTATGGTCCCACATTAAGATAATGATATGTTGACAAAAGTTCCAACTGGTCCTGATGTGTTATGTGGTTATTTCTTTCAAATCTTCTGGGAGCTGGTTGTTTGAGATCCTATCAATTCGATCCAACAATTTTTCATTCCGAAAGTTACCGAGGCAGACAGAGCAGAAGACACACATAAACAAATAGTAGTTCTTGACTCGCCAACTAAACATATTTCCTTTCTTTCACGTTTTCATTTATGGTCCCACATTAAAATAATGATATGTTGACAAAAGTTCCAACTCGTCCTTTCATTTATGGTCCCACATTAAAATAATGATATGTTGACAAAAGTTCCAACTGGTCCTGTGGTTATTTCTATCAAATCTTCTGGGAGCTGGTTGTTTGAGATCCTATCAATTCGATCCAACAATTTTTCATTCCGAAAGTTACTGGGGCAGAATCGCCAACTAAACATATTTCCTTTCATATTTTTTCACCAGTTTATGTCATAAATTAAACACAAGACCCTAAAACTGGGCAAGATGGGTTTGCCACACATTTTCCTTCACTTATTGATTGTTGAAACATTCCATCGTTTATCAAATTTGATATTTATTGTCATCTTCATCCCATTGTTTACCAGATTTGATATTTATACTTTATTTGCATGCATTAGACAATTTTTTTTTCTATTTAAGGAGTAAGTTACAGGAGTAGTAGTAATTATTTTTCTGCTTATTTCAATGTTGTCAAGATTTTCTTCCTTGTTTGGAAGAAGAGCTCCTCGGTATGAATGTTTCACTGTTGGGAAACTGCAAAAGGCAAACAAATATTGTTCTAACTTTTGCTCCCTATTACAAAGAACACATTGTGAACCAAAATCTACTAATGGCTCGCCTCTATCCAATAAATTGAGCACACTATAATGAAACAGAGTGTCAATTACTCCAAGCAAAAATGTTCATGCCCATATTGCTAGTGAAGACATCAACCCAGCCCCAAGGAAAAGCATACAATAAGACACTAACTGCAACCTAAAGTTACAACTCATTCTTTTACTAAGAAAATCAGCTGCTATTAAGTCCACCAAAGCCATATAAACTAAAATCCCTGCTGACAATGAGTCCAATATACCTTCAGCAATGAGTGCACCAGGGCTGTAAGGGTTATAAACTGAAGCAATTCCAGTTCCAATGCCAACACCAATAGGTGTAGTCAGTGCAAAAAAACAAGCCATTATTGTTGCTGATGAGGTCTTGAATTGAGCTTGGGAGATGCACCCTCCAAGTGCAAACCCTTCGAAAAACTGATGGAAAGATAGTGCTGCAATTAGAGGCCTTATAGCACAAGGACTTTGTGAAACTCCCAGAGACAACCCAATTATCACTGAATGTGAAACTATCCCAAGCTCCAACACCTACAATGCACAAGTGTGAAATGAATATGTCATGTCACCATCTTCACTAACAAGACATAGAGACCAATGACCAAATTTTCACACTTAAAGAGTTAAAGGGAGAATAAGACTCTGTAAAAGATGCAATATGATGTCTCTGCATAATTACAAAACTACAAAGTTTAACCAATCATATTTTCACAAATTTATAGACATGATGTCTATGCATAATTAACCAATAACTAACCAATAGAGATTATATTTCTCTAATTTATAGACATGGGTCCATGCATAGCAAACAACTTGCCTTAAGAGGAACATTATATTTCTCCAATTTATTTATTTCCTATCAAAACATTTATAATTTTTTTTCCTATTTTCAGAGTGTGATAAGAAAAGGTAAATGTCAATTATAATATTGTATAATTTGAGGGATCATTTTGAAACATTCATATATATAGGGATTAAATTGATAAAGTTATAATATATATATTACCTGCGAAACGACGACGTGTCGTACGTCAGTTTCTTCATCATCAGTGAGTAGTGCGTGAGCGTGGGCATGGCCATGTTCTTCCTTCACGATGCCATGGCCATCACATGCCTCATTACCATGAGCATGATTATGTCTATGATGCGCCGCATGTGCATGCATCCCTACTATATGCATTCCACCACTCTCCTCTTCTCCAAACACTTTCCCGGCAATCCCTTCCTCCAACGTCCCCACTCTCCCCTGCTCCTCCACCGTCCGGTTTACCCCTTGTTTCCTCTCATAATACTGAGTTCCAACGAAATCAAGCAAAAGCGTAAACAGCGCCGCCATCATAGCAAAAAAACCCGTGAACGGAAACCTCGACCACGGAAACTCCGGTAAGCAAGGACTGTTGAGCGCCTTTGTTGCATCGGATAACATATGAACGAAACCGGTGGCGAGAATCACGCCGGCAGCAAAAGCCTTTGCGGCGACGAAGAGGTTACCGTCGGTTTTGAGAAACCGTCGGTGTTTCCCGATGAGAGGAATAGCGATTCCTGCCATACCTGCTAACAGAATTGACGCCATGGCGATGAATTTGAGAACGAACGCGGCGGATTCGTCTCGGCATAGGTCGGACTCAGCTCCTCCGCATGATGAGTTCGTCATTGACAAAGATTCCTTTTCTATTTATGAAATTGAATTAAATTAAATCTCTTGCATTCAAAATATATAAAAATAATAAAAAGATAAAAGAGATTGAATTGTTACCAGAGAAGAAGAAGCGAGTTTTCTCGAGGAGGTACTGAAGAAGTACTTGCCAGAGATCCTGAAGAAGAAAATGAAAAGGAAAGAGTGAGAGAATGTGAATTTATATTGGAATCGGTGAAGGAAAAAAGAAAAAGAAACGAACCTCGAAAAAAAACATGGGAATGAAGATGGATGGGTGGGTAGAAAAAGAGGGTTATAGGGAGAAGAGAAGAGAAAGATGAGATGATAAGTATAAATAAAAAAAAAAAAAAAAAAAATGGGGTGATGGATTGTAAGCACGCAGGGCATCGAATGCTTGAGAAAGAAAAAAACAAGGAGTGTCGTCATATGAGGGTAGAGATGTGGGAGAAGAAGAAGTGGATGGTTCGGTTGGGATTTTTTTGAGATGGAATGAGTGTGAGAGTGTCGACATTCTTTCATCACCTCTCTCTCTCTTTCTTTATTTATGCTAGTTTTTGGTTTCGTGTTTTATTCTACTTCTATCTCGATAATACGACAATTTGTTTATTTATGTACGATGTATTTTAAATATTCTTTTTTTGGAAAACTAATATTCAAATTTACTCACACAAATAAATTTAAAGAAAAGGATGGTCCATAGTATAAATTATTTTTACCTTCTCAATAAACAATTATGTTTAAGTTATACGTTGGATCTCGGTAAAACTAACATGGGTCACACTACAACAAATACGGAGTAATATTTTTCATGACGAAACTTTCATGTCATCTATAAAAAAGCCGATGTTTTATTCTAAGGTGCGCCGTATCTTATTTTTGTTGGTTAAAAACAACTTGTTCCCTCGCTTATTTTAAAAATTGAGTTGAAATACCATTTAGAACATGTTTCGAATCCCGACTATTGTACTTTCTGTTTTTATTTGTTTACAAGTGTAAAATAAATTATTTAACCCTTCGATTTTTTATAACCCGATACTATAAAACACTCGCTGAACAGATTTCACCCTAATGGTATCTTTATTTCTAGCTGCCCACCGTTGAATGCATTATTTTTTTTTGGGATGGATTGCAAATATAAAAAAATGTTCTTCTACCTTAAACAAAATACTTTCCAATTTTTGTAATCCATCTCAAACAATGATGTTGATGTTGTTGTTATTCCTAAAAGCTTTATTGATAGAATGCAGTTATAATGATAACATCAACAATCAATCTTGGATGTAAAGTTTTGACATTCAAGCACTAATACATACATGATGAATTGCAAGTCCAGAAAAATCATTGAAGAGATTTTTTATAAACAATTTATTTTAATATTATGTATAAACAATGTAATAATAATAATAATAATAATAATAATAATAATAATAATAATAATAATAATAATAATAATAATAATAATAATAATAATAATAATAACTATCACCTCGATTTTTAAAATTAATTGAGGTGAGCCAGGAATTTTAGGCACCCCGGGCAAAAAATTTAACCGCTTAGTTTTCACATCCTATTTGTACTAATTTTGCCTCTGCTTTTATCTAAAAAAATTACTATTAAATTGGGAAAAATACAAAGAAAATAGGAATTGAGCTCGGGCGCGTTCCTGGGCTCGTTGGACTATAGAACTACCCCTGACTACAACGTCGGTTTTAAATTTTAAATTGAGGGATATAATAGTCAGATTTTACTATAAAATCAATCGTTAGATTTTACCCTAATCCGTGTTCATATAAAGTCACCCTAACTCGCATCATTATTCAGGATAAATTGCAAGACAAAAAAATCTTCAATGTTCTTCTATCTAGAACAAAATATTTGTTTCTACCCTATACTCATAAAATGTTGTTGTATTTTTTTGAGAAATGTTGATGTTGTACTCCCTCTGGTCCTTTTTATAAGAGACATTTCACCTTTCTAGATTCATTGAATAAATAATGTACCTGGACTATTTATAGACAAAGTACATTAATTATTCAATGAATCTAAAAAAGTGAAGTGTTTCTTATAAAAAGGACCGGAGGGAGTATTATGCTCATTTTATAGATTGTAAGTGCAAAACATTTTTTTTCTTCAACTTACACAAAGAAGGGAGCTTAAGCTTTACAAGTTTAAACAAAGAAGGGAGTTTAACTTTTCAGACGATGTATATCTGCGAAACATATCTCGAGCATCTTATGTGGGACCTGAACATGCTATATTTTTAATATTTTGTGAAGATTCGTTACATACAATGAATTTTTAATATTTTGGGAAAACAATGTACCATTTTTGTATAAAAAAATTAATATAACCCCTCGGTTTTTTTCTAAAACCGATATGATAGTTAAGTGCTACTTTTCACTTTTTCAATTACCTTAAACAAATTTGTGTCATCCATTTAAAGGTTATCAACGCCCAAGAATCTTTCATTAGTCATCCGCGTGAAACCTAAGGGACATCCATTATATAAATTCTCTTACGATGTTGAAAATCTAACCTAAATGAAACATATGAAGCGCTTGAAATCTAAGGACGCTTGAAAAAGTTTTCTACGATGGATTGGAAGAGCAAAAAATCATATGGGTTCAAAGCTTATTTTATTACATTTTTATTTGTACCAGAAATATTTTTATTGATATTAATTATCTTGCCTTTTTTTACCAGAAACTAATACAATCAAGATCCGCCGATAATATTTAATAATTCGAAGATTTAGATCTACGTCTTGAGGGGATTTGATCATCTATATCCTAAGGAGTTTGATTTTTATTTTAATTTAAACATTCTGGATAAACAATGTAATATTCTGGATAAACAATATAATGATTTTTTTAAAAATAAATAAATAATCAAACCCTCGGTTATTTAATAAACCGAGATAAAATATATGTTAGTTTTGAAAATAATTAAATTTGTTATTTTTGGGGTTCGAACCTATGCGCTAATAAAATTTCACATCGGTGTCTTACCGTCGAGGTAAAACGCATTTCACGTCCAACATTAGAAGCGTTATTTGTAGTAGTGACACCTCTTTCATTATCGTCATTTCCATCTTCCTCTTAGGATGACTTACAAATATCTACTTTATAGGGTCAACACCAAAACAAGGGGTTTTGCCGACGGAGGAAGTTCAAACTCCTCGTGGAAGAAATACACTAGATAGGTGTTGATTGTGAGCGTTATATCCATATGGTTCCCCAAATGGGAACAAGGAGAATCAAGAATCGACATCACACTTTCTAGCAATGATGCCCTCAAAATCCTCCCACATGATAATGACCCTATGGTAATCACTATGCAACATGACAACTGAGACATCAAATGAGTTTTGATAGATTTCAGGGGTTCTGCTGACATCTTATTCTAGGATGCTTTCCAAAAGCTCCAGTTCAATCCTAACAACATTAAAATGTTTGCGCATTGCATTGCTTGTGTGCTTCTGCCAAAGTACTTGATTGCTTCATCCCTTTGCATCCCTTGGTTTTACAACCAAGATGGATATAGGATAAAATTTACCTTAGGACCTCTCGGTTAGGATAGCTTTCGAGCCTAGACATTAGGATTTACATCCTTTGCATGTTGGCATAGGTAGAGATTCTCTTACATCCTCAACCATAGGTCCGATCTTTGCATGACAACATTAGGGATTATACTAGTTTAGTCTCCCTTTTGTTTTGTTTGTTTCTTTTTGCATCCTTGCATGTAATTAAAACTAAAACCTGCTTTCTTTCTTTTTTGAAAACAAAAACACTTATGATATCTATGATTCGAAAGGGAGTCATTGAGCTCGAAACGAAACAATGGCAGTATTCGTTGAAATGAAGAAATGTCATAGTTTGGAATGAAAGAATTGGCTCTTCGAATGGACCTGCTGAAACTTGGAGCTTCGAATGGAAATTATGATGATATATGTAAAGCAAGCTTCGAAATGGTAGTAGGGGTGTATCTAAGAAGTGAGTTCGAAATCGAAGTGGTCAAGGTATTTGAAATTCAAAACGCGAGCGGGATGATTGGAAGTTAGAGTGTATGCGCTGGAGACAGTTCGAAGACACGTAGAAGCTAAAAACGCATAATGTTCTGCATGTTCTGAACGTGGCAAGATCTCATAAGTCAGACCGTTATGGTCGAAATAGTATAAATAGGAATCTTAGTGTTAGGATTTCGTGTGTCATATCTATTGTACTAAAATTCAGTAACATTCAAAATACCACATGGCTAGGGAAACGAATGCTCGAATGATGTACGTATGATTGCACCAAAACTTTTATCATTCAATAATGCATCTTTATCTTTCCAGTTTATCTTTACCTTGCATCAATGTCTTTTAAATCTTTTACATTTCAAAGTCATTTAACTTTCCTTGCATTTAAACGTTTTTCTTCCATTACGAAATCCTTTACTTTTCTGAAACTGTTACATCAACGCTCTTATTTTCCAGAAAGCTTTTACATACTTGCCTTTATATTCCTGTCTTTTACATTTCATGCTTTTACTTTGAAAGTCTTTTACATTTAAAAGTCATTTAAGCATTCCTGCATTTATACATTTTCTGCAATTCGAAATCTTTATGCTTTTACTTGTTCAAATTAGTTTTATACTACTTTACTTGATCATGTTATTAAGTCCTTGAACATCATAATCGAAACACACTTGAACATATATAAAACATTCAAAAACAAGTCTTGAACATGAATCCTTATTTTAAGTTTACACAAACGACCAATACCCCATAGGATCAATCTAGTCGATCCTGCAAGTTACCAGAGGAGTTAAATAACGATCATAACGCTTATTTGATAGTTTGGAGGACTAGCGGTTGTTTCACCAGAAATCACTATGAACAAATTGGCACGCCCAGTGGGACAGTCATTGGGTGTCACAAATTTAAAAATAAGGATTATAAGACATAATTATTATAAAAAGGGTCTTTCTGAGTAAATAAAGTTCATTGGTATATGAACCTTAGGAGTGGTAGAATAACTAATAGTAACCAACCCTTACCCAGAAGAAATCGAAATAATAGGATGTCGGGTCCAAACAATCCACAAGGGGAACAAAATGCCCACACAGCATGCATTAATGCATTTGACGGGGGCGTCAGCGATCCCGAATGCACATCATTGCATCTTCTACTAATAGTATGGCCACGAACGAAACAAGTGGCATGTCAACAAACAATTCGATCCTAGGCAATACAGGAACCACTGGGTATCCTGGGGGATTTGTCCCACCATCAGGGGCACAAACCCATTTCGCTACCCCACCACCAACTAGACCATTCAGTTTCGATAGTAATAGGCCCAGAAATTCCCGGTATGGAATGCCAACATCTTTTATGGCAGGTTTGCAGACTTCGACGTCGAACGCGTCACCACACTTAGGGTCATGATCTGGGGCTAATCAATTTATGACAAATAACCAAGGGTGGGTTATAATCGCCTATCTTAACCACAGAGAATCAAATGGCTTTTAGGCAGTTAATGGATGATAGTAACCATAATATGATAGGAGTGTTAGCACAAACTATGCAAGAAATCTTTGCCCCAATAGTTCAAAACGTGACTGTGACAAACAGAGAGAATGCAGATAATATGAGTCGAATAGCGGTTTCTTTGCTCCGGCGTGAGAACCGGGCATTGGTTCGAGCGAACATACCTATCATCGAACAAGTGGTGGATGACCCACCCTATAGGCCAGCCGAGAGGAGTTAACTTGGGGCAAGAGCACAAGGGTAGATGCCCGGTGATTCGAGAAGAACCACAAGGGATTGATAGAACCACTAGCAAGGGTCGAAAGACTAGATGCCCGATGATTCGAGAGGAGCCACAAAGGGAATTATGGAACCGGGGCAAGGGTCGAAAGACTAGGAGTCCCAGTTCGAGAAGAACAACCTAGAGGAGTTGTCATGGTAGGTCGAAACCAAGATCTTGATCGATTGTCCATAGAGTACGAAATGACAATATCTTGGCGAAAATAACCTAACCACCATGATAGAAAGGATTATGGCCCAAAATGTCTGAGGATCAAGGCCAAATTATGCCTCCCTATAGCGAGTATGTAATGCATCGATTTACCAAGGAATACAAGATCCCTAAGTTTACAAAGTTCATTGGAGATACCAATGAATCAACATCGAACACATAGCTGTATCGTGAAGCGAGACATAGCAAATAATGAGAACCTTAGGATTAAATATTTCCCAAGTTCCCTCACTAAAATGCTTTCACATGGTTCACCACGTTGCCCCCTGGATCCATAGATACCTGGACCCTCTTGGAGAGATTGTTCCATGAACAATTCTATATGGGACAATCCAAGATAAGTCTAAAGGAATTAGCAAGTGTTAAGAGGAAGTTTCTTGAACCTATAGGCAGTACTTAAATAGGTTCGGACTCTTGAAATCTAGATGTTTCACATGGTCCACGAACATGAGTTAGTCGAAATGGCTGGTGGCTGGACTATTCTATTCGAAAGAAATTGGACACACAATACTTGAGGGACATGGCTCGGTTAGCGAGATAGGGTTCGACAAGTCGAAGGCGAAGGCCGAAAAGGCGGGTTTTAAAAGTAATAAGAAGGAAAGAATTTCCTATGTCGAAGCGGAGGAAGTTGAAGACTATCACAATCAAGAGGTCGAAATAGATCTCGCTGAATTAAAACAGACTCCACCTTACTCTTGTAAACTTTTAGTCCCCACGAAAGGGAAAGAAATTATTGAAAATGAGAAAAATGCCAAGTTTCCAAAGAAGGTGTATACCTTCGATGTAACAAAGTGTGATGAGATCTTCGATTTACTTGTCAAAGATGGCCAATTAATAGTGCCACCAAACGTCAAAATACCTCCCTTAGATCAAAGAAAGAAAAGAGGATTTTGTAAATATCATAGTTTCCTAGGCCACAAAACCTCACAGTGTTTTCTTTTCAGGGACTTGATTCAAAACGCAATTAAGGATGGCAGATTAAAGTTTGGCGATAAACCAAAATGAAAGTGGATGAAGACCCTCGGATATTGAGACACCAACTACTCCGAGCCTTGAGCATTGGAGAAATCAATATGGTGGAAGCAGACCAAGGGGCCACTACATTGAAAGAGGAAAGCACTGAGAGTGAAAGTTGGGTGTTGGTCGAACTCAACAATGGAGTCACTGAAGACATCCACAAACAACTAGAGACTTCGATCGAATCAACGCCAGCTGTTGTTTCGAAAGAAATCCAACTCTTGAGGGCCGGAAAACCGAGCGGAATTGACATAGGCCACTGAAGGCCTGAGGCTCAAACTGGAGAAGGTTCAGATTACAAAGCAAGCCTCTCCTCAAAAAGAGATCTGGGATACCTTGGGTGAACCCAGTGGGAAGTTCGACTATCTGGTAAAATATTCTGCTCCAGAGAGTTCGAAAATCCGAATCGAAGACGTCAAGCCCACAAGATGGGGAGATGATGATACAATAACGGAAGATAGAGATGGTGGCATTCCTAAGAAGAAAGTCTGGGACACCTTAGGGGAACCCAGTGGAAAATTTGATTATCTGGTAAAATACTCTGCCCCAGAGAGTTCAAAGATTCGGATCGAAGACATTAAACCATCAGGATGGGGAGATGATGTTGAGAAAGGGGAAGATGTGGATGTCAATATGGTGGACATGGAGAGACCCTGTTCTGAGATACAGGAAATGGAAAGATACTTTGAAAACGAAAAATACAAAATGGAGGATGGTTATGCTGCAGATACCAGCCTCAAACAATATCTTATCTTTGTGCCACAAGGAAATCTTTGAAATGATGCTTTGTCCAAGATGCGACATCATATGCAACGAGAGGATTGCTGCAGAGTTCGAAAGAAAACAAAGGGCTCGAACTGGAGTAAATTGGCGCCAAGATAACCAATTATTCAGATGTTACCCTAGAGCTGGGGAGAGTTTGTTGGAATTTTTAGTTTGCTGTCACAAAGGGGCAACAAAGTGTCTGATTTGCCCAAGATGTTCAAGAAGAACATGGTGGAGCATTCAAACGATTCCTTCGCATCTTTGGAATCACAAGGAAGTTGGTCAGATGAGTCAACACTTCAAAGGTAACTATACTCAACGAAAGCCTGATAGTCCTTACCCAAAAGGTGCTCGAAGGGTAACGTTCAAAGTCCCTGCTGAAGTACCAACAGATAAATGGCTGCAAGTCAAAACCAATAAAGGGAGGGATAAATGGAGAGGCAACGAGCGAAATGCACGTCACGCTATGGTGTATAGGAGACAATTCAACACTGAAAAAAGGGAGGAACTGAGACTAGAGAATTACAAAGGTAGGAACCCCATGTCACGATCCCAATGGCGAAGGCATCAACGAATTCGAAAGACTGAGAGGGAAACTTTGGCAGACAAAGGAGCAGCTTCGACCAGCAACAAAGAAATGTCAAGTACCAACAAACCAACAACAAGCAAGCAACCTGAAAACAAACCTCCAGTTAGTAGGAGGCTTTTCTCTGAAACAAAACCAGATGAATCAAAAGAGTACACTCCAAGTCCAAAAGAAGACGAGGATATGCTTACAGATAACTTCGAATCAGAGGGGGCGTCCTCACTCAATTTAAACTACAATGTGGTATCTGTACTACCATCTGAATTTGGCCAAGAGACCGAAATCGAAGAACAGGAGGAAGAAGATACCATTGATTTGATGAAACACAGACCAGTCTACTACTATGTAATGGATAACGGCGCGGTCGAAGAGCAGAACGCATTCTTCGAACACCCAGATCCAACAATGAAGAATCATTTGAAGCCACTGTTCATTCGAGCAAAGGCTGGAGCCCACGGAGTGAACAAGGTCTTAGTGGATGGAGGCGCTGCAGTTAATCTTATGCCTCAATTCATGCTGAAAAAGTTAGGAATACAAGAGGGTGATGTCAAACCACACAACACGGTCCTATCCAATTATGAAGGGAAAGTAGGGCAAACGTTGGGGGTGGTGCAAGTGGAGCTAACCGTCGGATCGAGCTGTAGGCCCACCATGTTTATGGTGATCGAAGCCAAGGCCAACTATAATTTGTTGCTAGGAAGAGAGTGGATTCATGGCGTGGGGGCAGTTCCTTCGTCAATGCACCAGAGGTTAGTGCTTTGGAGAGAAGATGGTATAGTGGAAAATATCGAAGCGGACCAGAGTTACTTCATGACAACAGTCAATCTGGTTAACAAAAGGAATTATGACAAGTATCTGGCAAGAATAGCTCCTTGTACACCAAGTGACGAAATGAATGAAACAAGAGATGCACATTACTATATGACCCTTCGCCATGATGGAATGTATTGGGATAGAAAAATAATTAAGGGTGATGAAGGAGTCGAAGGCACTTCGCAAAGACGGCCACCAGGCTGGGAGTTCGACGATCCTACTAATGACTGAGTCCTCTTTCTTCGAAAGGATTTCAGCCTATATGGCTGAGAACGAATGGAAAGCAACTTCAGAGGCTGAAATAGATAGTATAGTTGAAATGAATGAAATGAAAGGGAATGGTTTGAAGAATTCACCCTATGAAGAAAACGAAATAGATCAAAGGCTTGATGCCATTTATGATGCAGAACCCTTGGGCGAGAAGGATCCTACAAACTCACCGCCAAAATGCTAGCACAGGATCCACTCGAAGAGGTGAATTTGGGGGATGACAACACAAAAAGAATAACCTACATAAGTGCAAAACTCAGCTCAAGTTTCAAGTAGGAGGTGATCGAAGTCCTCAAAAGGAACAAAGATTGCTTTGCTTGGGACTATGGCGAAATGCCTGGTTTGAAAAGAGAGTTAGTGGAGCACAGACTTCCAATTAAGGATGGCAAGAAGCCCATCAAGCAAACTCCCGAAGGTTCGCCGTGATACTCACAAAGATCAAAGCTGAGGTCGAAAGGTTGCTGCGTTGCAAATTCATCAGAACTACAAGGTATGTCGAATGGTTAACAAATATAGTACTTATTATTAAGAAAAATGGTTCACTGAGAATATGCATAGACTTTAGGGATTTAAATACTGCAACCCCCAAAGATCAATACTCTATGTAACACCCGAAAATTATTTAATTAAATTATATAAGGAATTATTTATTGGAATTTAGTCAAAAATTAGATTTATCAGTAGAATTATAAGGAGCACTAATTAATTTATAAGTTGATTTAAGATGATTAAATGAATTATCGGAAGTTGGGATTAATTAGTGATGAATTAATTTTATTATAGAATATTATTAGAAATAATATTAGAAATAAGTGTGGATTAATAGAGTTATTTAATTGGTGTTAGAAGTAGTAGAAATGAGGTGTGAAAATTAAGCCAAATAGAAATAATAGAATTATTATTATTATTATTATTATTATTATTATTATTATTATTATTATTATTATAAGTTGAATTTAATTATAAGAGATATAAAAGGAGAATTATAAGGGTTTAGTGAAGATTTTTGGGAAAAGGTTGTATGTGGGAGAAAGAAAATAGGATTAAGTGAATAACCAGTTTAGTCGGAGAATTAATATTATGAGTAGAAATTAATTGACTAAAATATTTAGTGAGTTTTATTATAATGTGAGAAATAAAATGAGAAGTATTATTTAATTGGCCAATAAAATATATGATAGAATAATACTTGAATTATTAAAGGAGTAGAATAATTAATTTAATTAATAATAGAGTAGAATATAAAGGAGTATTTAAAGGAAGAAAATAATAGGAATAGGGTTTGTACGTGAGAAAAGAAACCAAATTGAAGAAGGAGGAGACACAAAGGTTAGGAGAGGATACCGGAAGTGCACAATCGGAACCGGAAAGTAGAAATTCGACCGGAAATTAGAGAGACCGTTAATCTAAGGTAAGGGTGGGGTTCTGACTTTCTAATGAGTTGTATGATGAGTAGTATATGGAAATTAGGATAATGGAGAATTTTGCTAGGTATTTATGATTGTTCTATTTGGTGAGAAATTATTTGATGTCAGTGTGTTGAAATTATTCTTGAATATGATGAAATTTGTCTTGAGTTTTAAGTTGCTAAATTGATTTTGTAGGTTGAATATGTATATATTATTTCGTTATAATATTTATATATGTGTAGTGTATAACCATGTTTATCCACATATGTCTTGAAACTTTATCAAATATATTTATATGCGGTATCGTAACTTTTCATTAATTTAATTGTTTTGGTAGACATCACAATTGGGTAGATAATTGAGGGTATCACGTTATAGTACCGTATATTACGATAGAAAATCTAAGTTAATGTTTCATACATTGTAGCATTAGTTTATTTGATTGGTTAATGTTTGATAAAGTCTAACCTTAGAATTGTTAATTTACAATTTTAATATATTGATAATATAAAGTTTTGTTTATGAGAATAATATTAGCTATTTAACTATTAGCTTTTATAATTATAATAGTTTTAGTATTATTAATATGATAAATTAAGAGTTTTGAGTAAGAGACGATTATTTGGTTAATTGATTAATTTAAATTATTTCGATTCAATTAGAGTTATTAAAGTTTTCAATAGAGTTGTTAGAATTGTCAATAAAATTATCAGAGTTGTTTTGAGTTATTAAGAGTCATACTTTAATGGTTTTGGGTGATTCTGACATGTCTAGAGTTGTCAGCATTGTTTTCGAGTTGTTTAAAATTAAACCTAATAAGCAGTAGAATTAAAGGTAAAGGTATTTGACCCTTTAGAGTTGTTTTACAATTACTTGAGTCGGACCAAGAACCAATTATTTTCATAAATATTATTTTACATACAAGAGTTGTCGGTAGAAATTTTGAGCACCTTAGAGTTATTTTAGAATTGTATGGATCGTGGTAGAGTGATTTATAATTTATTGAGAATTATGTCAAGTTATAAATATATATTATTATGACATTTTATGAGTTAAGAGTATAGAATAAGTTTTATAATTGCGGTGATAAATTGTGTCGTGTTGTTTCCGTTGAATTGTTGTTGTTGTTTGGTGGTATTGATGTTGTTAATAAATTGCGAAGTTGTAAATGGTGTAGTAATTGTTATTGTTTGTTAGTATTGATGTTGTTAATAAATTGCGAAGTTGTAGATTGTGAAGAAATTGGTTGTTGTTTGCTCGTATTAATTCTATTGATAAACTATTATTGTTGTTGATGCGTTGATGAAGTTGTAGGTCGTATGACCAATGTTGATAAGTTGTTTTGCAGTTGATGAAGATGTAGGCCTATGGTCAATGTTGAATAAGTTGAATTGTTCTAATTTATGGACATGCTTGAGTTGTAGGTCGAATGACCAGTGTTGATCTAGTTGTTGTTGTATGTTGTTGTTGTTGTTGCATCGTTGTGTATTTGTTGTTGAAGTTGAGGTCGCATGGCATACATTGCATGATTAAGTTGGCCTGGATTGGTACCACGTTGAAAGTTGAAGGCTTATGCCTTGGCCTTAATGGCACCACGTTGAAGGCTTATGCCTTGTTGAATGCCTCGATAACCTGACATGATTTTAAGTTGGGAGTTCTGCTCCAAATGGTACCACATGCATTTGCATAGTTGAGTCACATATTGAGTCGCGTGTTAAAGTTGTTGGTATTATTCGTTATTTGTTGATTGTCATTGTGATGTTGTTATAAGTTGTTGTTGCTATAAGTTGTTATTGTTGTGAGTTGTTGTTGTTATAAGCTGTTGTTGCCATAAGTTTCCGTTGTTATAAGTTGTTGTGGTTATAAGTTGTTGTTGTTATAAGTTGATGTTTTTATTAGGTTGTGTTGATTTAAGTTGTTACGTTGATTAAATAAAATGTCTTCTTGTTATTATTTAGTTGTTTGTTGGTTGTATGAATAATTCTTGAAGCATTGATTTACCTTACCAATTCTAATATATTATTTATCATACGATTTATTAGATTGTTAGATATCTCACCCTTACATTGTGATGTTGCCTCGTGTGTAACGTGCGGTAATGAAGAACAAAAGTTTAGTTCTTTGTTAGTTAGTCGGGTTGTCGCTCGATCGTAACACTCGGGGATGAACGCTAGTTGTTTTGCTATTTTGATTTTGTTGTTGAATAACTATGTTGATATATGAAAAGTGATTGTTAACTCTAAATTGTTTTAAGTTGAAAATATGCTATGACATCCAAGTTGATTAATGTAGTTCCACTGCTTAATATTAATAAAGTTGATTCATGTTGTTTCGTTTCATCCGAGTTTAGGTGTTATGTATCTGTGTTAGCGTGTTGTTGTTTTAGTTGAATTGTAATACTCCAATTGTTTGTTGAAAAGAATTTTATAACTCTGATTTTCATAATAATTGTCGGGGTAGAATTGGGGTGTTACACTCTATGCCTGTGGCAGAAATGTTAATAGACTCTGCTGCAGGATTCGAATACCTAAGTATGCTAGATGGATACTCTGGTTATAACCAGATCTTTATTGCTGAAGAAGATGTTGCTAAGACATCATTTCGTTGCCCAGGAGCCTTAGGCACCTATGAATGGGTAGTGATGCCTTTTGGTTTAAAAAATGTTGGGGCAACTTACCAAAGAGCAATGAACTCCATCTTTCATGATTTTATTGAGACATTTATGCAGTTGTATATTGATGATATAGTCATCAAATCTATATCTGCAGAAACCCATCTGCATCATTTGAGCCAATCATTCGAAAGAATGAGAAAACATGGCTTAAAAATGAATCCCCTTAAATGTGCATTTTTGTGCAGGCAGGAGATTTCCTGGGCTTTGTGGTTCATAAAAAAGGAATCGAAATCAACCAGAATAAGACCAAAGCCATCATGAAGACTAAAGCACCCACATCGAAAAGGGAGCTGCGATCTTTGCTGGCGAAGATTAACTTTCTCAGAAGATTCATTTCGAATCTAAGTGGAAAGACTCAAACTTTCTCTCCACTACTTCGTTTAAAGCAAGGCCAAGCCTTCGAGTGGAACAAAGCACATCAGGAGGCCTTCGACAAGATTAAAAGATATCTCTCTCAGCCTCCTATCTTGTCTCCACCTTCATGGGGAAATCCCATGAGATTGTACATATCTGCTTCTGAATTTACTATAGGTAGTATGTTAGTACAAGAAGATAGTAATGGCATCGAAAGAGCCATATATTATTTAAGTAGGGTGTTGAATGATGCAGAAACTAGATATAGTAATATAGAAAAGTTGTGTCTTTATTTATACTTTTCTTGTATGAAACTTAAGTATTATATAAAACCTGTTGATGTTTATGTTTCATCTCATTTCGATGTTATCAAACACATGCTTTCAAAACCAATAATGCATAGCAGAATTGGTAAATGGGCTTTAGCCTTGACAAAATATTCTTTGACTTTCACGCCTTTAAGAGCTGTGAAAGGTCAAGTGTTTTCTGATTTCATTGTGGACCATTCATTGGTCGAAAATCCTGTCATGGGTTATGTCGAAATGCAACCTTGGAAGCTATACTTTGATGGTTCGACCCACAGAGAGGGCAGTGGTGTTGGAGTTCTCATAATTTCTCCTGAAGGAATTCCAACAAAATTCAAGTATAAGTTAGATGGTCCTCGTTGCTCGAACCACCAAGCTGAATACAAAGCGCTCATTGTTGGACTTGAAGCTTTGTTGGAATTGGGGGCAACTAGAGTCGAAATCAAAGGTGATTCAGAGTTAGTGGTCAAGCAGATAAAGAAGGAATATAAATGCATAAAAGAAAATCTGATGACATACTTTGTCATAGTTAATAGGCTACTTAAAAAATTCGAATACATGGATATTCAGCACATACCAAGAATAGAAAATCAAGAAGCAAATGACCTAGCACAATTGGCTTCAGGGTAGAAAGTTTCTGCCAAAAACTTTGAGGATTTGATCGAAATAAGAGGAAGAGTCATGGCTACTAGACTTACACCATCAGATCTAGAAAATATTAAATTAAGTTATGGTGATAAAGATAGGTTCGAAGTATTAGCCATAAACACTTTAGCAGATACAGATTGGCGAAATCCATTAATAAGGTATTTAGAAAATCCAACATTGAATGTGGACAGAAAAATAAAATATAGAGCATTATCATATGTCCTTATGGGAAATGAACTGTTCAAGAAGACCCAAGAAGGCGTATTACTCAAATGTTTGGGAGAAAGTGAGGCATATCTAGCATTATCAAAAGTCCACAATGGGGCATGTGGGGCACATCAAGCAGGCCATAAAATGAAGTGGTTGCTATTTCGATATGGTATGTACTGGCCCAGTATGCTCAAAGATTGTATAGATTTTGCCAAAGGATGTGAAGAATGCCAGAAACATGCAGGAATTCAACATGCCCCTGCAAGTGAGTTACATTCGATTATTAAACCATGGCCCTTTAGAGGACGGGCATTGGATTTAATAGGAGAAATCAATCCTGCTTCATCTAAAGGTTAGAAATATATCTTGGTAGGAATAGACTATTTTACCAAGTGGATCGAAGCGATACCATTGATAGCTGTGGATCAAGAGGCTGTTATTGAGTTCATACAGAAACAAATTATCTATAGGTTCGGATTGCCAGAGAGCATAACCACAGACCAAGGTTCTGTGTTTACTGGTAAAAAGATGCAAGGATTTGCCCAAGAAATGGGGTTTAAGTTGCTAACATCAACACCATATTATGCTCAAGCAAATGGTCAGGTCGAAGCAGCCAACAAAGTAATAATAGGTTTGATTAAAAAACATGTTGGTAAAAAACCAAGAAATTGGCATAAGACTTTAGATCAAATACTATGGGCCTGTAGAACATCCCCTAAAGAAGCTACTAACACTATACCTTTCCAATTAACATTTGGTCATGATGCAGTCTTACCAGTAGAAATTCATCTACAGTCAATTCGAATTCAAAGACAAAACGAAATCCCATCTTCATTATATTGGGAAATGATGATGAATGAATTAGTTGAGTTGGATGAAGTTAGATTGCACGCATTGGAAATCCTGATGAGGCAAAAGGAAAGAGTGGCCAGGGCATATAACAAAAGGGTGAAAGGTAAAACATTTAGTACTAATGACTTAGTGTGGAAAGTTATATTGCCCATAGACAAGAAAAGGAAAGCCTTAGGTAAATGGTCACCTCATTGGGAAGGACATTTTTGAATTGTAAAAACATTTTCGAACAATGCGTATGAGATCGAAGAAGTAAATGATCACAAACGAATCTTAAGGGTTAATGGGAAATATTTAAAGAAATATAAACCACACCTGCAGGAGATTCGAATAACAATAACGTAATCAAACACAGTGAAGATATGCCAAAATGGTAAATTAAAGTTGCCAAAATGGCATTGTTCGAGTAATACAAACTACAGTCAAATTAATATTACAAGCATGATAAACAGACAATCTTTAGAAATAAGTGTTGTTCCTTAATCGATCGAAGATACTCCTAAAAGACTCAAGCTTTTGTTGATTGAAGCGCTTGGCTCCTTCTAGGATGGCAACGCCTTGAATTGCTCAACCTCTGTCTCTTGAGTCCTTTATTCGGAGCTCTTGAATCGATTGCCAAAGTGTTGTTCTCATATGCTATCGTTGTTGTTGGGCCTCCTTAATTTTATGTTGAAGTTCTGAATCTGTTTCTCCCGAGAAGAATGGATTGAGCTCAAGATCATAATCGACTTTTGCTTGTTTGATATGCATGGCATGCTCTTCAACTTCTTTAGTAAGCTTCGAGGCATGTTCATAGGCGGCGTCCATCGCTCGCTTCTCTTGGACTTTGTTGGCAGATTCACTTTGAAGGAGACACCATCCGTTGTCTATCAAAGATTGAAGTTCGAACAGGATGGTGCTAACTTCCAGGGAACAGTTGGTGAGGTCAATTTGATTAAGAAGTCCCTTCATAATGAAGCAGGCTGCACTATCTTTCTTCAAGACTTCGAAGAGATCCACGTCAAGGATTGTCTTCCTAATCTTATGAAGTACAACCCTATCATCGAAGGCATGGAATAAGTGGTCGAACCAGCACCAGCCTTACGAAGTGGGGGTGTCCCTCTGAGCCAGCTTAGCCTTCATGTACCCAATAGGGTCATTTCGTTTTAAGAGGTTTAACTCCTCTTCAGCTGTTTGACCTTGGGAAGACCCAGGAAGTTCCATGCGCAATGGAGTAACATCCATTTCGATCTCCATTGGTTCATTGGCAAGGACACCATCACCTTCATTAATTCCCTCACCATCATCTTCGTCATCACCAACCAGATCCACTATTTCAATGTCCTCATCTTCATTATTGGGAGCATCAGACTCCGTCCCCTCGCTCGAACCTTCTTGAGCATCTTCTCCTTCTTCATCCTCAGATCCTTCCTCACTCGAATCCTCGCTCTCTTGAGAATGGCAAGCCTTTTCTTCTTCAACTTGGGTAACCTTTTCTTTAGGAGTCTGGAGAGGAGATTCTGGGTGAGAAGTCTCTGGAGGCACTTCTGTAGCATCTTCAAGCGTTGTTTCGTTTGTCTCCTTGAGAGGAGGTGAAGTGCCTTGATCATTTGGCTGCTCAGGAGCTCCAGTTGGAACCGCCATATTGGAGGATCCCTTATTTTGCACCAGATTACTTGAATCTCCATGAGGAGAAGAATGGATCGGAGCAGATGTTTGTGGGGGAGGAGTCGAAGTAGTTGGTACTGGAGTTGAATCATCCTACACAAATAAAGACATATTAGAAACTTATAACTAAGGTACGAATAATCATTTTCAAAAAAAAAATTCGAAGTGAATTCACCTGTGGATTATCTGCAGATATATTGCTGTCTATGTGTTCCAACATTACGTTGGAGGTCGAAGGTGGATTTTTGGATTTTTGTGAGGGAGCAACATCCCTGGAATCGAGTCCAGAGACATTAGTATCCTTTGAAATGTCTTTCTTTGCTTCTTAGTTGCGAACTTTCGAAGGAGGTTTTACTGGTACTAGTCCGAAATGGTACAAACATAAGTTAACTTCAATAAAAATTTAAGTCTATTAATAAACAGCAATTGGGTCGGGTTGTTGGATGGTTGGAGTTGGAGTTGAGCAATTGTTGTTGTTCAGCAGGAGAATTGTTGGATGGGCATCATCAGACAATGTTAAAATAAAGAAAGTAAAATTATTTGGGTTTTAAGCTTCATTCGAAAGAATCGACATGGCGAAAGGTCATCGAAGGTGCCACAGGTATGGAGCGATGTCGAGCCAAGTCACAGTCTCGGATGGCTTTGGTTTCTTTTGAGATTTGTATTTGAACATCTCTTTACAAGTCAACCACCACGGTATGGAGGAAACCAAGCGAGCCGGTTAGGTAGTTTGGGAAACTTAGGTGGATGCATTTCGGTGCCAACCTATACCTATCCTCGGTGACAACCACAAGGAAGTCCGAACTTAGAGACTTTTTACTAAATTTTTCCTTCAAGATTTGGGACGCTCGATATCGTGGACTCCGTGTGGGATCATAAGTTGTTTCGAAGTAATTCTGAAAAGCTTTAATCTCTTGAGCATGAGTGAGCATACCTTTCTTTTTGTGTACCTGCACATCGAACGCAGCAGTCAGTTTATTTTGGATGGTGAGAGTATCAAACATATAAGACTGGTAGAATTTAGTCCACCAATCCAGAAAGCCCTTGGATGAAAAATAAGATGGTTCAAAAGAGATTAATTCGAATTGAGCAAAATCTTGATATTGCTCCTGCTGCAGTTTGGCTTCTCTGGTCTTGAAAGTTCGACCGGAGGTAATGGAGCTCTGAGTCTGAAAGAGGGGTTCAGGAATTAGTTGACATAAACCAAATTGTTTTGAAACGAAGTTGGGTTGATATGCAAACAGAAGAATTTGATTCTTGGTTGGAGTGATTCTTGAAGAGATTAGTCTTGGGAGCAAGAAGGCTTTCCAGATATCTTGGACCTCTTTAGTCTTAGCAGCCTCCGAAAGGGACATAGTGAACCATGATGGTCCATGTGTCCTCAAAGCAAAAGGCGCCATAGTCTCTTCGAACTTATGCTTCTTGGAAAAGAGCATAATGTATTGTGAGAATAGAATCTGGAAATCAAACTTATCATCACTTGGAGTCAGTCTCCTTAGCCTTGTGCCTTCAACATTTCGATCCGCTATCTCTGGATCTTGCTCAACAATAGTATCCGCAGTAGAAAGTGAAGATTCGAACATGGCATTAAGCCATAACTGGAGCAACCAGAAAGAACCAGCTAGCAAGATATTCTTAGGAGTGTGAGATTTTAAGCTCGAAACAGCTAACCACAAACTTTCATAAAGGTCAACTAGTAAGAGCTCACTTAAATTAATCCTCCTATTTTCGTGTAAATCCCTTGCTAGAGGGATAAACCTACTGGCTACCTGTAGTGACCTACTGCAGAAAACATATCTTGATAACCAAAGGGTGAGAAAGGCAATGTGTTCGACATCAGAGACAATATCACCTTCAGTGTGATAATGACTGATAAACTTGGAGAAGCTAGCCAACTTGACGTCGAAGTCAATGATGCTCGAATGTTCCTCAGAATCAGGAATATATGTCTCCCCTACTGGTGATAGGTCAGTGATAGCAGTTATATCAAAGAATGTAGGTGTGATCATCCCTCCAGGAAGGTGAAAGGTATTATAAGTACTATCCCAAAAGTACATGGATGCAAATAGCAAAGGGTGGCTGTAGGTGAAGCCTGGTTTAGATAATTTGAGGAGATTGTAAATACCTAGTTCCTCCCACTGATGGGATCTCTTAACCTCCACTTTAGCAAACCAGTTTTGGTACGCTACATCAGCAGTAGGACAAGATCGAAATGGTTTAAAGTTACTTTTAACATAGTCCAAAATAAAAGGATCCTTTGGGGGAACCACAGGGGTTTCTACGTTGTTCGAAACAGAGGGTTCATTCACATTATCAGTTTCTAACCTAGGGGTTTCCATTTTGTTGAACAGAGGTTTAAAATCATAGCAAACAGGGAATATTGTCCTAGTATCCTTCAGAATCTCAAAAACTGTGAGAGGGCCCATTAGGGCAAACCTCTTTCCAGAGGCGTTGGTTGAGATTAATACCTGAGAAGAATACATGAGTTCTTGTTCTTTGGAGATGCCTTGAGGTATAAGCACGGATTGGCCTTGATGAATGCCAACTTTGCTTTCCAGGATCGTTCCAGCATTCTTGGTTTTCTTCTTGGAGACTTTCTTCATCTGGGTTGATGTTGAAGACATTGTTGGAAGTTGTTAATAACTTAGGGTTTTTGACGAGAAGAGAAGAAAAAGAAGATTCAGAGTGTGGAAAAAGAATAGAAAGACTAAGTCTGTTTGGTTTTATAGTAAAGAAGTTGAAACACTCATCAACTAAGGCCAAAATACGTGGAAGACGTGGGTTGGATACGGAGTGAGGTGGCGTAAAGTAAACAATGGTAATAAGCATGATTAAAGGTAATCATTGTCTTTAATAACCGCACCATACTGTGGCAATTGTTTTGAAGCGGTTCGGAAACCCAAGAGCCGTCGTGACTGACGTAATAGAGATCATACACAGTGTCATGATTACTAAAAGTCACATCAAAATCTTGTGGATATGTTTAAAATAAGTATTTCTCAGAAAGAGATTCGAAATACATATTTTAAAGGGGCATTTTGTTGGCTGAAGATTTTGATATCTATGATTCGAAAGGGAGTCATTAAGCTCGAAACGAAATAATGGCAGTATTCGTTGAAATGAAGAAATGTCATAGTTCGGAATGAAAGAATTGGCTCTTCGAATGGACCTGCTGAAACTTGGAGCTTCGAATGGAAATTATGATGATATATGTAAAGCAAGCTTCGAAATGGTAGTAGGGTTGTATCTAAGAAGTGAGTTCGAAATCGAAGTGGTCAAGGTATTTGAAATTCAAAACACGAGCGGGATGATTGGAAGTTAGAGTGTATGCGCTGGAGACAGTTCGAAGACACGTGGAAGCTAAAAACGCACAATGTCCTGCATGTTCTGAACGTGGCAAGATCTCATAAGTCAGACCGTTATGGTCGAAATAGTATAAATAGGAATCTTAGTGTTAGGATTTCGTGTGTCATATCTATTGTACTAAAATTCAGTAACATTCAAAATACCACATGGCTAGGGAAACGAATGCTCGAATGATGTACGTATGATTGCACCAAAACTTTTATCATTCAATAATGCATCTTTATCTTTCCAGTTTATCTTTATCTTGCATCAATGTCTTTTAAATCTTACATTTCAAAGTCATTTAACTTTCCTTGCATTTAAACGCTTTTCTTCCATTACGAAATCCTTTACTTTTCTGAAACTGTTACATTAACGCTCTTATTTTCCAGAAAGCTTTTACATACTTGCCTTTATATTCCTGTCTTTTACATTTCATGCTTTTACTTTGAAAGTCTTTTACATTTAAAAGTCATTTAAGCATTCCTGCATTTATACATTTTATGCAATTCGAAATCTTTATGCTTTTACTTGTTCAAATTAGTTTTATACTACTTTACTTGATCATGTTATTAAGTCCTTGAACATCATAATTGAAACACACTTGAACATATATAAAACATTCAAAAACAAGTCTTGAACATGAATCCTTATTTTAAGTTTACACAAACGACCAATACCCCATAGGATCAATCTAGTCGATCCTGCAAGTTACCAGAGGAGTTGAATAACGATCATAACGCTTATTTGATAGTTTGGAGGACTAGCGGTTGTTTCACCAGAAATCACTGTGAACACTTGTATGGAAGGGAGTCCCTGACCTTTGAAGAGGTTAAATCAGCCTTGTATTCAAAGGACTTGAATGAACGAAAGGAGCATAAACCTTCGACGGTTGGTGAAGGTTTGGCCGTTAAAGGAAAATTCTTGCGAAAGGATAATAAGTTCGACAAGAAGAAAGGTAAAAGTCAGCAGAAGTTTTACAGTGGTGAAGCATCTGGTATTCGATGCTATCATTGTAAGAAGGAGGGTCACACAAGAAAAGTGTGCCCTGAACGCCTGGAAAATCATGGAGGAAAGGATAATGGCAATGCAGCTATTGTTCAAGATGATTTCGACTCATCTGATGTTCTTGTGGTTTCGAGCAGCAACTCGTCGAAGGAATGGATTATGGATTATGGGTGCACTTGGCACATGACTCCAAACAAAGACTTGTTCGAGGAATTATGTGATCAAGATGGTGGATCTGTATTGCTGGGAAACAACAAAGCTTGCAAGATTGCAGGTGTGGGATTTGTGAGATTCAAACTCCATGATGAGTCAATAAGGTTATTGACTGAAGTCAGGTATGTACCTGACTTAAAGAGAAATTTGATTTCTCTTGGTGAATTCGACAAGAAAGGATATGTTTTTCAAGGAGAGCAAAGTATCCTAAGAGTTATGAAGAGGTCGAAGGAAGTCTTGAGAAGCGTGAAGAAACAAGGCTTGTATACCCTTGTGGCTGAAGTTGTAAGTGGTTCGACAAATGTTGCATCCACGAAACCTTTGTCGAAGACAGAAATCTGGCACATGAGATTAGGCCATGTCAGTGAAAGGGGTTTGGTCGAATTGGGGAAACAAAATTTGCTTGGTGGAGACAAAGTCGAAAAGTCAAGTTTTGTGAACCACTGTACTTGGAAAATCTTGCAGTGAAGTTCAACAAAGGCAAATAAAGAACACATGGATCCCTTGATTACATCCATGTTGATCTTTGGGGCCTGCAAGGTGTCCATCACATTCGGAGCAAGGTATTTTCTATCCATAGTAGATGACTATTCCGAAAGTTATGGGTATTCATTCGAAGACTAAGGATGAAATTTTGAGAATTTCAAAGGTTGGAAGACTACGGTCGAAACCAAACCGCGAAAGGTCAAGAGGTTGAGATCGACAATGGTCTTGAATTTTGCAATGAGGCATTCGGCGCTTTTGTCTGCCTCTGGTATTGCAAGCCAGAACTCTGCAGCACTCCACAACAAAATGGTTTGGTGAAAGGTTTAATCGAACCATCTTGGAGAGAGTTAGATGCATGTTGACTAGTCTTTGGGTTAAAGAAGGTGTTTTGGTCGAGGCTATTTCGACAACATATCGATAAATGATGTCCTTCATTGCGTTAGATATGAAGACACTTGAAGAAGTTTGGTGGGACATCCACCAAATCTCGACAAACTAAGAGTATTTGGTCGTAGCCTATGCTCACATTAGGCAAGACAAGGTCGAACCTAGAGATCTTAAATGCATGTTCATGGGATATCCGAAGGAGTCAAAGCTTATAGGCTATGGTGCCTAGAGTCGGTCACATAAAATTATCACCGATCGAGATGTTGTTTTCAATGAAGTGAAATGGCTTTCAAGAAAGCGGATGATGTTGGTCGTGCATATCGATCGCGACTTTATCGTCTATTAATCGAGATCGCAAGTGCGATCCTATCGCGTAGTTTTAAAAGATATCGAACCCACAGAGACTATAAATCGAACTATTGTTATCCTAAGTTACGGTATACAGCTAAGGCGAGTAATTCTTTAAGATTTTTGGTTAAGGAAAATATAATAAATAAATAGATAGATATCGGTACGTAATTCGTCTAACCTAAGGGGATCTAAATTTCCACTGACGTGTTACTCATGTTGATAAAAATCCTATTCCAGCAAACAATACTTATCTAAAGATCTTATCTCAAACTGTCGCTTTATTGATAAGAATCATGTAATTAAATCCTAACGTATGCTTCCGCTATCCCGCCGAATATAAAAACACTTTTTGAAAATAAATAAAGTTTAATTGGTTTTAAAATGCTGTCGCGGTTTTTAAAAACAATACCTAGTACCTACTATCGATTCTAAACCTCAAACCGCCTCTGTTGGTTTCTAATCTTAGTCAGTTTATTAACCTCAAACTTTCGCTCTGTTGGTTTCCAAACTTTTAATAAATTAAATTAGATATCTAAGTCAGAAAGAATATTTTTAACAACGTAACATTATGCCAGTTTATTTTAGATTCCTATGGATCGATTAATTTACATACCAATATCAGAACTAATTAGCCAGACATATTAATTAATTCAGACATGCATAAATAAATTGGTTCAATATATTTAAACATTACCAAAATCAAATAAATAATATCAGGCAACAATAAATTAAATAACATAAAATAAATAAATAAAACCTGAAATTAAGAATGCTGGAAATAACCTTGTTCTTGACTTCTTGAATTGAAAGGAAAAATAAAATACGACAAGGAATAAAAAGCACTGGATCTAACGTAAGGTTAGATCAGTAAAAACTAGAAAAAATACAATACTGGAATAAAATTACGAAATATGAAATAGCGGTTGTTCGGTGAAATGCCGACCGACCCCTGATTCTGGAACTGGGACTGGTATTTATAGATGTTTGAAATAACTGCCAATTCTGAATTTTCGTAGCTTTTTCCTAAGAAATCTCACTCCCAACTGCCCACTACTTGAGATGGACGTCCCGGATTTCTCTCCTCTTTTCCTCCACGTGAGGCAGGCGTCTCACATCGCTATAAGTGACATGGCATTGGGGACGGTCGCCTCCTTTTTAGGAGGGAGTTCGAGGCGGGCGCCTCACTTGTAGGAGAGAGTGGAGACGTGCGTCTCACTCTCTGCGTGGCTTTTAGGGTTTGTTTGCTAGGGTTTTGCTTGCAATGGGCTTGGCTTTGTTTGGGCCTCTGCTTGGGGCTTTTGATCCATCGTTTTCTTCTTCTTAACACCTCCCTTTTACTATATCACACCTTTTGCTTCATTTCTTTGCTTTTTAATCCAATTTTTCCTCGATTTTACTTCTTTGCTCGATTTATCTTTATTTAATATAAAATACCTGAAACATAGAAAATACCAACGTAATATAGAAATAAAGTGAAATAATTAAATAAAAACATTAACATTATTTATGAAAAATACATCAAATATGTTATATAAAATCGTGTTATCAAACTCCCCTATACTTAAACCTTTGCTTGTCCTCAAGCAAAAAGTAAAAATGAAAAATCACTTGAGCATATGTCAAACACAAATATATAACACAATTCAATTCGCACTAGGTTGCAATTCAATTCTTTGTTGGATAACTCGAGTTTAGACTTTGACACCAAAATCACCGTAATAACACTAGATAACCTCATTTTTGCAGACCAATTTAAGTCATGAATTATAGCTCGACCTAATACTTTCGTTTTGTTTCACCCGTTTTCATTCTGGCGCAATCACATTAAGCCCATTACCTTACGCGCACATAGTGGAGTAACCGGTTAGTGACTTTGATCTTTATAATCCAGCTAGGAGTCCTGGTAATTATATTTGGTACTCCTTTTACCCAATTACAAATTGCGGGGGATCGGATCGTCATCCGCCCTACCAAGTTCAGCACCAGGGACCACTGAACCAATTCATAATGGATGTTTGCATAAATATTTTATAGTTTCTGCAACCGTTGAATTAAATGATCTGGTAAGGACCATCTAACTTAATAAGTGCATCTTCTAATAAAAAATTTCTTTAAATAACTTGATCAAACACTTATATTCATCGATTCTCCACGTAGTTTGTCGTTTAAGGCGGTGCCGACTGCTTAATAAACTACTCGGGATTACTTTAAAACTAAGTCTTAAGGTGTTGGTGTAATAACTACTTAAATCAATCTAACACGTTGGGGGTTTTAAAGTGTTAGGACGATAACAATTTTGCTAAGTTGTGCTCGAATCCTTAATTAAAAATAAGCAACCTTAGTATTATTTGAGTGTGTTAATATATGAGTTTTAATTTTTGTTAAAATTTGTCGTTATGGCTCAAGAAAAAGGAGAAATTCGAATAAGCACGAAATTTAAACATAAAAGACTAAAATTTCATAAACATGTATTTTATTGAATGGAAATTTTGCAATACATATAAAAAGGAAACTAAAAGGGAAAAACTAAATAGAGCAAAGAAAATAAAAATGAACAAAGAAATGTTCTGACTCCCCCAAACTTAAAATAAGCATTGTCCTCAATGCGATAAAACCAGGAGAAATCAGAAAGGTGAAAGGTGATCACTCGTTATCTTGAGAATTTTGATTAATTAATATATATATATATATATATATATATACTAATTTTTATAATGTCTTTTAATTAATATAATAAACATTAGGAAATATTGATTTGGTATATTAATAGGAGAAATGCGATAATTAAAATATTACTCAATTATAATTATAAATATTAACGTGAAATTTTTATTGAGTTTAATTATCGGTATTATGGGGGAATAGTTCAAACGCATCAGATGAAAGGGTGCAATAGATAACCGACTAAAAATTTAAAATTTAACATAAAATTGAAAAATTGAAATTACGAAAAAGAAAAATTAAGATTAGAAACTAGAATGACTACCGTTGATTTTCCATCGCCACCTATCAAGCCATCTCACATATCCCTCACCTTTTCTTTTCTTACGTCTGTAGAGCGGGTTATTCTTTCGACATTTTGGTAGTGGTCCTGGATTTATCCTAAGTATAAGTTTTTCAATTTCGGGCTTAGTGATCTCATCCATCGCCTCAATAGTTAACCTCACCCTTTTAAAAGTAATTATGTCTTTAATTTTATGGTCCTCTAATTTTCGCTTTTTAGGTAAGACTTCAAGTAATGGTGAATTAGTATGGATATTTTTCAATACCGCAACACATGTTTTAGATTGGGAGTCTACCGGAGTTTCCATAAAAATTTTCGGGAAGGGAATTAGTGGGACATAGTGATTTGGGATAACAATATGTGCTTCCTCTTCTACCTCTTTTACAACCTCCTCTTCGAACGTTGTTGGTTTATTTTTCTCAATCTCCACTATTTTCTCGTCAGAATTTTCCTCGGCCACACTATCACTCTCCTCAAACTCGTCATCACTTTCTAGATTTCCAAGTAGTATTTTCATAATGGTTGTTTCAACATCCACATCTTCCTCAGGTTGAGGTTCTAGAAGGTTTTGTTTGAGTTGGGAGATTTGAGTCTCTAAGAACATGCTGTGAGACGCGAGAGATTCTACCTTAATGGTTAGTTGGCTAAGGGTTTCATTAATTTGAAGACTTTGTTTTCGCACTTCTTCATTATGGATAGTTTGTGCTTCATTTTGGATAATTTGTGCCTCTACAAAGTGCTCAATCATAGACTCTAACCTAGAGTTAATTATCATCTCATCGGAATCCTCTATTGATGTTTCGAAATTAAAATCTTGTGATTCTTCAGAGTCTTGAAAGTAAGTTAAAGTCTCTTTTTGTGTTTCCCTGGCGCGTTCTAACATCCTACATGATTCGTTAAAATCTTCCATTAATATTTCGAGATCAGATTTATATGGTTCGTGATTCTTCAAAATATTGGGTGTGATAATTGTAGGAAGAATTGGTTTGAGGAAAAGTTTGGTTGAAATTATAAGTTTCTTGTGGTTCCTCAAAATATGGGATTGGTAGTTTTGGAGGTAGTTTGGGTAAGAGTAGGTTTGTGAAGCATTAAAGTTTTCCATCGTATTTCAAGGTTGGATCTATGGGATTCTTGTGGTTCCTCATAATCGATAATGGGCATAGGAAAATTTGGGTCATACATGGTAAATAAAAAAAAAATGCCTTAGTCTATATTGTAACACCGAGTTACAATATCGACTTAAATAGTCCCGACGGCGCCAAAAACTTGATCGCGACTTTATCGTCTATTAATCGCCAGACCGCAAGTGCATCCTATCGCGTAGTTTTAAAAGATATCGAACCCACGAGACTATAAATCGAACTATTGTTATCCTAAGTTACGGTATACAGCTAAGGCGAGTAATTCTTTAAGATTTTTGGTTAAGGAAAATATAATAAATAAATAGATAGATATCGGTACGTAATTGCCTAACCTAAGGGGATCTAAATTTCCACCGACGTGTTACTCATGTTGATAAAAATCCTATTCCAAAGAAACAATACTTATCTAAAGATCCTATCTCAAACTGTCGCTCTATTGATAAGAATCATGTAATTAAATCCTAACGTATGCTTCCGCTATCCCGAATATAAAACACTTTTGAAAATAAATAAAGTTTAATTGGTTTTAAAATCTGTCGCGGTTTTAAAACAATACCTAGTACCTACTATCGATTCTAAACCTCAAACGTCGCTCGTTGGTTTCTAATCTTAGTCGGTTTATTAACCTCAAACTTTCGCTCTGTTGGTTTCAAACTTTTAATAAATTAAATTAGATATCTAAGTCGAAAGAATATTTTTAACAACGTAACATTATGCCGTTTATTTTAGATTCCTATGGATCGATTAATTTACATACCAATATCGAACTAATTAGCGGACATATTAATTAATTCGACATGCATAAATAAATTGGTTCAATATATTTAAACATTACCAAAATCAAATAAATAATATCGTGCAACAATAAATTAAATAACATAAAATAAATAAATAAAACCTAAAATTAAGAATCTTGAAATAACCTTGTTCTTGACTTCTTGAATTGAAAGGAAAAATAAAATACGACAAGGAATAAAAAAATTGGATCTAACGTAAGGTTAGATCGGTAAAAAGAAAAATACAATCTTGGAATAAAATTACGAAATATGAAATAGCGGTTGTTCGGTGAAATGCCGACCGACACCGATTCGGCGGACGGTATTTATAGATGTTTGAAATAAGCGCCAATTCAATTTTCGTAGCTTTTTCCTAAGAAATCTCACTCCAAGCCCACTACTTGAGATGGTCCGGTTTCTCTCCTCTTTTTCCTCCACGTGAGACGGCGTCTCACGCATCGCTATAAGTGACATGGCATTGGGGACGGTCGCCTCCTTTTTAGGAGGGAGTTCGAGGCGGGCGCCTCACTTGTAGGAGAGAGTGGAGACGTGCGTCTCACTCTCTGCGTGGCTTTTAGGGTTTGTTTGCTAGGGTTTTGCTTGCAATGGGCTTGGCTTTGTTTGGGCCTCTGCTTGCTTGGGGCTTTTGATCCATCGTTTTCTTCTTCTTAACACCTCCCTTTTACTATATCACACCTTTTGCTTCATTTCTTTGCTTTTTAATCCAATTTTTCCTCGATTTTACTTCTTTGCTCGATTTATCTTTATTTAATATAAAATACCTGAAACATAGAAAATACCAACGTAATATAGAAATAAAGTGAAATAATTAAATAAAAACATTAACATTATTTATGAAAAATACATCAAATATGTTATATAAAATCGTGTTATCAGTATCTGACGAAGAGCTGGAACAGGTAGAGATTCCTGTTGAGGTGGAGCATGTTGATGCTGAATTGCATATCCCAGATAAAGTCGAAGAAGTAGATGATGCTGATGAAGTTGAGGAAACTATTGATGACTATCTATTGGCAAGAGATAGGACACGAAGAGTCATCAAACCACCTCAAAGGTTTGGGTATGCAGATCTTATAGCTTATGCCTTAATCTCTACAAGTGAGGTTCTGGATGAAGAACCAAGAGACTATAAGGAAGTTATGAGGAGTCGAAATAAGACTGAATGGATGAAGGCCATGGATGATGAGATAAAGTCTCTTCATGATAACAACACTTGGGAATTGATCAAGAAACCTGCTGGAGCCAGGTTAGTCAGCTGTAAATGGATTTTCAAAGTTAAGGAAGGAATCGAAGGAGTGGCGTCGAAAAGATACAAGGCAAGGTTGGTTGCAAGGGGTTTCACTCAGAAAGAAGGTATAGATTTCAATGATGTGTTTTCTCCTGTTGTGAAGCATAGGTCCATTAGAATGTTGCTTGCCATGGTGGCACAGTTCGATCTTAAACTGGAACAAATGGATGTGAAGACTGCGTTCTTGTATGGTGATCTAGATGAAACAATCCTGATGAGGCAACCTGAAGGGTATGTCGAAAAGGAAAAGGAAGATTATGTGTGCAAGCTGAAAAGATCCTTATATGGGATGAAACAATCTCCTCGACAGTGGAATAGGAGATTCGACAAATTCATGACAAGCATAAGTTTCGTTAGAAGTCAGTTCGACCACTGTGTTTACTTCAGATTTCGTCCTGGTAATTCATTTGTTATTTTGTTGCTTTATGTTGATGATATTCTCATAGCAAGTAACAATGTCGAAGAGGTAATGAGGGTGAAGGCAGAACTCAATAAGGAGTTCGACATAAAGGATCTAGGAGCAGCTTCCAGTATTCTTGGAATTGACATTCGAAGAGATAGAAAGCAGTCGAAATTATGCTTATCTCAAGAGGCATATTTACGAAAGATTCTCGAAAAGTTTGGTATGTCAAATTCAAGCTGTTGTGACTCAACAAACCCTCAATTCAAGTTGAGTATTGATCAATGTCCAAGATCGAGGTTGAAAGAACTTATATGAATAACATCCCATATGCTAATGTAGTAGGTTCTTTGATGTATGCTATGGTTTGTACTAGACCGACATAGCATATCGATGAAGTCTTGTAAGTAGGTACATGGCGAATCCGGAAAGGCTCCGAAAGCATTGAAGTGGATTCTAAGGTACATAAATGGGTCTCTGAGAGTCTTAATTTATGGTGGAGCCTTTGGTGAAGATAGTAAGCGAATCGAAGGATATGTCGACTCTGATTATGCAGGTTGTATGGATTCTAGAAAATCTATTTCTGGATATGTTTTCACTATGTTTGGTACAACTATTAGTTGGAAAGTAACACTTCAGAAGGTTGTTGCATTATCAACCACTGAAGCGGAATATATTGCTTTAACTGAAGCTGTGAAAGAAGCATTGTGGCTTGAAGGTTTTGCTAAGGAGCTAAAAATTCAAGGGGAAGTTATCACTGTTAAATGTGATAGCCAAAGTGCAATACACCTGTCGAAGAATTCAGCCTATCATGAGCGAACCAAGCACATTGATGTGAGGTTGCATTTCATCAGAGAGGTAATCGAGCATGGAGAAGTCCAAGTGCTGAAGGTTTCGACAGATCATAATGCTGCTGATATGATCACCAAGACATTGCCTAGTTGCAAGTTTTTCCACTGTATGCAGTTGATAAAGCTGCATGAAGAAAACTAATTCGTTAGTTGATAATAGAGTTTGTTCCAAGGTGGAGATTTGTGAGATATCGGATCGAACTCTATTGTGTCAAAGGATGCTAGGATTATTAGCATCGAATTGGGCTTGTTTGTTATGTCCAATTGGTTAAGTAAGCTTGTACCCTAAGTTAGCTTGTAATGGGTATTTGTGATAAAAGCCCATTAGTTTAGTATGTTAGGTTTATTATAAATAGCATACTAGTCTCTCATCATTGCATACTGCAAATCCTAATTTAGGGTGAGAGGGTTATTTGTTATTCTTGTATACTTGTATTCTTATTTTGAAGATAAAGGAAAGAATAGCAGTTAATAACCAATCCTTGTGTTCATCGTGTTCTTCATTCTTTTTCCCTACCTTGAACAACAAGCTTATATATATTTGTTTCAAGGCATCCGATTCACAACAGCCTAATTATTGAAACGTATAATTCAAAGATAATTATAATTGTGGCCCACATGGTCTTTCATTATAACAAACTGACAAATAAAGTAGCATGCAAACTAAAACGAATCTTATATTTGAAGCTTATCTTCATAGACCAACAAGGCCATAACACTCATCTTCATTGTCATTCAAGTGATCAAATGTGTTTGAAACACTATCACTTTCTGACAAAGCTTACATAACATCTTTTAATTTATTTTAAAATTCATTATGGCTGGTAGCAACTGATAAAGTGGCTAGCAACTTAGATCGATCCATAAGAAATGCAGTATCTTCTGAACTAACATTGGTAATTTTGTAAAGGTTTGGATGAGCTTTATACCAGGCTTCCAACTTTATTGTTAATAGCAAATCTGGATTAAACTTAATCAACCACTTAATAGAAATTTTTTTAATCAAATGAGAAGCTCGACAATCTTGCCATAATTGCTCAGAAGTAAAAGTCCGGGTGGTAATACAAGTTAGTTCATAATTATCTGAAGGTAATCTAATGTATGAAGGTGACCCAAAGACTATAGCTTTATTATTTGAAGATGATGGGTGTCCATAATTATCTCCGGGATCACTACGTTTCTTGCTCATTTTACCCTATGAATTTTCGGGTTAAAAAATATGGTAAAGAATTTTTAATTCCTTAAATCTGCTCAATTTCATAATCAAAACATGATAACAAATATTGCCATCTAGCAAATATATGTTTTGAAACCAAATTTTTAACATCCCTCTTTAAAACACTCTAAGCAGTTTTGCAATTGGTTTTTGATAAAAATGATTTTGAAAATAAATCATCTTGAAATTTTGTAATGCATAAAACAATGGCTAAAATCTTTTTTTTGTATAGTATTATACTTTAATTGAGTTGGAGACCAAGTTCTAGAATAATATCTAGCAACTTGTGCCTTATCCGTGCCCGGGAGTAATTATTTTAATACACCACCAAACCCAAGGTCTAAGGCATTTGTTTCAACAATACGATTATCCTTTGGATCAGTGATTCTTAGGCAAAGTAATTTCTTAACTATCTGTTTTAAATTGGTGACACTCTTGGTCATGGAATCATCCTAAGGTGGGGGGTCCTTTCTAAGTCTTTTAAATAAAGGAAGACAGGTAGTTCTAAGATTAGGGATAAAGTCTCACCCATAGTTAAGACAACCTAAAAATCTTTGTAATTGTGTTTTATCTTTTAATTCATTGGAATTTAGTAACAAATTCTAGTGACCTACTAACAGGGGTGTCCATACCCTGACTAATATCAAAACCAAAAAACCTTACTTTACTATGAAATAAGTTTAACTTCTTTTTAGATAATATTAAACCATTATCTTTAATTATTTCACAGAACTGATTATGGTGTTCTAAATGTTGATTAATAAAATTTGAGAAAATCAGAATATCATCTAAGTATACTATAGTTAAAGCATGATGAAAACACCGCTTTAACGGAAGAATACAACACAATCATTCAAAGAAAGATTTCCCAAAAACTCACTGATCCATGCAGGTTCGTTATTTATGCATTGTCGGTTATACAAACACTTCCCTCACATATGTGAGCAGAAGATCTAGCGTGTCCCTCATACTCTTCCATGTGCAAGGAGATGGAAGGGCAAACATGTCCATCCAGGAGGTGTGATGGAGTACATGAAGAGGCTTGATGAACTGACTGTAGAGGAAATTGTCTGAAAACCATATGCATCTCACTGGCCTCATCATGCATTTGAGAAGTCTACTTTGTATTCAGGACATATTAGATGGGAGAACCATGTGGCTAGACATTTGTCTGAAGGCGTCTATACTAGTATGGTTATATACATGACATCCCTCGTCCAGTTCTAGAGACTTCAACTGGTGGCATTAATAGATGGTTTCAGAGTCACATCATCAAGTCTCCCTGTTAGATCAAGATACAAAATTTGTGGTTCAACATCCATCACAATGCGAGGATGGAAACCTAGAGTAGTTTCACAGTGTGTTACACCCTCAAGTTTTACCACCGACTGCAACATCTGATGTTCTGGGGCCTTAAGGTGTCAGGGTTTATGTCGAGCCTCTACCATCACCTCCACCCCATCTTCCGCAAGTGATCAGGACAACCGTCTATAATTTATTGCAATTCATTTAGATAATCTAATGAGTTTGGTAAACCCTGATGGTGAGATATGTACCAGTTTAGCTAGGTTAGTCGACGTAGCCCATGAAGGCCTATGTAGATCTATTTTTATTTAGTTGTATTATATCTATATTTTGAGACACACAAACTTTTTATTTATTGCATAATATTTTGGTGATTATATGTTTCGAATCGATGATGACCATAAAATAAAACAGTACAACAAACAAACCAAAAACAACTAAACATGAAAACCTAGGCATTACCAGATGTTTCTAGACATTTTAACATCTTGATTATGTCATCGAAAGATCTTTAGATCTCCACATCCAACTCAATCAGACCTTTAGTTATCCTATGATGAAATAATTTCCATATGACCATCACATCTTCACTATTCTTTAACTCGATCGAGTTGTATTTCACCTTTCCATTTATATCAATCCAATCCTCCCGAAATCGATCTTTGTCCCCCTTATGTTATCAAAATCAAGCAGTCAATTCAACTTATCTTTCAAGTTGTCTAAGGATGTGGTGTCATCTCTAAGCTTGAATGCAATAGCAGGATTGTTTCTGTTGAAAGATACTTCTCCCTTAATCAAAAATTGAAGAAAAGACATTGTTTGAGATGTTTTTCTTTGTAGCATTTGTCACTATTTATACAAATGGTGATACATTTTAGACCACACAAATTTATCGATGCAAATGAACCCTCCTAAAATATCGACAAAATATCAACCGTTAAAAAACTTGAATAGTTAAACTACCGAAAATTTCAATATAACTAAAATTTTCAGTACTGCATGGTAAATTTAATATCAAAATTTTTAAATATAGTACCGAAAATTTATATACACTGAAAATGTTTTACAGGTGCATTTGAAATTGTTGTGAATCAGATGCCTTGGAAACAAAATATAAATTTGTTGCTCAATGTAAAGAAAAAGAGTGAAGAACACGATGAACACAAGGATTGGTTATTAACTGCTATTCTTTCCTTTATCTTCAAAATAAGAATACAAGTATACAAGAATAACAAATAACCCTCTCACCCTAAATTAGGATTTGTAGTATGCAATGATGAGAGACTAGTATGCTATTTATAACAAACCTAACATACTAAACTAATGAGCTTTTATCACAAATAACCATTACAAGCTAACTTAGGGTGCAAGCTAACTTAACCAATTGGACATAACAAACAAGCCCAATTCGATGCTAACAATCCTAGCATCCTTCGTCACAATAAAGTTCGACCCAATATCTCACAGAAATTTTGTGTGAACCAAAATTTTTAATAGCTCTACCAAAAATTTCATTTAAAAATTTAACAAAGATAATTATGGAATAAAGAAATTGGGAGTAGCATGTATAATTTATGGGGGTGGATGTTAATTCCATATTGGATCTTAAAAGAGCCGAAGAATACATATAGTATGAAAACTTTACTTTGTACCCCCACAGTTAATCCTGTACCCCCATATTTTTTAAAAAATGACATTTTTACCCTAATTGTAATTTAATTATTTTACTATTTTATTTTTACCATTTACGAAAAAGACAAATTTTTACAGTTTTGAAAAACACTTCCGGAACGCTTTCCGGAACACTTTCAGCAAGTATTACGGTATGTAAAACACAAACCGAACAGTTTTAAAAAGTGTTCCGGATTAAAAATTCGAACACTTTGTGCAAGTGTTCCGGAATGAATGCCAAATTATTTAACGAACCGGAACACTTTCAGAAAGTGTTCCGGTTTGTAAATAGTGTAAACCGGAACAGTTTCTTAAAGTGTTCCGAAACGCTTTTTTTTTTTTTTTTAATTTTTTTAATTTTTTTAAAATTTTTTTAAAATTTTTTTTCTTTTCAGGTATGGAAATTCAAAAAAACGACTCCTCCATAGATACGACAGATCTATTCACTACAACAGAAAATTATTATGCATTAATATTCATAGTGTTGATTATTTTATGTTTATTATTATATTATGTATGTATAATGCACTAATATTTATAATGTTAATTTCTTAGATCATATATTCAGGAGATTGTGGATGTTGAATCAGATGGTAATTGTGGATTTAGAGTCATTGCACCGTTGCATGGGTATAGTCAGGATGGTTGGGCAATGGTTCGTCGAGAGTTGGACATGGAAATAAGAGACAAGAAGAGTTTGTATGAGAAGTTATTCGGAGATAGACTATCAGCAGTGAGGAGCGGGTTGATGATATCCCGGTATTCAACCGAGGAGAAATGGTTGACACTACGGACATGGGTTACTTGATAGCGAACCGCTATAATGTCATTCTTGTCCATTTAGGCAATCCTTGCTTGACATTTTTCCTTTGACATCATCACCTCCACATAATCCTACTATTTGGTGTATAGGTTTAGTCAGCGGTAACCATTGGGTGTGTAATATTTTATATATATCCGATTATAGTATTTTCAATTATTATTTTCTATACAAAGTGTTGGATTAATTGTTTTTATACTGTAAACATGAAAGATGGATTCCCTTACCCCTTGGAAGAAATTTCACACGGATGCAATCGCATGGATATCATTAAGCGGACGATTGCAACTATGGCTACATCTTTCGCCGATTTACCTTCTTATATTTGCTTAGAATAATCTGTTTTGTGTAATGTATTTTGTGTAATGTAGAACTAAATTGTTATGAAATGTAACAAAGCATTACAAGATTTTTTATTCATCCAAATATTCGAATGACTTCAATGATAAATTAATGATAACATACACTAAAGAGAAATAACGCATAAAATCATAAATATTTAAATAGTTACTAGAGAGTTACTAAAAATAAGTCACAAATATTTACAAAGTTACTAAACATTACACAAATATTTAAAAAGTTACTAAACATTACTAAATCATAAAATCACTCTTCATTACATAAATGTAGCGCGGTAAATAAATCCGCAAACTGTGGATCATCCTCTTCAGCAGCAAATTTTTGTAGATGATGATGAATTAATGCAGAGATACGAGCCAACTTAGGATAGGATGGCCCTGTTGCAAACTGTGGAACTGACACCTGTCTTGGTTCATCAACCGGCGGTGGTACCAAACGAGGGTGTGACACCCGATAATACCAGTCCAGATAATTTTCCACAGTCTCGGAGGGAAATGTGACAGCAGTTGTGTGACCAACTACGTCTACAACACTTTGGTCGTAACCAATCCCAACATCCACATCCGCCTCAATAATATCGGTGGGTGAGCGTGGTATATCTTGAATAAGACCAAACCGACGTAAACATCATCGACCAAATATAATACATAAGTACCTCCCCAACAGAGTCCTCCTCGAAATAAGCAAGTCGAACGCAAGCGCCTATGATCCTCAAAGGACGCCACACCACGTCAACGGTGTCAATCTATCGAGGACACCGCAATGCATCCACCTTCAACGCCTTGCTTGTATGCCTATCTCATCGCTCTCGGCATTCCAACGTTCTCACTTGGATGCCAATTTTCCACGACTCTTCCAATTCCAGGAAAATACTCATGGATCCAGCACTGTGTCAATAAAAATTAATAAACAATTAATAATAATTAAAAATTATCTAAACAATAAATAATAAATAAAAATTATCTAAATAATAAATAATAAATAAAAATTATCTAAACAATAAATAATAAATAAATGAATTACCTGAAGAAGAGTCGGATAACCAGCAAGTTGTTTGGTGCCAAACATACATGCATCTCAAGTGAAGCATATGTCACCAATGCATTGCCCCAACTATAACTTCCAGACCTCCAAGTCCAAAAGAGATATATATTTTGCTTTCAAGCGTAAACGTCTTGTCGGCAAAAATAGTGCAACCTACTAACATCATCAAGCACGCCTCGTCGCATATTCCCAATTATTAAGACCTCTATGGGCAACAAAGGTATCATACAACCATTCCAACTTATAGTAGGCACCTCTGTTGCCACGAACTTGAGCCGTGGCTTCTCTACGTGACACTCCTAAATATGTCAACAAGCTCAAGAAGATCATCTTGATGACATGGGGAGTCCAGAAAATACCTCTAATAGGGAGGTGGAGAATACAAGATACGTCATCGAGAGTAATCGTCATCTCATCAAATGGCATGTGAAATGACGACGTCTCGGAATGCCACCTCTCTACAAAAGTAGTGATTAAATTCGGATCTACCTTTGTCATACTAGATCTTTGCAAATGTGCAAGACCCGAATTTGTCACCAATCTTTCCATCTCTCTAGGGAGTTGCAGGGGAACCCATTCTTTGAGTTTTTGACCGTGTGCAGCACATTTTAATTGTTTTTTCGGTCCTCTTTCCTGGAAAAAAAATGTTGAAAAAAATTTAACATATTAATAAACTATGCCAAAAATTAACTTAATTCATTTCAGATTAAATTTTCATTTACTTACCTCTCCGTACCACAAATGTCGAGCACGTTGTCGTCAGATCTAACTAACGATGATAAATCAGATGGTCCACCCGGGAATCCCTAGGCACCTCCGGAGGATGTGATCCAGATGCACCATCATTTCTCCGAGCACAAGGTCGTCCGTCAGGGCCTAATCGTCGAGGCATTCTGAAAAAAATAATAACATCAAAATATGAAGAAAAAAAAAGAAGAAAACCCAAACCGGAACACTTAGGGGAGAGTGTTCCGAATGGATTCGAACACTTTTAGAAAGTGTTCGAATGCATTGCAAACCGGAATACTTTCTAAAAGTGTTCCGGAAAAAGACAAAAAAAAAACAAAAAAAAAATTAAAACCGGAACACTTCCCAAAAGTGTTCCGGTTTGGAGAAAATTTCGGAACACTTACATGATGTGTTCCGGAGTGCTTTTTTGTGTACCAGAAGACTTTCCCAAACTGTTCCGGAATGCAATAGGTTTTGAGAGATTTCGGAACACTTTTAGAGGAGATGTGAAAAATGAATTTTTTTTAAATCTTATGTTTTTTATATGAGGGTATTTTCGTCCAAAAATTACTGTAGCAGGGGTACAGGTTAAAAAGTGGGGGTACAAAGTAAAATTTTCATATAGTATAAGAGCGAAATTAGCCCGTCAAATTATTTGACCATAAAAGTCCGTCAAACTGACTGCGCAGAAAATTAAAATGGATAGAAATGTAATAAATGGACAAACTGATTTGATCGAAAACAAGAACACCAACGTGGACTAAATCAAATAGTACTACTAGAAAAGAACACCAACGTGGGACTGGGTCCCACCTGAATCAAACTGAATCAAAACGCCATTTTGATAATATCCAATGGCTTCCTTCCAACACGATCACGACGAACAAGCTTGTTTCTTTTCTAGTTTCTTTAGAATCTAGCAAGTCAATTCCAGAATCAAAACCCAAAAGACAAAGTTTCTTTCATTGTTTCTTTTGAAGTGAAACAAGAAAGAGAGGAATGATGGGTTATGTGATGAATCACCGTTGGAAAAGATGGAAGAGAAATCGCATATGGGGTGCAACTGCAACGTTTCTATGTTGCATGTGTTTCATCTTGTTCACCCCTCCAATCCCTCGCTCTCTCAATCACCATCGTTTTGCTGACGTGCGCAATCTTCTTGGTACCTCTCTCTCTCTCACTCATTTCTTGTTTCTTCAACAAAGTTATGTTATACTTTTGTTTTGATTGCTCTATTGACTATTGTGACATTGGTTTCTGTACACAGGAGTACCCAACACATTGAACGTGATGACAAATTTCCCTTTTTTAGTTGTGGGTGTTTTGGGTTTTGTTTTTGTGCTTGATGGAACTTTCTTCAACATAAGGTTTTCATTCATTCCTATTGTTAACTACTGGTTGTAAATTGTAATTCATAATCAGAAAGTGTTTATCTACTGTTAACTGTGATTGTTTTGTTTGTTGAATTGTTGTTGTAGCTCTCAAGGAGAGGTATGGAGTTGGGTAGTTTTCTACAGTGGGATGATAGGAATTGCTTTTGGCTCTGCTTATTATCATTTGAAGCCCGATAATCATCGTGTTATTTGGGACATTTTACCGGTTAGTATTATATTACAACTCATCTAGGCTGTAGTGTTTGTTTAGTTTGGGTTGAATCATGAACCGATAGCCGGAACCAACCTGCTCATCAGGTTGGTTCAGGTTTGACCAAAGATATGAGGTTTCAACCCAATTTGAGTGAATTTTGATTAGGCTCGATAGCGGATTCGATCAAAACCAACCCAACCTAATCCATGTACACCCCTACATGGAAGCATATTCTTAATTTTTTGGTTCTCTACTAATCTTGTTCTCTGTGTTTATTCTTCTAATTTCCTTTTTCTTCTCAAGATGACGGTGGCATTCTCTTCGCTTATGTCTTGTTTGATTTTTGAGAGATTCGGCCAGAGGACTGGTTTTTGTTGTTTGCTTGCACTCTTAGCCTCTGCCTTTCTCTGTGTACTTCACGAACGGTAAGTTTCTATTTGTGTCTGTTTTTGTTTTGTGCCTTTTTTGTACATCAAATCATGATGGTTGGCACAGTGTGTTCAAGTTTTGGTCTGAATTCTGTATGCTAGTTGGTTGGTTGCAGAATTTATAATGATATCCGGTTCTGCGTGATGTTCCAGTTGATTCTCCCTCTTGCTATTCCGGCAGTAGCATTTATGTACCGCTCCAAATATACTCACTCAGGATACTGGTTTTTGTCTACAGGTAATTAAGCACTGAACGTTTGTAATTCCTCTGTTTTGCTCAACAAGTTTTATTTTATAAACTTATTGCTTATGCAAAAGTACATGTCTATGTGAGCACTGATAGCAGCCGAGAATAGGCTAGGCCAAACAAGACTTTGCTTAAATAGGGTCGCTCTGTCAATTTTTTTTAACGCTTAAGCCTGACTTGTTACATGTCATCTAAGATTTTAGGCCTTGCATAGACTCTTCGATTGTCCCCAACCTGTTATCTTACTAATATGTATGTTTGGCCGCCCTGATAGGCTTCTTTATCAAATAGACTAAAAAAAATTTGGCTCGACTCATACCTTCTTGGCAGATTGTTCTATTTCTCCCTCTACGCTTTATTTGTGAAAGGGAAAGTCCATTCCACCTCTTAGTTACAATTACATGTCTTTAAAGATTATGTATTTGGATGGAACTACCATGTTTTCTTTATCATTTGTGGATATGTTTTGATAACAAAATATTTTTGGCACAGGGATTTATCTGCTAGCAAAAATTCAAGGTATTACTGACAAGAAAATCTTCCGTGTAAATAACTACTTCATAACCGGGCATTCATTGGAACACTTGTGTTTAGTGCTGATCCCGATTTCTCTAAGCATAATGCTCATCTACAGGGAACTCAAGTTTCAAAGGTATATATACTTATTTGATCACAATGGTTCCTTGTGGAAATTAGTATATCAAATAGCCCTTGCTATTATATTCATAAATTTACATACGATATATAATGGCTTGATGACAGGTTAGTTGATCTTAAAGATCGGCCGTGAATTGAAGACTGTTCAACTTTTCTGGAAGACGAGATTATCACAGTAGTATGATCGGCAAAAATGCCGATGGACTCTGTAAACCTTGGTCAGCAACTTAAATGAAGTTATCTTCAAGAACTTGTATGGCTTACTAGTTTAGTTGTATGGGTCAAATACCTTTACCTGTATATGACATGATTTCTGTTAACATCAAACAGCTCTTATTCTATTTTTTTAAAACTTTTTGATTGACCATTGGATTCACTGTCCTTGTGAATATTAAAACTATTGTCAGAGCATATTGCTTCCTTCACATGCTCTTGCTTTGTCTTTTTGAATGACTTTATGTTTGTTTACTTTATAGCTCAGTCTTATGTTTTAACATATTCACAACCATGTGGCTGTACCCATATTATACCCACATGATTATTTATTTGTATTCATTTGGTGATATTTCGTTTTCTTTTGGTCCATATGGGAATTTCAAATTTGATGTAAGAGTTTGTTTAATAAGTTAAAACATGGTTGCTTAGGTTTCTCAACAAGTCCAATGCGCTACACACATTGCAACATTCTATTTCTAAAAAATAAAAATTTAAAAGTTATTGCTCCTATCTCTATTCACTTCTTTTTGGCATAATAAAACTTGACCATAATTTGCACTTAGAAAGTGTCATCTACACTGAATTTTAATTTAGTCTTATTTTCATATCCAAATTTTGCCTTAACTTAAATTGCTATATGCGTTTCTCACACTATTCTTGTCACATTTAGAATGTGTGTATAAATAAGATGATTGGTCTAGGGGATATGCATAGTTTCTTCTACATCCTGCACAAGAAACCTATTATTATTGATTTTTTCTGCACTGATTAATATATCATTAGTAGCTGTAATTCCAATCTCTATCCTCTACGTGCTCCTACTGTCATCAATAAATGTAATTCTCATATTATCAACAGCAACGCCTCTAGTGTTTTCCTAGATGTTTGGAACCATAGGTTAGGACGTCATTTTTGGTGCTACTAACAAATTTTTGTGTAAGAACTTTTTTGAGATGATGCATAAAGAGTTCGAGATGTCAATGGTGGAGGAATTTCGATATTTCCTTAGCCTTCAAATTCATCAATCTAAAGAAGACGGTTTCATCAATCAAACGAAAAGAAAAATCTAGATAAAAATTAGGGATTTCAAAGGAAGCAAAGTGACAACAATATGCAAGTTTGCTTAAAATGCAAAGGTGAAGATAAGAATGATCAATCCAATCACTATCCTTGAAAGCAAAGTATTATGGATTTAGAGTTATTAAGTTGACTAGCATTTGTTGTACTCTAATGTAAGTCTAAAATTCCCACATTTCCATTTTTATTTGAGTGCCATTTTATGTCTAGTTTTTGTTATACCAATAAATTCCCTTATATGGAGTCACACCTTCGTGTGTTGACATTCTATGTATGTGTTGCATTTATTCTCAAATAATACAATTCCATTTTGTGCCTACTTTGCTAAATCTCGTTTCTGTCATTCATTTTTAACAAGTATTGAAACATTGAAATAAATAAAAACATTGGAAAATACAAATATTTTAAAGTACGGAAAAAGTCTAGGAAAGATCAATGACTTCTTGCAACATTGCAAGCTCTCAAAACATAAATAATCAAAGATCATCAAAGTCATCACGACATGATACAATTATCCACTAACTCTAAAAAATCAGCACCAAATATACATGTAGCACATCACCCTTTGAGGCATGTGAGGGTTTTATGATCATCGCACCACCTTGAAGTGTTTGAAATAATGAGTTCCATACGAGAAACTAACACATTCCATACAATGGTAAATCTTCACACTTTATGCACACACGCATTTCATCAAGCACAACACACCCATATTGTAACTCCATGCATCTATTGTCATCATTCATAGAACAAACCATGTCCGACCTTCATTAATCCCCATAGCCCAATCTCCATTGACATCCTAACGCCCAATTGGCACCAAAAGTCCATTCTTCATTGGTATCTTAAAGTCCAATATCCATTGGCAAGTTTGTCGATCTAAGCATCAACATTTTAGATGAAGACAGTCATTTAATTTTCTTGTCGATCTAAGTAACAAATTTTTACAGGGAATTTTTTTTCCACATCCTTTAAAATCATAAAATACTCTTCGTAAGTGCACATACGAATTCACCTTTCAAGGTTTTTGTAAGTGCACTTACGAATTCGTCAAATATTTCAAATTTATTAGAATTTTATTTTAAAAATATATTTATTTATAATATAATAATAATGTAATTAAATTGAATTATTATTAATAAAAATAAATTAAATTTATAATTGAAAATTACTAAAGTAAATTTATGATATGAAATTAATGTAATAATTAATTTTTTAATTATAATAGTGAAATGTAATTGTCTTTTAGTTATTTATTTAAAATTATGAATATTTTTTGATAAAAAAAAATATATTTTTTAATTTTAATTTTAAAATAGATGACACTTTTTAAATTTTATTATAGAATTGATAATTAATTATTATGTTGTATTTAAAAATTTATTATATTAAAAAGATATTTATATTATAATCAAAAGTTGAATGTTATTAATAATTAATATTATTAAAAGAGAAAACTAATTATGCACTGACACTCTAACAATGTAAAATAATTTTACACTGCAAATCAATCACAACCATGTATCTAATTATGACCCAATTTTATTTTAATTTTTTTAATAACATGACATGATGTTAAATTTCCATTGATTGATTGTGTAAACAAATTTTACACTTAAAGTGTATAAAAAATATTTTCTCATTAAAATAAAATATTTAATATTAAATGAATAGATTCTTGTAAAAATTGATGAATAATTTATAAACTATAAAGATCTTCTATATTAAATAGATATATATCTCATAAGAATAAAAATTAAAATAAAATCATAATAAATTTGGGATATTGGTGACTTTGGATATGCATCTGCGAATTCACCTCCTAACAGGTGACTTTGTAAGTGCACATGCAAATTAACCTTAAATATTAAAAAAAAAAAAATTGTTGGTTCTATTGATTGACAACAATTTTGGTAAAACATTCTGCTAAGAAATATTCTGAAGTAGCAAATGTCACAACAGATGTTCTGACATGTGTAACTGACTTAAGTGCAAAATTTTGAGGAAGTCAGTTTGTTATTATTTGTGTGCTTCGATTAAGGAATCTGATGGAACGTCTTCAGCTATATCTTTGGAGTTTTAATATCCTGGCATCATGGAGAGAAGAAAGAAGGCACTGAGGACTTATGAGTAAAGCAACCCTAGTTGTTGTCACTATATTTAAAGGGTTACAATCCTTATTTTGCAGTTGATCGTTCCAGTTTTAGTGAATTTTAGTTTTTATTTTTGGTTGTGCACTATTTTGGTTTTAAGTTGTTAATTGTGAGTCTCTCTTGTAAGTTACTTAAGAAGGACGTTTTAGGCTGTTAGTTTTCAATCACCATGAGCGTTGAAGCAAGCGTGATTATGTGTCTTTGAAGAGTATCTTCAATCTTTATTAGTTTTTAGTATCACGGGTTGTGGTACTGAGGGAGTGAACGAAGGATTCTCATATCTAAGTGTGGTATCTTAGGTAGAAGGATCACTGGGTAGTTTGATTAAGTGAGGAGGTGTAGACGAGGAAGGTTTAGCTCTGAATTAATATTACTAATAGTGAACTTCATCCCTGGATTAGAAGACCCCAGACGTAGGTTAGTTAGAGTGGAACTTGGTTATTAATTCTCTGTGTTTTTATTGCTTTCTACACTGTTATAGCATGTTCAGTTTAACTGTGTTCTAAGCAGATATAAGTGTCGTGACATCACCTTCGACATCTTATATATGATACTAGAATTTCAATTGGTATTAGAGTAGGCATCATGCTCTATCTCTGGGTGAGATCTATGGAAGATACATTCTGGTAATATGGACAAGGAGACAATATATTTGAATAGACCACTCATCCTGGATGGCTCTAAGTATGATCTGTGGAAGCCTCGTATGACAGCTTATATAAAGTCCTTGGACATCAAGGCTTGGAAGGCTATTCTAAAAGGATGAACGCATCTTGTGATTATTGGAGCTGATAATCAACCTACTGGTGAGCTGAAACCTGAAGAAAATTGGTCAAAGGAAGACGATGAACTAGCTCTTGCAAATTCAAAGGCTTTGGATGCTATATTCGGTGGAGTTGACAGAAACATCTTCAGATTAATCAATACTTGTGAAGTAGCCAAAGATGCTTGGGAAATACTCAGGACCACTCATGAAGGAACCTCCAAGGTTAAAATGTCAAAATTGCAGCTGCTCTCATTTAAATTTGAAAATCTGAGAATGAAGGAAGAGGAAAACATTCAAGAATTTCATATGAATATCCTTGAAATTACTGGAGCTTGCAGTGCCTTGGGTGAGAAGATACCAAAAGAAAAGCTGGTAAGGAAGATGCTCAGATCTCTACCTAAGAGATTTGATATAAAGGTAACAGCTATTGAAGAAGCTCAGGATATCAACAGTATGAAAGTGGATGAACTTGTGGGTTCACTTCAAACATTTGAGCTGAGTATTAATGAGAGGATCCCTCATGACATCAACAGAACAAGTAACTCTGGGAAGAAGACTGAAGTTGGAGAAAGACCTGCTCAAAGTAGAGAGCTAAGGTGTTATGAATGTGGAGGGTTTGGTCACATTAAATGGGATTGTCCAAACCATCTCAAAAGATAAGACAAAGGATTGAATGTGTTATGGTCGGATGAAGACTCTGAAAGTGAAACAGGTGGAGAATCAACCAAACATTTAACAGCTCTAACTAGTACATATATTTCTGGTGGAGATTCAAGTCCATTCTTGTATGGGATTGAAGAAAGATTAATCAGATGAACTTTTTTTTATCCTCAAGTGTTTGTACACAAGAAGTAAAACGTGCTTGTTCTTATGCTTGCCATCTTTTGAAATATTATAACTCGATTTCGTTCAATTATTTTTTCATAAACAAAATTGAATTAAAAAAGGGTTGATCGAATGAGTGTCCTTTTTATCCTCGAGTGTTCACACACAAGTTGTAAAAATTGTTTGTTCTAATACTTTACTTTCTAAAAAAACAACTTGATCATTTTGAATTTCATCCTTGTATTGAATTGTAAAGGGATCAATTAGATGAACATCTTTTTATCCTCAAGTGTTCAGATACATGTTGTACAACTCGTTTGTTCTTATGTTTTGTATTTTTTTTTAAAGATTGCAATTTGATTTGCTTTAAGTATTTTATTATATTAACAAAATGGATTTAAAAGGGATTATTCTAAGAATTTTTTTTTATCATTGAGTGTTGAGGAACAAATTTTATGACTTGCTTATTCTAACAATTATCTTCCTCCTAGAAAATAACTACAACCAACCAACAAACAATGTTTTTTCGTTTTAACGTAATCATATATTTTTCTTATAAAATCAACCAACATATAGACATTTTCTATCCAAAAATTAAATAATTTTGAATTTTCCATCGCACCTGCAAATATATAGGAGTAAGAATCAAATCTTGTCAAGCACTATGATATTTTTTTTCTTTTGCTTGCCAATATGCTGCATTTCTTGTTCTATGATTAAGAGAAAATTAATATAATAAGGTTAACAATATCTTTTTGCAAAATTAGTTAGAGGTAACCATTTTATTAAAATGGATGATGTAGGATATTAATAAACTCCCTACCTATAATTGACTATCGAACCTAATTTTGGCCTCAAATACCATGTTTTGGTTTTAAAAGGGGTTTATCAAAGTTTTTCTATTTAAATAAAAAAATTGATGACGACTTCATTGTTTTTGAACATGTCTCGAATATTTTGTGCGTCGTGACAAATAGTTTTATTCTAAGTTATTTAAATCTTGTTTCCAAGTATATGATCAACCTCCCCCTTGTTACTATTATATAATCCTATGTAAGCTAGTAATTATTTAGTAGAAATTTAGACAATCCCTGCAAATACGAATTTTATAGATATTAGGGTTAAATATGTTTTTGATCCTGCTAAATATCTCATATTTAAATTTTAATCCCTCTAAAAATTTCATTCAAAGAATAATTCTCCTAAACATTTTAATTTTAACTTTTGGTCCTTCATGTAAAAATTATCGCTAATTCAATCGCTAAATAAAAAACTGTCACTAAAATCGTCGATAGTTATGTCACTAAGTTGTAAAAATCATTGTTTAATTGCAGGAGGAATTAAAAATTAAAATTAAAACTTTTAGGAGGACTTTTAGGAAGACTATTCTTTAAAAAAAAATTAAAGAAACTGAAAGATAAGTATGAAATATGAGAATCAAAAACATATTTAATCCTAAATATTATTAAAATATATTAGAAGAATGTTTACATCTTGCTCATGGATGTTGAATGAGTTTTTAAGAAAACTAAGGGAAAGTAAGTGATCAAGGTTCTCGTTATGCCTTTGTAATGGAATCATGTTGCTTACACTCATAAGATCATGAGCTCTCTTGTTTGAGTAAAGCTATGAAAGAATAAGTTGCACAAAAAATTGAATGTCTTGAAAAATGAATGCTATGTCTTTTATATAGTGAAAACTAGTAGAAGTTACTTTAAGATTCATGTGAGAAACAATGGAGATAATGAGAAGTTGCAGAAAATGGAAATAAAGGGAATTTGGAGAAAGTAAAGATTAATGGGAGACCAAGCCAAACCATTTTCTAACTGCTGTGAAAATGAATGGATGGTGAACGTCATTCCCTTGTGGCAAACACAACCTTCACAAAATAGACATGACTTGGTTTTATGGTCGTTGGCGCGTGGACCTTGAGTGCAAATTATTTCATTTCTTCCATTTTCGTCCGTTTTTCCTCGTTTCTTTGAATGTGACTCTTAAATGGCTAAATGCCTGCAAATAAACAAAATACCAATATAATAGTGAAAATGTAAAACAAAATGACAATAAAACATGCACAAATCACATCAAATAAACGGTGTAATTTAGTGTCATCAAGTGTTATGGTGGAAGTTTTGTGATTGAATTCAGATCGATTCTTCCTTGATTGAGGGTCCTATTGTAGAGTGCATTCAAATATTGGCACTAGCTTGTCAGACCCGCTTTTCCTTATTGGGTTGGTTTTTTGTTTTGGCTCTTTGTTGGACAATTTGATCTTGTAGAAATGGTATCTTCTTTAGGGGGGGGGATTGAGCAAGATGGATTAGTTGATATGGAATTTATGGAATTTTTTGTAACTTTCGAGTGGTTCATTTCTTACTCTAAGAGCGGAAATATGCTTGATTGGAAGGATTGGTTTATTGACCCCGACTTATGTATTCTTGTTTTTAGGAGGCTTTGATCTTAGTAGAATGGTATTTTAGGAGGCTTTGTTGTGTTGGATTCACTTCTCTTTCTTATCGTACTTAGTTTAAGCAATGTAGGATTTTGGTAAGAAAAAGGAGTAATGTTACTTTGATACCAAACCCTTACACCTACACCTAACACACTATTCATAAATACGTGAATAATATTTTTATTATTATTTTAACTTTTGGATATATTTTTTTCTTAAAAATTATTTTGATTAATGAAATATTAAATTTGGTTAATATAGTTCAAAATTTGATTAATATATATTCTAATATAAAAAAGTTAATATGTATAATATTCAGACTTTGGTTAATTATTTGTATAAAATTGATTAATACAGTTTATAACTTGGTTAATATGTTTTCAAACATAAAAAAAATTAAATAGTAAATAAAATCGATTAATAGAGTATAAAAATTAATTAATAAATTTATAATTTAGTGTCAGAACATGGTTAATAATATGTATTTTATTGGTTAATGAAATAGTAAAAATGATTAATGAATTATAAGTAAAATAATTGATTAATAATTTATATTTTTTTAATTAATACAATTGTGAAGTTGGTTAATGACACAATCATATATTTGTGTTATAAAATAAGTTTTAAAAATAAATATTTTTATAAAAATAATATTATATTAATAAAAATATATAGTTTATCGTATAAATGCGATGAATAGTATATACTGTATAAGTATTTGGTGTCAAAATAGCATTACTCAAGAAAAAATTATAGTACAATTTATTATTGTATGTAAATAAACATATATTTTGGAGAATATAAACATTCCAATATATATTATTAAATAATTAACATTTTATTTATTGTATTTATATGTGATTTATTAATAAGAAAACTATAGTATAATACATTATTATCCATTACAAAATATATATTTTTGAAAATATACACAATTAAATATTGTTTATTCCACTGTACTCTAACTTCAAAGACATACATGAAAATATTCATGAGATAAATATAATACTCCTTCAATTTTTTATTATAAGACACTTTAGGAAAAAAATTATACCATAATATAAGTTATTTTACAATATTAATAAATAATTAATGTTATATATCTTATTATACTCTTAAGTGTTTATTATTCTCTCTCTTTTCAATAAATAATTAATACTATATTTTCAATCTTCTTTATGCCATTAATAAAGGATAATTTTGTAAAAACCTTTATAATTTCTCATTTTCATATAATAATTATTACTTTTCTTAATATGTGTGAAAAATTAAAAACGACTTATAATAAAAAACGGAGGTAGTATATTTAAAGTTTGAGAACTAGTTCCTCCGGTCACTATTATAAGCAAAAAATTACTTTTTAAATTTATTAAATCATTTATGTATCTAACCCTTATATAGTCTAGATACATCAAATATTTAATGAATCTAAAAAATGAATTTTTACATCAAAAGTTAGAATTTAAGTTTATGTTCAACTATAACAAATTACCACATTTATTATCGTGTCTTAATAAATGGCAGAGAAATAATATTTATTACCCCATCTATTTTAAAATGAGTGTTGTTTTAAAGGGAAAATTTGTTTGAAAGTGAATATCATTCTCACTTTTCAATGTAATAATGATAGTTATTTTTTTAATTTTTTCATGTAAATGTTACTCACTCCGTTTCAAAATGACTGTCGATTTAGCAAATTTATTTTATTTTAAAATGATTGTCATTTTCACTTTTCAATGTAATAATGATTACTCCTTTTCCAATTATACCCTTTACTTTATATTTTCCACACTACTTCTAATACATTAATGGGTTAATTTTGTAAAAGTGTAATATTTTATGACAATATCATTGCATTCCTTAATTTCTGTGAAAAACCTTAAACAACAGTCATTTTGAAACTGAGTGAGTACTCTGCACACAACTTCCAATAAATTAATAAGATTAATTTAGTAACTGTTCTGGACAACTCGAACTAACCCGAACCACCGACCTGTCCTCATGACATTACAACCAATTCGACTTCATTTCATCACCACAGTGCTCTCCGCGAGCATCTCCGTCACAACAAGCTCGTCGTCTGTCTAGTCGAGCAAACCTTGCTCTCGATAGGTCGTATGTCCGGTTTTGACCTGGTCAGATCGAATAGCTACATTTGAGGATCCGGATATTTTGGCCCATATTCAGGGACCAATGAGAATCTTCTCATGGTATTATATAAACCCTTATATCTTTGAGGGCGAGATATCTCTTTTTTACACCCTAATCACTCAAATACTTAAAACTTACTCTTTCTCATTCATTTGCTTACTTTAGCATCGGAGTCCCTTGCAGGTACACCACCCCCTCTTCACCAACTTGCCCGGAAGATTGTCCGTTGCTCGGCGGTCTCCAATTCTGATCAACACTTTCGATCAGTGGCGCCGTCTGTGGGAATATTTCTTCCCCATCTTCAATATCATCAACGAAGATCAAAGATAACCTTCAACCTCATAAGATGGCTGATTCTAACGTTCATTCTCTTCCCAGCAACCCCATCATCTCACCTGTCAAGAAAACTGACAGACCATTTTCCTCTCCTCACGAGGATATCAACAAGGATGGTAGAACCGCATCCCCAGATGCTGACGTTGCAGCCGACCAAGGTTTCTTGGACGATCCAAATTCCAAGAATCCATTCTCTGATCCTGTCGGGTTTTCACCAATAACCTTACCACCCATCAACACCGATCAGTCCCTGGCTGCAATCTTATTAGCCCTCAATCAGACCAACAATCTCCTCCTCCAACAGGGCCAGCGCATAGACGCTCTGGAAAGACATCGCCCTTCATCTCCACCTCGGAGAGTCGGAGATGTTGCCCCTAGAAGCCCATCGCCAAAGAAGATAGTCCGAAGGAAAGATCGCTCTGATTGTCAGAATAAGAGGGATCACTCCCCTCCTCAGCAAAATCGGACATCACCGACACACAAAAGATCAAAGAACGAACATCATCGCACCCGCGATCGTTCTCCATCTCCAAGATCAAGGGAAGACCCATCTCCTGACAGGAGCGACGACGACAAGCACCATGGACCGCTATGTCGGGCTATCATGGATATCCCTATTCCCTCGGGACTAGAAAAACCCCCTCGTTTGGGCCAATACGACGGTACCACCGATCCTGACGAGCATATCAAAAACATAGATGCTCTGCTCGACTACAGGGGAGTTCGTGGAGCCATAAAGTGTCACCTATTCCCTACGATATTGCGAAAAGGAGCTATGGCCTGGTACAAGAGCCTCTCCGAAGGAACCATCACCTCCTGGAAGCACCTTGGAAAACTATTTTCGAGGCATTTCACCGCTTCTCGCAGGCATCCCAAATCAGAAGCCTCCCTAGAAGCCATTATCCAGGAGAGAGACGAATCTTTGCGAGCCTACATCGAAAGATTCAATAAAGAGGTCGTCCAAGTTTCAACCACGAACGACATGAAGAAGTATCTGCTCGAGAGAGGCTTACGCCCTCGCAGTGATTTTGTAAAGGCAGTAGGCATCGAGACCCCTCCCACATTGGATGTTTTCCTCCTGAAAGCCTAGGCCTATATCCAATATGAGGAGAAAGAAGTTGCGAACTCTGCTCGGGATACCCGACATCGGGAGAGCGCCCGGAGTTCCAAGACTGAAGACCCCTCGACATCTCGTCGAGGGGGAGAACGAAGGCGGGAAGATAAACCTCGCGAAACCAGGGACAGCAAGGGACCCGTTGGTCGATTCAACGACTACACTCCCCTGACCACATCCAGAGAGCGCATCCTCACCGACTACGCGATTTCCGAATTCAAACAGGGCGGGGTGCGCTTTCCCCGTCAGATGCCGATGAAGTCAGGCATGGACAAAAGCAAATATTGTCGTTTCCACATGAGTCACGGGCACGTGACTGAAGATTGCATCCATCTCAAGGATGCGATTGAGATCTTAATCCGAGACGGGCACCTTAAACAATATAAAAAGAAAGAGTCTACAAAGGAAGAAGCTCCTTCTTCCAGCAAGGTCGACGAAGAAAAACCGACAGAGAACTCCTTCATGCCCGTAGCCCTGAGTGTGTCCAGGCCCGAGGACTTCATCTTCCCCGACGCAGATATCCTCCCAACCTATTTTGCCGCTCATAGCCCTTGGGAATCCTTCCCAACAACTATGGTCATCTCAGGTGGGGGCCTTCCAAGAATACAATCGGCTCGATCAAGAGAAGGTTCGACGACCTCGTACAAATGAGCTCGGACCTGGGCGTCACCCTGGATAAAAACCAAGGGCAATCCAACCCGCTCGCGTTCTACAAAGAAGAACTACTTAGAGGTTCCCCAAATTCCAACATCCCCTTACTAGTACGCGCCCGGATGGCCAATTTCAACGTGAGGCGCATCCTAGTCGACCAAGGTAGTTCGGCGGATATAATGTATACCCAATTGTTCAAAACCTTATAGTTGAACGAGACCCACATGACTCCCTATCTTGGCTCGAATTTATAAGGTTTCAATGGTTCAACTGCCAAGCCATGGGGTTACGTCGAACTGATCGTCACTGTTGGATCCGGGGAGACGGGGAGGTCGATCAAGACTCAGTTCTTAGTCGTCGATTGTCCTTCTCTATACCAATGAATATTTGGTCGACCGATGCTCGCAGAATTGATAGCCATGTCGTCAACCGTTCACTTAAAGATGAAGTACTACACCGCCAGCGGACAAGTGGCAACGTTGCACGAGGACATCCAGGAAGCCAGAAGATGTTTCGAAGCCTCAACGAAGGGTCTAGAATCCATCAGCCTCCTCCCACTGACCAGAGGCAAAGCCACCCTCCCGGAAAGCTCCCATCAACCGGAACTTCTCCCTCGGGTCGACACCATCGATCTCGACAGTCGTCTCGAGCCAAGGATCTGGGAAAAAGAAGAAGAAAAGGAAAGGCACCAGTGATCGAGGAAGAACAATCCAACTGCGAGACCTCCAAAACTCCTTCGAGTTAACTCATGCGCCCAATTCCAGACGGAGAATTCGAGCTTGTTCCTTTGGGCGATGATCCTGGAAAATGTGTAAAGATCGGTGCATACCTTCCCCCGCTAGCTCGCGAACAGCTCAAGGCGTGCCTCAAAGACAATGCCGACCTCTTTGCTTGGAGTGCCGCGGAGATGCCCGGACTCGACCCTGAGGTCGCCTGCCATCACCTCGCCATCGATCCGGCCCAAAAAGTTGTGGCGCAACGTAGGCGAAAGCAGTCCCCGGGGAAAATTGAGGCTGCCAAGCAAGCTGTTAAAGACCTCTTAGAGGCAAATTTTGTAACGGAAGCCCAATATACAACATGACTGTCCAATCCTGTATTAGTCAATAAAAGTAATGGAAAATGGCGAATGTGCATTGATTATTCCGATCTTAATAAGGCATGTCCTAAGGACGCCTATCATTTGCCCAACATCGACAAACTCGTCGACAATTCGGACGGTTTCAAATTATTATCATTTATGGACGCCTATTCAGGCTATAAACAAATCCCCATGGCAAAAACAGATAAAATCTATACGGCCTTCATGACCGAATCAGGCAATTATCACTACAACGTGATGCCCTTCAGTCTGAAAAACGCCGGTGCAACATACCAACGAATGATGAACAAGGTTTTTAAAACAGAAATCGGGGATATGCTCGAAGTATATATGGACGATATGTTGTGAACAGTAGTAAGATATGGTATTGAATTTTATTAAATAAAATTATTATAGTAAATAAAAATTAAATGTTGATTGAATTATTAGATGGAAAAAAAATGATGTGGAATATAATAAATGAAAAAGAGGGTGATGAATAATTAAACATATAGCCTATAAAAGAATGAAAGAAACACATTGGGGTAAAAATTATCAGAGGTAGAGACAATTAGGCACCGTACATGAGTAATTGAGAGGTAAAGTTAAAAATAAAGTGAACAAAGTGTCTGAATCTGTGTAAGAAAAAGCTCTAAAATGAATGGATAGGACCCAACAATGTTACTGAAAATTCACTCAATCACATGTAAACAAGCCAACAAATCTGAGTCCCAGTACAAAAAGCAGCGAGCGACGTGTGTGCTAGATATAAGCAGAATTATATAACACGGCACACAACTCAATCAAACCATGCCTTGGAATTCAAGTCATTTAGAAGTTAGTAAATGCAACATCAGTATCAATTAAACCCTTAAGGATTGGTTTAACTGTGATACTTTGGATTTTGAAACTGTGCTTCTTTCAAAATAAAATAAAATTGATTTCAATCTTATTACATTGTCATTCCATACATCACTATGTTTTGATTTCGTTACATAATTATGTTCTGACTTCTCGCTAATTGTTATTCCATACATAACTATGTTCTGACTTCTCGCTAATGGACAGAGTTATGTTCAAATTTTTTAACCAATGACCCGTGAAATTAGTAAATTTTTAAAGTCTATTTATATATATATATATATATATATATATATATATATATATATATATATATATATATATATATATATATTAAAATCACATGAAGCTTAAGTTAGATTAAGATGACACAATAGACAGAGGGAATATAAAGTGTGAAAGAAAAAGAAAAATAATAAATTAGAAAAGAGCAAACCAATATTGGTGAAGTGGAAACATCCACTTTTCCTTCTAATTCTAATTCCTTTCTCTTCTCTTGACTCCATTCCACTACAAAGCTTCTTCATTTCTCAACACTTTCCTCTCATCTCACAAACCACAATGACCGAACCAACTTCCAAACCGAACGCTAACGGTAACGGTAACGGTAACGGTGCCGCCATAGCAAACGGTAATGGAAATCCAGTTCCTGTTAAAGCTCAGCTTTACAATCCAAACCGTCAAGTTTACCGTCCGCAATCACAATACAATCGCCGCCGTCGATCCAACCGTAGCCTCTGCTGTTGCTGCTGTTTCTGGACAATTCTCACCGTTCTCGCCGCCGCGCTTCTCGTCGCAATTGTCGGTGCTGCACTCTACGTACTCTACCATCCTCACCAACCACAATTCTCAATCACGAACCTCCGCATTGCGAAGATGAATCTCAAAACCTCAACAGATTCACCTTCGCATCTCACCACACTCTTCAACCTCACACTCATCGCTAAGAACCCTAACAACCACCTCGTTTTCTTCTACGAGCCTTTCACTGTCACCGCTTTCTCCGATTCAGTTCAAATCGGGAACGGATCGTTGCCGGCGTTTGACTCCGGGAAGAACAACCAGACGAGTCTGCGATCGGTGCTATCGGATTCTCAAGATCTGGACACTGATTCGTTGACTAGTTTGAGATCGGGTTTGAAGAAGAAGAAAGGCTTCCCGGTGGTGATTCAGATGGATACGAAGGTGAAGATGAAGATGGAGTGGCTGAAGAGTAAGAAGGTTGGAATCAGAGTGACGTGTGAGGGAATCAGAGGATTTGTTCCCGCCGGAAAATCGCCGTCAGTGGCGTCGGTTATCAACTCGGAATGTAAGGTGGATCTTCGAATCAAGATCTGGAAATTCTCCGTTTAGTTTTGTGAGTGATATTATCAATTATCATTATCATTATCATCTTTGATTATTGTCATTATTGCGGATTATTTGATAATCAAATACTAATAATCAATCCAATCATCAATTTTTTTTTATTTCATTCTTTTTTGGTTTCATAATTGCTTTTTATGGATTGATTATGGTTATCATGAAAATGTGTTGAGAAGTTCAAATTTGCAAGGAAAAAATTGATTTGAGTTTTTTTTTCTTCGGATTATTGTAACTTGTAATATGTAATTTGTTTTAATAGTAATGCAAATGCAAATTATAATGTCTTAATTTGTTACTATATATCTTGATTAGATCTATGTCTGATAATTAATTTATCACCATGTGAAAATATATTATCTTCTTTTTTCAATAGTTTGTACAATTTTAAAGTAAAAATAAGATAACATGCTTTTTTTTGAAATTATAATTGTTAATAAAAATGAAAAAAAAATCAATGATCCGTGATTTTCTTAGAAAAAAAGAGAAGATAATTGAGGGAAATGTATTTTGTTTTGATTCGAAATTAAATAAAATGAAAAGTTGAAATGAAAGTTAATAAAGAAAATTAAAACATGTTGAAAGAAGTCATGTCTGGCCCTATATTGTTGGATATTATGTATTTTGTTTTGTTTCAAAATTTAATAAAATGAAAATGAATAAAGAAAATTAAAACATGTTGAAACAAGTCATTGTCTGGTCTTATATTATTGGATATTATGTATTTTGCTTAGTTTCAAAATTGAATAAAATGAAAAATTGAAATGAAAGTGATTAAAAAATTGTTGAAATTAGTGATGTTTGTGGTGCGGTTTGGACAATTTTGATGTAAAAAGCCATCTGAATTGTAAAAAAAAGTTTGTGGTTTTCTTTGATTCGGTTGTTTTTTTAAAAATAAAACCGAATCAAACCAAATCAATAAAGTTTAGATTGGTTGGTTGTTTCAGTTTTTTTTTATAATTATTGAACCAAACATACCCATATAAATTATAACATAACTTTGTATCTAGTCATTTATGCATTATCAAATAACAATAAAATTTATTATATTTGGATTAAACTTTCTATTTAATATATAAAAATAAGATTAAAGAAAAGTGGAATAAAAATATAATATAATAGCATAAAACAATATCAAAAACATTAATGAAATAGGAGACGAAATATTAGCAAAGAAGATGAGATATTAGAGAAGAACAAATGCATTAAAAATGTAATTTGAAGAGAGAACATTAAATTAAAAATAAAATATAAAAGAAAGAATATAAAAGATGACAGACTAGATATTTTAAACTACTTAAATTGAAACCTTCGTGAGAAAGAAAAAAAAAAATTTACAACCCTAAGATTTAGGCATAATATATATAAGTTTGAGTTGGATATGAATTTGATTTTTAATTTGAATTGGATATGAATTTGTTCGATTTGTAAAATATAAATTATAAATCGAATCGAACCTTGTGATTTTGTTAAAAATAATTTAAATAAATTTAAATTAAATATGTTTTTTTTTATTTCAAATTTATTTAAGTTAGTTTGCAGCTTCCTATTGAGTCAATTTAGTTTTAAACACCCATATTGGAAACAAGTAATGTATCGTCCTATACTATTGATTTTATTTTTTTTGGAAATTTAAGGACACAAAAGACAATCATTTCAAAGGTTTATATAATTTTTAATTAAATTTAACTTTACTTTGGAACTATGAAAGTTGTCATACGTTAGCAACTTTTTTTATTTTAGAATTTAGAAATTAAATTATAAATAAAATACCTTTATAAAACCACACAATTTATCTAGCTAAAATATTATTTAAAATAAATTAATAAAATTCTAAAGAGAAAAAACATTTCAACTACTCGTGGATTTACAAAGGGATAATGAAACAAATAGGTAAAACTACTATGGTTAATGTTATGTGGGAGCAGACTTTGAAGAACCAAAAATTTAAAGCTTCTGCCTTCTATAGAGAACTCATTGATGATGGGAATTTGTGAAGCAAAGGCTCATGGATGGCTTGCCATAACAGTCTGCCCACGAAGGAAAGGCTAATGCGGTTTGGGAAGTTTACTGATAACATATGCTGTCTTTATAAGAAAGAAATCGAAACTCTTAATCATCTCCTCTTCAATTGTGAAAAAACAAAATGTATTTGGAGTTCTGTGTTAAATTGGATCAACGTGAACCATGAGCCAAAGCAGTAGAACGAAGAAATCCAATGGCTTTGTGGGAAGGTTTAAGTAAAGGCTGGAAAGTTGAAATTTTGAAAATAGCTACAGCTGGGGCAGTTTACCACACTTATGATACACTCTTTAGAAATACTCTTAATAGAGATAGAGTTAGAGTTAGTGTTCTGAATAATATAACTGATAATTTTTATTGAACATGTCCATGTTTTAATATATTGAATTTAAAATTATTTTATGTTCAATACTCTTAAAATGATTTTTATGGTTGAAAATATCTCTTGGTCTCACATTGCTTATATGAAATTTTTTAACTAGTTTACGATGCACATGCTTCATTTCAAATTATACAAAAAATTATTCTATTAATTTTTCCTTCCTTACTTTCTCGTTGAATTTTCTAAGCATTTTTTTGATTTCTCTAGAATTATGTTAATTTCTCCTTATTTGAGTTGAGAAATTTTCAAATATTAATTTTAGGATTCTCTTTGGAGAATTATTTGAATTTTTTTTATTAAAGAAATTATTATGAGTTGTTAAATGACGATTATTATATTTTCTTTAGAGAATTATTTGAATTTTTCTTCGATTGAGAAGTTATTACAATAATCTTTATACTAGATTCTACTATAGCATTGAGCTGTTTTATCCAGAAGTGGCGTAGTAGTCTGTGACTCAATCTGATAATTTTTTCGGTGGCAACTTTTCCAAACCATGAAACAACACTATGGTTTATAAAGGATAGCTGAATTATAAACTTATAAACCATCTCATAGAATTTATGATATAACATAGTCTTTTAGTTGTGGTTGATTATATATATATATATATATATATATATATATATATATATATATATATATATATATATATATATATATATATATATATATATATATATATATATATATATATATTAAAAAACATTTCAACTGAATTAGTATTTCAGTCCTGCCACCTAAACTAACACTTTAAAACAAAATATTAGTAAAAATTATGATAAAGAACAAATATTTAGGACTATTACACCAAACTCACGAAATGAAAAGTTAGAAATATCAGTCTTGTGCAATCAAATCTATTGAAAAGAAAAAGAATACAATGTATATAAAAAGTAAGAAAAAATCTAATAGAAAATAATCACTATCAGATAAATTATTCAAAAAAATTATTATTATTATAACCAAAAAGTTTTTTTTTTGCATTCTGATTTTCAGAAGAATAGAGTTTTAATAATCCAAAACTCATGTTGAGAGATACGGCCACTAATCAAATATTATACTCATCTAAAAATCAAACCGATATTTCTCAAATAACAAAAAGATATTTTAAAGCAGATGATTTTCAATTATATCAACAACAAAAAAACAATTATCACAAAGCATTAAAAATAATTATAGAAAAGTGTTGCATGTGCCATTTAACATAACTCCATATACTTACATCAGATGACATCTAATTTTCTTTAAAAATGTTAAGATAATTACCAAATAACTTAAATTATGATAAATACTAACTAGTTTGATCGCCTCCATTAGTAAGTTGTTTTATAGTACTATACTCCTATATCCTCATTGATGTGGTGTGGGGCACAAATATACCTTTTAATTACAAGTGGTATGGTCAAAAAATATGTATTTCAGGCCAAAGCATAGATCCCAAAAAGAAAGGTGTCCATAGATCTGAAGGCAGTGGGTGGAGGTTTCTGTACAATCTTTAAATGCTTTCTATTTTCTACCCTTCCTATGGGTACCTATCTCACTCCTGAAAATCACTCTTTCCTCCAAAACTACATGTGAAGACGAAAACACTCATATCAGATTAGATTCTACGGCCCTACCCTTCTCTTCATAGAAACTTTCTTTAAAGAATAGATAATAAAAAGAGATAAAAATACTAGTAACATGTATAACTGCCTTCAATACTAATAATAAAGAGTATAATTTTTCATTTATGAGCGTCAAATGAAGCGCGTGACAGTAATAGGTTGCCTTAATTTGGGTGCACGTGGTTACTATGGTTTCTTCTGAGTTTGGTCGGCAAGCAATTGGATTTGGATCTGTCTTCCAATTCTTTTTTCTCACTCTGTGTCCCACTATTGACTTTATCTTGTACTTTTCTTTGGAGCATTGCTTGTGTTAATTACTTTGCATGTATCAATTTAGTTACAAATAATATGGTTGTATCTTAATTAATATAGATTAGTATAACTTTTACTAGAATATTGTTATGGTTACAAAATGTAATTGTAGCTATAGTTGTGGAGTGTCAACTTTGATATTACATTAAAATGTGCTCAAGTGCACAAAAATCAACTATAATTATTTTTCTTCTTTTAGTTATAGAGACCTTTAAAAATTTTACGGTTTATGTAATAGTAGATCTATTTTGACATAGTAACATCGGCTCTGTTGGGGATTATGTAATAGTAGATCTATTTTGACATAGTAACATCGGAAATCAGTGTGAGAGAGTCTTATCAATATCTTTAGAGTATATTTCAATAAGTGGACGGAATTTAGGCTACACGAAACAAGGTTGAAGAGTCACTCATAAAAAAAATGAGCACGACTTTGGTGTCTTTGTTGTGCCAAATGCACCGTGTCTTTGTCTCTTCATCTCTCTTCCTTATACACTATTATTTTTTTCCATAAAAAAATTGGAAAAAACACACTCTAGGCACGGTGCATTTGGTGCTACAAAGTCGTGCCTAAAAAAATAAGGGTGGCCCCTTAGCTTCAAGCCTAACATGTCATAAGTTAAAAGACCGACTCGACCAATTAATCAATTGTTGACTTGGATAGGACAATTCATTAAGGGACTTTTTAAGTATTTAGACAACTCATTTAAAGGAGATTAATTATCATGCTTAGACATAGGAACAAGGACATTAATGGTTATTATCATGTCTTAATTCACACATATTCAATGAGACCTATATATACCCATAACGAGGGGTCGAAGAAGGCAAACAATTTAAATAAATATACAATTAAGGTCTTACTAATTGCACAATCTCTAAAGCTACGTTAGTGTACTTTTCAAGTACATTTGATGTCCACAACGGATCTCCATAAAATTGACTCAGGTCACTGTCATACAACTTCACTATCAAGCCCAACATCATTTTGTGATGGTGAGGGTTGTCATCACTAATACCAACAATGACCAATTTTCAATACCGAATATTCTAGCCGTTATGGATAAGTTGTGTCGTCAAAATTCATGGATCCCTAAACTTTTTGTCGAAAAATGCAATGCCTTATTCCCAAACAATTTTAAATCGACATCGCTGGTTATGATCGATGGAAAAGTGATTCCTAGGAACACATTATCGCTACCAACACTTAAATTGTAATAATTTGTGAGATGAATTTACTAAAGTACAAGCTCATCGACTGGACCTAAAGAGAGGCAATTCTTCGGTAGTGTTCAGGACTGGGTCCGGGAAGGCCCAATCCTCCCTCACGCAAACAACGGCCCAAACAGTGGCCCAAATCCCTTTAAGGCCTTATATGGACATCTTGTTCACGTGACCCTCATCTAGGGACACGCCACCAACATGCGTACTCTTCGAAGTCGTTACACTCCTAGTAACTGACGTGGTCTACCCCTTTCCAAAGATCACGGAGTCGTTGACCCAAGATGAAAACCATGTGTTGGTCTTCCCTACTTACATAGGATCCTGGAAGCCATTCCTAGTGGGCTTGTACATTCAACCCTTAACAGAGGTCTTGAATGTTGGGGACACTATAAATACCCTATTTCACTATAGGGTCAGATATTCAATTCATTATAATCACTTACTCTATGTAGCTTCCCTTTTTTGCCCCGATCCTTACATTGACATTGGAGTACCTTGTATGTGCACCCTCATCTTCTTCAACAACCGCAAAAGTCCAAGTGTTGCATGTCACTGATGATCCCTTATGATCAGGTGAGATCAGATAGTATATGAGACTTCCTAAATTCTCAATATCGAGTTATAAAGATCGTCCTAGAAATTGATACATACCTTCTCATCCAACAAGCACCAAAAGTTTCCAAAATCATCTTATTCAACATACGTCAAGGCCATTACGAGTCATTTCGAGAGCATTTGGTAATGTTTAATGAGGAGACTATAAAACTCATCAATATGAAACGGAATATATTCATTAGAGGCTTAGAAAATGACCTCAAGGCATGCATTTCAATGAATCCCTTGCCCGTATGAGGAATACTTCATAAAGGGGGAGGATAACACTTAAAAAAAGAGCATGGTATGTAAAAGAGTGGGGCGAAGAAAGCCCAAGACTCTCAGCCATTAGACGAATTAAGTTATGTTACTAGTTAGAGAAGAATATGCATTCAGACCTACCATGAGGCCCCTGGAAAATTACACACCATTAAATATGAGGATGGAGCCGATCTTACCAAAAGTGTACGACACCCAACTATTCTTAAGCCCTCTGCCCCTAGAAAATATGTGATGGGAACTGAGCCATCCAAGTGGTGCAAATATAAAGGGTCACCATACAAATGGTTATCACAAATTAAAGAGAGAAATTGAGTGACTTGTCCAAGAGAGTCTCTTGAGAAGATACATACACTGAACCTCTTTGATCTCAGAGAGAATAATGTCATATCTTAGAAGAGATCACTAGAGAACTCTCCATCCAAGAAGAGATAGAATCCATAAAGATAAAAATAAGGCCATGCATAAATACCACACCTTGAACATGATCGTCGGAGGAATTACAAGAGACAGAGAGTTAAGCTCATTTCAGAAGAAAAAAAACATGTTTTGTAGGTAATGCACGTCTCTAGTGTTCCTCTGAGAACAAAAGCAAATCCATTTCATGAAATCATTTTTTTGTAACAAGAAGTTGAAGGAACATTACAGCACGAAGATGATCTAATGATCATCAACTTACAAGTGTTCAACTGGAATTTCAAGAGGGTTCTGGTGAATCTTGGAAGCTTAGGTGGTTTCCTCTAATGGTATAGTTTCAAATGAAATTGTGATGATGGTGAAGTCATCTGGAAAATGAAGGATGCATGTCGACTTCAGTGATCTTAAATAACCATTCTCTAAAGATCCATACTCGCTTCCAAACATTGATTTGCTAATTAATATTGTTGCAAGTTATCGAATACTCAGTTTCATGGATGCACACTCAAGGTATAACCAGATAAAGATGACCTCGACAACGCACCCAAAATGGAGTTAATATCCACTCGGAATAACTATGATATGGAGTAATCCTTTTGGATGATTTCTTACCTGAAGTTCGAACATCTTGTATGATGTGAAGTCTAGATGTGAGGATTATTTATGTTATGTTGCATGTTACTTTGATGTGTGAACTTAGATAGTTCATATTTGGTAGATTGGATTTTCTGGTGATTTGCTTTTTCCCTTGAGGGGGAGTATTGGTCATGTGTGATGGAGGGAGTAATGGACATGTCGAATTTGTCTAGCTCTTGTGTTGTGGTGTAGTTTTGTCGTGTGATGTCATACCACATGTATGAACATATGTCTTATGGAGTATTGAAGATGTGATATGTAACTGCATGTAATCCTTGATGTACTTTTATGATTGCAGATTGTACAAAGTCTACATGTTTAGCATGTAGCTTGTGTTTTATAGTTGTGGTGTTATTCCTCTCTCCAGTGTAATTATGCTAAGGTATTTTTAGTCAAAATTTGCGAAAGGGAAACATTGTTAGATCCATGATTTTTGAATTGTCTGCAATTTTGCTAAAACGTGGTTCTTATCTGATGTTGAGCAAGATATCATAACATCTTGACCAATTGTTATGACAAGTTTTGAAGTCATGTATATCAAACAAATGTTGAGTTTGATGTCTTGACATCTTGGCCTACTCTACAGTAGGTGTTGCTGTTATTTTTATTGACAAATTTGTTTTGATTTTGAGAGTTCTTATTGGATATATCTCACTGATTTCGCAAATTAAGAAGATTTTATTATGAACGGTGCATATTTGATCCAAATTCATTAAAAATGATCTTTGAGACTTTTTAGGAAACTTTGAAGATTGGTTCCTATTTTTGTTGGAGATTTTGCATTTGATTTAAATTATAAAATTGGATATGACTGAAGAGTCCAAGTCCATTCTGCAACAGTCTATATATAATAACTTGTTAAACATAAAATAGAAAGCATTCAAAAGACATTCACAATGAAGAAACTGTGGATGCATGAGGATTTATGATTTTGGGAGTCTTTTAGAGTTTTCGTGTTTTTTTTGTATGTCACTCATGTATCTTTTATACATTGAGGTTGACTGACTGTTCTTAGTTTAAGCTTTTAAGCAAAACTAAATATTATTCTAAATCATGAGCTTTTAAGCAAGGAGTTGAGTATTGTTCATTTGAAGTGTAATCTTCTATTTGCTTCTTTTTCTAGTCTCTAGTTTGTGATTGTAGTTATCACTTAGATAATTAGAAGTGAGAGGGATTCTCATATCTAGAAATTTCTAGGTAGAAATTACATAAGGTAGTAATTAGGTGATAAATTATAAACTGCGATTGTTTAGATTTTGAACTATACCATTATAGTAGATTTTCTTCCTAGTTAAGTAGCTTCCTGAGTAGGTGACATTGCACCGAACTGAGTTAACAATTAATTGTATTGTTTATTTTTCTACAAGTATTTTCTGTCAATAGATAATATCATAACATTGTCTTAATGTTAGGACATCATTCTTAATATTTATATTGCAAGTGCCCAGAATTTTAATTATAACTAGCTAAGAGTTAGCTATGTAGTTAGTTAAATTGGTTACATGTGTAATTCAATTTTTTACATGTGGTCGGTTATTGACAGTTCAGTATGTAGTTAATGCTAGTTTAACTTCAACATTTTATTAATGCTAACTATGTGATTATTAATTAGAAGTTTATTAGTTAGTAGTATGACCTTATATAAAGAATATAACACATATTTATAAGAATCAATAAAAGATATTACATTCCAATAATATTTTTCTCTTTTTGAATTTTTCCATATATATATATATATATATATATATATATATATATATATATATATATATATATATATATATATATATATATTAATGTCTGAAAACGGATTGTCCTTTCTTTAGAGTAGATTAAGAAATTGATGTATCTGATATAAAATAATAACTAAATACATTAATGATTTGATGAATTTTTTTTTTTTTATAAATATGTTCAGGGTGTACATTCTCTTAATACATTTATAAGCAATAAAAAAATTTTAAAAAAAAATGTTGTTTAAAAATATATCCGGAGACTGTACTACCATGTAAGTAAATTTATCAAATGCATTTTTGCAATCATAGCCAATTTCTCTGTACGTACCTAGAGTGACAACTCAACAAGTAATTACAGTTGCAAAATTCAAAACCACAATGTTAAGCACAAATTAATTGTATAGTAGTTGTTGCAGTGGTTCGTGCTTGTAGTTTGGTGACAAACACTATTTTTGAAGCAAAGAAAAAATGATTGCGACTCCATAACATACCCGTAGAGGAAAGGAGAACATCAATCAAACAACGGTTGCTTGTGTTTTTGCGTTAATGGTCAATGCAAATGATTTGGAATTGGCATTACACCTATTATTGAAAGCTTTTTGTTCTACATTAATTATTGAACAGTTTGCTTACTACTAACAACAGTGAATAATTTGATATTAATGTTGAAATAATTTATAGGACTAAAGTTTTAGCTTATATATATATATATATATATATATATATATATATATATATATATATATATATATATAAAAGGAATCAAATTAATCAAATTGCATTCGAAGAGTTACACTCGCTCAAAAATATCACTTCAGATTAATATTTTTTAAAATCAATCGTTGGATTGAAACATACTATGACATAGATCATACCTATAAAGTTTGAGATCAATCTATAATGATTTACTATGTCATTGAACTACATCAAAATTAACGTTATATGAAAGTTCATTTCGACTTTAATATTTGGATATCTTGATTGTATCGTAAATCATTATAGATTGATCTCAAAAGTGACGTTTTTTAATTAGTGTAACTCATAGTGTAACTCTTTGGATGAAATTTGATCTCATATATATATATATATATATATATATATATATATATATATATATATATATATATATATATATATATATATATATATATATATATATAAAAAAAATTATTTTATAATTAAATAAATTAAATTTGTTATGTAATACAAATATATCTTTTAACAATAAAAACTCTATTATTTAAAGAATTTTTTTATATATACTACTGATAATAAAGACATTTTATAATAAATTATAATCTTGCTATAACTTTATTTATAAATTATAAGAACTACTAAAAAAAAAATACTTACAAATTTTTTAACTTGTTTATAAAAACTAGTTTATATACATCTCCAAATTATATTTTTACAAAAGATAATAATTAATGCACATGGAGATACATCTCCAAATAAGAGTATTTTGAGATTTTTTAGAGGTACACCCCATTATATAAAAGTGTAAAGAAAAATTGTAATTATAATATTCTTTTATTCAAATTGATAGACTAAATAGAAAATAATCTAAACTTATGGGTTTTTAAAACTGAAAAATATAAATCTGCTAACAAACTCACAAGTATTATTTTAATAGCATAAAATTACAAAATAGCTACAAACATGACTATGGCAAAGTTACTGTGTCTCTGGCAATAAAATTACAAAATCTACAAATATAACAATGGCAAAGCGACTGACACATGTGTCTCTGGTAAGGCCAACAGTCAATTTATTGATTAAATTTGTAAATAATTAAAGTTATCATGAGCATCTAAATCAAATGGGTGATTTCAAACTTAACAAAATAGCACAAAATTACAAAATAAAAATGGTTCTAACAAAGTAAAAAAAAAAAATGGTTCTAACAAAGTAAATTAGTTCTTATAATTAGTATTTCTCTAAAGCATTTATTCTGACTGCAAATTAGTTCTGAAAAATCTTAAACACGTGTACATCTTCATCATCTCAGACGAGAATAAATAATGAGAAGAAAAAAAGTAAAAGAAAGTTTAAGATAAAAATATGATTGCAGTTTTGAGGGATAATCCTATATAAAAGTAACAAGACAATTATTAAAAACAACAATGGGATCTCCTACAAGATATTTCAACTCACTAAAATATGGGGTCAGCCTGACCCTGAATACACGAGTTGAGTTCCATGGACCCAAGTGGATGGAACCCACAAAAACACCGATTAATTACTATCTGCACATATTAATCTGGTAGTGATTATTTAGCATTGCCAGTTCTCTGTGCTAAGATCCTACTGGAGCAACTCCTTGAGCCTTTGCAGCCGCAGAAGCTGCAGCTGCAGCGGCCGCGGCAGCCGCAGCAGCTGCTGGATTGGGCCGTGAATTTCCCTGAGCTTCGACTACACGTGACTGCGGTTGTTGTTTCTGGGATTTGACCTTTGCAAGTAATTCATTTATCTGACTTCCTGTGAGTGTCTCATGCTCCAAAAGAGCATTTGCAAGTGCATGAAGCTCCTTTTCATGGGTGGTTAGGATAGTTTTTGCATTGTTGTAAGCTCTCTCCAGTAAGTTCTTCACTTCTTTCTCAATAAGCAACCTAGTTTCTGAGCTCATACTTCTCCCATTATCATAATAATTGTGAGTGACCGGACCAACTTCAGTACTCATACCATACTTAGTAACCATTTCCCTGGCCAAAGAAGTTGCCTGTGAAAGATCTGAGGAGGCACCAGAAGTAACTTCACTTTCTCCAAAAATCAGCTCTTCAGCAACCCGACCTCCCATACACACATCAAGCCGAGCAAGCATCTGTTTACGAGAGTGACTAGTCTGATCCTTGTCCGGCAGTTGAGAAACCATGCCAAGAGCCATGCCACGAGGAACTATAGTTGCCTTGTGAACAGGAAGCGCGCCATCAGTGTGAACTGCTACCAAGGCATGGCCACCCTCATGGAAAGCAGTAGTCTTTCTTGACTCCTCGGATATAACAGCTGACTTGCGTTCACTTCCCATCATGATCTTGTCCCGTGCAAACTCTAAATCATGCATGCTCACGGATTTGGAGCCATTCATTGCGGCCCTGAGGGCAGCAACGTTAACCAAGTTTGCAAGGTCAGCACCAGAGAAACCAGGTGTACACCGAGCAATGATCATCAGATCAACATCATCCGCTTTCAGAACCTGCATCATATTGGCAAAGAATCACAAAAAAACATGTGTTAGAAGTTGCCTTCTACGTTCTAAGAAGTCCATATCTGATACAGCCTTACTATATCTCACAGTCCTACACATTCACAAGTAAATTTAGAAACTCAAAATATACATGATTTAAAAAGTATCATGGGCTGTCATGGGTGTTAGGATGTTAGTTGATGTGGCGTATCCAGCAGACATCCTAACATAGCTTAAGGAAACTATACTACAGAATTTTTTGCTCCAATATAGTGGCACGGCTGCACACACCACACTGCACATTTGCCTCTATTCTTGAGACATCCAACCCAAGATAAAATATTCTTCCAGAAGAATAAAAGCATACCTTTGACATGTGAGATTCCATAATCTGTCGCCGTCCTTCAACATCTGGATTGGGGACAACGACATGGCGATCAAAACGCCCAGGTCTCACCAGAGCCTTATCTAGTGACTCAGGAAAATTAGTAGCACCAATCACAATTATGCCTTCGTTTTGTTTGAATCCATCTAATTCAACAAGCATTTGATTTAAAGTCATCTTCATGTACATTTGGTCCTTTGGATTTCGACTTCCGCCAATAGCATCAATCTCATCAATAAAGATTATACAAGGCGACCTCTTTTTTGCAGCAGTAAAAAGATCTCTCACTCTTCGTGCACCAACACCAACAAACATCTCCTCAAATTCACTTCCACTGCATGAGAAGAAAGGAACCCCGGCCTCTCCAGCAATGGCTCTTGCCAACATTGTTTTTCCAGTGCCAGGCGGGCCAACAAGCAAAACACCTTTTGGGAGTTTGCCGCCAAGACGAGTAAAACGCTGTGACAAGAGAAAAGAGTTATCTACATATAGTACAGAATAGTACAGGCCAGAATGTGATCAAGAAAAAAGTATATACAATATAACTTAAAATGTACATAAAATGAGATGTGATAACAATAGTCACGTAATCTTTAAGTTCTACATAGAGCACTGACAATTTAAAGCATTAATGTTAAACATCTTACACAACTTTTTGTCAGATTCTAATATGAAAAATATTGGCCACCAATGGAAACAGGAACTGCGCCAGATGAGAGACAGAGAATAAGTTTCATGCAGAAGTTAATCTCAATTCTCAAACCACTATTCCAGATTGTTCCAAGAAAAACTATGTCAAGTAACCGAATAAAACACCAGCAGGGAAGTGCAGTAAATAGGGAAACTGTTTCATAGTTACCATGCACATAATAGTGTTAGAAAAATAGAGAATAATTTTCTAATTACAACTACAATTACGCAGATCCTCGAGGGTTTGCACACCTCCCATCCAAAGGCACTTAATTCTCTAAGAAATAGTACTACTTATGGCTAACAGAAGACTATGGTTATAAACATGGTAAATGGCATTGCGACCCATGGCAAAAGCATGTAGAGAGAATAAACAAATGCACACAAAAATTTGGACAAAAAGAGCAACAGAAGGGGAAAAAACAAAGTGACATCCTATAATTGGTAGACAATTATAGGGCAGAGAAAAATGCAAACCAACTAAAACATTAGAATGAAAGAGGAAAAAATGGAATTGATTTCAAAGATGATTATCATGCAGAATTAGCAAAAGAGAGAAAATGACAGCACAAAAAAGAAAAAAGAAAACAGAAAGAATTAAGTGAAAAAGATATAAACAAGAATTAAAAGAAAAGAGAGCAGAAAAAAATAAGGTAAAACAAATTAGTATAATATATTAAAAAAAAAAAACAGAATTAATTAGCATACTACGAGAGAAGAAAGAGTGAGCACCAGCATAATTTGAGAGTTTGGCGGAGTTAATTTCAGGGTTGAGTTTTAACCAATGGGCCTGGGTTTCTAAGCCAGGATGCGTAACCCAACCCCTTTCTTTTTTTGGGGTGAACAAACAGTAGGAACCGGCTCGAAATTCCTAACCCAAAGCAAACCATGGAATGAAAATTAGCATCCATTTCCATCCAATGGAGGGAACAGGTAAGGCAGATAGTCGTTTGGACAGAGTGCAGGTCTGAAGGTGGGTAGTATGATCAGTTAACGATATAAAAGGAAGAGGAAAAATAAAGCAGTACAAGGTTTTAGGTTTAAAAGGAGGTTGTCTCAAGTAGCTAACGGTGGTCAATTTAAGGTCTACGAGTGAGCACCAATTGCTTGGAGTCGCAGTATGTTGCAGTGGTGCTATTTTCTAGCTAAAAGAGTAGTAAAAAACATGGCTTAAGAATGAAGAGTCGGGGAGGAAAGATGATGCTTGTAACAGCGGTTGATGAATGACGACTTGAAGTGCGTGGAAGTTGGCTAGTTGGACTAGAGTTCTGTTTGGAAGTGGAAGAGTGTTGAAAATCAAAGATCAGTGAAGTGATAGATTGATAAGAGTATCTATTTTCTTACTAATTCCCAACTCCCAAATTTAATGGGTTACAGGCTGTATTTTAGAACTACAGCCAAATACTTTTCGTATATTTTCTAAATTTGAATGCTAGTATTTACACAGTAAACCGACTTTGTGTTTCTGCCATGACAACTGATCCACCTCTAAGAGAGATTTTTTACTGTTTTCACAGTTACCGTGTGGTGTCCTATTTTGTCCAGTACTAGCCGCCGCCTACCTCTCCTCACATTTATTGGCAACAAGCTATATTTCAGCTAACCAACTCAGTCCAACTAATCTAACAGTTACAAACAGACAGCTATATCACACATAATAGGCATATTTATATATTCAATTTGTTGCAAAATTATTATCCAGAGCAATGGAACTGATTTCTCAGCAAATTTTACTATTTACCGCTTGTATTAAAATGCCATATTTCTTGTCGACAAAAACATTAGCATTATTTCATAACATCGTATCAACATCATGCACCAAAGAATAACAAATTTCATGTGGCGTCATATATAAGCAACCAACAAGATTGAAATAGCTTAGGACACATGTCAAGCAAATAACTATATTGTGCTCGAGTGCGAGAAACGCATGCAAGAGAGCATGTATTTATGCCAGAAACTCTACCTTGGGATCTCTTAGGTAATGGACAATTTCTTCAAGCTCAGCCTTTGCCTCATCCACACCTTTCACATCGCTAAATTTAGTACTTGTCTCCACACTGGGCTGCACTTCTTCATTCATACCAAGTCCTAAAAAAATGAAAGTATTATAGAAAAAAAGGGTGAAAAGGAGAACAGAGAATGTGCCCATCAAAATTCAGATTTAACATTGAATTAACCTAAGCGGTTTGTAAGTTACAATGAGACATTAATACCTTTACTAATTCCTTTATCCTCGATGAGAGCTCCTACACCGGAAATCAAGAGGAATGCTACGGCAACAGATCTAATTGTACGCCATAGCTGTTCCTTGAAATTTCCACCTTCTGATGCAGCAACCATATGAATAGGAGCAGTTGCAGTTCCAAGAACTCCATCTTTTGTAGGTTTACCCACATTTCTAAGAGCAGCAAGGCCACCTAAACTACTTTCTTCCTCTCTAACGGAATTAGAAATACCTGAAAATTAAGATGCCTCATGTTATAACGGGTTGTGTGTAAAATGTGAAAAAGAAAGGCATGTACAAATAGCTGATAGAAAAGAAGAAGAATAACAAATTTCGACAAGTGCACACTAGCAATGCCAACTTTTGAATTCGGAAGACTCCAACATAGATCTATATAAGATTTTGGATTTTGTACATCCCTCATTTATTTATCCCATCTATGAAAAGCAAGTTTTATGGAATTATCCTTGTTCCTATCACTAAATGAAAAGTGAAAAGAGGTACCCTGATTGTGACTGAAGGTTTGCAGCATTAGAACAAAGATATAAGTATGACCCTCTTGTTCATTTTCATAATTCCAAACAAAAGGTTATGATCAATGCTACAATGGCTTGTTGTCATTCGGTTCGGCAATAAGCAAATGAAATAACTTTACTATATGTATACAATGACTTACATTGGTTTTGGGGAAAAACAAGATCCAGGACCAAAACATATACCAACTATTTTTACTATACTACCCAAGTCCCTTACTATATAAGTACCCATTGGAAAAACATTGTCCATAAATGTAAGTCTTATTTTAAAATTACTTGATGCATTTTTTTAAACATAACTCTAACAAATATTTACTAATACGAAAAGTCAGTATTGAATACATATATACCCAAAGGTCAGTTGGAATATGAAAAATCAATATTGAATACATATATACCCAAATGACAATAATACTCCCACATAAAAATGGATGCATTAACTAGACTAATATATATGTGAACTTTGCTATAGGGGCTTGTGATTAGAGACGGATGGAGTACTTCATGAAAATATTGATGTCAAAATTTTATCCAAAAAATTGTGCTATCATGTTTCCCTCAAAACATAAATCACCAAAAAGTTAGCAGCAAAAGAGAGGGAAAATAGTTTAGCACTCCCTCCGTTCCTTTTTAAGTGTCACTTTTTAGAAAAAAAATTGTTTCTTTTTAAGTGTCACATTTCAAAATCCAAGATAGTATCTGTGATGGTTTTGTCAAAATTACCCCTAATCATTATGATAAAGAGAGAAAAGGGTAGATAAACTATTAAAAAGTTAAGGGTATTATTGGAAAAAAAATAATCATTGTTTAAAAAGTAACAATATTCATTAGTTGTCTTGGTATGTGTAAAAACTTAAAAAGTGACAATTAAAAAGAAACGGAGGAGTAATATTCAAACCATTAAAAAGAAAACTGTCAAGTGAATTTGTAGCAATGTTTAAACCTCAAATCATGACACTCAGATTCTACTTTGTGGAACAACCATGATTAGACAGAGTAGCAATTAACTCAGCTTGCCAATCAAATTATAAACACTTCAAGCATATCTTTGGTTTCTTAGTTGGGAGGGAATTACTAAAATCCCATTTTTTTTAAACAATCAATTGAAATTAGAAATCATTTGAATACCACAAGATTCTTGAAAACAATTCATTGAATACCACAAGATTTATGTACTCAATTTTAAAAGTCTAGAAAATAATAATTGAATAACATTGACCTATTATAAATTAAACAAAAGTCTTGAATGAATGAATATCACTAGACTTTTCGTTATAAAATTCTTTTAATATCCTTCCAAATCCTAATTGAAAACATCTATTTAATTCCCTGAACATGGATAGAAGGACCGCAAAATATTGGTCAAACAGAAAAAAGGCAAAGCATGGTCACATGTAAACACAATCAAGTGAAAATGAGCACCAAATAATCACCTCTTCGCAGAGTCTTGAGTAATTCACTTTCATCCAGCCTATCAACTTTTACCAATGCTTTAACATATTCAGCAAGTGCCGAAGAATTTGTATGCAGAGATGGCTGACTTTCAAATGCTCTAATCACGGATTCAGGATCATTTCGACGGTAAAGTTCTTTTAGATAAGAGGCTTCCTCAGCTTCAGATGAATCACGCAATCGTCGGGCCAGATTTCCAAGATAGCTCGACTGGGATCTTTCCTGGGAGAATAAAATCCCATTCCCTACATAAATTTGAAAGTGAGTGCAGCAAACAATAGCTATAGCCAATAATACTTTCCTAATCACTTAAAACACATATGCAAACAGCAGGCATAACTAATTCAAATAAAAAGCATATCAACATAGTTTTAAGTTAAAACACAAAGTAAAACAATTCAGAAAAACAAAAACAAAAACTTAGAAACATAAGATGAGGGAACAAAAGCTTCTTACTTGAATATCCATCAAACTTATTACGAGATAAATAGCTTCGACTAAATATATCTTTGACCTTTCCAAATTCTGATTGCCGACTTTCAACCTGCAAAAAAAAACTTATAAATCATATGACACATAAAAGCAATAAAAAATACATAATAGAGATCGAAAACGGCTATATAAACATAAAAACTAAATTGCAAGTCCACTTAAGATACCGGTACCTTTAGCCCCAACCTAAATGCCCAGATAGTCTGATTAACAATCTTTTACCCTAAGCAATCTTATATATAGGGTTTGTTTCAATTGGCTTATTGAAACTTATCTATAGCTTATAACTTATACAAAAACAATTATATTTAGCTATAAAAATAAGCAAATCAAATTGTTTAACCAAACAGGGCCATAGCATACAAAAACCGGGACAAACTTAGGGTTTTCCAAATGATAAGAAAGGGGAATCCGATTATATGAAATCGAAATTGATTGATTGAATAACTGACCTGTGTTATCAAACGCCTCCAAGCCATGTGACCTTAATAATTAGGTTAAAAGAATCGAATCTGTGGAGCAGAGCAAAACGACTGTGATTAACGGCGTTTTGGATATGAAACGAAAGATCAAAGGAATTATCTTCGTTCTCAGCACCGAAACAACATTGTTAGCGTTAACAGGTTAAAACCTTGTGAAGCTTTTGTTCTTGTTTTGTGCACTCGCTCGTTTCGCACTTTCCTTGTTTTCTTGCGAGATTGTTGTTTCAGTAAAACATGGTCAGAATTTAGAGACCTATACGGAAATGGATTATCAGGTATATAAATTTCCAACCATTCTACTCGTTGGATAAATCCCACGATTCACAAGTTGCCACGTCATACACATTTTATTTAAATAGAAAATAATATATTTTTAATCGAATAAAACAGTAAGTTGCATTAATGTTTGGGAATTTCTTTCTACATTTAGTACCTTTCTTTTAGATCTGTTGTGAAAAATCTAAAATATTCCGCAGAATTCGTAAGTGCATTTGCAAACGCACATTCAACGTAATTTTTTAGATTTACTTTGCATATGCATTTACGAACTCATCTATTAGCTGATTTCGTAAGTGCATGTGCGAATTTTTCTCTGAGCATAACATTCATAATATTCATTCAACAAAATTCATATAAATTACATTACTAGTTAAGGAGAAAGTTAAAATTACATATTGTTATAAACAGCAAGTTGAGGACGTTGCAACATCTTGACAACATCTTTTGTCGATCTTTGAAGCCTCACATTCATCTCAACCGGACCCTTGAAAGAGTATTGTTTAAAGGTATCCCACATAACCTCTAGATCTTCATCGTTCTTCAGCTGAAATAGAGTGAACTTTTACGTTTCCTTCACTGTCAAGTGAAGGTGAACGATACTCAAGCTTGACCACCTTTCGATTCTCTAGATACTGCAAGAGAGAATGTAGTATCGTGATGAGCTCAGCAAACGGCGTGTCCTGCGAGAACATGAATTGAAGTGCCGTCTCCGCATCATTAAAGTAGCAAAAGCAATATGTGGGTGTGTTTGTGTCATTTATAGTTTTGGATTGTGATGGACAGAAACAGAAACAGATCCATTATTTACACCATTAATTGTACTTTTTTTAGATTTTGGGACATGGTGGTGGTTGTGGTTATGGTGGTGGTGGTTGTGGTTATGGTGGTGGTGGTGGTGGTGTACGAGTGGTTTGAAAATCTGAGCTCCTTTTTTAACACTTGTTTTGGATTTTGGGGTTGGAGAATTCGGAAATATTTCATCAACAACTTCGTGGTAAGAAGGAATATGCTCTGTTGTACTGTCAGCTTGTGAAGTTTTCACCTTTTTAGGCATACATTTAGTTTTCATCGGTTGCGATGGGGGTTTCAAATTAGTTGTTTCCGGAAATGCGACTCTTCTGAATTGTTCTTTAATGTGCAACTTTGTAGCATCATCCACTTTAGAAAATCACTTCATTATGACTTCTAACTCGATTATGATGGTTATGTTGGATTTACCTTCCTTTGTCGACAAGTAGTCATCAAACTGAAGCCTCTTCCAGTGAGTACATACCTCTTCTATTCGTATGGGGGAATTGAGCTTAATTTTTCTTGAAATAATACAAGCACATGGAATCCCGTAAGTCGTCCTTATTGTACACACACATTTCAAACTATCAGGCCTAGTGATTTCCATTCATTTCACTTCATAAAAAATTAAATTCAATCTCGCCCGGGATATTGTTGTGAATCAACTACAAATAAAAATTATTGTCTTTGAACTGGTGTTCCAATACAGTTTTGCTCCTACCAAATATTGTTTGAATTTCATTATGTTGGTTTTGCAGCATTTGATTCACAATGTCCCATTCTCTACAAAAGTCTCCCTTACTATCACCCAACCACTTCTTCAAAGCCACATGTGTAGATTCCACTCTATTAGTTATTGTGTTCCCCAACTGTCGAACAGGACCTGTCTAAGAACATATAACTTTCTCTTTTCACCTGATCAATGATAACGGACTTGACGTATTTCAAAAAATTAGGATATTCGACACATAAGTTCCTAAAGTGTATCACATTCTTAGTATGCAAGTCTTATGTAGCATAATTAAGAATATCAGTTTATGCACACATTATCTTCTCAACCACAATACCAAATTTGACCACCTGTTCGTCTTCACCCTTTTTCTCTTTGGTGTCAACCGAGGGTTTTAGTCGTGCTCTCACATTTTTTGTTATGTCATACCAATAAAGTATTGCGGTTGACAAAGGAAAGATAGTGCCAACCGCATTCATAAGAGCGTTATCTCGGTCGATAACAATAACCATATGCATATTTTTTATCTTTCAACAAAGTCTTGCAAATTTCCAACACCCAAGTGACATTGTCTTCCTTCTCACTTTAAAAGAAAAACAAATCCAACCAAAAATGTCTTGCCTGTAGAGGTAACACCAATAATTTATAGAAACGGAAGCCTATACTTGTTGGAATTGTACGTCGAATCAATCATAAGAACAGTTGGAAATGTATTGAACAAATTGACATTTTCCTGGTGCATCCAAAAAATATCACGAATACTTACGTTGTCCTCACAAACTCTGTGCCTGGAAACATTGTGGTTATCGTCCAAACATTTCAATAAATGTTGTATTTAGGACGTCAGACTTCTTTGAGCAATATGTTATTTATATTTATAATTGTAAACCGACTTGATATTTGAAACATATTCCACTCTATTTTGTTTCAAACTGGCAAGTATGTTTCTCTGTGCAACTTTGATCAACGACAATTCGAAAATAAATTCCTTCTCTACCGGCTTAAGCTGACATACAATTGGATGTCCGTGTAACTTGGTGTCCAACACATTATTATGCGTTCCAGACATGACATTAAAGTGCCATAAATCATTCACCCTACAATAACCGTGCAATTTGAATGAACACCCATATTTCCTCGATCTCATGTCATCGCGTTTTATCTTGCGAATTTTAGGAGCATGTTTTCCACGTCTCTCACATGTCATCACAACAAATGGTTACCGATTACTAGTCACATCGTCGGACCTCTCAATCACAATGCTAAAGTTTTGTCATTTTATCTTGATCTATCACAACATCAATCATTTTATCAACGTCTTTCACCTCATTCGGCTTATCGTCTTCATTGACCTTGTTTGGAACCTTTACAATAGTTTTGACAATGTTGTCGGGGGGCACCATACCTAACATGTTAAAAAAACATGAATTTTGTTAAAACAGAATTCTGGTTCTGTAACTTACTTTATTTTGCAAGTGCACTTGCAAATTTTTACAGGTGGACTTTGCAAGTGCATTTGTGAAGTGACGATGTTTTCTTCTTCAATAAAACAGGTTCAATGCAGCTAATGTATGATGAAAGGATGTAATTTACCTCAAATTGTAGCTTTCAATGCTCATTTTGCTAATCTCGAACACTTGAAACTTGATTGGAGACAAAAATTTCAATGAGATTGAGTGAAGTTTGGAGGGTTTTTTGTTAGAGGAAGAGAAAATGAATGAAATGGTGTGAATATGTGACTATGCAGCATTCTAATATGGAAAGAAAAGTTTCGCAAGTGAACTTGCAAATTCACCTTTCAGCATATTTCGCAAGTGCACATACGAAACTCACTCAATATTTTAAATTTCGACGTTTAAATAATAAAACATGCAAAAGAGGGTGGCTTCGTAAGTGCACTTGCGAAACATGCTGAAAGGTGAATTCGCAAGTGCATCTGCGAAGGGTATTTTTGGGTTTTTAGTGGAGAAAATCATCACTACTAGGTGTAAAGAGAATTTCCTTAATGTCTTATATCCATAACGAATAGCATTTAATTGAGATGTTTAGGGTCTCATCTAGGGATAGCAAAAAAACTATACTCGTGAATACTCGTGGGTAAAACCTGTCACAGACACGGGTTTGATGATTTAATGGGTATCCAAAGATGAAATAAATTGATATTTATTTACCCGTTTATTTATGGGTACGGATATAGATTTGATGGTACCCGTCTGAAGGTATTTGTATTCGTTAATATTTAGAAAAAATACTAAAATATTAATTTGTTTGATCAAAATTATTGTTATTTTGTTAAATATGATATTATTATTACTATTATTATCATTTTGATAAGAGAAGAAATAAAATTAATGTGATTTATTTTTATTATTATATTATTATGCATTAAATTTGAAAGTATTTTTTTTCTTTAAAAGAGATTAAAAAATTAATTATTTAAGTATGTATTTTTAAAATATATTAAAATAAAAGTATGCATGGATACCCGTAAATATCCGCGAATATCTCAAAGTTCATGGATATCCATCTAACGAATACGTGCACGATTATGAAACGTGTACGGGTATCACATTTATTAAACAAGACGGATAGCGGGAGACAAATACACGTGCTCATTGATATCCATTGTCATTCCTACTATGGTTTGATAATTTTGGGGTACAATTTAAAGTACATTTTTTCTTCTAAAATCAAATGTGGAATTTAACCTTGACTCATAAAGCGTGATTCTTAGATGTTGATCATTTGATAAAGATAGAGTATTTCTTTTAAATTTTTCAATTTTAAATTTCGATGATACTATAAGGTTGGATCGGTCTCTAGAATTAATTGTACCAAATTTCTTTAAAAAAAGTGTGACTTATAAAACTAATACTCTGATAGGTTCATGTATACAAATTTAAATTGGGGTAATCAAAACAAAAGGGTAAATATGCATTCATTAATTTTTTTCAAGACAAGATTAAGGAAACCCAAAAAATGGCGGGTTGAGTTGGATTTTTAGATTGGAATTTTTTTTGTAGTTTAAAACAAAGTTCAAAGAACAACACCCATCTGCGAGGGTGAAAGTGAAGAACTGTGAAGACAAATCCTTGTGTCTCTTTTTTAAATCATTTTACTTCTTTAATTTTCATATATTGATTTGTTAAATAGCATTGAGTAACTGGTCGACTCATAGAAATTTTTCCATAATTTTTTTTTTGTTTTCAATTGTGTGTTGACTTGCTTATAATTAATTTTGGTTATAAGTGCTTTTTTAAATCAACACGACTCAGAGAAAAATTCTAAAAATTCGATCACACATCAAGTGTTCGACGAATTGATTACTCTGTTCTTTTGCTAGTTACCATTGAAAATAGTATTGCTAGTAACTTGCTACAAATGTTAAATAAATTATTACTTGATTGAAGTATATAAAGAGAGGAGAGAGAAGGGAGAAAATCTCTTACAAGCCTTCTATCCATAGTTCTTAGATTGTGAAATCCATTTATAAGTACAGTGAAGAACACTTGAAATATAGACTTAGAACATGCCTCATATCCATAGTTTGGATTGATTGTAAGAACAAAGGCAAATATAGTACGAAAAGAATTTACATGAGTTTGCATGATAACAAACCAAAAGTTTTTTGGAGAAAATTGTTCTTTGGTAACATGGCTCGACCAAGGGTTAATTTCATACTTTGAATATCTTGTAAAGAGGGGATATCAACAAAGGACAGAATGAATAAAATTAGGGTGAGTATTGATGAGTGCTACAACTTTTGTGGTGAATATGAAAGTTGCAGACACCTTTTCTTTGATTGCTGCAACCAAGAGTAGTGTGGATGGAAGTTCTAAATTGGTTAAAGTCGAGGCGTGTTCCTCATGGATGGGAAACTAAATTGAAATTGATTTGTCATCAGATTAAGAGTAACACTTGCAGGAGTAAATTGCTCAAGATGGAAATTGTCAAGACAATTTACTTGGTGTGAACTAATATAAATGAGATAATCTTTCAGGGCATGGATAAGCCTCTTGATAGCAAGGATACCATCATGGTCAATAGAAGGAAAACAAATATCAATTCTAGATTGAAAGATTTGTTAGACGATGTGCTCGATCTAGAAGGGGGTTGAATAGATCGATGTTTTAAAATTTGCGCGTTTAAAATTTTTATTACGAAAGCCTCCTGGATTTTTAATCGTCTAAATGATCCACTATTGAGAAGATCAGATATGCGAACCGTATGGATGATATGAGAAAAATTGCTTTAATCAATACGATTTGAATTCAATTTATTAATCGTCTTATCAATCACTTTGAGTATCAAATACTTCCAATGTGAATAGTAAGAAGCAAAATTAAACACAATAAGTAATTTATAGATAAGACAATTTATCAAACACCTTGTAAGTGAATTTTACAAGTGTAGCATTAACAAAGTTATGTTGTCGATAATTGTCACGTAACAATCAAACGGATAGTTACAAATGTATTTGTTAAAGCTCGACACAACACAAATTCAATTTATACAAGTTTGATAATTTGAATCTTACGAATTTGATCAATCAAGTAATGAAAGTAAATGCAAAAAAGAACACGAAAATTTGTTAAGGCAGACAGTTCCACCTTTCGTCCTCGCGTGGTGCATGTCTGCCCTCAATTCTAAAATTTAGAGTTGAGAAGTTTTTCATAAAATTGCAAATTGTAACAAGTGAATAAATAGTTCCCTTTTCACACAATTCAATTGATGATGATTAACCTATCTTCTTCACAATCCTTGGTTTGAGCCAAACTAAACTTCGATCACTTCAAGTACACCTCCGATTAGCGATACTTGAAATTATATCAATTTGCTGCAAAATTTATTTCTCTCGACTGATACAACCGAATAAGATTGAACCCTAAATCTTCCTTCAAGATCCTTCGGTTACCGTGACTAAATCAAGCGAAATCCTTAGCTCCTTGATGCTTCACCCGCCTGAATCTTTTGAAGCGAAAATTAGTGCCAAACCCCCCCGCACTGATCCAGATCTAGGAGGGCAAAATCCTAACGGTTTTATTCAAGAAAGAGCCCACAAAACACAACCCAAATCTGAAATTATTCTTCAATTTGGACGTTATCAATAATTCTCGGATCTTGAATTCAACCACTTTGATTTTTGGAGAAGTTGAATTTGAAGAAGGAATGTTAATGATGAAGTGATCTCTATGTGTATTTTTCACTATATTCTTGTTAAGAAAAACTCAAAATAAAAATAACCTATATTTATATATGTTAGTATCAATTAAATGAAATAAGGCAAAAGTGAGAAAATTAATGAAATGACTCAGCAAAAGGCGAATGCGTCGACCGCTCCAGGAGGGAGGGTCGACGCGTAACTTCCAAGCCCTGCGCGTTGAGACATCAAAGTTGGATGCGCCGACCGCACCAGGGGGATTCGTCGACGCAGTTTTTTGAATTTTTGCTCCCAAACTTCTTTTGCTGGTGTGTTGACCAAAGGGTTGGCACGTAACTTCCCTAGAGTTGGCCTTAAAATTGCGTCGACCGGAGTGAGGCTTGCGATTTTGACATCATGAAAATTCGAGCTATGCATTCACAAGATTACTGTAATAGATTAGGTGGATAATGTGTTAAGTTTGGTCCTTTAGTCATCTTGTCTTCTGGTAGCCTGGATCTTCGGGATCGACCTTGTACCTAATCGTTTTTTTTTAATAAAATTATTCTTTTTTGCTCAAGAAAAATCTAGACAAATACAAGTCAATACAAAACAAAATATAGCAGGGTTTAGTTATGTTCACATTTTTTTAATAGATATATGTTACATTGAATTGAATTAAAATAATATGAAACAGTGTAATAGAGATTCAATTTCCTACCTCTCTGAAAACCTCTTTAGATTCCTTAGATGATTTTGCAAACTCAAAATATGACATACTCATATCAAACCACAGATCTACCACTCAAATCGTCGATGAATTCTTGAGATTGAAGAACGATTTTGTATGAATAACTTGAAGAACAATGATGACTTCTCGGAGCTTCAAGTCCTAAAATCAAAAATAATTAAATTGAATTGAAATGATGAAAGAAGAAGAAGATAGAGGCAACAAAAGAGAGAGGGGAAAGGAAAAAGAAGAGAGAGGTAGAGTAGATTAATGATGGCAAAACCGTTCATTTATTTGAAAGAGAGAGGTAGAGTAGATTAATGGAAATTATATAATAAAAGAGATGGAAGAACAAAAAAACTGTCGCATGATGATATATTTGTTTTGTTTAGATTTTTTTGGAAAAACAATTAAGGAGAATTGTGAGGTCATCCACATAGTTTGTTGTGAAAAAAGTAGAGTGACTTTTCTTATATGATAAATATAACCACAAATTATATAAAATAAACTTTCTTTATTTTGATCCATTTGATGGTCCCAAAATACAAACAAAGCAAGTTTCTTAATATATACAGTGTAGGGTAGTATATGCATTAAACAGGTATTTGACAATAATATAGTATTTTATAGTTGAATAGTCTTTCAAACCTTGTCTAGTTGTTTTTTGATAGTCTTTCAAACCTTATATAGTTGTTTCTTGAAGTATCGTAAATTTAAGTAGAATCTTTGTTTCAACATTCAATTTTGTTAAAACTACTAAAAAGGGATCCATCCTAAATTTCTATAAGTGATACCAATAGTAAAATATACAAATTAATCGGCCGTCAAACTCAAGCGCACACGTCTCAGTACATTTGAAGTATTGTTCATTTTAAGTGTAAGAGCCTTCACAATTGCCCTTAAAAAAAGATCTCGTTGGATTAAAGAATATGAATATTATATATAAATTACTCTTAACTTTGATTCTAAAAAATATGCAACTATTTTGTCCACTTCAAAACAATATGAATAAAATAAACATAAATAAACCATCACACAGCATATTTTAGAGAATTTGATCCTCATTTGGATAACATCATTACAATTTGAATTAAACACCAAGCAAGTACGTATAATTTGTCTACAAATACTACATCGACAACTAAAACATGATAAAGCCAATATAAATAATGTTTGCTTACAATCTTTGAAAGTTTTTATTCACAATTCATCATAAATCAAAACAAAATAGAGATATAATATGTTGTTACACAACTTTAAAGGTTTTTTACTTTCTCAAACAAAATAAATGACAACCACTGCATTTTGAATTTTTCCAAAAGCAAGAAAACTGATTTGGTCATTAACATAAAGACAGAGTGTGCATTGTTTGCTAATAGCATAGAGTAGTTTGTATTATGTATAATATTGAGAGAGTTTTCTATCAATGTACAGTAATTAGCGAGAGTCCAAAACTAAAACAAAAGGGAAAAAGTGTGTCAATTGTAAAAATAGATTGAAAATGAGTGGAAGGGACAGGACCCTATAATGTGGTTCAGTTTTCACTGCAGAGACATTCTCAACAAGCCAACAAATCCACTAGCTGCTAGGAAGCAACATGTGTGCTAGATATAAGTAGAAGATGAATGCTATGATCACACTCCAATCTATTAATGCCACACTACCTTTTTTAATCTTTACCTGCTCACTGGTTTTTGTTACACGTGACTACGGCTCCGGCTGCTCGGATTTGAATTTTGCAAGGAAATCATTTATCTGACTTCCTGTAAGTGTCTCATGCTCCAGAAGAGCATTTGCAAGTGCATGAAGCTCCTTTTCATGGGTGGTTAGGATAGTTTTTGCATTGTTGTAAGCTCTCTCCAGTAAGTTTTTCACTTCTTTCTCAACAAGCAGCCTAGTTTTTGAGCTCATACTTCTCCCATTATCAAGGTAATTGTGAGTGACCGGACCAACTTCAGTACTCATACCATACTTTGTAACCATTTCCCTGGCCAAAGCAGTTGCCTTTGCAAGATCTGAGGATACACCAGAAGTCATTTCACTTTCTCCAAAAATCAGCTCTTCAGCAACCCGGCCTCCCATACTAACATCAAGCCTAGCAAGCATCTGTTTACGGGAATAATTGGTTTGATCTTTGTCCGGCAGATGAGAAACCATGCCTAGAGACCCCCCACGCCGAACAATAGTTGCCTTTTGAATCGGACGCGCACCCTTAGTATATGTTGCCACTAAGGCATGTCCACTCTCATGGAAAGCTACAAGCTTTCTTGTCTTTTTAGACATAACAGTTGATTTGCGTTCGCTTCCTATCATAATCTTCTCTCGTGCAAACTCTAAATCATGGAAGCTCACGGCTTTGGCGCCAACCTTTGCAGCCCTTATAGCAGCAACGTTGACCAAGTTTGCAAGGTCAGCACCAGATAACCCTGGTGTACACAGAGCAGTGATCATCAGATCAACATCATCCGCCTTCAGAACCTGAATCATATTGGAGTAAGAAAAAAACATGAGAAATTCCTTTCTAAGTTCTAATTATTCTATACTACATTAGGCACTGCACCGATATAGCGCAAGCACAGCACACATATCTCAAAAATTTTAAGCCATCCAACCCAAGATACAAGAAAAATATTCTTCCAATAAAGTAAAACAATACCTTTGACATTAGAGATTCCAAAATTTGTTGTCGTCCTTCTAAATCTGGATGGGGAACAACAACACGGCGATCAAATCTTCCGGGTCTCACCAAAGCCTTATCTAGTGACTCCTCAAAGTTAGTAGCACCAATCACAACTATGCCTTCATTTTGTTTGAATCCATCTAGCTCAACAAGCAATTGACTCATAGTCACGTGATTTTGCTCAGTTGGATTTCGTTTTCGACCAATAGCATCAATCTCATCAATAAAGATTATACAAGGGGCACGCTTTTTTGCAGCAGTAAAAAGATCTCTCACTCTTTGTGCACCACTACCATCATACATCTTTTCAAATTCACTTCCATTGCACAAGAAGAAAGGAACCTCTACATCTTTAGCAATAGCTCTTGCCAACATTGTTTTACCAGTGCCAGGCGGGCCAACAAGCAAGACCCCTTTTGGAAGTTTACCACCAAGACGAGTAAAGCGCTGTGAAAAGGGAACAGAGTTATCTCCAGATAGTAAGTACAAAACAATACAGAATCTGATCTTGAAGAAAAGGGTAGATAATATAAATTAAAAGTAAGAAAACTGGATATGACATTAAGAGACTCACACAAAATTGAGGTTTAACATATAGCACAAACCATTTTAAGCATTTATGTTAAACTTCTCACGCGAACTTATTGTCAGATTCAAACAAGAAAAAGATTGGACACCAATTAAAATAGTAACTGAGCCCTATGAGAAACATGATATATGGAATTGCAATCCATGGCAAAAGCATGTAGATAAAGTAAATAAATATATGAAAAAATCTGGCTATAAATACTAGGGAACATGCTAGAATCTGTAGGGAGTTAGAAGGTAGGGGATAATGAAAACTAGTATAACATATGAGTGAAAGAGGATACATAAGAGAGAAACTAACAACATGAAAGAAAAATTAGCACAGAAAAAATTAGTGTGATAAGGACATAAACAAGAATTAAAAGAAAAGAGAGCAGAAAAAAAACAAGGAGAAAGAAAAATATACAAAAGAACAGAATTAATGAGCACGCAACACGAAAAGAAAGAGAGAGCGGCAACACCGTTTAAAACTTTGAAGAATCGGAATGAGAAACACAAATGAGAGTATGGAAGAATTTGTTTTGGGGTTTGAAGTTTGAAGCATAACCCGATAAGAAGCTTATTTACAAACTCAGTCAAACTAATGTAACAGTTACCAACAGACAATTATCACACTATTTTAGGCATATTTTGATATTGAGGTAGCATATTGAAAGCTACAACCCTAGTAACTAAGGAAGCATATAGAAAACCTAAGGATAAGAGCATGTGCTATATACATGCAATTTGTTTCAAAATTATTATCCAGAGCAATAGAACTGATTTCTCAACAACTTTGACTATTTGCCTCTTGTATTAAAACGGAATTTTTCTCGTCAACAAAAGAATTATCACTATTTCATAACTTTGTATCAACATCTCCAGACCCAAAGAATAACAAAACTTCCCATGGCATCATATAAGTAATCAAAGGTATTGGAATAGCTTAGGACACATGTCAATCATAGAATTAATTCAATAGAGAGAGAGAGAGAGAGAGAGAGAGAGAGAGAGAGAGAGAGAGAGAGAGAGAGAGAGAGAGAGAGAGAGAGAGAGAGAGAGAGAGAGAGAGAGAGAGAGAGAGAGAGAGAGAGAGAGAGAAATGCACGCAAGAGAGAGCATGGATTTATGCCTGAAAAGCCTACCTTAGGATCTCTGAAGTATTCAACAATTTCTTCCAGTTCAGCCTTTGTCTCATCCACTCCTTTCACATCGCTAAATTTAGTACTTGTCAGCAGATTGGGCTGCACTTCTTCATACATGCCAAGTCCTAAGAAAGGTGAAAAGTGTAAAAGAAAAAAAGGGTAAAAAACAAAACAGAGGACATGCCCATCAAATTCAGTGGTTTGTAAGTTAAGTTAACACAAAATACCTTTACTAATTCTTTCATACGCGATGAAAGCTCCTACACCACAAACTAAGATGAAGGCCAGTGCAATCAACCAAATTGTATGCCATCGCTGATCTTTGAAATTTCCAAGAATTTCATCTTTTGTAGGTTCTCTCACATTTCTAAGAACAGCTAGGCCACCTGTACTACTTTCTTCCTTTCTCACTGAACTAGGAATAGCTGAAAATTTAGATGCCTCAGGTTATAACTTTGATCGGTAAAATGTGCAAAAGAAAGAAATACTCAAAAAGCCAATTCAAAAAGTAGCCAAATAACAAATTTGATCTACATAAGATTTTGGATTTGGTACATCCGTCACTTATTTATCCCATCCATGAAATTCAATTTTTACGAAATTATACTAGTCAGTACTTCCTACCTCTAAATGAAAGGTCAAAGTGAAGATAAAAGTACGACTCTCTTGTTCACAATGATCATAAGTGAAATATTAATCAAACTTCATAATCCCTAACAAAAGATTATGATTAAAGTTACCCTAATACAAAACAAGTTAAGATTCTAAATGCAATGCAAATAGATCCACGCATTCAGTCATTTCACTATAGCAAAAAAATCTTAATTCCTTGAGCAAGGTTAGAAGATCAAACAGAACAAACCACAATGAGATGCTAACATACTCAACAGAAAATGAGAAAATTCCAGCCAATTATCACCTCTTATTAACTTCTTGAGAAATTCACTTTCTCCCAGCCTGCCAACTTTTACTATTGCTTCGACATACTCAGAAAAAGCCAAATAATTTGTATGCCGAGATGGATCACTTTCAAATGCTCTAATCACGACTTCAGGATCATCTTGATCAGCAGAGCCTTCCTTGGCGTTCGATGAATCACTTGGTGGTCCGGCCATGTTTCCTAGAAACCTGAACTGAGACCTCTCCCGAGGAGAGAAGAAAATCCTACTCCCTACATAAATTCAAGAGTAAGTACTTCAAACAAGCATAATATAAAAAAGTATCTGGGCAGCTTATTGTCCGTTTCCCTTCTATTTCTGTATACATTTTCTTACCTTGAAACTTATTACAAGATTCATAGTTTCGGCTCGATAAATCTTTGATCATTCCAAATTCTGATCGACGCCTTTCAACCTGAATGTATGCATTGAATTGAATCCATTACTATGTCTCCAATACAAGAAAAAGAAAAATCAAAGTGAATGAATTAAAATGCAAAAATTGTAAACCCTAACCTGCGTTCGAGCTCGAAAGATTGAAGGAGTAAGCTGCTTTGCGAAACGTCTCCAAGCCATGTCGTCGGAAAACGACGGTGACGAAAGGCGTTTTGGAGAAGAAAGAACGGAGGAGCAGTTGAGAAAATGCAGAAAAGAAGCGATAACAGAGATGATGGATGAAGAAAAGAGAAACGCAGAAACTTGTATGAACTTCTTCGGTTAAGTAGAAATGATTTCAAGAATATCTATGTAACTGAATTCTTCATTGACTAACTAACTCGCTGCTCTCTTTTTCTCTCTCTGCCACGTCAGCGTTAGTCAAGGGGTTTCTCTTTTCAGGGTTATGATTGTTTCATTGACTTCCGATTTCGCAATCACCAAGGAATACTTTCCGTTCTCTTTTAATAGAATCTGCTAATCAATGCTACTAGTATACTCAACATTTTCCAACGCACAAAATAATTTAAATTAAAGCCTTTTAATTAGAGAATTTAAGAGGATGTTCAAATATTTATTTTATGGGATTAATGGTTATGCAGGTGTAAATTTTTTTACATATCACAACTATTTATAGTTATTATTTTATATTTTATAGATCAATTAAATAAATATTTAACAGTTACAATTTATTGTCGGTGTAAAAATATTTTACATTCTCAGTGTATTTTTATTAAATTATTATTTTATAATAAATTCTTTTTTTGAATATGAATTGCTTTTTATTATGTTTGTATTGACCAAACGAAGCGAAATAAAATAGATTAATATTATGTTTTATTATTTGGATTGATAAAAAGATGATGAAATAGATAAAAAAATGATGTACTACATTCCATCCTATTTTATCTAATTTCTCATTTTTTATTTTATCCAACTTTAAATATAATAGATGAAATAAGACATTTTAAATAAAATAGTCGTACAATAAAATGAGATTTACATTGTCTTTCATCAATTCAATCATAGCATTTGAAACTATCATAATGAAATAAAAAAATAAAATACTAATTTATGTTAATAAATATTAAAATTAAAACTAGATACAATATAAATAAATAAAATTAACATTAGATAAAATTAATAACTAGTTTATTATTATTAAAATATTTACAAATAAAATTATAATTATAATTTCAAAATGATTAATATAAATTATAATTTTATATTAAATATATTTTCTTGTAATGATATTTTTATGTTTATATATAAAATATATTGCATCCGTCTCAAAATAAGTACTGCATTTATTAATAATTTTTTTTTCAAAATAAGTGCCGCTTTAGTTTCCAATGCAATTTTAGTTTTTATTTTTCAATTATTTTTTTTAATTAATACTCTTAATTTATTATTTTCCTCACTTTGTATTAATTATAATTTAAATACACGGTAATCAATTAGGATAATTTGATAAAATTATTATCCTCTCTTTTATTTATTATATTTTCTTATTCTGTGTGAAAGTGTCAAATATGAAAAATATTTTAGGACGAAGGGAGTACTATTTTTTATCTATATTTATTATTTTATTTATACTTCTTATCCAATTTCAGAGCTGATCGTGATATGTTGCCAATCAACTGAGAATAGTGAATGTTGTCTTTTAACCTATGTTTCAAAACCCTGATACTACAACTAAATGATGTTTGATTTTTATTATGTTGGTTAAGTATCATTTGGTCCACTGATTTCCAACCTGTACACAAATCACCCTTGTTATTTCTCAGCCAATTCTTCAGACATGCATGAGCTGACTCAACTCGGTTTGTTGTGGTATTCCCAAGATGCATAACCTGATTTGTCCATGCACAAACAATCGTCTCCTTCACCTGATCTAAAATTGTACTCTTAACATATTTTAATAAATTGGGATATTTATCACACGCTTTCCTAAAATGCATAACAACATCAGCATATAAATCTTTGGTAGACGCATTTATGATAATATTCCAAGCAGCCATAATTTTCTCCACAACAACGCCCGATTTAGCTAGTTTTCCCCCTTCAACCTCAATCTGACCCGTCCCTACCGCGAGTTTTACCTGAATCCTCATTTTTTTTTGTGATGTGATACGTACAAAGTAATGCGGAAGAACTCAGAAACACCTTCGCAACAGAATTCATCAATGTTGCATCACAACCGGTAATAATGACTTTTGGCATGTTTTCTTGGTCCTTTAACGTTGACCGACAAACCTCTAAAGCCCATGCAAAATTGTCCTTTTTTCACACTTTAGAAATGCGAAACCAATGGAAAATGTCATTTTAGTCGACGTAACACCGACAATTTCCAACAATGGCAACCTGTATTATTGGTCTTGTACATCGAATCAATTATGAGCATGGTAGGAAACGTATTGAATAATTTATTGGAATCAACATGCGTCATATATATATATATCTCTTACCGTTACTCTATCCTCACATCTCCGGTGCCTACAAACATACTTGTTATCGTCTAAAAGCTTCAAGAGTTGTTGCATTTCGGTTTGATCCCCTCTAAGCGCCAATTTTTGTTTGGTAGCGCTGATTGTAAACTTATCGGATGTTTGAAATATTCTCAGGTCTTTCGCGCTTCAATGTTGCAAGTATGTTTTTTGGAGGGACCAAATTTAGTGTCATGTCAGACACACATTCCTTCTCTCCCGCCAAGAGGCGACATGCACTTGGATGACCGGCCAACTTTGCACTTAAATCATGATTATGTGATCCACTTATGACATTAAACATCCAGTTATGATTTTTCAACCGATACCCACATAACCTAAATAGACACTCGCATTTTCTTGAATCAGTATCACCTCTTTTGAAATTCTTTATAGGCCGGCTATATATCCCACTTCTTTCGCATGTCAATGTCACAAATCTAGGTTGTCTTTCCGAACCATTATCCTACCTTCCTATCACAACACCAAAGCCTTGTTTGGTAGCCCCCGTACGAATCCACTACATCATACATCTCGAGATTCAAATTCTTGTTCATTTGTAAAAGGCTTCCGCATATCGATCACCTTGATAACAAGAGGCGAAACAACCATAGGTGAAACACCTTAAGACACAATAAGAGAAACACCTTCGGAAAGACTAGGCAAAACACCTTGAGACACACTAGTTTTGGAAATATTATCAGGATGCATTATCCTAACATGTAAAAAGAGATTACTAAGAAATATCCAATGTAAACAAGAAAATGGAATTTGCTGGAAAAAGTAGTCCCAGGAACCAGAAGTACATTTCTGGTTGCGTTCATCTGCAAAACCGAAAATATACTTTCGATTTGAACGTGACAATGTTTCAATCCAAAAAGTAGATTATGTTGGTGTAAGCCCTAGAGGCCAATACCTTTTGGTACTTGTATCGAAATATTTATTAATAATAAAATACTTTTCTTTATTATGTTTGCTTTTTGAAAATAATAAAGTCCCTAGAATAGTTAGTCTGTTTAATGCAATGTTAAGTGTGACTTAATCATGAGATCCATTAAACACAAGGACACTATTCTTAAAGTATCCATAATCGAGCTTTATTGTGAAGCGGGATAACATTAAAGCATTGAGGTTATCATGAATATAGACTGATGATCACATCTCATGGATCATGGATAAGGAGTTATCAAGTCTTGACATAGGTATAAATATTAGGAATAATATTTATACAGGATTGACCCGCTATGAGAATACTACATAGAATGTTATGCAAAGTGTCATAAGTTATTCTCATGGTGATAAATGGTGTATACCATCCTTCGACCTGAAACCATTATGGACCCTAGATGTAGAGTCAAGTGCCTTATTGCTGATCAAACGTTATCCGTAGTTGGATGACCATAAAGACAATCGATGGGTACTTCACAAAGCATGCTGAGGGACATGAGTGACCTAGATGGAATTTGCCCATCCTGCGTAACGAGATAAATGTCTGAGGGCCCAATATTGAACTGGACAAGGATGACACGGTCTATGCCTTGTGTTCAATATAGACATAAGGGCAAAAGGTTAATTATACACATAAGTATTATCACTGAAAGGTTTTGTCAGATCACATGACAATTTCGTGACTTGGGTAGCAGTGATGTGTTGCTAGATACCGCCAACGCTTATTATGTTAAATGTGATTTAATATAATTGCCAACGTCGAAACCTCTGGTCACACACATAAGGACAGATTAATGAGAGATAGTGTAAATAAGGAACATCGTAGGGTATGATGTACTTAAGTGGAATACGGAATGTGGTAAGGTACCACATGCTTAAGTGATATACGATACATTATAATGTATGATATTCATGTGCTTTATTGGGCTTTTAGTTTACAACCTTTATTGGGCTTTTAGCTTGCAGCCCACACTTGTGGTCTTATAAATAGAACCCTTGTGATGAAGCTTTTCACTTGATGCAAATTCGGTCCTGAATCTCTGCCGTGATTTCGCCACTCTCGCTCAAAGCTTTCGTGAGCGCTAGACCGTGATCGAAGCAACTGCTCGTGTGGACTGAGTATAGACGTTGTTCTTCATCAACGTTCGTGATCACAACATCGGAAATCCAAATCGCCACAAGAGGTAAAAAAATATTCTATCACTGACCATGATCATCCGTAAGGATCACAAAGGAAAATTGTTTTCCGCTGCAATTTTATGTCGCAATTTTCCTTAAGAGATTAATGTAGTTAATGTAGATTGAAATGAGGAAACTTTACCTTAAATTCAGTTTCCTTTAGCTCTTTTTGATATGATGCACCACAAGAATGTTGAATTTGAGTGAAAAATGGGATTGATAATGGTAGGGTTTTTTGAGAGGTTTTGGTAACCTTTCAAAAATACATGATCAAAGTGTTCCATAAACCTTGCTGTTTTAAGTTTTTGGTCTCGCAGAAAAACCGAAAATGCATATCTGATTTATAGGTGGAAAATGATTTGAGTTTTCCCGCACAAAAATACTAGTGTTGTATCTCCAGTTTATACCGAAGTTACATCTCCAATATGTTTCTTACATTATTCAAGGTGTAACGAATTATTAATAGACTAGATGAGGGTGGTGATGCGCCCCAGAAATATATTTGTAGAGAATATTTTTTAATTTAAAAAAAATTATTTTTCACTATTATACAGTGGCATAAGAAATTCTCAAAAAATTTCATAAATATCCTTTCGGTGCCCATTTATCTATATTGATATATGTTTCTACTAGTTTTCTTTACTAAGTTCTACCTTATTTTTCGAAGGTCCTTCTAAATACACACTACTAGAAGGATATTTTTGGAGGGATAAGTGACTTAAAAATTATAGATTCTAGTTTAACTTTTACTAACATGTATAATTCAATATATTAATCCAAAATTGAGTATGCTACAACTACTATGCATGGCTGAACTCTTTTTCTTTATTTTGGTTTTTTCAACCAATTTCAATACAATCAACTAATTTGATTTTATTGTTAAAAAAACGTACTCGAATAATTCATTTTTAGTGGAAGCTCTCTTTCTATTAGAACCTAAGTATTTGGTTGAAAATAATGTTTTGTTAATTCAACTAAAATTCTGTTACAAACACTTGCAACAAGTCGTTATCATGAATTAAAGATCTCAAAAGAAAAAAAATTATTATATCAAATTGTGACTGTCTTAACTTAATTCCACCAAGTAATTTTAATTTTATAAACTTTTTAATTAAATATCATTTAAAAAATTATTATGAAAATTTCTTTCAATTTTTTTTTCTAAAATCTCAATCTAATACACCTTCTGTAGAGCATATTTTGGACTGACTCTGCTTTTAATCAATAAAATATTAAAATCTAGAAAAAAATTTAAAATTCCAATCCAATACACCTCTTTTAAACCACATAATATTTTGGGCACCTGCTTTTAATCAATAAAAGTTGAAATTTTTTCTCTTTTCAAACGCAAGAATAAATAAGGAGACAGCAGATTTTAGTTTTTTTTATAGATAATATGTGATTACAGTTTTGATGCATGAAAATCATACATAAAATAATTATTAAAACCAATCAATGGATGCTACAAGATATTTCAACTCACTAAAATATGGAGTCATCTGGATTCTGATTATACGAGTTGAGTTCCATTGACTGAAGTGGAACCTACAAAAACAACAACTAAATTACTATATGCACATATGAATATGTAGTATCTTTTTTTCAGAAGCATGTGTCACCAGTCTTCTGCACTAAAGACGCTACTGAGGCAACTCCTTGAGCCTTAAGCAGAAGCTGCAGTGGCCACTGCAACTGCAGCAGTGGCGGCTGCCAGATTAGACCACGGAACTTCCCTGAGCTTCGTCTATATGTGACTGCGGCTGTTGCTGCTTTTGAGCTTTCTAAGTAAATCATTTATCTGACTTCCTGTAAGTGTCTCATGTTCTAGAAGAGCATTTGCAAGCGCATGAAGCTCCTTATCATGGGTGGTTAGAATTGTTTTTGCATTGTTGTAAGCTCTGTCAAGCAAGTTCTTCACTTCTTTCTCAATAAGCAGCCTAGTTTCTGAGCTCATACTTCTCCCATCATCATAGTAATCGTGAGTGACGGGTCCAACTTCAGTACTCATGCCATATTCAGTAACCATTTCCCTGGCCAAAGAAGTTGCCTTTGCAAGATCTGAGGATGCACCAGAAGTAACTTCACTTTCTCCAAAAATTAGTTCTTCAGCAACTCGACCTCCCATGCAAACATCAAGCCTGGCAAGCATCTGTTTACGTGTGTAACTAATCTCATCCTTGTCAGTCAGTTGAGAAACCATGCCGAGAGCCATCCCACGAGGAACAATAGTTGCCTTGTGAACAGGAAGCGCACCATCAGTATGAATTGCCACTAAGGCATGGCCACCCTCATGGAAAGCAGTATTCTTTCTTGACTCCTCAGATATAACAGCCGACTTGCGTTCAGTTCCCATTAGAATCTTGTCCCGTGCAAACTCTAAATCCCTCATGCTCACTGCTTTGGCACCATCCATTGCAGCCCTCAGGGCAGCAACATTAACCAAGTTTGCAAGTTCCGCACCAGAGAACCCGGGTGTACACCGAGCAGTGATCATCAGATCAACATCACCCGCTTTCAGAACCTAAATCATATTTGTGTAAGAAACACACATGTAAGTCCTTCTAGTTCTAGTTCTAGCAATTCCATATTCCACAAACCTTACTACATCTCACAATTGTGCACATTCACGGTAGACTATAAAACTTGAATAATATAGACATAATTCAAAGAGTATCAGGGGTTATCATGGGTGTTAAGCTTTTATCGAATGTTAAGTATCCAGTAGACACCCAATCATTGCTTAGAGAAACCATACTACGCAACACTTTGCATCAACATAGTGAAAGCACTGCTCACGTGCTACAAAATATTCTTAAGCCATTGAACACAAGATACAAGTTAAAGAGTAATAGCATACCTTTGACATATGAGATTCCAAAATCTGTCGCCGTCCTTCTACATCTGGGTTGGTAACAACAACATTGCGATCAAATCGCCCAGGTCTTACCAAAGCCTTATCTAGTGACTCTGGAAAGTTAGTAGCTCCAATCACAATTATGCCTTCGTTTTGTTTGAATCCATCTAACTCAACAAGCAATTGATTTAAAGTCATCCTCATGTACGTTTGGTCTTTTGCATTTCGTTTTCCACCGACAGCATCAATCTCATCAATAAAGACTATACAAGGCGAGCGCTTTTTTGCAGCAGCAAAAAGATCTCTCACCCTTCGTGCACCAACTCCAACATACATCTCTTCAAATTCACTTGCACTGCATGCGAAGAAAGGAACCCCTGCCTCTCCAGCAATAGCTCTTGCTAGCATTGTTTTACCAGTGCCAGGCGGGCCAACAAGCAAAACACCTTTTGGGAGTTTGCCACCAAGACGAGTAAAGTGCTGTGACAAAAGAAATTGTATATTTAAATATAGTATATAATAATACAGGCCATAATGTATGACATCAAGAGAGCCACACAAATTTAAGTTCTACATAGAGATGGGACCATTTCAACCAAACTTTTTGGAAGATACTAAAAAGAAACAAACACATTGAAACAGTAACTGAGACATATTATAAACATTCATACATGCAACAAAATAAGTTTCGTGCTGAAGTAAATCTCAAACCCACTGTTCCAGTTTGTTCTACCACAAGCAGTGTCAAGTAGGTTGTTTAAAACACCAATAGGAAAGTGCAGTAGAAAGGGAAATTGTCACATATTCACTGTGCATATAATAGTGTTAGGATACCGGGAAGAATTCTCCATTTACAGCTACAATTATGTAGATATTTATGGGTTTGACCACCTCCCAGCCAAAGGCCCCTAATTCTCTAACAAAGAGTACTACTTATGGCAAACAAAGGAGAGGATCATGGTAAATGGTAATAAACATGGTAAATGGCATTGCAACCCAAAGCAAAAGGCATATATGAACAAATAAATGTACACAAATAACTATTTCGCGCTCGAGAAAGCTTTGATTATGCCGGAAAAGTTTACCTTGGGATCTCTTAGGTAATGAACGATTTCTTCAAGTTCAGCCTTTGCCTCATCCACACCTTTCACATCGCTAAACTTAGTATTTGTCTCCAAAATGGGCCGCACTTCTTCATTCATACCAAATTCTAAGAGTTGAAAAGTATTATATAAAATAGAGCAATGCTAAATCTTATGAACAACAATTATACAAAATTGGACGATAGTTGGCCATGGCTTACCATACATAGGAAAAATGGTTATATAGAAATAATTGGCGGCTAAATAAGTAATTACCAATTTAAAGGTGTGCATTTCTTGATTTTCATTAAAATCTTGTTTGTAACAAACAGCACTAATCTAAGAAAAAAAAAGGCAAGTTCTATGGTGCACAAAGGAGATAAGTCATTAGACACCACTTAGTTTCCACTATTGGTTCAAATGAGATATGATGAGACCTATTGATCTAATGGTATAAAAACAGACTTGTGCCTGGTGCAATAACATTTTACATGTGCACATTAGACGAAACCAGAAAAAGAAGGGAACAAGGGTTTAAAGCAACAAATTTAAGAATGTGCCTATCAAATTCAGATTGAACATTGAATTAAACCGAGTAGTTGTAAATTACAATGACACTGTAATACCTTTACTAATTCCTTTTTCCTCAATGATAGCTCCTACACTAGAAATCAAGAGGAAGGTCAATGCAACGGACCTAAATGTACGCCATAGTTGCTCTCTGAAATTTCCACCTTCAGATGCAGAGACTGTATGAATTGGAGCACTTGCAGTTCCAAGAATTCCTCCATATTTTGTCGATTTCCCCACGTTCCTAAGAGCAGCAAGGCCACCAATACTACTTTCTTCCTTTCTCATTGAATTAGAAATACCTGAAAATTCAGATACATCAGGTTATAGCCTGTGGTCTGCAATGAAGAAAAACAAATTTCAACAAATATGCACCTCTTTGTAAAGTCTTGAGTAATTCACTTTCTTCCAGCCTATCAACTTTTACCAATGCTTTAACATATTCAGAAAGTGCTGCAGAATTTGTATGGAGATAAGGCCGGCTTTCAAATGCTTTAATCACGGCTTCAGGATCGTTTCGATGGTAAAGTTCTTTGAGATAAGAGGCTTCCTCGGCTTCAGCTGTATCGCGGAATCGTCGAGCCAAATTTCCTAGATAGCTGGACTGTGATCTCTTATGGGAGAGGAAAAACCTGTTCCCTGCATGAATCTACAAAATTGTATGATAAAAGTGAGAAACACAAGAAATGCCAATTTGGGGTTTTCAAAAATGTAAATAGGTTGATAGATTGAATAACTGACATGTGTTATCAAACGCATCAAAGCCATGAATGTGATGGATTTGGAGACTCAGGGAGATAAGCTAGAGAGAATTCAATGGATTGAATAAACTCTGGTGCGGTGAACAAATGAATGCATAAATAAATGAGATTATGCGCAATGCAAATGCAATGCAATGCAGAGAGTAGGTAGTTCATTTCATTTATCCCGCTATAAACGTGAATCAGTTACAAACTGACTTCACATTCTTTGCCACCTCAGCAAAACCAAATTAACTAATACATTTATTTATTGTTGCACAAACATTTTTTAATTTTCGGAGTTGTCAAACTTGACTTTTAATAAAACATAACTCTGGATGCACTTCTTCGTGATCAATCACTCATTTTCTCAAATCAATTTTTTTACTTTCTTTTTCCACCCTTACACCTTCTTAATTATTTTTGACGAAATTTCAATTTTACCTCCAAAACTTAGAGATGCATCTTCGAACGTAGTAGAGTTCATTTTTTTTGGAGTTATTTTGGAGATGTATCTTCGAAACACATTTTGTTTTCAAAATTTAACTATCAAACACCCCAAAAACATGTAAAATCTCTACTTTCAAAACTCATTCAAATTGGTCTACTCATTTGCACTTGTTACAACTCACTCCAACTCTCAATTTCAACACATTTTAAAATCTCTAAAAGCTTTAAATTTCAATAAGTTCACCGATCCCCCTTTTAATCTTTGCATTTCTATTTTAAGTTGTTTATAATATTTATAACCCATAAAAAACTTGCTTTTATGTGTTAAAATTGGATTTTGGTGTAAAAATGGTGATGTTAGGTTCAAGTTTTGATTATGGTGTCGCATGTTTTTTCGGAGATACATCTTCGAAAACTCCTCAGAGGTGTTTCGGAGACGGAACTCCGAAAAAAACTGGATTTAATTTTTTTTATAAATTTTCAAACATGTTCTTGTTCGTTTGATTATCTTTGATTTGATTAACAATTATTTGTTTTTCCAGAATAATGACAGAGAATCCTATCAGATTGAGACTTGGTAGGCCTAGCCAAACTGCATATGTTCGACGAGTGGCTGTATTTACTATGATATTGTCAGCACTTAAAATTAGGGCAGTGTCGAGACATGTAGCCAAGACCACTTTACCTCTCTTTCTTGTGACGAGTGGCTGATCGTCAGCATCCATCGTCGCTTCATCTTTATCGTCGTCTTTTATTTCAAGGTCTTTGGCCATGTGGGCTTTCTTTTTCTTCTTTTTAGCCACCTTTTCTTCAGATGGGGAAGTGTGTTTCCTCTTGTGATCTTTGGATTTGCGGGAATGAGGAGACTGATCATCAGGCGATGGCTGGGAATATAAATAAAATGTTAGTCAGAACAATAACTTTGGTCAAAACAGTCTGACTAAGTAATGCCTACCTCAGCCTTCTTAGTGTAGCGATGTTTTTTGTCCTTCTTGGACTCTTTGAATATTTTGGAGGGAGGAGCCGAATCCGCCGAGCATTTTCGACTCTGTTACACGAAGGAAACATTAGTAATTTGTAAGATGCGGAGTGTCGAAATACAATAAAAATATGCTTACAGAAGAATCAGTTTTCTTGAGAGAGGATGAAATTGGTTCGTCGTCGGAGAGAGTGTGTATAGGTGTGAACTGCAAAATGTCGGTCACGTAAGGGATACTGAACTAGAAAAACATCAACATAGGTGTAAGTATAAAACATACCTTTGAGCGTGAGGGGCCTTCCTTGTTAACAGTGTCAACAGGCGCAGTCGACGGTCCTTCCCGATCCTCAATAGCGAGAGCTTTCTTGGGAACGATTACCTATGGCAAAGGTACAACTAGAAAAGAGGCTAGGTCAAATAAGGATGTGAGTCAAAATTAAAAAGGAAATTTAACTTTCCAAAAGTTGTTACCATTGGGTACTACGACAAGCTCTCTCACATATTTAAGGTCAATATGCAGAAAGCTTGGGTAGTCGTGTAACCAATGCTTCATCGGAACCACCCGATCGACTTTCTTTTTGTAAGTATTTTGAATATTTGACCAAGAGCTATACCACCAATCTGAGATATGTGGTTGAAAAGCCAATGCTAATGGGCTAGTCGACAAAGGAGGAAATTTGATTTTTCCAAAATGAAGCGCGTAAAGATACTTGTCTTTCGCGTATCTAGGGATTTTAAGTTGTGGAATCCTTTCGGTCACCTTCTCCCTTAGCTCTTGGGCCGCGTCATGAATGGTTCGACGAAGATTGTTTGGTAAATACACCACCCTGAATTTTTTTTGGAAAGCTTGAATCTCTTTAATGTTGGTGGTCTTACATTTCGTCGTCTTGCCCAGAAAAATGTTAAGAGCAGCAGTCAGTTCGGCCATTTTTATGGCGGGATCATTAACAACAGTAACAAAATATGACTGCCACCAAGTTTCAAATATACCAAAGAATTCTCTTGTAATTCGTCACATTCAACCACACATTCCAAGCTTTGAAATTCTCTTTATATAAGTAATGAAATATATTCATTGGAGGGTGAAGTTGGAATATCCTAAAAAAATAAATAATTTTTGGAGATGCTTGATACTACCATAGTGGGATTGCATGCAACATATAGTGGATGAAAGAATGAAATGAGAGAATACACGTTGATATAATAGCGATTCTTGTTAATTTCAAACATATCCTCAGTTATTTTCGCGCGATAGCTCTACTCATATTTCAAAGAAAAAAATTTAAAAAGTTTAAGACGTTTTTGGGTTTAGTTATACTCTATCCGTCCCAAATTATAAGACGCTTTGAAGAAAAAATTTGTCTAGAATTATAAGTCATTTTACAATTCCAATGCAATATTAATGATGTTTTTTTCCAATATATCTTCTATAATTTATTTCTCTTTCTTCTTTCAATTTTCTAAATTTTTCGTTCATCTATAATTAATTAAGGACAATAATATAAAATCATACATAATTTCGATTTTTCATAAACAATAATAAGTATTCTTAATACGTTTGAAATACTCAAAACATTTTATAATTTGGAAAGGAGAAAATATTTATGAAAAAATGGAAAGGAGGGAGTACTTATTAAAAAAAATCAAACTATTTTAAAATAATTTTTTAATTAATAAATTAATATAAATAAACAACACGAATACCAACTAGAGCTGTCAGATGGGTCGGTCCAGCCCAGCCCGCTTCGGTTCGATGGGCCAACATGTTTAAATGGATTGGCCCGATTCGACTCGATTATTTAATGGATTACAAAATTTGAGCCCGACCTATTTTGTAAAGGTTCGTGCAGCCCGATGGGCCAATTTGACTCGTATTTCAATATTATAGTTTTATTATAAAAAAGGATGTAATGGATAAAAGTGACATAACATAAGTAGAGAGTCATCCTAACATATATATCACAGACATAAAATCATCCATATTAAAGTATAGTAACTTAATATTATCACTAATACTTATCAAATTTTCTCTCCATCTCACAATCATTCCTTTGATCACATCATCTTGAAAATATATTTTCATCTTTTTTAACTTTTCTTCATCACTTGAAAAAATACTTATGCAATCATATTTTGTCTCAATATTTTTTCCCCAAAATTTACCAAAATCATTTTTAATAGGCCAGTCCAAAGTCCGCTTGATCCTGCCCGACCCATGAAAAACATAAGCCCGATAAATTGATAAAAAATAATAATTTCATATTTTTAAAATTTTTTGGTGATCCGACCCGTATTAAATTGTATGTCTTATGGACCGGTTCGATGGACGTGATACATTTTGGCAGCTCTAATACCAACCAAATTCTAGTTCGGTAGGGTTTACCAAAAATTCAAGCAAAGAGATTGCAACAATTAATGTAACACGTGGATGAATAGATAAAGATTGATAAGAAAATAAAGATAAAGATAGAGGGTAAGAAATGAAAACTATCTTTGTCAATGGAAGAAAAGGAAAGTCAAAAAGAATAACCCAACGATTTTCCGCAGCCATAACACAACCTACCACAACAAGAACGTTTGTTCAAATCAACCTACATTCCACGACAGCCCTTTCAATGTTTCCTTCTCAATAACCTTGCTCAAACCTTAACCAAAATCACATTCAATTATGTTTGAAAAAAAATTAAAGATGTTCAGCATGAACGTGAACCCTTTTGAACAAAGTTTGTAAATCTGTGAAAAAAATAGAGGTAGCGGCGAATCGAAGGATGAGTGGCGAGGATGAAGAAAAAAGGTTGAAATTGAAGCGAAATTCTTCTCGGTTCAGCAATTTTCAACGCGATCTTATGGCGGGTGCGTTGATGGGTGGTGCGATTCATACGCTTGTTGCCCCGATTGAGAGGGCTAAATTGTTGTTGCAGACGCAAGAGAGTAACTTGGCTATTGTTGCTAGTGGTCGGAGAAAATTTAAAGGGATGTTTGATTGTATAATTCGGACTGTTAAGGAGGAAGGTGTTGTTTCTTTGTGGCGTGGGAATGGGAGTAGTGTTCTTCGGTATTATCCTTCTGTTGCACTCAATTTCTCTCTTAAGGTTCGTTTTTTTTTAAATTTTGTTTTTTGGTAATGCAATGTGAGTTGTTAATATTATGCAAATGTTTGGAACTTGTGTTCGATGATGTGTCTTGAATTGAGAATGCTGTTTAGTATTTAGTTATTGTAAGAAACTATTATGGTTTGAGAAGAGGGATAAAGAGAGTTAGAGCCATGAGTTGTGTATCAAACACCATTGTTTGGATCCATTTGGTTTTGTCATATCATGAAACAATATGGGGTGTAGTGCAGGCAATGTTGGAAACTGGTTTTGTATGTGATATAATTGAATCAAATTAGCATCCTCAAATCATGAAGTGTTCGGAAGTTGTATGTTGCTCAAAACCCTTAAACCATGGTTTTAATTGCGGTTGCTGGTGTTGCGATTTCTATTTGCTGCGATCACATTGTGGTAAATGCACCGTAGGTGGTGGAGACAGTAGGTGGATACTTGCAAAGATACTCTGACGCTCGTGTCAGTAACGATGGATAATATGTGAGTGAATATAAACAGTGCACATGCTTCTTAGGGTGAGCTTCCTCTCTATATATCAAGCCCATTGGGTGTACTGCGTAGGCTGAATGAGTTTGAACATGTCCTTCACTACTCGGTTTGGCGCATCCCCCAAATCTAGAAGGGATGTGGATGGAGGTCAATCTTGTTGTCTGGTCAGGATTGTATGGCAATCACCGGAGAAGCCCATTTTTCGATTGAGTTACATGGATTACTTAATAAGCATAGTACTTTACTTCCAATATCAAATTTCTTTTGCTGTTAAATTCACACGAGGGAAGGAAAAACTCTCAGGTTTTTAGATTTTCGTTTGCAGTTATTATCCAGGCTGCAGTACTCTGTTATAATTTAAAAGATGGATTTTATTCAATAACTGTTGACAGAATGACTTTGAAAAGCACTAGCATTCACACTTTTAAAGGATAGGGGGACTTCCTTTTCTTTGTTTATGTTCTTGTAGTTGAAGGTCCTTTTTCTATTTTCCTGCTACTACAATTGCAATGCTGGTTGTTGCTACTTGCTAGGATATCCTTCTGCATCTCTGTACTGAAATCTGACCTTACCCTGTAAAGAAGGTAGTAAGAAGTATATGATAGGAAGATTGTTTCTACTTGCTAGGATGTCCTTGAGGGTCTGTAGGCAGTAGGTCCCTCTCTAAAGGCCCCAGTTCTCTCCAAAAATGCCTTGCCGATATCCCTCTATTCTTTATAAGCTACTATTTTTTCCTAATTCTCTCATTCTACCCTATTTTCACAATAATCCTAATCTTCATTACAGAATCATTCCTGTCTAATTACTAATTGTAATGATATCAACTTCTAATAATTCTGTTCTAGAAATACTCTTTGGATTACTTTATAAAATAATGTATTTGAAGTCCACCCTTTTGTCTTTTATATACCTTTTTAATTAGGTTCTATTTTTATGGAAAACAATCTTCATTCAATAACAAGTCTGGATAGAACAAATAACTTAATCAGCCAAGTGCATGGCAAGTGATGACAATACAAATATAGGGAAAAGAAGCCAAAAGGGCATTATTACTAGACCAAAATCTGTGCAACACTTCGGAGTTAGACCCATATCACAAGGCGAGGGAGAGACCTTTGGTTGGTTTTTTTTTTGAACAAGTGATATCCAATAGATGTTTCAGTATGACCTGCTGCATGTTAGCATTATTCACAAACCAAATTTTCTTATTTGGATCTTGCCTTTTCTTCTTCTTTCATATATTTTTGTTGGAAACGCGTTGCAGTCCTTGATTAAGATCTCTTTGACAAATGCAAGGTAAGAGTACAGTTGCATCTGCAAAAGTAATGAAAGACTCTATATATGTTTGTATCAATATATTTAAGTTATATTGTAAAATATAATGAAATTTTATCAAAGGCACATCCTATTATAGGAGTTGAGTTTAGACACAAATTTAGGGACTTCCTTTGTCTCCAGAAGTATTTCTACTTGTTGAAGGATAATGTCTTTTTTATTATTATTATCTGTGAATACTATCAATTTCTAAATGGAGTGTTTCGACATAACTTGGTATGAGATCCTTAGTTTAACACTCAACTTGAGTCTGTCTTAGAAGTTAAAACGAAATTAACTTTCTTTAAATTAAAGAAGTGCCAAACTTTAACCTAAACTAGACCTTTTAATGCGAGAAAAAATAATTGATGCATCCTGGGCTAGGCATTTGGGACTGGAAATTTGCTTATGTAAAAGGAAGAAACACGGCACTTTTCAGTCAGGAGGATTTTATGAAAATATTCAGAATATTTCAGGCAAAATGAATTTGAGCAATTTTTTCAAACATTGTCTTGCTAAACGCATGTTAAAATTGCTGCTGTTATTGAAGATGATGTCGATATTTTTATAAACAAAAGATTAAGGGAGGATTATAGGTACCAATTCTCATAAGGCGACGATGCATTATTATTTAGTAGAAATGCTAAGCAAATTTCTGCGTGGAAGTTTGTGAAATGTGGCAAAAAAAATAAATTCTTATAGCATTTTTTATGCCCAGAAGATGATGGAATATGAACATATTCTAAAACTTTTGGCCATATAATGTATCAATTCTTATAACATATTCTAAAACTTTTGGCCATATAATGTATCAACTATGAAGTTTTATTTCCAGAACTGATGTATTTGAATGTCTATTTTGTGATGGTGTTCTGCTTGTCACTAGTGTAATTGATAAAAATTGATTATAGGTGAAGCTGAATCTCTCTATACTGTTTAATTAATGTATAGTCATGATGAACAGTGTCTTTTTTTTCCAACAGGATCTTTACAAAAGCATATTAAGGGGTGGGAACTCTAATGCCGATAATTTTTTCTCTGGTGCATCCGCTAATTTTGTTGCCGGATCTGCAGCAGGTTGTACATCACTTATCTTGGTATACCCCCTTGATATCGCACACACCCGCCTTGCCGCTGACATTGGGAGGACGGAAGCACGCCAATTCCGAGGCATTTACCATTTCTTAGCCACAATATTCCAAAAAGACGGGGTTCGGGGGATTTACAGGGGCCTTCCTGCTTCACTACATGGTATGGTGGTTCACAGAGGTCTTTACTTCGGAGGGTTTGATACCTTAAAAGAGAAGTTGTCTGAAGAATCTAAACCGGAGTTGGTGCTGTGGAAACGTTGGATGGTAGCTCAAGCAGTTACAACCTCAGCCGGTCTGATATCATATCCGCTAGACACAGTTCGTAGGAGGATGATGATGCAGTCTGGCATGGAACATCCGGTATACACAAGCACCCTCGACTGCTGGAGGAAAATCTATCGAACTGAGGGATTGGTTTCGTTTTACCGTGGCACGGTTTCGAACGTGTTTAGGAGCACTGGAGCTGCAGCTATTTTAGTCTTGTATGATGAGGTCAAGAAATTTATGAATTGGGGAGGATTGTGACAGAAGCACCAACCCTACATAGTTTACTGAGTTCGTTTTGATATATACATACATTGAGTGAGACTTAGGGTAATTTTGTAAAGTACAAGTGAGCTCCATTATAGTTCATTTGAAAATGCATCTTGAATGGAATTTCAATAGTCACCAATATTAAGCAAAATTTGTCAAAGCCTAGGGATTAGGTGAGAAGCCAATAATTAACGAATAAGATTATGATTGGAATATAAAAATTTGACAACGGTCATCATTCTCCTTTTTTTGTATTTTATATATGGAAATTTCTTAAGCCATTCTTATAGAGGTGAAGTAAATCTCTGAGTGTCTTTGGGAAATGCATATTTAAACACACTTAATATTTTAGGGGATTTTAGATATGCATGTTTGGAATAATCTAATATTTCATCTTTAGAAAGTTTTCGGATACGAATATCCAAAGTAACTTAATTTTTCATCATCACAGGTTTCAATTAATACAACCCTATTTAGCGCGCTCCTTGGACAAAATTTTGTGTTTTTCTATCTTGAGTGCAGTTCTGTTCTGTAGTGGGAACTAGATGCCTCTTTAATCTTCTGTGACTTATAGAATCATATTGTGGAATGTAAAATACAAGTATGACCACTTAAATGCTAATTTTTGGGATACATATACTTAATACATGTATTGTGTTGAAAATGCATTAATGATATATGATATGATCATTTGTTATTTTTCCGTTCGTTCTGATTGAACAATTTAGAGATGTTCGTCTGTATGACTTAATACATTTTTGTGATTTCGATGTATGCTTGAATCGAAGAAGACCTAAACTACTGTTGAAACATGATTTTTCAAATTATCCTTCCATCTTTCTCTTACTAATGAATGACCTTTAAAAACCAATTCCAATTTTTTTAAACAAAAATAAGAATTAAATTAAAACGTGTAAAAGAAAAAAAAGTTAAAAGTTTCTCTCAACATTATTAATACTACCTTTCAATTAATGTTATTATTCTAATATTCTAAACCATGTGTTTTCCTCCCCTTACTTCATCTCCATGCTTTTCTCACGATTTACCTGGATTTTTTCAACTCATCCATAAAGGTGGGACACATCCCGTGAAAATCCAAAAATGTTCCTGAAAATCAGAAATATATTTTTGATGCACACCATATTTTAGAATATTTTTGAAACATTGAAATATATTTCGGTACAATTCTAAATTATCCAATTGGAAATACGAGTTTAAAATCGAAAAATACATTTTCCCTTCCAATTTTTAAGATTGCCCGAACTTGGAATACGCCACGTGGCAAGTATTATTTGGACCAAAAGACATCGGTTTCGACCTCAACGCCACAAGCAAACAAAGTCGGCAAGCGGGAAGCGATTGAGCATCCTCGAGATGGGCAACTCCTCGGATCTTATCGAGACCCAATTTGCCGTCTACTCGACTGCAACACCATTCCCGAGGCTTTGGGCTCATCACTTGGTCACCATCAACTCACTTTGGAACCTCATTACCCCACTGCCCGAATTGGGGGGTGATCTTGCTTCTACCCGAGCATCATGAACCTGAATGGAATCCGACCACCGTCATGTCCCCTCACGACCGATCAAATGCACCCACCACGCGGGAAACCCGATCCACACCGGGGATCAAAGACACGCGCTCGAGGCCTCTCGACCAATCGGCCCCATCGAAAAGCAAGGACGATCAAATGAACGCGGGACCTCCTCGTTCGGCATCGAACCCCGACCACCGCTCGAAGCTCGCGGAGGAGGACCATCCAGACTTCTCGAATTCCACCCACCGGACTAGCTCGACCGACCGACCGCCCCGTGAGCAACGAGGCCCACCAGACTCACCGACTACACCCGCTCCCGAGGACCTCCGAACACCGAGGAGAGGCGAGCCGGCCGACCGAACGGATCACCCCGACGGATCGAAGGACGCCGAGCCTATCCAGACTCAGGAACCAAGCTCACCGATACCTGGATGAGGGACCGGCCACCGATAGTCAACGCCCAAGACCTATATTCCCGTGAAGAGGCCATGGATCTCGCCGCCTCCCATCCTCAAAGCGACGAACCGATCGGTATCAACGAAACAAAAATCCGATCACTCCGGAGCTGGAGAAACGTCCTCATCGGCAAGTGGCAAAGAGTTCGACGAGGACACACTCACTCAACGCCCGACGATCACCTGATAGGTCCGACCTCGAACGGCAAGGGCGATCAACACCCATCGGCCACTCCAAGCCATTGGGCACTCCTTGCCTACCACGATCCGACCAAACGTCGAGTCGAGGCAAAACACCGGGATCGCTTCGTCGTCCGATCGACGACCACTGCGTCTAGGAACCGAACCGCGGCGGCTCCAGTTCGCTTCAAAAAACCGGAAAATCGAACCGATCAAACGACCCAGAGACATCAGTTCTCGGGACCCAACGGGACGTACCCGAGAGGCCCGAGACCTGCGGATACTCACTCAGCCCCGCCTAAGACCAAGGGCCACCCAACCGCCCTCGCCCCCTCGCTACATCCATCAAGTCTCGGACAAGCATCGGCGTATCGCTCGGCCGACAATCACTCTTGAGAGGCACCTCCTCATCAAGGCAAGAATGGCCAATTTCAAAGTCCAGTGAGTCGTGGTTCGGCATGACGTGACTCGACGGTCTCCACCATACTCAGACGGATCTCGACGCGGCGCGACGTCACTTCGCGGGATCGCCACTCCACAACGCCATTTGACATCAAGTTCACCGAGCTCGAAGCTCAACCGGGACTCGCTACCATGTCTGCGAGCAAACGCCGCGGCTCCTTGTAGTGCCAGAAGAAGGGGGAACGCCCGGTCGAGCTCCCAACCGCGAAGATCGAGCCCAACGCCGCGGGACAGATTCTCAAAGGGAAGTCGGACGGCGGACGGCGGACGGAGCTCCCCCGACCGCCAAGACGGCCCAAGAACTCGAGCTTGTGAGAATGGATCTCTCGCATGGAGCGTGACTCGACCGAGGTCGATAGATAGCCGCTAGGCCATAGTACAACGTAGGCGGCGATCTCCGGAAGGCGAGGAAAAGTCAAAAGACCTCCTAGAGGCAAATTTTATTTCCGAGGCCAAGTATTCAACTTGGTTGTCAAACGTTGTACGTTAAAAATCTAATGGAAAATGGCGATGTCGTTGACTACATCGATCTTAATCGCATGTCCCAAAGATGCTTTTCGTTGCCTAACATTGATAGACTGGTCGACAACTCGGTCGGCTATAAATTGCTTTCTTTTTTGGACGCTTACTCAGGATACAACCAGATCCCCATGGACATGGCCGACAGGACCTGCACAGCCTTCATGACGGAGTCGGGGAACTATTACTACAACGTAATGCCTTGGATCAAGAACGAGCAACCTACCAACGAATGATGAACAAGGTGTTTCAAAACGAGATCGGTGACATGCTCGAGGTGTACATGGACGACATGATCGTGAAGTCTCAAGCCGAGGACGATCACGCATCACGCCTGAAGAAAGTCTTCGACCAAGCCCGGAAGCACAGAATGCGCTTCAACCCGGAGAAGTGCACGTTCGGAGTCAAAGCCGGCAAGTTCCTCGGTTTCTATCTTACGTAAGCGAGGATTGAAGCCAACCCGACAAATGTCGGGCATTCTCGAGCTGCCCACACCCAGTCAAGAAGTCCATTCAAGTCTTGAACGACATGCTAACCTCGCTATCCTTCAGCAAGATCGCACAACATGCACTCCATTTTCAAACCATCGAGGAAGGGCCGACCTTCGAATGGAACGAGGAATGCGAGCAAGCCCTTCGCACCTCAAACGAGCACTCTCTCAACCACCGGCGACCACGGGAAACACTATACTTATAGTTAGTCGTGTCCAATGAAGAAGATGGCGACTATATCGTGAAACCAATGACGGGCAAACCCGCTACTTCACGAGCAAAGCCCTTCAAGGGAACCGTATCAACAAATTGAAAAGGTCGACCGCCTCGCCATCGCGAGGAGATTGCGATACTATTTCTCGCCCACGTCGTCACGCGAACCCAAACCGCCCGTCCGGACATGGCGGACGAATCTTGAGATGGTCCTCAAACTTTCTCGAATTCGACATTCGGATGAAGGACGAAAAGCCTTGAAAGCACAGCGCCGACTTCCTCGCGAAATGACCCACGGCGGGCCAAAAGCAATGATGGACCGTGACGTTGACGGAGCCTCAAGTTCGGCGAAGCGGCGCGTCCTCGAAAACGAGGAAGGCATCGTGATCGAACATTCGTTAGCTCGCCTTCCCAACATCCAACAATCAGGCAGAATATGAGGCACTGCTCGCGGGACTACGACTAACCGAGGACATAGGCGCCCAAGACATCCAAATATTCACCGACTCCCAACTCGTCGCATCGCAAGTCCTCGGAGACTACCAGGCTAAAAACGACAGCCTCATCGAATACCTTCACCTGGTAAAGGAAAAACTCAAGGGCTTCGACCGAGCAGAGATAAAACACGCCCCGGAAGTAACACCGGCGGACATCTTGTCCAAGCTCAAGCACAAAGAAGAAAGGAGGGAACCGCTCCGTAATACTGAAACACTCACCCAACCGAGCATAGAGGTCCGCGACGACACTCGACGTAAATGCGATCGGTGATGCATCACCGGATAACCCCGTGTTCAACTATCTCATGCGCGGAATTTCCCATCGACAAGTGGAGGCCGCCACAAACGCTGCGGTTTCTCGTCGCCCTCGAGCGGTTGTATCGGAGAGGCTTCTCCATCCCCCGCTCTGCGCCGAGGAGTCGGTGGCGGCATTCTTCACGAAATTCACGAAGGTATTAACGCACAACACCGGGAGGACGATCTTTGCCGTAAAGCGCGGCGGCCACTATTGGCCCACCATGCAAGGACGCCAAAGAACACGTAAAAATGCGACAAGTGCCAACGCCACGCCGACATGCATTCGCCACCCCACGAGCTCACGACGCTCACCTCCCCGTGGCCCTTCAGCTGGTGGGGAATGGATATACTCGGTCCCTTCACACAAGGCTTTTACCAAAACAAATACCTTATAGTGGCCGTGGACTACTTCACGAAATGGATAGAGGCCGAGGCACTTGCCAAAATCACCTCCTTTAACATCCTTCGTTTTACAAACGAACGTCCTTGCCCGCTATTCCACGTGCCTCGTCACGGACAACGGGACACAGTTCACCGATCAAAACTTCCGCAATTTTGTAGCACGGCTAGGCACCAAGCACCACTTCACATCTGTCGAGCATCCCCAGACCAACGACCAAGCAGAGGCCGCGAACAGGGTCTTGCTGCGAGGACTCAAAGTGAGACTCGGGAAGCCAAGCGGTGGGTAGAAGAGCTTCTATGGGCATCGAACAACTCCCCATTCTACCACGGAGAATCCCTTTGCTAACGTTAACAGGCGGTCATTCCGTCGAAGAGCCGTCTAGACGCACCGAATTTCCCCTGGAGGAGGAAGCGAATGACGAGGCACTGCGCGAGGAACTAGACTTAGTCGACGAGATACGCGAAGGCGCGACATTACGAGAAGCACGTTTGAAACAACAGATCACGCTGCGCCACGACCAGAAGGTCATCAAGCACGAGTTCGAAGTCGGCAGCCTGGTCCTCCGCAGGAATCAAAAAGAATCTCGAGAGGGAAAGCTGGCCGCCAATTGGGAAGGGCCGTATCGTGTCCGGGGAAAGACGGACACGGGAGCGTATGACCTCGAAAATCTAAACGGAGTACAACTCCCTCGACCTTGGAACGCTACAAAGCTCAAACAAGACTACGGTGAGCTAACGACCACGTGCTTAACGCCTGTGGCCTCAAACCCTCCTCGTAGATTTAGCTCCTTGGTCGCATGCTGTGACGCCCCAAGCCACTTACACACGGGACCTATTTACTAAGTAGGGACCTCGTTGCGGAACCCTCGATCGATCGGGTCTTTCTTGCACCTTTGGCGGGATGTCCGGCATGACGGACGGCCCAGTATGTGGTCTCTCCGACCATATCCTCGGGGCCTCAAGCCCCAAACCTAGCAAGGTGGAAGACAACATCGGCGGTATTATAACACAAAAGTAAACATTTGTGAATAAAGCATTGGTAAATAAATGGCCGGCGGCGTCACGGCACAAGACCCAAATTACAAACATACAAAAATACGGGCACATGCCCGTAAGAAAAAAAAAGGCGGGCAAAGCTCGCAGCCCAAGCAAATCCAAACAAGTAAAAATCATTCGTCAGAGCCACAACCTCCCCATCAACCACGCGGTGAAAAGGTCCGATCCGAAGTCACCGCCCCGGTTCACCCGCAAAGCGGGGTGGCCCACGGTATCCTCTTCGAGGACCTCACCGGCAATCAACCGAGAAACGCCTGGATAGACTCATCCTCGGAGTCGTTCGCTCAACAACTTGACCTCGGCGGTCTACGACCGGTTTCATCTCCCTCAACTCGGCCAGATTCTCGTACGGTGTTTGCATTTTCCATTGGCAATTGCCCATGTTGTTTGGGGCGAGGCCGGCTTTGGAGGTCTGAGCGGCATCCATTTCGGGTCTTCGGACACGTCAAGATCATCTTCCTCTTCGTCGAGGGGTTTCCCTGTTGACGAGCGAAAGGGGGGGCAGCATCCCGATTGATACCGGTTTCGCTCGCTTCTCTTGGCGGTTGGCGGGAGATGAGGGTGTTGACAGGGTGAGAATTCTCCGTGCCGCGTTGAAGGTCGACGACTCGATCCTCGCCGAGGACCCTTGGGGCAGCGTCCTCGCCACTTTATCGCAAAAAAAGAAGAACAATACACGGGCAACTATGAATTTCCAAATAAATACCTAAGAGCCTCAACGCGTCATCGGACTCAATCGAGGAGAGCCTTGGTATGGATATATATCTCGATTTCCCGTTAGTCGAGAGCGCTGGGACACATATGGCGGCCTAAAGCTCTTCACAAAATTTTCTCGTAGGAAAGTTGGTCGTCTTTGTCCATCTTCTGGGAGTGTTCCTTCATAATGCCCCTATCCCATTTGCGGAAATCCCGGGCTTTCTCGGCTTTTCGCCGCCGTAGGTTTTCTTTTGACGGTCACATAGAAATTTTTAAAGTTTAAAGTTTGTGGATTGCGGATTCTTGGGCCATTGCCGACGGAAGAAGGGGTGTGCGGTTGAATATATATTGCCGAAGGTAATGCTCTGTGGATGGCACGAGAATCGATTCCTTCGTCCAAATCGATTTCCGATTGGATGAGTTGTGAGAGTCGATTGAAAGTTTTGGTTAGAGGTCCGGCCTTACTCGACGGGGTCCGCCGCCACATATCGATCCGCAAGGAAAGAAAAGTGAATTCGAGGACATCAAATCCACCCTCCACCACACTCGAGTGACGGCGAAGAACGACGGATACAACTCTCCCTCTCACAAGGACCTCACGCGGATTACTCCCCTCCAACATACTCATCAACCGACCATAAAAAATTCCCCGTAATGTGCAATGGTCTCCCCGTGAGATTCGTGCTTTTTGGTCGTAGCATTCAAGTTTCTGCACGTCTCATCCTAATTTCTGCCCGTAATAATCAACTCTCTCCCTGCAATATGCAAGAATCTCCCCGCAGGATTCAACTCTGTCCCCGCAAAACGCAAGAAATTCCCGCACAATCTCCTCGCGATATTCATACAAGATAAACTCTAAATTCATCCTAAATTCATCCTAAAACACGAATTGAAAGGAGATTATCAAAGAATTAAGGGTGTTACCTGCTTTCGGAGTCGAAGACATGTTGAGAGTTTGAGATAGAAAGCTATGGAGGACTCTGCGTTCAAGAGCTTTTTGGCTGGAAAATCAGGGAAGAATACACAAATGAAACCCTAAAAAATCCTTTTATAACCAAAATCCAAGGGCATACGAAAGTTCACACCTTTAGGCGCCAAAAGTCCCATCTCAAAATGACAACGGCATTAAATCGACACGACGCTCCCGACGTTCCCACGGATCTCCCGAGTGTAGCAACCCGAATATGCCGGGTTGCAGATTCGAGCTTCGCCGTTGCCTACCCGAAGGCCATCGTTGAACGCCGCCGAGGATCCGCCCAAAGTCATTACTGCTAGAGCAAAACTTGGGGCTCGCTCGACCGCCCACGCCTAGGCCCAGATTCAAGCCCAATTGCCTTGGGAGCGGCTTGAATGACCACGGGCCACGTGGCCAACGGTCCATGATCGCCACGTGCCCCGATATTATCGGACTGCTGACTAGGTTTCCTTAACCGTCAAGTCTCCCAGAACTGCAACAAACCGGATCTCCGGCGACAATCTAGGGAGGAGGTCACGGTTTGGCCTCCTCGCCACGAAGTTCAAGAATGGGCTTGGATTACCACTAATCGGATCTTGGCAGGGCTATAAATACCCTCTCACTTGAGGGTCGTATCTCATTCTTTACTCTTCTCTTGCTTGCTTCTCTCTACTTACTTTGGCATCGGAGTATCTTGCAGGTACCCCCCCTTCTTTCACTTTGGACCACCGTTGCAGATTGGGCCAAGACACCTTCTGGTCAGGTACGATCAATACTCAACCCTTTTCAACCTGAATTTTATTGAATGGGGTGCTTATCGGAAGTTTATTATCGATTTTCTAGAGGCAAAAATGGAATTTTGCAGGGGGTGACTAAGAAGAACATGAAGTGGATTAAGAAATTCACTTAATTTAATCACCTTATTTTAATTAATATATATTGATTCTAATTAATTTCTAACACTCTATTAGTTCAAACATACCTATCCGAAAACCCTCTGAAAATGACAAAGTATTGAGTTATTCCTGATATCCATATTCGAAAACCCTTTGAAAATGAAATATTGGGTAATTTCAGGTACACATATCCGAAAATCTCCTGAAAATGAAATATTGGTTAGTTTGAATATACATATTCAAGTTTTGTAGGATATTTTTGATTTTTTGCCAATGGTCTCTAAGAAAGCGTAAGGGTTGTTAGGGGCAATTTTGAGGAGAGAACATTTACTTGGGACACACCTTTGTGAGAGACACACCACATATTCACCTAAAACCTTAAGGTGATAGGTGTGTGGGTTATCATCCCTCAAGTGTGAGTCACAATGCTCTCCCTCATGTGAAAGCTTTCTCTTCCACACACCTTCTATCTATCTCGAAACCAAAGGCTCTAATACCAGATGTTGGAAATCCACCAATATCTATGATGAATTTCTATCAATCTTGAAAATTAAGATTGTTATCACCACACAATAACAATGACAATAGAAAAAAATTAAAGAATAAAAGAAAGAATTATTTTCTGCAGAGTAACTATATGCCTACAAACTGTGGAAGACTTTTTATTCACTTTGCAACTACAAAATTCTGTGAATGACTTGATTACAAAAAATAGGGGTTACTCCCTCTATTTATAGATTTTAGGTTAGCTAAACCCAAAACTATAAAAGCCCCTAAAACAAATATGTGTGTAACAAATTGTTTCCACACTCCTAAAACAAATCAAATCTTTTCGACACAAGGAATTACTTTCAACAAAGGTGACTTAAGAAATTCCCTTTATATATACATATAGGTGACAAAAAGGTCCGACCCATTGGGTTGTCGTTTTCTTTTACACTAAAAGGGTGTAGGGCCGCACCATCTAATGTGTATTTTCTGCCCCTTTATGGATGCCATTATTTTTTGTTATTTAATTGATTTATCAATATTTAATAATATTGATATATGCCTTATGGATGTTGTTACTATCTATTTGTATGAATCACTTGATAGTGATATATACATAAAAATCCCATAAGTATTTAAGAAGCCTGAGATATCATAGTTGGAAAAAAATGAAATTAAGTTGCAAAGATCATTGTATGAGTTAAAACAATCCGGACGAATGTGGTATAATAGACTAAGTGAATATTTGCTTAAAGAATGATATGATAATAATCCTATTTGCTCTTGTGCTTTTATAAGAAAAATAATATTCGAATTTGTAATAATTGTTGTTTATGTTGATGACTTAAATATCATTGGGACTAATAAAGAAATCAAAGAAGCAAAAATTATTTAAAGAAAGAATTTGAAATGAAAGATATGGAAAAACTAGATTCTGCATTGGTTTACATATTGAGTATACAAAAAAATGATATATTGGTACATCAAGCAAATTATACATAAAGAGTGTTGAAAAAGTTCAACATGGACAAGGAAAACCTTTTGAGTAGTCCAATGATGGGTAGAACACTTAATGCCATCGAGGCACTCATGTACCTTGTCAACTATAGAAGATCTGATATAGATTTTTCAGTGGATTTACTAGCAAGATTTAGTACATGTCATACAAAGAGACATTGGAAAGGGATAAAACTGATATTTCGATATCTCAAAGGCACATTTGATCTTGATTTGTTTTATTCTACCAATACATAACCAATTTTGCTTGGTTATGTAAATGCATGATATTTGTGAGATCTACATAATGTTAAATCACAGACTGGATATGTGTTTAGATATGACGACTCTACAATATCATGGAGATCTCAAAAGCAAATACTTGTTGCAACTTCTTCAAATCATGGTGAAGTCGTTGTCCTTCCTGAAGCAAGCAAATAGTGTATATGGTTAAGATCAGTAACTCAACATATCCAAGTAGCATCTGGTTTAACAACAGATAAAAACCCAATAATTTTTATATGAAGACAATGATGCATGTGTTATCCAGATGATAGAAGATTACATAGAAAAACTGATAGAACCAAGCACGTCCCTCCAAAATTCTTCTCATTCACACAAAAAATCGAAAGAAACAAAAATGTTGATATTCAATGCATTTGTTCGAGTGATAATGTGGCAGGTCTGTTCACAAAGGCACTTCCCACATTAATTTTCAAGCCGCACTTACAAAATATTGGAATGTGTCACCTTCAAGATCTTTGAAGAAGAAATAATGTGTTATATTGAGGGGGAACATAAAGTTGTACTCTTTTTCCCTTATTAAGACTTTTATCCCAATAGTTTTTTCTTAATAAGATTTTTAACGAGACAACATTTGTTCCCATAACTATCCTCAACAAGACTTAAACAGAGTACCATGACAAATATTTCAAAAGGGTGAGTGTTATAATAATAAGCCATTATTATTATTACTATTTTGAAATACGTATGAATAATAAATATCTACTAAATACAAAAATTTCAAACTTAGCTATGTAGACTGTAGTAGCGTGTATTATTACATTCACTAAACACTCGTTTGGTGCATAGAATATGATAAATATATGATAGAATTTAAAGCAGATAAAGATATGATATGATATAGACGGAATAAGATTTATCCTATCATATATTTGGTTCACACATGATATCATGTTTTGTCATATTATAACCCAACTCATATTTAGGATAAAAATTTGAATTAATGAATAATATATGATAAGTTTTAGAATTAATTTATCATATATCCTAATGTGTTATAAATTTTTAAATTGAAATATGATATAATACATGTCTTATCCTGCGCACCAAACCCCTTAGTAGTTAGAATTTCTGCATTATAAATACCACACAATGAATATATGTAAAAACACAAAATTTTAAAGACAAATAATATGTTCTCATAGTCTCTTCTATCTCTTTATTTTTTTAGTTTGTTTCGAATATTTAATTTTTTTTTATAAAAAAGAACAACTTATTTAGTGAGAAATACATTTTGTTTTTACGAAAAGTTGCGTTAAAAAAAGTAAATATTCTTTTCAAGTAAAATTAGTTACTACAGAATAAGAATAAGAAATTTTTGCGATACAGCAAGACTTTTAGGTGGAGAGAGTTGATAAGTAGAGAAGTTTCGAGAACTTGTCACAGGAACTATGTTATGCCACGTAACACTAACAAATGCTGAAGCTTCTCACAGTCTCCAGAAAGTTCCAAAACAGCAATCCAATTTTCCTCAATCCGTCTCTAGAACCTTCTCACTCCACACCCCTTAAATTAAACCACTCCATTCTTCTCAAACCCATAATTGTAGATAACTACCAATACCAGTTTCCAAAATTGAACTCACACACAATCTTTCTTCATGAAGGGAATTTTAGTGAAAGAAGAAGAAGCATGTACAAATGCTGGTTCTTCAACCACTTCATCTTCCTCTTCCAATTCGAGTCTTCAACCTAAACCAATGGAAGGGTTACACGAAACTGCTCCACCTCCGTTTCTCACCAAAACCTTTGATGTCGTTGAAGATCCTTCCACCGATGGAATCGTTTCGTGGAGCAGAGCTCGTAATAGCTTCGTCGTTTGGGACCTTAATAAATTCTCTACGGCCATTTTGCCTCGTTACTTCAAACATAGCAATTTCTCTAGCTTCGTTCGTCAACTCAATACCTATGTAAGTATATCTCATTCATTGTTGTTACAATTAGTTGAAGTTTGTTTAAATTAGTTATAAGTTAGTTATGATTAGTTGAGTTTTGTTTAAATTAATTATAAATTAGTTATGATTAGTTGAAAATTGGTTATGATTAGTTATAAGTTAGTTATGATTAGTTGAAAATGGTTAAGTGATTTTTGTATGTACATGCAGGGTTTTAGAAAAGTTGATCCGGATCGATGGGAATTTGCGAATGAAGGGTTTTTAGCTGGACAGAGGAACTTGCTGAGAACGATCAAGAGAAGAAGAAATGTAGCACAGTCGCAGTCTATGCAGCGAGAAAATGGTGGTGCTTGTATTGAACTAGGAGAGTTTGGTCTTGAAGGTGAGATTGAGAGGTTGAGAAGAGACAGATCTGTTTTAGTGGCGGAAATTGTGAAATTGAGGCAGCAGCAGAATAATTCAAGGGATCAGTTATCTGCTATGGAAGCTAGGTTGTTGATTACTGAGAAGAAACATCAACAGATGATGGCTTTTCTTGCGAAAGCGCTTAGTAATCAATCTTTTATTCAGCAATTGGCAAATAACAAAGAGTTGAAAGGCGTTGAAATGAAGCGAAAGAGGAGGCTCACTGCTAGTTCCAGTTTGGAGAATTTGCAGAATGATTCTGTGACGAGGATGACAGTACCGATTGAATCTGTGGTTGATTATTCTAGTCAAGAACAACAAGAGGGTTTGACTACTATGGAGTCAGAGATAGAGATATTGTTAAGTGCCTATGGTAATGAATCAAGGAGTGAAATCAAGGACTATGCATCGTTGAGTTCAGTTCCAAGTGCTAATGAGAGTAATTTGAGTGATTGGGAGGATTTACTGAACCAAGAGTTGGTTGGTGGGGATCCAGAGGATGAAGTTTTGATTGGTGATTTCTCACAAATTGATGCGCCGGTTGAGGATTTGGTAGAAAAGAAGGATGCTTGGACTGTGGATTTGCAGAACCTCGTTGATCAAATGGATTTTGAACCTTAATCAAAGTGGTTGTAGAATTGTGATCTTTGTTTTTTTGTCATTTCACTTGCAGCTTTCTGGTATGGGATTTGTTGTTATTGTTTTGTGATTGATGATTAATAAAAATTTCTGAGATGGTAATTGATGTAGAATATGAATGGCTTTTATGCAGCAGGGAAGATTGTAGTTGCAGAGGAGGCCAATAGATGTGTATCCTTTATTGAACAACAGTATAAGTTGTGTGAAGTAGTTTGAATTATTGTTTGTGCTAAATAAGATTTAGTACTATTCTATTTTTGATTATGCATGCCCTTGTTGTAACCACATTGTACATTTTGCAGGCCTTTACTGAAAGTGAAGCAAATATTCAAGAAGATAGTGATGGAATGGGAAAAGTAATGGCCTACTAATTACTGGATTGTCAATTGTTCATTGTTGAAGGAGGGTGTATAACTTTTTTAACATTTCAACTCTTCTTTGACAATTTCAAAATAGATGGATTAATTGTCCAGCATTAAAAGTTTAAGATTATGCATTTTTCAGATAAATAGACTGAGTAACATGTTGATAGGTTGGAAATGTTAGAATGAATAATTCTTGTTCTGTCGAAATGCTAGAATTGTGTTGAAGTCTTAGCATTTGGGTCTTAGCTTAGTTTCTAGTTGGTCCGATAAAGATTTGTCTATATAAGGAGATTTTCCTTTGTAATCAAAACACTTGAATAATATTTTCTTATAGTTTTCAGATAATATCTCTCTCTCTCAATCTTCTTCTTCTTCTTCTTCTCTTAAAACACAATCTTTCTTGAAAATCTTTGTTCCAACAAATTGGTGTCAAGGAGCTCGGTTGCGATTCAGAGAGAATCTAATGACAAGCGGAACAAAAACGTCTTCGCAGATTTCAGCGAATCTATTAGTTTTCAAAGGTAAAAACTATCAGCGGTGGGTCGCACAAATGAAAGTTATCTTCAGATATCAAGATGTTGTGGAAATCTTGAATGATGGAATATCAGAGTTGGAAATAGACGCGACAAATGCTTAGAAAGTTGCGCACAAAGATCAGAGGAAGAAAGATTGTAAACGCTGTTCTTGATTCATCAGTGTGTGGACTCTGATGTATTTGAGAAATAATTGAAGAAGAATCAACGAAAGATGCGTGAGACAAGTTAAAGAACTTGTATGGCGGAGGTGAGAAATTGAAGAAGGTGAAGTTGCAAACATTGAGGAAGCAGTACGAGTAGATTTAGATGAAAGATGATGAATCAGTTTCTGCATACTTCTCAAGAACTCTGACATTGACAAACTAGATGAAAGCATGTGGTGAAATAGTCACAGATTTACAGAAAATAGAGAAGGTACTGAGATCTCTAACTGCAGATTTTGACTACATTGTAGTGACAATTGAAGAGACCAAGACTCTATCTGAGATGAAACTAGAAGAACTTCAAGCTTCATTGGAGGCTCAGGAGATGAAATTGAAACGGAAAAACTCAGAAAGAGAAAAGGTGGTTGAACAAGTATTGCAATCAAGATTCAACAAGAAAGCTGAGAAGTCGAAGCTGCGTAAGCATCTTGCAGGTGATGAGAAGTCAAGCAAGAATGCTGATTCGAACAAGAAAAGTGTGGGCAACAAGTGCTCTGGGAAGAAAGTTGACACGAAAGACGTGTAATGTTACAATTGTCAAGGTTATGGTCACTATGCTCGAGACTGTTGAAGAAAGAAAGCAACAAAAGCGAAATAAAGTGATGAAGTCCAATATGCACGAGTAGGACATAGTGACTCAGATGATGGCAAAAACTCGGCCGGATGCTGAGAAAACCAACATGTGATATTTGGATTTAGGATGCAGCAACTGTAACACCCCCTTCTATTTACCCGCGTTTTATAAATAATAAATCAGAGTATTTAATCATAATCAAGAAGGCGTCACAATTTAAATAATGTAAATCATCCATACAGCTGTCATGCTTTCACTGAAGAAGATTTATTAAATAAATAATGCAAAGGATTATGTTTAACAGCGGAAATGAAACATAACCATAATTCCGAATACGTCACTCATAGTATTCCAGGATATTTAATCAAAACAAAATTCCAAACTATTAAGAAAATATCCGTTTAAAGGATTCAAACAACCGTTCCCCAGTGTTACATCTACCAGAGCACGACACTGACACGCGGACAAATTAACTGACTCTATGCTAGAACTATCCTCACCAACTCCAAGCAGCTAATCACTTCGGATCTGAAATTGTGAGTAAGGGTGAGATCTCAATTCAATATAACATGCATTATACGTTTTTATAATACAACAGAATAAACAGGTACATTAATCCATTAATCAAGCACAAATCATAGTCAATTCACAAGGCAATTCACACCATGAACATGTATATAATCAAACAATGGAAATTGCAACACTGGAAACCATCCTAGCATGTTACAATCCCATATGCAATGCAGACTCTATGCATGTGGTACCAAAAACGTGAACCGAGTTCACACACACCGCTCCGTTTACATGTGGAAAGACAGTGTAAATTCATGATTCGCCCATAGTTATTGGGTCAAGAATCCAGCCTCACTACCTCAACCTCCGGGTAAGTCTATTGGCTCAACCAGTTCACTTCCGCACAATGGGAATGAACCAAATCAACAAATGTTTATGCATGCATCATAAAAGCATGCAACATTAATTCTCAGATCATGATATCAATATAAATCACGTCATATCAATTCACCAATGCATATCATTCAATCAAAATGAATATCACAGTACAGCATTGTAAACATTAATCCCATTCGGTAACTCAAATCATTCATAATAGTTCCCCATTATCCTTAACTACTCATTCTTTTCAAAAATCGGGAGCGCGACTATTTTTTTAAAATAATTTAGCAAAATAATGTTTTTCTCTTTTCAAAAGGTAGTATTTTAAATTTAAGAAATAACGCCGAAAACGGCACTCAAATCGGAGTTACGGTTTAGAAAATATGAATCTTTAAAGTTTTAGAAAATTTGGAAAAATACACCTGGAACCCGGTTCCTACCTATACAGGAACCGGTTCCTGAAAGTTTTCAAAACACGCTCCCTGGTTTTTGTATGGGAACCCGGTTCCTACCCATACAGGAACCGGTTCCTGAGCCTAATTTTCCCAGTTTTTGCAAATTAACACTGGGAACTCGGTTCCTCCCCACAGGGAACTGGTTCCCACAACCTATGACAGCATTTCTGCTACTTTTTGACAGCATTAAGCATCCATTATCATTTCCAAACTTTCAAATACGATTTGGTACATTAGGAACACCATTTCATCATCATTTCACACCATTATAACATCAAGCAACATGGTTTATTCATCCCTATCAATTATTTGACATACTAATGATCCTAAATCCAACACCGACACAAAATAGGGTTTATTCCTACAACTTATAATCATCAAAATTCAAACTCTCTAACATACCCAATTATCCCTATGATTCCCAAAACCCATAAAACATGTTAACCGAACGAAATCACCCCTTACCTCGCGATGATCCTTCGATTTCTCTCGGCGTCGGCTTTTCTCTTCTCTTCTTTCTCCAATTCTACGTATAAGCAGGTTTCTCCAAAAAGACCTATTTTTTTCCTTTCTTTCCTTTTTATACTTCTTTTAATATTCCTTTTTAATATTCCAAATAAAACAAATAATTAAAACTTAGTAACAATAGAGTGATTTACCTCACACCCATCTCGCACACCTCCAATCCTTTCTTCATTAAATGACCCAATTAATCCAAATAAAATTAATACTTAAGACTTTAATTAATTAAATAATTAAATTCTCACTTATTTAATATTTGAATTAAATCGGGGTGTCACAGCAACCACATGACTGAAAATAAAGACTGGTTCATCAAGCTAGATGAGTCAGTGAAAAAGGTGATAAAGTTTGCTGATGGAAGACACGTAAACTCTGGAGGTAAAGGAGATATCTCGATTGTCAAGAAGGATGGTGGAAAAGCTACTATGACTGAGGTATTGTATGTACCCTCTATGACAAGTAACTTGATAAGTGTCAGTAAATTAATTACAAAAGTCTTCAAAATGATGGAAGGCTAATAATGAAAGCACAATTGGAAGAGAATAAAATGTTCAAGGTCGAACTCAACACATCAGATCATAAGTGTCTTGCTTCAAGTACAGAAGAAGACAAGAACTGGTTATGGCACCACGAATATGGACATCTAAACTTCAGGAGTTTAGGCATGCTCAACAAGAAAGGATGATGTTTGGTTTTCCTTTTGTGAAGGAACCAAAACAAGTATGCGAGAAATGTTGCAAAGCTAAGCAGGCGAGGAAGGCATTCAAACATGACTTGCCCATGAAATTCAAGCAGAAGTTGGAATTAGTTCACTCTGATGTGTGTGGATCATTTGAAGTAAAGTCAAATGGAGGCAACAAGTATTTTCTTACTTTTATTGATGAATTCACCAGACATATGTGAATTTACCCTATTGAAAGCAAGAGTGAGGTACTCACACAGTTCAAGAAGTTTAAGTTGCATGCTGGAAAAAAAGTGGCTGCAAATTGAAGAAGTTAAGAACTGATGGTAGTGGTGAATATACCTTTGCAGAATTTTAAGGTGTTTTCGAAGATACTTTCTTTAGTAAAAAATAGTTTGAAAATAAATTTTAGTGTGTGTGCGCACGTTGTAGTCAAGAACTTTTACAATAAAACTCTTATGCTTTACAATTTTCTCACTCAATACTAAATAAGGAGGTACCTCATTACTTTAACACTTTTCATATACTTTCTCTTTTGTGGACACTTGTTTGAGTAACTTGAGATTAGGCTTTAGGTTACATTCTATTTGATAACCATCATTAAATAGTCAAGTCTATTAAACCCTAATAATTAGATTTGCATCTTAAACCTCTTAAGAGTTCATGTTTGACTTATCATAAGACATAATGTCATTTTTAAAAGTGTATCACCTGTAAAATAAGGTTCTACACAAAGTATCTTTGACATCTCTGCTAAAAATTTTAGGTGCACTCGATGTTGTGGGTTATTAATTTCTATAGTAGGACTTGCAAGTGTATCTGACACTATCCCTAAAATATTTAGGCGGACTAAAGTTTTGGGGTTTTGATTGCTAAAGCTAAACGTGCAAAGCATCTCAGACAAAACCCATGGAATTATTAGACGTGTTCGGTGTTGTGGGGTATTGATTATTGTAGTTGGATAAGCGTCTTCGATAGCACCCTTGAAATCTTTAGGCGCGCTCGACACTATGGGGTATTGATTGTTGTAGTTGAACCTCTAAAGCATCTCCAAAAGCACCCGTGAAATCTTTATTTCGGGTGTGAGCAATGTTGGTTGTATCTTGGATCACTATTACGTGTGTTCACACTTTAGTGCCCTAATGAGGGAACAAGTCAGAATGCAGAGCACTGAGAATATAATATATAGTTTGCACTTAACAATTATGCCAGTAATTTTAATTAGACAATAAATTCACAAGTATATTGATTAAGTATTGCGGTCGGCTTCAAAGAGGTACCTTGCTCGTCCTCGGATGTGTTGTATGGGAAGTTTAACTATCAGTGAAACTAGAGGGTGCAATCTTCGAATTTAGAGACATACAAAATTTAATGGGAGTCCTATATATATATATATATATATATATATATATATATATATATATATGGGGTGCTCAGAATACCTGGTGGGCCGTCTGGGGGGTAAAGGAGTCCAGGTGTTGAACCTGTGATGGCCGACGGACCTTCAATACTCTTCTGGCTTCATAGTATGCATACTCTCTAGGGTAGTTATGTTCGGGAGGCCCTTGGTAAACAGACTAACTTTCTTCCTCTTGATTTACACCCCAGACATTCCTATAGTTTTCTCTTTGGAATGATATCAGATGCTAGGGACTTTGCACTTTGATGGAGAGTAATGTACCCTTTACTTTCTCCATAGGGTTTGATACTCGACCGACCATATCATCTCGCGAGTTACCCCATACTCTAAGATGACAGTCACTTTGCAACTCGTTTATCATTCTATAGTCTTGGATTCCACCGTTTGGGACCACACTCTAGTTGTTATGATGATGGGACATTTGACGTGAAGCTTTTATGATGATGAGACATTTGACGTTGGCTGGTCATTGTGGCATTTGTGTAGGGACGTCTCTCGAATGCGATTTCTTCTGTCTTTGCTTGGATCTGTGATGAATCTGATCTCGATTTTATGAAGATCTATAAGAGGATTTCTTCGATAATTGTATACCCAAAATATTGTTCATTGGAGGTGAAATGGAACTCGATTAACCTTAGCTCTGAGGATTCGACTTTGGATATGAGGGAATCTATTAACAGACATCTGAGGGAGTTACATGTCAAGATTTTTGGAGGCTCTAGCTTAAATTGAACCTGGCCGATCATAATGTCGTAGATCTAAATCCATATATGAGGATATTAGTTGACATCTTCTGGAGGTGTTTTGAGATCAAGATAAACGATCAATCTGAGTTGGATCAGAGTTTGATGGGTCCAACCTCCTCAAATGTGAGGTCACGACTTCGTGGAACCTTAATTTCTTCACCATAAATGCTTTCGGAGACACTTTCGAATTTTCGAATAGAAAATTGGACTTGACCTCGTGGAAAGCGTATGAATCGAAAGTCGATTCCCACAAAAGGCGTCTCTATTCCATTGCAGAACTAGAAATTGAGAAGATTACAGAAGCTACATTAGAATGAAGCTTCACAAACGATTCGGTGATGCGACTTCTTCAACCAAAGGTTGTGATCGTGACGCATCTTGAATTAGACACATTGATCTTTACTGCTAATCTCTAATATGGTGGACCGAAGAGGTATCTGCATAGTTAGCGCTCAAACTCCTAAGTCAGTTTATAGTTCAAGATAATTATAGTAAAGTGGTGATTAGAAATTATATATTTAAAACTATCTTATAACTATATTTAAATTTTAGGTTCAATAGAGCATGTGAGATGAATGATCATCATTATATTGGACCTTTGACTGACTCAAAACTTCACTAAAAAAAGAAGTAACTATAAAATAAAATATCAACAAAATTTCTATTAATTTTTCACAATTTAAGAATATGCTCAAAAACAATATATACAACTCTTTGACGTATTACATTCTTTGCATATCCATGAAAACGACTCAACTTTGGAATGAAAATATATTTCTTAGTTCTAGTAAAGTAAAAGTTCTATTAAAGGTTGTTTTACAATGAATATCATCTAAACTCCTTATACACCACCAAATCAACATTGTTACAAATGAAGACACCAAATCGTATGTGCATCGTAAAATATATTTGCACAAGAAACTTTACTACTAATGATTAAGCAAGAAAACAATGAAGGCATTAATACCAAAACTTTTTAGGCAGATGCTAACATTTTTCGTGGGTACATATAAATGATCAAATCTTTAAAATATTTTGCACTATAGTTAATTGAAGAATGTACACTAGTTAGGCATATGCCTGTTTTTCTATGGTCTTATTTACGATAAAAGACAACTTAAAACGGACCAAAAAATTATTTCCTGAATATTTTTAAAGTGGAAAGGATGAAAAATTGAATCATATTTTACTATCGTACTATCTTCGAAAAAATATGGTAAAACATTTCAATTGGTTGATATTAGTAGTGTTTGAATTTTATAGTATGATAAAATAAAAGACTGTATGATTTAGAGGAATTATCAGCTTTAAAAATTTTAAATAAATAAAAATTAAAGCTTGGTGGTGATAGGTAAAAAGATAAAATCGGTAAGATTTAAATTATTGATGATTTAATTCATTAAATTATTGAACCCTTTTCTTTGGATTCTTGTGTTGAGAAAAAAATATTATTATTTTGTTTGGCTTCTAAAAAAAAGACTATTGAGAATTTAGGATAAAGGATCGGTTGAGGGGAGAAAAAAAAGTACAGATAACATGTTCTTCTCATTCTTGTCTATACTTTTTGTTAAAATTAATTATGTTTTTTTTTTCTTCTGAAGTACATTCATGTCAATTCAATGCTTGTGAAAATGAAGAAAGTAGAAGAAGTGTTGATAGTAATTCTTAGCTATCAATTATTATTCTTTTAGGCTAAAGAATAAAATTTTGATTGCTCATATGTCGTTCTCGTGACTATTCCGTTAGGAATAGGAATAGGATGCATAGTGGTTTTTCTTTTGTTGCGCTTCTCCATTTTGATGAAAGTGTTTGATTGAAAAATGCTAACTTTAGACATTAGTTATATTATAGACCATGGTTTTTAATAAGGTGTAAACCTGATCAGAAAAAATTAATTAAAATAAATAATTTAAACTAAATCAAACTAAAATAAAATTGGTTATTTTTAATTTGGTTTAAAAATTGAATCAAACTAATGAAAATTGATGCAGTTTGCTTAGATTTTCAATTTTAATTTTCAAAAACTGTCAAATTGATAAATTGAGTCAAAGAATATAATCATGCTCTAAATATTTTATTTCATTTATCGTTAAACCTAAATTTCGTATCAGTTCAATCATTATTTGTTTGTAGTTCTTTCATTTAAACAAAATTTGCATCTAGAGCTAAACGCAAAAACATATAAATTAAAAATCATAAATCACAAAATTTTGTTTTCACATTTGTCTGCCACTATTATTTCTCTATCCTCCTTCATTATGATATATTATGGTTATTTTCTCCTTCTTCAAGTTCTCTTTTTTTAATTTCATTTGTTTTTTATTTTTTATTTTTTATTCCTTCTTCTTCAACAAATTTTATTTTAGAATTGTTATAAAATAATTTTGATGTATGTTTGAGGTGTGAAACATATTAATTGATGTGTGTTTTATTGTATTTTTTTGGTAAGTGTCCAAATATATTTTCAATATTTTTATGTCAAACGTCAATTTTTTATATTTGATAGTTAACTTATTTCATGATGCAATAAAAATTATGTCATTGTTTCATATGGATGAAAATAACTTACAATTTGTTTAAAAATAAAACATAAAATATATTATTTTAAAAAATAATGACATAAAATACGGAAAAAAATAATATAATAAAGAATACATTAATGAATATAATATTTTAAAAATATATAAATCAATCAACCGAACTAAATAAAATAAAATAAAATCGATTAATTTAATTCGGTTCAATTTTAAAAAAAAATTAAAAATTAAACCAAACTAAACTAATCAAAATATTACGTTGATACTTTTTGTTTTAACAAAAACCAAATCCAAATGAACATATTACACCCCTATTTTTAGGTGTAAGTTAAAGATTTATTTTAGAGAAAATTTAATATTGTTAAGTGTTTAGAGTTGAATTTCAATCCACAACGAAATTTTTATCATGTCCTTCAAATGGTTTTGATATAAAATGGTTTTTAACCCATAAGTATTGAAATTACATTTTAACTTGTATTTTTTTTTGTAATATATACTCAAATATCTTATTTTTAATTATTATTATTATTTAGTTTTTTCAAAGTTATAATTATATTTAATCATTACTAATTTTTTTTTATTTTATGAAAATATTAATATAAATATCAATTTAGTAATTATATATCCAAAAGTTATTTTACTTTAATATATCTAAATATATATTAATTCTTGTTCATTTCACTTTTAATTAAAAGTTATTTTAATAAATTTTATTTTATTATAATTAAATTTTATCACTGCAAAAGGAAACATATGTTAAATTTATTTAAATATATTAATGTAATTATGTTTTTGATTATTTCTCCGTATTTTAGAGAATAAATTCTTTAAGAGAATCTCTTACTTAAATTAGAGGTGCTCGAAATCCATCATGAATTGAAAGATACTTCTTTGTTTGTCAAATTATATGCAAAGTGACAATTATTCAATATTTGTCAAAATGTTTTAGTAGAGTGCATCTTTAGTGGAACTGGTATTCTTTTAGCTGGAATAATAAATAGTCTTTGGTTGGGTTTGTCAAAATTTTGAATTTGATGTTTTTTTTTTTAATTTATAATTTTTTTAATCAAATTTATAAGTTATATAATAAATAGTCAATTTATATATATATATATATATATATATATATATATATATATATATATATATATATATATATATATATATATATATATATATATATATATATATATATATATATATATATATATATATATATATATATATAAAATAAATTGGTGTCCTTAAAAATTGGGGCCATGTGCGACCCCTCTTCCCGAACACCCTCTGAAATCTCTCATGGGTGGTCTGTTACAAGTTATCAAATTACATTTTTTCGGAATCATATTTCTTAGATTCGTATTCTTTGAAATAATATTCTAACTTATATATTTGAATAAAAATAAACTTTCTAAAGAAAGTTTCCAAATTTATTTAATTTAAAAATTATGAAAAATAAAGTAATAATAAAGTAGAAGTGAAAAGTTGGTGGTAATTTGATTTATTTCCATGGGAATGCTGGATTTCCACCCTTTAATCATAGGAATAAAAAAACGATGTATATATAAGATTACCGAGAATCAAATATATTTTGGAATAATTTTTTAAAATTTGAATCAAACATGAGAATGTTGCATTCCCATGAACATATTCCTTAAAATATTTTTTACAACCTTGTAACAAACACACCCTTTATTTTGATATTTTAAACTCTCATGTCTTACGATAAGTTTTGGTGCAGCTAATATATTATTTTTTAAAAAATAATAATAATACAATTAGATATTATTGATATTTGGTGTTTTAGAATAAACAAAATTTTATTGAATATAAAACATTAGTTTCATCTAATGTTATGATCGAGATAGTGAAACAATACATAAAGTAGTAAAGAGGAAGGGTCCTTCTTCTCTCTAATCTCATTTCAAAAAGTGTTCCTTTGTCTTTTTTTAAGCATCGTTATGGATTGGCCGAAGGTACGAAGGAAAGGCTTCAGAAACGTGTGCTCCAAAATGGAACGTTTTCCAATGGGAAGTCGATTGTGGGATGAGGTGAAAAGGTTATCGTCGTTCCGTTTCTTAGAATTTTTTGGAAAGGATTAAAGCTTTAGAGATTGCAGAACTTTTTGAGTGCATGGGGATATTGTGGAGGTTGTTATTCCATCCAAAAGGAACAAATTTGAGAAATGGTTTGGTTTTGGATATTCAACTAGGTTGAATAAGAAAGGATTTTTGTGGTGGAATTGGACAATATAATTATTGATGGGGGGAATTTACAAGCAAACTTGTTGAGATTCATCAAGAGTGATGTTGGTTCTAAAAAGATATGAGAGAATGAGGGGAAACCTATAGTTATTTTGACAGCGAGTATAGCTAAGAGCCAGGGGTTAGAAGGAAAGAAGGGGAAAGGATCGCAGAGGTGGTGAACAACTCTCACAAATAGTTCACAACTTCGCAAGGGAAACAAGTTTGTCATCTGATTTATTTTGCTAATCAAGGAGACTCGCTAGATTTGAGAAAAATTTCGTCAGGATTGTTCTGAATCTAGGTATGCTGCATAATATATAGACTAGCTTTGAAGTTAAGGGTTATTTTTTCATTAAAGTCACTAGAATCTCCTTTTAGGAACGAATATTTGTTCATTGGAAGAGATTGAGGAAGGGGTTATTCACGAATTGATAAGTGGAGGAAGAAGTTGGTGGCCTCGATAGTTTTCTAATATCAGAGAATGGAGGGAAGAAGACGTTGACAAAGAGATAGCAGCATGGCTTTTGGCGAACACAGTCGGGAAACATGTTTGTTATGATGAGAATACCTTAAAGTCAGAAAACATGGATATTTCCAGATTATTTGTTAGAACTTATTCAACATCTGTTTTAATTAGATATTTAATGTCAAGATAAACAAAGTTATGTTCAGAATTAAGATGGTTGAGGACTCCCATGGTCCTCTTGTATCTCGTTGAATCAGTCAACTCTGAAGGTAGAGTATTCTTAATCATTTTTCAATTGGGATAACATGTGGTGTAATCACGAAATGGTTGATGGCGGTGAAGACTATTTTGAGATTTCTTCATAGGAATCAAAAGGGTGTGAGGCTAGTTTCAAGGAAGACAATGAAGTCTCTTCATGGTCATATGTAAAGGAGGATGGGAATTGAGCCCATGTTTCACCTCAAAGGAAGGGAATGTATAGCGACAATGGTAGTTTCGATGTAGCGGTAGAAGCCGCTAAAGAGGCATTTGCAGGTGGGATAAAAGGTGGTGGGTCCTCATAGGGTACTAAATATGCCACCGAAATTTTGAAAAAGGTAAAAAGTATCTCATTAGAACTTTTTTTTTAAAGCAAAGGATAACGAGGCTTTTTTACCTGTCAACAAAAAGAGTGTCAAAGCTTAAAAGTGTCTATCAAGGTTGTGGGTCGTTATCTCTTAAGAAAATGAGGCCCAAGAAGATATTATTGAAAGAATATGTTTCTAACCCCAATTCACATGTAAGTGAAGAGTTGGGCCTTATTCGTAGTCATCCTATGTGTATAAGTAAAAGGAAGTCCCAAACGAAGTCTAATAATTCCACTTCATCTTCTAAGATCTCAAAGGAGAAGGAGGGTAAATTTTCTTTTGGTGTCATTTTGTGCTATGATTAGACTTCTAATTCTGATATAGTTAAGTGTAACACTAAATTCTGGGATCAATTTAAATCTAATGTTGGGGATAAAGTTTGGGAGGTAATATCAAAGCTTGGGGTGGTGTCTAAAGAAGCAAAGAAAGATTATAACAAAAAGATAATCAATATGGAGAATAGAGATAGAGAGAAGAAGATGTGTATGCAGGTGATTTTGATTTCGGGATCATGATTATTAGATCTTTAAACATTAAAGGATAAGGTATCAAGTTGAGAAGGAGGAGAATAAGCCATATCATTTCTCAAGGTAAAACTAATTTTTTTTATACAAGAATCTAAACTTGCCCTTGTTGATTCAGCTATAGTGAATAGCTTGCGGAACAAAGAGGAGGTGGGGTGGTCTTTTTAGGGTTCAACAGGATCTTCATGTGGGTTGATAATATTGTGGAATGAGGGTGCATTCGAGGTGATTTCTAGTTTTAAGGGTGTCATTTTTTTAGGTATAAAACTTGTGTGGAAGGGGAAATGTTCTTATGTTATGAACATTTATTTGCCACACTCTTTGTCTCTTCAAAGAAATTTGTGGAATAAGGTTGAAGTGTAAGTCGAGATTTACATATGGGGAGTGGTGTTTGGGAATGGATATCAATTCCATTGTTAATCTTAGAGAAAGGCGTGAAGCCTCTTCTATTAGTATAAGTGTTAAATGAGGTTATTTCTTATTTTAATCCATTGCCAAATACGTTCTTCTTTATAAGGAAGTGTTGACACTTCCTAAAAGAAGATATTATTCAATTTTTAATGATTTCCATGGTAAAGCCCTACTTTCGAAAGCAATTACTTCGTCGTTTCTTACCATGGTTCCTAAGAAGATTAATCTCTTGGGTCTTGTAGAGCATAGAGCTATATGTCTGGGTTGGTGCCTTTACAAAGCCTAATATAAACTATTGGCGTCTAGGTCAAAATGGTGTTGAGTGTAACACCCCATCCAAATATCCCGAATATATTAATATTAAAATCAACTTTAATCAGAGTTAACACGGAAAATGAGGGATGTCACAATTAATAAATAAAATAAAACTTCCATTTAAACAGTAGCCATGCTACACTGAGGATCAAATTTTCAAATAGTTTAGTCAAACTAAGACCATGTCTTACACAGCGGAAATTATCATCACCAAAACGGAATAATCCAATCATTATTATTCCCAACAAATTAAAGAATCAATTAAACAACTATCTAGTTCCTCTACTAACGTTTCCCAGTGTTACAATCTAATCAGAGCATGACACTGACACGCGGACTTAAATGATAAGCTCTAGAGCCATCCTCACCAACTCCTCAGCTGCTAACTTTAATCTGAAATTGTAAAGTAAGGGTGAGACTTCTCATAATTAAAGCATATTATAAGCTTCTCAATGAACAATATATTACAAGCATATTATTTCACCCACTTAACACAATTCAGAATTCAACACACAACCATATTCATATAAGTCATTATGCATAATCAATAGACAACAAAAGAATTGCAACACTGAAAGACATCCTAACATGTTACAATTCCATGCAAACATAAATGCAGACTCAATGCATGTGGTACCGACACGTGACCAAGTCACCCAAAACTGATCCATCATCAACCGAATACAGTAACCATCGATTCATCCATAAACACCCGAACACGAATCCAGCCTAACCACCCATCCTCACTCGGGTATCGGTTATCGGCAATCCAAGTCAAATTTCGCACAATGGGAATTAACTTCACCAAAACAATGCATATGCACGCACATCACTAGCATGCAACATCAGTCAGTCTATGTATACATCAATCTAACATAACTGAATCAAACCAATCAACATGATATTTCAACCAAATCATGCATACAATTAACATCAGCATAAACATGCTTTACATCTACACATTACCAATACCTCCCTCACCAAAGGTTCTCTGCTACATATACATCAGTATGTGTCAGTCATTAATCATTTATTTTGAAATTCGACTCCTTCCCAAAATAATTTCAAGTTTTAGAAAATATTTCCATTTGATATGATAGAGCATTAAATTTGAGAAACAACGTCCAAAACGGCGCTCAAAACGGACTTACGGTTTGAAAGTTATAAATTTTCGAAGTTTTAAAAATTTTCAAAAAGTTTCAGTGGAACCCGGTTCCTCCCTGGGAGTAACCGGTTCCCACATTTCAAAAAAACAACGCCCCTGGAAAAATGTATGGGGAACCCGGTTCCTCCAGGTAGGGAACCGGTTCCCAGAAGTAAAAATCATATTTTTCTGGAAAAATCAACGTGGAACCCGGTACCTCCCATACAAGAACCGGTTCCTGAGTTCAAAAATGCCATTTTTCACCATTTCAAATGCTGGAACCCGGGTTCTCCCACTGGGGAACCGGTTCCCACGACCTTCAGACCCAAAAATCCATTTTGACAGCAATAGTTCCTAAAACCATTTTCTCATTCATTCCAAAACGTACCCACACGTTCCGACACCATAAAATCAATCATTCATCACCAATAACACACCATATAACATGTTTTATTCATCATTAATGATCCTATATCATACAATTCAATGAATTTCTACAATCTGACACAATCTGACACCAATAGGGATACATCCATGGAAACCTAGAAATTCCTAAACTGAGATTCCCTAACATGCTATGATCTATAGTATCAAAATCAAAACCTATAATATGAAATAATCAATCGAAATCACCCCATACCTTGTGGGTTCTTCGAATTCTGACACTTTTAGGTCTTCTTCCTTCTTTCTCCTCTTCTCAACTTCACGTATTCTTGTTTTCTCCAAAAATGACTCTATTTTCCTTCTTTCCTTATTTTATTCCTTTTATTCCTTTAACATAAATAAAATAAATAATGTGAGTAGAGTCTTTTACTCCTCACACCCCCACTTTACTCAACCCACTCCTAATAAATCCATAATTAATCCAAATAAATTCAATATATTAATAAATTATGTTCTCAATTAAATTAATAATTAAAAATCATAATTATTTAATTATCGAATTATTTTGGGGTGTCACAACTCTCCCTAACTAAAGAGTTTTCGTCCTCGAACATACATACCTCGATTTAATAGTTCGGGATACGAGTCCTTTATATTTCTGGCTCCCAAGCCACTCTTTTGCTCTCTTTGCATCGCGGCTTGGTTTTTCGATCCTCAATCCTCACGTCAAATTCTAAGTATATCATCTACCGAATCTCATGAGACGGATCAACAATGTACTTCCTCGGATGAGACACATGGAAAACATCGTGCAAATTTGCAAGTGACGGCAACGCAATATGCATGCAACTCTCTTGGTAAATGAACGGACCGGAGTCAACTTTGACTTCAAGGCTCGACCAATACCCGTCATCGGAGTAACTCGCATAAAAACATGTTCTCCTTCACTAAACTCAAGATCTTTCCTCCTCTTATCATGATAACTTTTCTGACGACTCTGAGAAGTCCTCATCTTCTCCTGAATCATCTTAATCTTTTCCGAAGTCTGTTGAACAATTTTCGGTCCAATCACAGCACTCTCTCCAGATTCATACCAACACAATGGGGTCCGACACCTCCTACCATACAATGCTTCAAACGGAGCCATACCAATTCTCGAATGAAAACTATTGTTGTAGGTAAACTCAATCAATGGTAGATAACTATCCCAAGCTCCACCCTTCTCCAACACACAGGCTCTCAGCAAATCTTCTAACGACTGAATCGTTCTTTCCGTCTGACCATCTGTCTGTGGATGATAAGCGGAACTTAAACGCAACTTAGTACCCAAGGCTTCTTGCAATCCCGTCCAGAACTTAGATGTAAACCTCGGATCTCGATCTGACACAATACTATAAGGGATACCATGTAGACTCACAATCTTTTCAACATACAATTCTGCCAACCTCTCCATCGGATAGTCCATCCTTATCGGAATAAAGTGGGCATATTTTGTCAACCTATCCACAATAACCCAGATAGAGTCACAACTCTTCGCTGTCCTTGGTAAACTAGACACAAAATCCATAGAGATTCCATCCCACTTCCATTCTGGAACAAACAACGGCTCCATCAATCTTGACGGTTTCTGATGCTCAATCTTCGACTTCTGACAAACCAAACAAGCATACACAAACCAATTTCCTTTTCATTGCCACCAAAACAACTTCTTCAAATCATGGTACATTTTAGTAGGATGAATACTCAACCCGGGATGTCTTCTAAAACATCTTCACCAAATCATAACATCGTCAATTCGAATTCGCCTCCTTGACCTTGGTTGATCAATGTCAATTTATCAACTAAACCAACATTATTCCATTTCTAATCTCTTCCAAAATACCACTAGTCAGTTTCAACATACCCAACTTCACACTATTCGAGTAGTTTCACAAACCAAACTTAGATCTCTTAACGCTCAACTAAATCTAACTCACTGACCATTAACATTGACATATGCAAGGACTTCCTACTCAAAGCATCTGCAACTAATCGCGACTTTATCGTTATATTAATGCAGATCTGTGCGTAGTTTTATCGAACCCACGAGACTATAAATCGATCTATCGTTATCCTAAATACGGTATACTAAGGCGAATAATTCTTTAAGATTTTGGTTAAGGAAAATATAATAAATAAGATATCGATATGTAATTGTCTAACCTAAGGGATCCGAATTTGACTTATTACTCAAGTTGATAAAAATCCTATTTGCAAACAATATTCATCTAAAATCCTATCTCAAAATGCTCTTGAATCGGATCATGCAATTAAATCCTAACGTATGCTCGCTATTTTGAATTTAAAACACTTTTGAAAATAAATAAAGTTTAATCTCTTTTAAAATGATATCTTAGTTGGTTTCTAAACCTCAAATTTCTGTTGGAATTTCGATTTTAATAATTTTCATTTTGGATTCCTTTGGATCGATTAATTTACATACCAATATCAAAACAATTTAATATTAATTAATTGATGCATAAATAATATGGTTTAATATATTTAAACATTTCGAAATCAAATAAATAAATCGGCAAAATAAATAAAATAAAATAATAATTAAATTAAACGAAATTAAGAATTGAAATAATCTTGTTCTTCAAAATAATATCCACCATGGTGGTTCGCTCGGAGACTTCTTGAATTGAAAGAAGAAAATAAACAAGAAATAAAAGAACTAGATCTAACGTAAGGTTAGATCGGTGCGGAATAAAATCTAAATGCGAAAATAAAAGCGAAATAAAATTGCGAAATATGAAATAACGGTTGTTCGGTAAAAATGCCGACCCTAATTAAACTAGAACTTGTATTTAGATGATGATTTTCCTAACTTTGTTCAAGCCCATGTGATCGTGAGTAGGAGGCGATGCTTGCGTGGAGAGAGACGTGCGACGGGTGTGGGCGGTGGTAGGCAAGTGGTTGGTGGAGGTGGCGCCGTCGGTGGATGGGGTGGGATTGCGTTCGGGCTTGGGCTTGTATTGGGCTTGCTTGGTTCAACAATTGCTTTCTCCTTATATAAAACCTCCCTTTTATATATCATTTTTTGCTTTTTAATCCCATTTTCCTCGATTTTACTTCTTTGCTCAATTTATCTTTATCTAAACAAATGCGTAGAAAATACCAACGTCTGAAATAAAGTAATATAATTAAATAAAAATAGTAACATTGTCTATGAAAATTACGTCAAATATGTTATATAAATTCGTGTTATCAGCAACGACGTTTGCCTTACCAGGATGGTAATTCAAACCAAAATCATAATCCTTTAGGAATTCTAACCATCTTCTCTGCCTCATGTTTAGCTCTTTCTGATCAAAGAGATACCTATATTTACCTCAAACGAGAACCATATAAATAATGCCTCCACAAAACAAATACCACAGTAACTCTAGATCATGAGTCGGATAGTTCCTTTCATGCACTTTCAATTGTCGTGAAGCATAAGCCACAACCTGTTTATCTTTCATTAACACACCACCCAATCCCATCAGTGATGCATCACAATACACAACAAAAGACTTAGTCGGATCGGAAAAATCAAGATCGAGCACTTGTCAATCTTGACTCTTGGAATCCTTTCTCACATTCAACATCCCAATTACCGACGGTCAACTTAGTCAACGACAACGCTAGTTTGGAAAACCCTTCAATAAATAATAATAGAGAAAACTTGGATCTCGAAGCATTCTTGGCGAGATGATTGCTTCGTAGGATCTACATCAATTCCATTCTTGGAAATTACATGGCTAAGAATTCATTGGACAACTTGCATAAAGCTTTTCCCTTTCAACAATTCCAACACAACTAGATGTTCGCATGCTCCTCATCGCTTTTGAATAAATCGAATATCATCACGAACACCACTACGAACTTGTCAAGATACGGATGAAATATCTTGTTCATATACTCCATGAAAACACGGTGCATTAGTAACTCAAACGGTAATGTACCGTAATGTCCATACCGTTTTAAATCCTCCGACTTCACACGAATCGATGATACCTAGATCTCGGATCAATCTTACTAAATACACAAGCTCCAACGAGTTGATCCATCAAATCATCAATCCTCGGCAAAGGATACCGATTCTTGATTGTAACTTTATTCAATGTCGGTAGTCAACACATAATCTCATTGAACCTTCCTTCTTCTTAACCAATAACACCGAGCACCCACGGCGAAACACTCGGACGAATAAACTTCTTCTCAAGCAATTCCTCTAAGCGCTTCTTCGGTTCCGCTAATTCGGATGCCGACATGCGATAAGGCGCCTCGACACGGTCTAGTTCGGGAATCAAATCTATAGTAAATTCTACCTCTTAGGTGGCAATTCACTAACGTCTTAGGAAACACCTCGGGAATTCATTCACCAGGTAATCCATCACTCTTTGCTTTTCCTCCGCCTCATCACGAATACAACATAAACACCACCGCACCATCTTTCACAGACTAGGTTCATCTTAAGCGACATAATCTCATTTTCGACTTTAACCTCCTCAGGGAAAATGACCGTCTTCTTAAAACAGTTGATATGAACCTGGTTGAATTCCAACCAGTTCATTCCAAGGATGATATCAAGTTGTTCTAGCGGTAGGCACACTAAATCCATACCAAAACCCCTACCAAAAATCACAACAGGACAATTCCTACAAACATATGAAGTAGTCACTGAACCCGACGCAAGAGTATCAATAACCATACTTCCATCCATATTAGAAATTTCCAAATTTAACCTTTTAGCACAATCTAACACAATAAAAGAATGCGTAGCTCCAGTATCAATAATCGCAATCAAAGGTATGTCGTTATTAAAACATGTACCTTTAATCAGCCGATCATCTGGTTTGGTCTCTGCTCCAGACAATGCAAACACTTTACCACCAGCTTGCTCTTTCTTGGGTTTTGTGCATTGAGGACGAGTATGACCTTCCTCACCACAGTTGTAACAAGTCACCACTCTCACTCTGCAATCATTAGCCACATGGCCAAGTTTTCCACACTTGAAGCACTTCTTATCACTACTCTTGCAGTCTACCATACGATGTCCTGTCTCACCACACTTGTAGCACTTAACGGAAGAACTAGAATCTCCTCCACCAGATTTCTTCCAACCGCCGGATCTCTGATTACTCCTATCATAAGGCTTACCACGATCCATCTGTTGCTTACCTTTCCTATCAACATACCCTCGAGCATTCGACTTAGTGTTAGCAAGATCCTCCTCTAAAATCCTACTACATCAACGGATCGAAAATCTTGGCGAATACCCTGCTTAATCTCATCACGAAGACCATTCTCAAACTTAATACATTTGGAAAATTCTCCATCTGCATCGTTAGGGTAATGAGCATAATACTTTGCTAACTCAGAAACTTGAAGCATACTCACCGATCTTGTTACCACGCTGAGTTCCAAACTCAATCTTTCTTGCCTCGATGTCCTCGGAAAGTACCTCCTCGAAAAGCTCTCCGAACACCCAAGTCAATGCAATACCATCTTCTTCGATTCGTTCGGTAGCAACCCACCAGTCGTCAGCTTCCTCTGCTAACATGTGAGTTTCGTATCTCACCTTCAGCCCCTCTGCACAGTCAATCACTCTGAAGATCCTCTCGATCTCCTTCAACCACTTCTGAGCACCTTCGGGATCATGTGCACCCTTGAACAACGGAGGATTATTCCTCGAAAATTCCCCAATTGTCATCGACCAATCACGACTCCTGCGGTTCCCTCCAAGCACTCCAGCCAACATTCCCAAAGCCTCGGAATGGCATCATCATTCCTTCCGTTACCTCTTCCACCATTGTTCGTAACATTACAAAACAATCTACATCAGCACACAAGTATCGACAGTGTTACTTACACTAGTCGCATACTAAAAGGGATAACGACACAAGACAAGACCGACTATGCTCTGATACCACTATTGTAACACCCCATCTAAATACCCCGAATATATTAATATTAAAATCAGCTTTAATCAGAGTTAACACGAAAAATGAGGGATGTCACAATTAATAAATAAAATAAAACTTCCATTTAAACAGTAGCCATGCTACACTGAGGATCAAATTTTCAAATAGTTTAGTCAAACTAAGACCATGTCTTACACAGCGGAAATTATCATCACCAAAACGGAATAATCCAATCATTATTATTCCCAACAAATTAAAGAATCAATTAAACAACTATCTAGTTCCTCTACTAACGTTTCCCAGTGTTACAATCTAATCAGAGCATGACACTGACACGCGGACTTAAATGATAAGCTCTAGAGCCATCCTCACCAACTCCTCAGCTGCTAACTTTAATCTGAAATTGTAAAGTAAGGGTGAGACTTCTCATAATTAAAGCATATTATAAGCTTCTCAATGAACAATATATTACAAGCATATTATTTCACCCACTTAACACAATTCAGAATTCAACACACAACCATATTCATATAAGTCATTATGCATAATCAATAGACAACAAAAGAATTGCAACACTGGAAGACATCCTAACATGTTACAATTCCATGCAAACACAAATGCAGACTCAATGCATGCGGTACCGACACGTGACCAAGTCACCCATCACTGATCCATCATCAACCGGATACAGTAACCATCGATTCGTCCATAAACACCCGAACACGAATCCAGCCTAACCACTCATCCTCACTCGGGTATCGGTTATCGGCAATCCAAGTCAAATTCCGCACAATGGAAATTAACTTCACCAAAACAATGCATATGCACGCACATCACTAGCATGCAACATCAGTCAGTCTATGTATACATCAATCTAACATAACTGAATCAAACCAATCAACATGATATTTCAACCAAATCATGCATACAATTAACATCAGCATAAACATGCTTTACATCTACACATTACCAATACCTCCCTCACCAAAGGTTCTCTGCTACATATACATCAGTATGTGTCAGTCATTAATCATTTATTTTGAAATTCGACTCCTTCCCAAAATAATTTCAAGTTTTAGAAAATATTTCCATTTGATATGATAGAGCATTAAATTTGAGAAACAACGTCCAAAACGGCGCTCAAAACGGACTTACGGTTTGAAAGTTATGAATTTTCGAAGTTTTAAAAATTTTCAAAAAGTTTCAGTGGAACCCGGTTCCTCCCTGGGAGTAACCGGTTCCCACATTTCAAAAAAACAACGCCCCTGGAAAAATGTATGGGGAACCCGGTTCCTCCAGGTAGGGAACCGGTTCCCAGAAGTAAAAATCATATTTTTCTGGAAAAATCAACGTGGAACCCGGTACCTCCCATACAAGAACCGGTTCCTGAGTTCAAAAATGCCATTTTTCACCATTTCAAATGCTGGAACCCGGGTTCTCCCACTGGGGAACCGGTTCCCACGACCTTCAGACCCAAAAATCCATTTTGACAGCAATAGTTCCTAAAACCATTTTCTCATTCATTCCAAAACGTACCCACACGTTCCGACACCATAAAATCAATCATTCATCACCAATAACACACCATATAACATGTTTTATTCATCATTAATGATCCTATATCATACAATTCAATGAATTTCTACAATCTGACACAATCTGACACCAATAGGGATACATCCATGGAAACCTAGAAATTCCTAAACTGAGATTCCCTAACATGCTATGATCTATAGTATCAAAATCAAAACCTATAATATGAAATAATCAATCGAAATCACCCCATACCTTGTGGGTTCTTCGAATTCTGACACTTTTAGGTCTTCTTCCTTCTTTCTCCTCTTCTCAACTTCACGTATTCTTGTTTTCTCCAAAAATGACTCTATTTTCCTTCTTTCCTTATTTTATTCCTTTTATTCCTTTAACATAAATAAAATAAATAATGTGAGTAGAGTCTTTTACTCCTCACACCCCCACTTTACTCAACCCACTCCCAATAAATCCATAATTAATCCAAATAAATTCAATATATTAATAAATTATGTTCTCAATTAAATTAATAATTAAAAATCATAATTATTTAATTATCGAATTATTTTGGGGTGTCACATTGAGTTCTGTTGTTTCATAGACCAACCTACCCTAAAAGGATGGAAAGTCATCTTTCAATCACTATTTCTCAAAGGTGAGAGAGTCAGAGGGGAAGGCATATGTCTTAGGAGCATGGTTGAAATGGCTCTGATCCCGAAATTTTTGGGTCATGTCCTTACAATTCACTAACTCAAGACAAAGAGGTTGGATGGGGAAGGATCACCTTCTGGGATCTTGCAGAACACAGAGTGAGCCTCTTAATTTTGGAGGATCACCAAGAAGTAACGATCCTTGAATTTTCCCCCAGCTAACGAAGCCAAAGCAACCCCAATCTCTGATCACTGCTAACTGAAGTGTGTGTCGCGTTGATAATGTTGAAGATTAATCTCAAAGTTTGATCTTTTCCCCTAGTATTCACACCAGTTCTGGAAGACCTTAACGGAGGTCCAGGCTATCATGTTTAGTTAGGACAAAGAAATTCTGAAATGAATCAACACCATGTCCTTGAAATTGTTGAAGGGCGGCTTTAACTGCAACCTAGTAATAAAACATTCATAGAAATGAATGAAACACCAAAGGAGTTTCATATTCTCTTAATATAATCGACATGAAAAATTGAATAGTTGGAAGATGGTCCCACATATGTATAAGAACTCTCCAAACTTGTAGCGCTATTGAAAATGAATACCATTCACACTAAAATTTTCTCTACCAAATGGTGTTGTGCAGCATCAGCAAGAGGTATAAGGCTTTGACGCTCCTTTCGAACCATGTGCTCCTAACTATCGTGGAAAAAATATATATTGTTGGTCATTAACCCAAAAATGGCTTTGAAAGTCGAGGTAATCCCTAACCTCCTTACCATTATGATCATAACCTTTTATTAACCTAAATAAATTAATAAACAAGAGACTCTATCGTTCATACTGATCAACCTTGGTAAACTTCAGATCAGCCCTAGGTTGAATAGGAGAAAAGGGATCAACATTTATATCTCAAATAATGGGACAACATAGTTCATCCCTCTGATTCCTTCAAAGGTTCACCATCATGTTCAATAAAACACCAACCAGATCCAAAACTATTGCTAAGAACAATAAGTTTGTATTGGGTTAGTTAACTTCTAAAGAAATGACATTTGGCCTTTATGGGTTTACTATTCCGGTGGAAGATGAAACATCACTCATATAATCACCATGAGGTATATCTATAACATTTGCATATTCATCTCATACATTGGTCATGACTAACACAAGGAAAATAAAGGTACAAAATATAAATAAGGAGAGAAATGATACCTAAAAAGATGAAAGTTGAGAAAATGGCTAGGATAAAGGAAGGTGCATTGAACCAGAAAATTTAGAATTTGAAGAACAAGAAAAAGACTGATAAAGACAAAAGTCACTAAGCCTAAAGATAAAATATCAGAGTTTGTAGAGAGAAGAGAAAGGTTTCAATTTGTGTGAAGAGTAAAAAGTAGTTTTGAAGATAGATTGTCCTTTATATAATGAGGCAAGGTAGGCCAATCAATGACTTAAAATAAAAGAAAGTAGGAAGATGAAAAAATAACATTTGAATTTTACCTCGATCGAAATTACAACATCATCGAGTGCACTTTAGCATCCTAAAGGGAAACGTCACGCCCTAGTATATGAACCCAGGACCACGTGTAAAAAAGATATTGCAAAATGTCTCAATGATGAGACTAGAATTTAATGCAACAATTTACAAGATTAGTCACATTAGCTCCCAAATTGTTTCCACTCTTTCAAGCTGTGAACCCATCGCGAAGAACTCAACCCAATTTTTTAGAGGCCCAATCATAAATTTGAAGTCGCTCCATCCAAATGAAAAGTGTATAGTGCAACAATACTCTAGAGCCCTAATCCATGTCATGGATCTCTAACCAATGATGGATAACATCTCACGGCCTCCTACATTCAACATTTGGAAACAAGAGAATCCCCTAACCGACTCTCATACGTGAAGCTTGGGATTTGATTATAACCATAACTCAATCTACCTTTTTTAGACTCATTCACTGAGTTAGACGCTGGAGTGCTAACTTGCAAGTCTACCTCATACAACCGTACTTTAATTAATATAAAAATCTTTATTTTTCTTTCTAAAAGGATTAATTTTTTCTTATAAATTATGAATCTATTTATTAAAGTGTAAAGAAAAGATATTAAAGTGTAAATAATAAATTTAATGTTAATTTAAAAATTTGTGTAAATTAATTAATTATTATGAGATTCTCTCTCTAATGCCTCTTATAGAAAGAAGAAAAAAAAACACATTTTAATTCAATGAATATGAAATGTATTTGTACCATAAATAGATAAGATACATTTATATAATATATATTTTCTAGTATTTATATGAAAAATGTTAACGAATAAGATACGTTTAATAATTAATGTATCATATCAATATATAGTCCAGATCAATTGATTCTTCAACATATTTTAAAAAATAAACTTTAAATTTATCTAATATATTCTACCTAACTTTTATTGTAAATTTTTTTAAAGTTATTTGATATATTGAATAATCAATGCACATGAATTGATTATTCAATATATCTAAAATAAATTAATTCACATGAATAGACAAGTTGAGATCAATATGGATTCTCTCGTAGTAGTTTGTATTTTATTTTACATCAAAAAAATCAACTCATATCATTAGTCAATAAAGATTCAATACAAGGAGGAATCACATGAAATAGGGAACGTCTAGCCCATGAATCAATCACTTTTGCTATGGAATGAACAACCAAATTCGTTTGGTGTCTTACAAATTTTACCTTAAAGTTGGGAAATTATGCAATAAATGACACATTGAGCTATTAATAAAGGGTATTTTAATCATCATAGAGAGTTTGGTAATATATTCTCATATTAAGCAGCACATTTAGAAGCATGAAAATGGTTGTGTTGTGTATTTTTTCATAAAAATCAATAAGTGTGTCAATACATTTGTGATTTTAGGATGTAGTTGTGCTCCTTTTATTTATAATTTTGCACCTAATTGTATTATTGACTTGCTAGTAGAAGATGTTAGTGGGGTGTCCTTCGCAAAAACGGTTTTTGTTTAGTCTTTTGTTTCTTAGGCTTTAGGTCTTCCTTGTTAAAAAAATAATTATTTATTTAATACATTAAAAAAAAAAATTACATAATAATAAAGGACGAGAGAGTAGAAGAATAGCTCTCCTCCTTTAATAAACACTCATTGTAAGAAATTAGGGATGACAAAACGAATCATCTGCCTCGTCATATCATACTCTGTTTTAAGTCCGTTAAAAAAAGTAGGATGAGCAAATCTGCCAAATAAAAATAAATATAAAAATCTAATTCAGCTCACTAAAGTGGCAGATTGATGGACAACAGACTTACCCTCCTAATTTCTTTATATTTTTTCCTTCGTTTTTTAACATATTACATGACTTTTTTATATTTCAATTAGATTTCTCGCTTGTTTTTTATAACTATTTTTTATAAAGTATTTTTTAAATAAAATTTACTTAAAAAAATATTACACATATTTATAAATAAATATATAAAATAAAACCATCAAGAATTAGATCTATTAAAATTAACTAAAAAAATACAAATTTAAGGTGGGACAAACTTAATGAATAGGTACGAGAAATTTTGGCAGAGCAAACTTTAACAGACGACGCTCTTTAGTGGGATGAACTTTATTGGCCAGTGATTTTAAAATTTAAACCCTATCCACCATTTATTGGTAGATACACGGACCAACCTGAGTGACCAAAATCCGTTTTATCATCCTAAGACTATGTATAATGGGGGTGTTGAAAAAAAATAAATAATTGAATGCTTGCAACGGGGTGTTGAAAGTGAAGTGAATTAATTGATGTTGAAAATATTATATTGAATGAGGAGGAAGTGAGACCCATAAAATATTTTACAAAATCTTATTGGTTATTGTGAATGTTTAGAAATTTAGTGTGTTATGAATAGTAGTAAAGTATGATGTTGAATTTTATTAAATAAAACTATTGTAGTGATTAAAAATTAAATGTGTATTTAATTATTAAGTAGAAGAAAGAGAAAATAGCATGGAAGATAAAATATAAAAAAATAAAATGTTAAATATAAACCATTGAATATAGCGTAATAGAAACACATGCAGGAGCCGTAGGTATCGTTTCAAGCCAAAGTGACTTGTGATACTCCATTATTTTTGTCTTCCCATGAATACCATATTATTGATTTGATTATTACACATTAATAATTGGAAAAAATTAGGAAAGTGGATTGGATTGGGTACAAGGGTATCTAATTCTCATATATCATCATCACATAAGGACAAAATTAATAAAAAGTCCATTTACCTCCATTTCCTCTATATATAAGGAGTGGAGTTAAACTAGACTACCTACCCTCCAATAACTAAAGTTTCTTGTTTCTTTTGTTGTGAATTTGGAATGGTGTTGATGGATTTGAAATGGTGGTTTTCAATTCCAATTAGTGTTTCTTTAGGTTCGACAATGTTTACACTATTGAGTTTAGTTGGAGGATGGTTGATTTATCTGTATGGGCCATACTGGAGGGTAAGAAAGGTTCCAGGCCCATCATCACTGCCGTTGGTAGGACACCTTCATTTGCTTGCTAAACATGGTCCTGATGTTTTCTCAATACTTGCCAAGCAATATGGTCCAATCTACAGGTTTGATTTTTATTCGGATCACAACTATGAATTTTAATTTATTTTTATTCGGATCACAACTATGAATTTTAATTTATTTAGTATAATAATGATGAAAAGAAGGTGTATAAAAGATGAGTTGCGAAATTATAAAATAAATAAAAAGTTATTTATTATAATTTAACTGTATTTTTTTTTATTATATAAAGGGCCCAGCTGACCACAGGCTTTATATGCTTTCAGATTATTTTATTAAAAATAAAATATTTTATTGATATACTAGTATGTCTTTGTCTATTTTCCTATTGATAAACTCAACGCCGGTTCGACTTATCATAATAAGCTGATAGCTTTGTTTTTTGGTTGTTTTTTTTTTTACCAATAACATTGTATGATGAGCTATAAGGATATTTTTTTTTTGGTTTGTCTTGACTCTCGTATTAATCAGAATAAATAAACGTCCAATTGATAATATGTACTCCTATATTTTTGTTTTTTTTCTTTCTAAATAAGAAAAAATATCCTTGTAATTACTATTTAATTTAATGTATAGTTTTAAAACATGTTATATTACAACAACAATTAAGAAGGGATGTATCCAGCTGAATATAACCAAATAAATTTATAAATTGTTCGAATCTTACGAGTATATTCAATCTAACATGCGATAATCTATAGAGTTTTGATTGAGATATTAAATTTGAACTTTTCAATCGACTCGTTGATTAGATTTTTTGATGTATATTATTAAAAAAAATTATTTATTATTATTATTTTTAAATAAAAATATAAAATTAATATTTCACTATTAACCATAATTTTGTCGAAAATATTTTTCCACCACCAATATTATTATTAGATTAATGAATTTATCTAATTTTAAGAATAAGTATTGTTTTTTATTTTTTTTGTATCATTTTGTATTTTGAAAAATAACATATAATTTGGAGAAAATAATTATTATAAGTGTTATAGTATATTGATGAGTTTTATTAAACAGTGTTTAATTAAATTTGAGTGTTAAAAATAAGTGTAATGTATTGAATTGTATGTTCTTTTTAATAATTGGACAAGAATTATATAAAAAAATATTTGAAAAATAATCTACAACTAACCTAATCCATAAATAACTTAGTTGATTTAGTTTGGTGTCGATCGCGAAATTGCGGATTAGATGACAAAATTAAATCTATTAAAATTTAAACGGATTGAGTAATAAGTTCAATCAAAACCAATTCAAGCTAACTCGTGTATACTTATTTTGTTAATTTCATTGCATATCTTAAGCAACTTTTATTTTTACTATATTTACTTTATTTTCGAATTGATTATAAACCAACCAATATTCTAATATTCTATCGTGTAACATCTTAAATGTTCAATACTTTTTTTTAAGTGTAAATGACGGTGTCACATAAATTTTATAAAATCTTCTTTCATTTCAACCATCAATATTTAATTGACGAAAATTGAAGAGAATTTTAGAGGTTATATGTACTATTTTAGCTCTATTGTCATTTATCATCATATTCATTTTATTCACATGGACCCATGGAAAGAGTTTGAAAGCCTAGTATCATTATTACTACTCCAAATCATACAATTCAGAATAATTAGAGTGTTTGTGATCATCATCTTATTCATCATATTCTGAAATCATCTACTGAATCATTAACTTACTGAAAAATACATCATTGTTTCTAAAGAATGAAAAAATGGAGTAACTAAAAAGTGGCTTTAGCCTTTAAGTTGCTGCATATCAATGATGCAGTATCCCCCAAGCAAGAAAATGCTCAACTCATGATACAATAAAAAGCTCAACAGTAAAAATAATTAAAGAAGAGAGTGAATAATGCTTTTCTCAATAAACTTTTTATTTTTTTAAATGTATCAAATAATTTTTTTTTTCTTTTAATTTGAACTCAGTCATAGGCACGCGGCTTATTTTTCTAAATATATCAAATAAATTTGAATTTTCTTTTAATTTGAACTCAGTCATAGGTATGCGGCTGTGTTAAAGTCTTTTGAGAGAAAATTTTGCTGTCTATTGTGATTCTCTTTAATTTGAGAGATTAATCTCTAGAGTTGCGTATAGAGAATAAAAAATTTAATGGTAAAAATAATCAAAGAGGAGAGTAAATAATGCTTTTCTCAATAAATTTTTTATTTTTTTAAATATATCAAACAAATTTGAATTTTTTTTTTTAACTTGAAGTCAGTCATAGGCACACGGTTGTGCTAAATTCTCTTGAGAGAAAGTTTTGTTGTCTATTGTGGTTCTCTCTGATTTGAAGAATTAATCTCTACAGTTGCGTGCATAGAATATTGAGTTAAATTTATATTTAATATTTTTTTTATATATGATTATTAATAATTTCTCATTATTTATTACCGCAGATTTCACATGGGAAGACAACCACTAATAATAGTAGCAGATGCAGAACTGTGTAAAGAAGTAGGAATCAAAAAATTCAAAGACATTTCAAACAGAAGCACTCCTTCTCCCATTAAAGCTTCTCCACTTCACCAAAAGGGTCTCTTCTTCACCAAGTAACGTTTCATATTCCATTATGTTTTTTGTTGTTATTGTTCTTGTCATGTTACCGAATAATATTGATAAGCACCTAGAATCACATGAAATGAAGCTTCATAGTATATGGTTTTTTGACATTTTTCTCAGTGGACTTGCCACTAAGTTTGAATATTACTTTAGCTTTTTCTGTTAGTGGCAAAAAACTCAATTCAGAATCATATATGTCTTCTATAAGGTAGTACTACATTATTTGTCGGCCGATGTTTTTGTAACAGTTTCATGTCACTTTGATCTGCAGGGATTCACAATGGTCTACTATGAGGAACACAATTTTGTCTGTATATCAACCGTCACATCTTTCAAGATTAGTGCCAACAATGCAATCATTCATAGAATCTGCCACTCAAAATCTTGATTCACAAAATGAAGATGTTGTCTTTTCTAATTTATCGCTTAAACTCGCGACCGACGTGATTGGACAAGCGGCATTTGGTGTCAACTTTGGTCTTTCTGAGCCTCATTCTGTTTGTAATGAAATCAAGAATGTTGGTGATAATGAAGTATCGGATTTTATCAATCAACATATATACTCGACAACTCAACTTAAGATGGATTTGTCGGGTTCATTCTCAATCATACTTGGTTTACTTGTTCCGATTCTTCAAGAACCATTTAGACAGGTTTTGAAGCGAATACCGGGCACTATGGACTGGAAAATCGAGCGTACTAACAGAAAACTAGGAGGACGTCTCGATGAGATTGTAGAGAAGCGGATGAAAGATAGAACGCGTAGTTCCAAGGATTTCTTGTCGCTTATACTAAATGCGAGAGAATCAAAAGCTGTTTCAGAAAATGTGTTCACATCTGAATATATCAGTGCTGTTACTTATGAACACTTGCTTGCTGGTTCTGCAACCACTTCCTTTACTTTGTCTTCTGTTGTCTATCTGGTTGCTGCGCATCCAGAAGTCGAGAAAAAGATGCTTCAAGAGATTGATGGGTTTGGTTCAATAGATCAGATACCGACTTCTCAAGATCTTCATGACAAGTTCCCTTATCTTGATCAGGTAGTTAAGTTGAACGAACAACCTTAAAATTCTCCAGAGTGAATCCAAATTAAATCTTATAATGTTCTATTTATTTAATGCAGGTGATCAAAGAGGCAATGAGGATTTACATTGTATCACCATTAGTTGCAAGAGAAACATCGAACGAAGTAGAAATCGGAGGATACCTTCTTCCAAAGGTAATACATGTTTCTTTTTGCATGATCATCAACCATCAATGTTTCAAATCTGTCATTAATGTAGTTTTGTACAAGCAGGGAACTTGGGTTTGGTTAGCACTTGGAGTTCTAGCAAAAGATCCAAAAAACTTTTCAGAGCCAGAAAAGTTTAAACCAGAAAGATTTGATCCTAACTGTGAAGAAATGAAGAGAAGGCACCCTTATGCTTTCATACCATTTGGAATTGGTCCTCGGGCTTGCATCGGTCAGAAATTTTCCCTGCAAGAGATTAAGCTTTCGCTCATACATTTATACAGAAAATACTTGTTTCGGCATTCACCCAACATGGAAAGCCCTTTAGAACTCGAATATGGCATCGTCCTTAACTTCAAGTATGGTGTCAAGCTCAGAGCCGTAAAAAGAACAGCTAGGAGCTCCTAAATAAACCATTAAGATTGAACTTGCATATACCGAATATCGGAGGATGAGATATAAATCAATACTAGAATATAAGTATTATGAGATAATATTATGAATAATCATGTCATATACCAAAAATAATGTAAGTTTATATGAATGGATACTATTATGGTTTTCTAGCTTTTAAATAGTGAAAAATAAGATGAAAAATGTTGTTGACAAAGTGTGATTTTCCCATAAATTGAAGATTCATACAGAAAACTCTACGGACCGAGTATTAATCAAAACTCACAAATGAACAATTATACAAATGGAGGACAAGAACATAAGCTACATCTGGTTCTTCTTGAAGCTAGCTAGTTAACTAACTCGGATTAAATTACAGACAACAAGATGTTGAATTCTTGGAAAAACAAATAAATAAAGAGATGTTGGCATCCATGGAGATGTTGAACTTCATTCACCGTGGCCTTACCGAGCTTTTATCCATTTGAGTTGGTAGGTGAAGTGGCCTAGAAAAGTTGAGTGAATGGTCAGAAGCAGCTATACTTCTAGAATCTCCATTGGAGAAACCTGCAGCCCTCCTCATAAACTGAAACTCGTCCATTGACTGTTGTCTTTGAGCTCTGTTATACATTGGATTATTACCCGCTTTTAGCTTCGCCTTGGTTGATTGGGTTAGGTTCATGTAATTTGGCCTAGCACTGTTACCACTATCCTCAGTCCTTTCATAAGTGTTCCCAGACATTGGTGTTGCGGAAGTACAAATAGAAGATGATGCAGAACTCTCATCATACCGAAACTCAGAACTTGGACTGGAGGATGAACGAGTAGCTTGTCCAATGTGAGGAGGAGGCTTAGCAGAAATCCTTGTTGTAACATTGTTCTTCTTGACATTGACCGAGCATTGTTTTGAATTAGAGGTTACAAAGGGATCCACGAATTTCTTTGGAGGTGGTGGAGGTGTTTTATCTAAGCTTTCAGCATGTGATTGTTCCATCAATCTTGTCTCCCAAGGCTTGGCTGCCATCCATCTTTCCAACCAACTCCATCCCCCGTTAGCTTTGTTCATCTCAGGATTCTTGAGAGAGGAAAACGAGGCAGCGGTTTGTGAATAAGTGCTTGAAGTTGGCCGGCATTGCTGCTAAAAATCTCAAAAATGTAAGCATCTAAAACTAACAATATTTCAGGTGAGTCATGAATTTGAAATGTGAGTCATGAATTTGAAAACTCTGTCACATTAGTTTCTTCTAGCAAACAATTTAAGAGACTAAACCGACCGAACTAAAAGGGGCTAATATGTTAAACAAAAATCATTTTCAACGACTAAATTGCAACTTAGTAGCCCAATTTGTTACTAACAAAATTTGTTACCTTCTGAGCAAGAGAGTAAGCAAGAGCTCTCTCTCTTTTGAAAGCTCCTTCTTGCCTCATTTGAATCTTCGATTTCACATCTTCCAATGTTCCAATACTATCACACCACCCTTCCTGCACACATACACAAAACATACTTCTTAAAACACAACCCAAACTAAAAAACTTGCAAACTTCCAATTATTGATTCATGATACAAACCTCAGCATCCTTCAAAAGTTCAAGCTTTGTCCGCCGCTCATTGAGCATATTCTGCACAGCTTGTCCCTCCATAGACATCCTCACTCGACGCGCTCTCACTCGAGCCTGAACACGAACCAAGGCCTGCATGCACCTCAATGTCACCGCAGCTTGCTTCCTCACTTGTCTACCCCTAACTAGTGCTTGAATCCTGACCACCGCCTTCAAAGCCCTCAAAGCCCTTCTTGCCTGCACTCACAAAAATTCCAAAACAACCCTTCCATTCATCACAAACAAACACTTGAATAATACACATAAACCCTAAAACAGATTGAAAAAAAGTGAATACCAAGAAGGCACGGAAAGTGGTTTGGATTCTTATAGCAGCCCATTCTTGCCTGACGAGTCGAAAATCCTTAGGTTGAGCTCTAACAACGGTGGCTACAGCGGCAGTGTAAGCTTCTGCAGCAGTGGGAGATTCAGAGCCTTCAGAAACTGCTTTATGAGAGTTGTTACCTTTAAAGCCTTTCCAAGAACCGTTATCACCAGATGAACTTCTCCATAGCCTCCATTTCTTACTTTTCACACCCTCCTTCACCTTCAAACATAAACCAAAAAACAAAAAAGTCAAACTATAAGCAATGTTGGTAACACAAGAAGAAGTAGTTAGTAGTAGAAGTATGAGTTACATGTTGTTGATCTTTGTCGTGTTTTTTGAGTCCGATTAATGCTTTCACCCATTTTCCAGAAGCACCCATGAGTTTAGTTTTTAGGTTGAGAAGAGGATGTGGTGAGTAACTGAAAGATATTGTCTTTGAATGAAGTGTAATGAAGTGGAGAGAGAAATAGAAAAAGAAGGGTTTGTTTGTAATGGTGGATTTGAAATTTGAAAAAACGTGCAACGGACAAAGGAAGTTGAAATAAGGTTGTGGGACCGTAAAGTGCCACGTCAGGTTAGGCGGTTTAAATTTTGAGTTTGTGGTGTAGGGTGGGGTCCATTGGGTGTGATAATTAAAAAATGTAAAGTGTATGAAAAGGAACGAAACGTTTTGGGTGGAAAAAGTGAGATGGGTACTTGGAGTTGGAGGAAAAAGAGAGGGAAAGTTTGGGGAGGATAGAGAAAGTGATGGTTGTTGTTGTATGGGACAAGAGGATCTAGCATGTTTTTACGAGCAAAAAGCACGGTGGAATTGAGATCTACCGCTCTTTTATTACTGACGCCGCATGCACAATTCCAGATTTCCAACATAATAATAATCAATGCCCCGCAATAATACTCTTTTCTTTCAACTACGTATTTTAGAGAAAAATTATAGAGGAAATAAATATTCTGTTTTTTCTGGTGCTTATGTGAAAAAAAACATGAGTAACAAATTATTGTGTTCTAAATCTAATAACACATTATTACGAGTTGATAATTATCCATAATATCACATGTAAGAACCAATTGATCCTATTAATGAAGCAAATTCAATGAAGCAACAACTAGTACCATAGAGAAACGGCCATAAACTGGATAGTCTTGACTAATTTGAAAGATCATTTAATGTAGTATAAATAACTGAATTTTTGGTTTTTTGATCAAGTAAGAGAAACTCAATGGAATTCATAACTGTCTTAATGTTTTGTTTAATTGTCTAAATATTCAAGAATTAAGACAATTCTAATGCTCCCTTTCGCCATGCATAAACTAAACCAACAATTAGGATAAACAGGAAGATGAAAGCTTCTATAAATACGGATACGTCATTTAATGATACATCAAAAGTCATAAATTCAAATTTGCAACATGTCATTTAATGAAATGTCACTCATTAGATTACTTCTTCAAAAAAAAAAAAAAACATTACAACATAAAATATTTATTTTGATTTCTTATTTATACCATTAATTTTAAATTGATCATTTAATTGTATATGAGTTTCTTTCAAAAAATGAAAATGATTATAAGTTAATTGACCCAATGAAACATTACAGAATATTGCTTAAATGGATACGTGTTCGAAAACATACTTTTATGATTTAGAGGAAAAATTGAGTGACAACTTTTTTGTCTTCAATTTCTCAGTTGTGGGATGAAATTAATTGACTTGATTCTTCCTCAACATATAAGACTTTTAATGCTTTATTTTTTTGCAATGAATTAGATAATTTAGGTCTAAATTCTCACATGAACAACATGTCCTCCGATAACTTCGATGCAAGTCCTCCGAGTAATTAAATGGAAAGATTTTTCTCAACTCCCAACCCAAGTCTGGACAACTTCAAAACAAATGGAGAAACAATAAAAGAAAATTTCCAAACATGTCCTTTTTATACAAAGGTATTATAGGGGGTGGGTATAATGGTTGAGGTACATGATAAAATTTTCATGAAAGTAGTATTTTTTTTTCATTTATTTCATTTCCTTTCCTCTCATTTTACCTATTTTGGGAACCAAACAGATCATAGCAGCAGTATTAGCCCATCTTAAATTAATGAGAGTAAATTGACTGTCCTTCATTCATTAGTGTTTGACACCACATTGTAGCAATAATTAAAGGGCCATTGATTAGTATATTTTGTCTTTCTTCTTTGGTTTCGAGGAGCATTCCTGTGGATACAGCAAGAAACAACGACAAGTTCAACAAATAAAGTAAAAAATCTGAAAAATGTACAATTTGGCTCATTCTTTTTATCGTATTCTAGCTTAGCATGAAATTGGAATTCAAAATAAGGTGACCAGCCAGTACTTATTTCTATCCTGTGTTTTCGAGAATAGCGAAGCATTCATGTCCGCAACTGCAAGGCTGTTCCTGTACATGTTCTTAGGAATCCAATGACAATATACAAACAAACATAGTATAATATTTCCATTAATATTTCATTGGTTACATGAAACTTAAATTTAAATTTGAGAAACTGACAACAAAAACAAACAAACAAGAGTGCTTCAAAGTGGTCAATATTACTTTCCGCAGATCTAGAGTAAAAAAGAGTCATAAAGAATTTCATTATCAACAAAAAAAGAAGTTACAAAAGACAAGTGAGAGGGAAAAGGAAAAAGAAAAAAATATGAGACAGGTAGTCAATGACACAACGTGCAAGGAGATGCATTTCATTGTTTAGGGTATCCCAACACCAACTCAGTAGTGGGTAGTCAACCCTAATAGTACAAGTAATTAAATGTGTGTTCAATTTTACGTTTTGCAAATTTATAATGAAATCGGACTTGATTAAACATAATTTATTTGAGTTTTTTGACGAAGTAGTAAAATAATTGCTAAAAAATCACACACAACCGTGAGTAGCTCAGTTCAAACCCTGATAATAACGTTCAACCAAGTAATTATCGGTTTTTTGACAATTGAGTTAGAATTTATTGAAGGCTCTATAAAAACTAGAATTTATGTTCATGCAAAATATTAAGAAGCTTTTTTGCATCCAGTTACTAACAAAGTAATGAAGTGGCAAGTTGTTGGAACTCTCCAGAGTATTGATTACTTTATTCACAAGGGTTCCTCTTAACAATAGCAATCTGTACAAGTCATGTGCAGTGATAATTTCTAGTGTAAAAATGAAGTCAGTCATGGTAAATTCTTGCCATCACGAGCAAGCACCTAAAACTAAAATTATCCTGCCGAAACTGATTTAGACCTTTGTTGGGGTGGTACATCAAGCCATGCCTTCATCATGTCATATGTGGTGAAGCTAATTGCAGCTGAAGGAACAATCTGGGAACATTCAAGAACAAAAATTAAACATAGTTGCCTCTAATGAAATGGTTAGGAATTTTCATTAGAAACTTCAGGAACAACTCAAAACATTATAATATGGTCTTTCTTTTCAAATTTTTAAATGGTACCAAACCCACAAGATTCTAAACCCAGTGCATAATTTATCCAGACCTATAATTAAAATGATTGACCTTAACTAATATAAGTTAGAGGCCCTTTTGTCCTAAGTTGTTAGAAAACTAAAAATTTCCAGTCAAATTTGTACAAAGAGCAAAAATAATAAAGGACATAAAAATTGATAAAGAAATTCAGCCCAGGGCTGCTGCAGACCTCTCACAAGGTAAATACAAAGAGTACTTAGAACATTCACATTCTCTCACAGAACCCTGCAACCTAGATGCACTCAGAGAAATATTTCTCACAATTCCCTTGGTGGAGTTTTTCTTCTCTTCCTCTATTGGATGGAACAAGCACAGCTTTTTTAGGTAATAAAAAAATGGTGATAATTTAAGGAGAGTTTTTCTCCATACATTCCCTTTATCTTCCATATACCTTTATTTGACCAACAATCCCCCACTTGAAGACCAATTTCAATTGATCTTCACACCTTGTTCATACAAGGTCCTTTCTCGGACTGTTTTTCTAGTAGGCAACCTAAGAACATGTTTGTTGGGTTCTCAGTTTCTTGAATCTTACTCAATGTGCTCAATGTCAACACATCATCCTCAAGTCGAGATTCAATGAAGTGATTACGAAGATCATTGTGCTTTGTTCTCAAATTGTATTGCACTGAGTATCACTATAACAATCACGAAGTCATATCAATTTGTTGCAGACTTTGTTGGTGATATTTTGAACTCTAAATAAATACAAGCAGCTAAATATTTATCGATAGTATTGGAGTCGTTAGTTGGATATTGCAGATACAAAAGATTAGCAATGATTTGATATGGCTTCAAGGATTGTTGACACTGTTGGGTTTCACGGAGAAAAGTGTTCTATACGGTAGTCAGAGTGCAATACATCTTGTAAAGTATTCGACATGCACATTGATCTTCGTTATCACTTCATTAAATCTCAGATTGAGGTGAGGTGTTAACATTGAACAAGATTCAAGGAAGTGAGAACCCATCGAACAAGATTCAGAGAAAAGTGTTCTATACGGTAGTCAGAGTGCAATACATCTTGTAAAGTATTCAACATGCACATTGATCTTCGTTATCACTTCATTAAATCTCAGATTGAGGTGAGATGTTAACATTGAACAAGATTCAAGGAAGTGAGAACCCAGTAGACGTGTTAGCAAAGACGGTGTCAATTGGCATGCTCAATTTGTACTCAACGTTTGCTAGAATAACAGACCGAGAAAATATGTTGTAATGAACGAGGTGTGAAGATCGATTGAAATCAGTCTTCAAATGGGAGATTGTTGGTCAACAAAGATGAGAAAAGGAAGGAGAAATTAAATATGGAAGGTACAGAGAACTTCAAGGAGGAAATGCATGAAGAGAGAAGAATATTTCCAATAAAAGATGTGTTTCTTTCATTTTTAAATATAAGAGCAAAATTTCAACAGATACCAAATTTCACACGAAAGAGGAAGAGAAGAAAATTTCCAGTGACGTTGTGAGAAACATTTAAAGAGAAATGTTTCTTTGGGTGTGTAACTAAGTTGGGGATTTTGTGAGAGGTTGAATATTCTTAAATGCTTATTATATTTCCCTTTTAGAAAAAGAGGTCTACAGCTCCCGGAGACTACTAAGCACAATTGGCCAAACTCCGCCATCAATTTTGAGGAAATTTTAACCATTGCCCCATACACGTGTATGTTAACTTAAAATATTGATGGGCCAAGGGCGAAGCTTTCTCAACATATAAAATATAACATCTACTACTATCTACCACTATAGTACAATGACAACAAATTCCAATCCAATCCAATCTATTCAAGCCATTCTATGAAAACCAATTATAAGGCTCATAAACTTTTGAACGCTCACTCTCAAACCGAGTTGTGTGTTATATAAAAATTTGGTGATTGATATATCCCAAAATAGTGAACAAGAGAAACGACACTAGCATTTCATCAACAAAACCTAGAAAGAGTAATTTCGTTGCATTTTGATCTGCTTATGAAAGTTATAAAAATAGCAAAACTTCAAGTGTGAAAAAGTAGTCTAAAACAAAACTAACATAAAGATTAATATATGATAAGGTGAGCATTACCCTTATGTAGTTAATGCTCACACCAGCAAACAACTGCCTCCATCCTTGATTTCGAACAATCTTCCTAAGTCCATCTAATGTATTCTTGTATTTGGCATCTTCGTTAGCTGCATTTTGCAAGCTCCCAACCTGCAAAAAGAAAATATGAGCAAAATTCCAGAAAAGGAATTAATGCATGCTAATGTAACATAGGAGTCCTTATAGACAAAAAAAGAGAGGTAAAACTTGAAATGTACCAAAGAAAGAATATTGAAAAGCTACAGCACCTGCATTTGTCGCTTAACAACATCCAAAGGGTACGTTAAAGTCTGCCCAAACAAACCAGCAAGAGCTCCACAAGAAAGGCGCATCAAAATGGACTTCTGATGTTCTTCAGGAACATGCATCTTCAATTTCTCATAAGTATAGAACTTCAAACCGGCATATGGAAGAATTCCAATTAGTGTTGGACCTAATGAAAGAGATAGGTGAGATTTACAATGAATGTACTAAAAATATTGGATATATAATAGTAAACTGCAAGAGCTACTAGCGGAGACATGCTATAAAGAAACATATGTTCCACAAGCAAGAATTCCAAAGAGAACCAATTATGGTCGTCATGCATAAAGGTTGTATTGGTAAACTCGAGGACACACATACCTACACCTCTATAAAGTCCACGAACTCCAGCTTCCGTATAGGCACTCGTAAGTACACCTTTAATCCCATTATGTACAGGACCTATAGATTGAGAATGCACTCCTTTAATACCATCTTTGATACATACTTTTGTGTCCACCACCTGTAATATTATACAAAAACAACAGAAACAAGAGTTATAATGAGGTTGAAAATTGCATGCAACTTTTTCTTACAAAAATACCCCCCTCACTAAGCATAAATGTCTAAACGGAACATGGTACAGTGCAGTTTCACCTCAAACAATGGAAAATGACCTATTTCTTACACCCAACTACCAATGCTAGAATCACAATTTGGTAAATGTATGCTGCAATGAAAATCAGAAACAAAAGGGACTATCAATAGAATAGTGTAAACAAAAATAGTTCATCAGTTGAAATCCATGTGGACCAAATAATTTGAAAAAACATGACATTTCCTAAACGAGATTACAAATTAAACCGAACTATCAATCCAAAAGTTTCATATTGCGTGAGTGTGTGTGAACCACGTTGTTTCAGTCTCTCTGATTAAAGCATGCTGGAGCATTCAATGACATTAATCTTTTACCAATCTTCGGTAGACGTTTGTACATAACTGCTTTTGGGATTAACACAATTACATTTTCTCCAAAAAGAAAAGTCTTTTACCAATCTTGTTTAAAATTTAAAATCCATCTGTTAACAATCTTGTTTATAGTAGTTGTACAACGGTCCTTTGAACTACTTCGGATTAAAGGACAGACAAAATAACGGAAGGGAAAATAAGAGACTCTCATTACTATATAGGATATCGGTATTATACTCAAATCACACTCTATAACACACTTTTCTATTGATTGAAATTCAAATGAGTCTCATCGATTTGGAGTAGATCCCACTAAATAGTGTGGATTCCACATTAAATTAGCAAGACTCACGAGTTTCACCCAATGTAAGGAAGTCAATTGGATTAAACATATGGTGCTAGATGCTAGCATTTCTCATATAGTATATGCTTTTGTATTAGAGGTTCAACAAGTCTATTTCAAAGGTTAAAATGTTTCAAGGAAATTCTTACCTGATAAGCAAGTTTGGTACGGGCGAGATCTAAGGGGTAAGTACATAAAACTGAAGTTCCCCCTGCTGCTGAGCCTGCTAAAAGATCAATAGAAGGACCCGTTCCTAAAATGGGGTAATTGTTAAGGATCCAACTTTTATACCGCTCATATGTCATAAAATGTAAGGCTGCATATGGAACAATTCGGATAACGCTAGCTCCATTTCCTCTGAATCCAACACATATACACAGGTTAACAACACATGCATTGTAAACCAAAAAGAAAAATCATATCATCAAGTAATTTGAGTCATACTTATATAATCCTAGAAACCCTTCATGCTTTAGCAACTTATTCATAGATTGGTAAACACCAAGATTATGGAATCCCCCCGTCCTAGTCTGGTAAAAAAAGAAAAAAAAAATGAAGGTTAGGCGTATACAACAACAATACTAACAGTCAAGTCTTATATGTGTTATGTCACTATTACAAGCATCAAAGAAGAACGCATATTCTTGGAGAAAATAAGGTACAGAGAAAGAAACACCGCCATTGATTATCTATTACGTACATCGGGCAATAGACAACAAAACCTTAAAAGCCAGTGTTTTCAATTGCTTTTTTCTTTTGAAAGGCTCTAGTACAGGGAAGTTGAAACAGGACAGTGGCAATACGCTCTTATAGTCACTTGATGAGTGAGAAGTTACAAGGATTGCAAAATCAAGAACTTCAAGAATCCAGCAAGAGCCATACAAATCAAGGAGCGGAAACTGATTGACAATTTGACATCGTAAGACATACAAAAACCATAGCATCACATCACAACATATATATCCTCTTTCTATACATATAGGCATCAGTAAATCCTCTCCCTTACTGTATGGCTCCGAGAGATTAAGTGTCGTTTACAACAAAAAATGATTTTGAATAAATTGATTCTATATATTAACTTATATTTGTGTGCATTCATGTAAAAGTTGGTTTAACAATAAATTCAAGGCTAAAAATTAGTTGTAGAAACAAAAGATTCAAGTTCTACACAATAAATCTAGAACATTAAAACAAGTCAAAATCAAATGCCAACCCACATAATCAATTTTACCATATGGGGCACGAACACCTCTACGAACAGGCATGCCACGGCGTCCGACACTCGTACAACACATGTCATAAAAGTCAAACAAATGTAAAAAAAAATTTTTTTCCTTACTTCGACACTCTTTGAATATGAGTCATACAACACTTGTCTGACAATTTAGCCAAGTGTTTCAAGAAATTCTTTTCCTTGACTTCAACACATGTTATGCATTTTTTTGGCCAAATCTCATGCACATGTAAAATGTTAGAATAATATCATATATGCAGCGATGTCCTATGTTTTTTAGATTATCAGGGTTGGAGTAGTGTGTGTCGAAGTATGTGCTTCATAAATTTTACATCTCCAAAAGTAGAACCAAACACGCACATTGTATCTACCAAAGTTGAAATCCATAAAAAAAATTATATGATACATTTTCTAACAGAACTAACTCTGATATTTCCCATCGTGATTATATAAAGAATGAAATACGATCCCTAAATGATGTTGGTAAAATAAAATAGAAAGGTGGTGTACCTGCCAGAGTATCTTGACCCGTTCTAGAGGTGCAACAGAGCTCTTAGCAAGCGCACCAGCAAATCCACCAGCAATCAACTCCTTAACATAAACCGGAACACCATCCAAACTAGATTCATCTCTCTTAATCGACGCATTCTGCACCAAACCAGCCAACTTGGAACCTTGAGAAGAATCCATTTTTCAAATTCGATTCAAATCTATCCACTCCGAAAGAACCGCCGAAACCCGAACAATCGGCTACGTTTACGAGCCAATCCGATTCAACACCGATCAGATTCATCAACAAAGCGTAAACAAGTTTGTCAATCACAACAACAACCAAAAATGGATCGATGACGATTTCAAAAGAGGAGAACGGGTGGGGAAGACGAAGACACACCCGCTCCGTTCTCCTTTGGTTTTAGGGTTTGTTGTTGTGATTTGATTTTGATTCGATTTCGTTACATTTTTTTGTAGTAAGTTGTTATAAGTTCGTTGAAGTGGCCGATTTTGTTTCGGCAATTATGGCGTGCGTATCTTTCGTAGGAAACTGACGTGGGAAGTAATAACGTGCCTATTTATTCGCTTTCACATGATTTCTCATGTCTTCACGTTTATTCAACCGAAAAATTAGAATACGACTTTCTACTTGTACAATCACATTATTAGGAATAGGAGTTAGTACTAGTAATCAACCACGCATACACCTTTTGACGACAAGACTTTGTATATTTTTTTGTATGACCAACAAATGTAACAAAAGTCATTCTTAAAAACATTTAAATATAACATTATTTTATTTAAAATTATGATCATAAATATATACCATCTAAACACATTTATAAGTAATAATTTTTTTTTAATTCATCAAATCATAAACGAAATAAAAACAAAACAATAAATAAATTGGATAACAAAAATAAGACTATTTTACGCTATTTAAAATTCCCTCTTTCATGGCATGTTAATATATGAAAAAAGGAAAATACATAAAATGAAAAGAAAACAGAGTAATGATTGAAACAAAAAGAAGAAACATATCATAATAATATAATAAAAGATCTTAATTATATTTATTGAAAAATATCTAAATTTTATGTGTAATTCTTCCATCTATAAATGAAAAATATTTAAATAGGAAAGGCTAATAAGTGTTCTAGAAAACTATTTAAGAGTTTAAAAATATATGGTTTCTTTTGAAATATTTATATTTAATATATTAAAAATAAAAATAATTGACTTTTCTAAAAACAAATTATATTTTCTTGCAAGTACTAATATTTAATATATTGAAATGGACATAATTGTAATTTTTATATTTTCTTTATTTAAAATATTAAAAATACCCTTAAACACTCATTAGCATTAACATGGTCATATCTTAATTTAGAGACAGAAATAAAATTTAGAGACAGAAATGAAATTTAGAGACCCAATATTAAAACAACCAAAATTTTCAAACACAAAAGTACTACATTTCACAACTTTTTGCATTTTTGTTTTGGTTTAGCCAGTATTTTACATCTTAATATTGAGTGAATTCCACAGTTATAACCAATGTATTAAACTGGAGTGAACACCATTCACTACTCATTATCGTAATTATTTTTTTATTTTTTTAAAGAAAAGTGAAGTGTATAATTGAATCAAAAGTTAGTGCGATAGGAATTATATACTCATGCATAAATTGATTTAAATTTTTAACTATTTGACTTGAACCATTTAGCAATGATTTTTGACACGAATTTTTGACTTTATATATATAAAAAGAGATCAAATTACATTCGAAGAGTTATATTATGAGTTACACTTGCTCAAAAACGTTCCTTCGGATTAATATTTTTTAAAATCAACCGTTGAATTGAAATATATCATCGTATAGATCATGCCTATAAAGTTTAAGATTAATCTATAATGATTTATTATACGATCAAGATATCCAAAAATTAACGTTAAAATGGACTTTCATATAACGTTAATTTTGATGTAGTTCAATGACATAGTAAATAATTATAGATTAATCTCAAATTTTATATATATGATCTATATAATAGTATGTTTCAATCTAACGGTTGATTTTAAAAAATATTAATCCGAAGTGATGTTTTTGAGCGAGTGTAACCGTCACTTCGGATTAATATTTTTTAAATTCAACCGTTTGATTGAAACATACCATCATATAGATCATACTTGTAAAGTTTGAGATTAATCTATAATAATTTATTATGTCATTGAACTACATCAAAATTAACGTTATATGAAATTCATTTTAACGTTAATTTTTGGATATCTTGATCGTATAGTAAATTATTATAGATTAATTTTTTAAAATAAATTAGACCGATGGTGATTTTTGATTAAGCAAACCCCAAACAACCGCTCTTCCACAAATGAAGAAAAACACATCTAAGAGAGATGATTGAGCTTCTCTCTAAAAATATAATTATTTCTTTGTAAATGTCATCAATTTTTAACGAGGCCTCTTCATTACATATTTATACTTTTTATTCTAAAACTATTAAATTTATCAAAAAATATTCTAACAAAATTTAAGAATAAACATTTTTATACTCTATCCACATGAATATTTATAAATTAAAAAAAGTTAATGAAAGTATTTGCTTTGTCCAAAGTTCCAATTTAATTTGAATATCCAATTACAACATAAATATTTTCATCTCAGTGTTGTGATTATGAATGATTAGATATCTTTACTACAATGATTCTCTAGAAAAGCAAAATATGAGATATCACTACCAAAATAAGTAGCCTTTTGAATCTATGACAAGGAGAAATTAATGAACTTCTTTTATGCACTAACTAAGAAACATGGCAAAAACATGGCAAAAACAAAATACAAATATTATTTGTTACTATTGATTCTGTCTTCTTGTGTTTGAGATTGTGATACACACAATGCATCAGGATCAAGAAAAGAACTCTGTCTAGAAATAGTGCTATAGCTTTTAGGATGATAAGCTGAGATTTTCTTCCCTTTTCCTTCAAAAATGACAGGATCATCTTCATCATCAGGAACACATTTATCACCTAATATAATTGTTTTCATCCAAACAGATTCTTCTGTTTTAGGCTTCGCTTTATTTATATCCTCCTTTATCTGATCCCAGTTCTTCGCCAATGATAAATTCCTCGGCAAAGTTGGCATTTTTATGCTTAAACTAAACGAAGTCTTTCGTTCTGAAGTTACCCTTTTCATGTTATTGTAAGAAAATGATTCTTTTGGTTGTAACATTGCAGGTGGAAGAGGTAACTCTTTTATCAGAAACTCCTTGTTTTCTGTTTCTTGTTTTTGTTCAACAGGAAGAGAATTTTCATGTTCTTGTTCATGTTCGTGTCCATGTCCATGTAGTGGTGATATTGATGATGGACTAGTTTCATTTGAATCTTTTTCTAAATCTAATGGTTGAGCTTGTGGTGGATTTGGTTGCGATTTTCTTAGGAATCGAACACTACATATAGCAGTGATTATGGCAATGGTTGCAACAAAACTTGCTAAGAAAAATGAGAGTTGAAGAAATGGGTGTATTAATATAATGTTATCAAGAGGGGATCTTCTTCCCATGACAAACCAACATTCAATTTGGGTGTCTTTTGAGGACTGAGAAGGTTTCCTATGCCTGCAAAGTCCTAAAGAAAAATTACATGTGTGAGAACAAATAACATGATTTTGCATTCTTTGGTGTCGAGGAAGGAATCCGAAGATGATTGCATGAATTTAGGAGTTTTGGATGGGATAAAAACTTGTGATCCTAATTTTGGTAAAAGTGAATTCAACACTCATTTTTCCTTAAAAAAAAAGCTAAAAATACTAGTGTAAAAATGATAAGAGGTGATTAGAATAAGCTCCACATAAATTGTTTCATCATTTTCTACTATTCTACTAAATTAAACTTTGAACATGAATTATTAATTAAATTATATTTCATTCAAGTGAAATTTTATGTCTCAATTGAACACACTTTTCAAAACTTCAATTTAGATCAACATAATTTCATATTTCGATTATGAAATTATTCTTGAAATTATTGTGAAATATTTGTCTACAACCTAAATAGTGTATGAGTTTTTTGAACTAACATGAGATCACACTTAATTTGACTAGAGAGTAGGCCATATTTTTCTAATGTTGTTTTCTTCATGTGCACCCTTTATAAACATGATTCCTTTCCTTGAGAGTCCTTTAAGTTTTTTTGCACAATTCAATAGACAACTCTATGATGATTTTCTTCAAGATTACGCATGAACTGGCTTACCACTCCCACTACATAAGCTATGTCTGACTTGATGTGAGAAAAATAGATTAACTATCCAATCAACATTTGATAGGATTCTCTATTCATGATTGTATTTTCAACAAATTCGTTAAGTCTATGATTTTGTTTAATTGGAGTTTTCTTGATTTGCATCATAATTTACCGGTTTCAGATAACAAATCCATCACATATTTATTTCAAGAGGTGAAAATACAATGATGAGATTGTGCCACCTCAAGGCCCAAAAAATATTTCAATCTTCCTAATTATTTTACTTCAAACATTTTCAGCAAACACACTTTTAGGTTGTCCATTTCTCCTTGATAATTTCATGTTACAATTATATCATAAACATAAACAATTAGAGCAATAACTCCACCTAATATTGAATTCTTAGTAAACTTATTGTGATCTCCTTAACTTTGTTTATACCTAATACATGTCATCACAATAGTAAACCCTCCATATCAAGCCCCACGGGACTGTTTAATCTAATAACTAGTCTTTCTCAACTTACAAACCTTGCCTTTCTCAATGTTTAACCCAAGTGGGACCTACATGAAAATTTCCCTTTCAAGGTTTCCATGTAGGAAATAATTATTGACATTGGATTTCTCCAAATTCAATCCATAGTTGGTGGCCAAAGATAACAAATTCTGGCAGTGCTCATTTTTGCAACATGAGAAAAAGTCTCATGATAATAAATCCCATATATTTGTGTGTACCCCTTAGCTACTAGTTTTGATTTATACCTTTCTAATGTTCCATCAACTCTGTATTTAAGGGTGAATACCCACTTACAGCTAACAAGTTTATTATTTTTAGGAAGCTCTACTAACTTCCAAGTTCCATTTTTCTCAAGTGCATCCATTTCGAATTTCATAGCTTATCTTCACTCTTTGATATCTAGTGGTTTGGTATCTGTTCTTGAATAATGGCAATGTTTAAATGAGTAAGAAAACTTTTATGATTGTTGGATAAATTATCATAGGATATAAAGTGAGACAATGGATACCGTGACATTTTTGTACATGATCTAACATTCTTCCTTATTCCAATTGGAAGATCCCTAACACATGTGGATATATTCCGCTACTCTAAATAAATACCTATAACTCCAGTTTCAGTGGACATATTTTAATCTTCTAAATCAGTATCATCAATTACAGTCTTAGGAATTAGGTCAGATTCTTAGACTTACACATGTTGGATATATAACAAGTAGCATTAGGAGTATGTAAGGAAGAGGATATAGGACTTGGCTCATGTTCTTGGATGTAAAAGATAGGTTTTTGAAAAAACCATCCTTATCTTCAATGCATGGTTTCTTCCCTTGAAGATAAGGTTTGGAAAAAAGAATCTAGTTTTGACAAATGTAACATTAATAGACATAAAATATATTTTTTTGAGGATGATAACAACTGTAACCTTTTTGGGTAGGTAGTAGCCAAGAAATATGCATTTAATAGCTCGAGGATTTCCTCGGTGAGGAGAATGAACCCGAAAAAATGACTATCATCCAAAAATCCTACGAACAAGGTTGTTTGAAGTTTTAAATTTTGTATTAAACTTGGACAGTAGTTGAATAAGGCTAATTCTTAAGAGTTAGAGAGGGTAAGCGATTAATCAAGTAGGCTACAGTAAAGGAAACCTCCCCCAATATTGACTTGGAACATTTGCATGGAATAAATATGCTTGGGTAATATGTAGAATATGCCCAATTTTCTTTCAGTCACCCCATTTTGTTGTTGGGTGTTGACACACGATGATTCATGAACAATACCAGGTTCACTTAAAAAGGAAGAAAATATTTGATTAAAATAATCTTTGGCATTATAAGAATAAAAGTGTTTGATGGTAGTCTCAAATTGAGTTCTTATCATTTGAAAAAACAAATTAAATTTTTGACCGAGTTTACTTTTTTTTTTCAAGAGATGTACCCATGTCACTCGAGTACAATCATCTATAAAAATGATAAATCCACGGACCCTAGATATATTTGGAATATCAGATGGACCACAAATGTTACTATGGACTAAGGAAAAAGGAGTATACATTCTTTTATTATTAGGATAGCTAACACGGTTTTGTTTAGCAAGTTCAGAATCATCACAATGAAAAATTCCTAAGTTTATACCTCGAAACAAGGCGAGAAACATATTTTTGAGAGTGCTAAATGAGGGATGACTCAACCGAAAGTGATACTACATAATTTCTTTATGGAGGGAAGGAGCATATTCTAACAACAAAGACAATGTCTACTCTTAATGCTACTTGTCCCACGAGCTTCTATAATAAGGCAAATCCATTGTCCTATCTAGCAAGTCCAATCATCTTCCCAGTTTCGTGATCATGAAATATGTAAAATAAAGGAGTGAATGTCACTAAGAATTGCAAATATGTTGCAATTTTGTGAATAGATAACAATTTGGCAGATACTTGGACACATGCAAGACATCTCTCATGATTAAATTATGACTTAGGAGAATAACTCCTTTTCCATCAATAGTAATAAAAGTTCCATTTGTAGTGAAAATATTTTTAATATGGGGAAAAGGTTTGTAAGAGATAAATTTAGTAGCTCCTGAATCAACAAACCAAATCCTTTTTGGTGTAAAATGTATAACTATAAGAGTATATGCATGAGAAATACTGATAATGCAACAAAATAACTACTTGTGTTTGTGGGTTTGACTAAATAGTCTAGTAACTCTCTTAGTTTTGTATTTTTTTCCTGAATTGGAGTATGTAGTGGGTTTGTAGTTAATTCCCTCTATAACACTTGACTTGACCAAGTGGGCATGTGCTGGTTCTCCTTATCGAGTGCCTTTGACGTTCCAATTTTGGTTATGATATGAAGATTTTCCATGGAGTTTCTAACATCTATTTTCTACGTGCCTTGGCTTCTTACATAAGGTACACCATAGAGAATCCTTGTTATCCCCTATTTCAATATCTATCTTCGGGGATCCTCCGAGTTGACCATTATTCCATTTGTAAATGTCATTCTTTCGACTTTGTGCTACTAATGTAGATTTTTTAATTGATTAAGACTCCACCATCACTTCTCTCTGTGACTCCTTTATTTGAAAGGCAACCATAATTTCATTGAGTGAGGAAAAATATTTTTCGAGTACTTGAATCCTTATAGGATAAAACTCGTTGTTCAGGCATGTCAAAGACTTATAGATTTTGTCCTTCTCCTTATGGTTTTTAAGTAAAGTAGCATATGTTGTGCATTTTGCTTCAAACTGTTCATAATGATCTAACTTTATCCATATATTTTATAGAGCTTAGGCATACTCACTAATACCACTATCATGAAAAACACTTTTACCTAGGTTTGAAATGGGGGTTAACCTCAATTTCTTAAGCGAGGTAACAAATGGAGTCATGAAAAGTGCGTGAGTTTATCCCTCAGTTGAAATTCCACAGAGGGGAAAGACTTATTGGTCAAGGGTTTGATCCCCAACAACTGCATTTATATTATTTTCAAAACTGGATGTCGCGTCCACTTTTTCCCTCAATTATATGAAATACAGAGATAATAGATTCAATCTTAATTAGTATTAAGGTTTATTAAAATAACCGAGGTAAATCATTGTTATTGTTCTTGCAGGAAAAACTATGCTGTTGATCTTAAGGGATTCGGAGGCTCATACGAGTGATGTATGGCCTCCAAGCTATAGGTCTAGCTTACCCCGCAGTTGGGAGCCCTTAGAGATAGAGTTGATGATCCTCTCGGCGTAGCTAAGAGAGGAATGAGAGAATCCTCTTTTTCATGGCCCTGAGGCCTCTTTTATAGCATAGCTGTCACTAATGATCATAATGGCATAACCGTCCATTTAATACTTGAAACCGCTACTTAATTGATTCGTAACGTCCGTAACTGCTCCATGAATAACGTAACGGAAGCTAGTCCGACCTCGGGGTTTCGCCGAGGAGCTCACCGGTTACCGACTATAGGTTTCTTCCTGGGGCTGACTCGTTCTCCTATCCCAATTCCGTATCGGCGGATAAGGTCTCACACCAGTCCGAGATCCATCCGGATGTCTAAACCCTCCTCCGGTCTTATATCTCGGTGGGAAATTTATGCATGATCATAAGCCCCGAGCATATGGTTTCTAGACCTTGAAGCCTTATGCTCGTTTTAATAGAAACATAAACTTTGACCAGCCGGTCCTCCAATACCAACCTGTGCTTTAGTGGAATTTGATGGTGGTTTACCATTCTTCGCTTTTGAGGTTTTAAATGTTACGCACATTGAATCGACACTCAACAGACGCTTGTTTTATCCCGGCGGATCCCGTGACGCATAGCCGGATAAAAATTCTTCGACCTCACATCTCGCGAAGAAGATATATATAGCTAGCCCCGAGTATCTTGAGTCAAGGCTTTGATGAAAATGTTTTGACGGAATCCAATTAAGGTCCTTCGCTTTATATGCCTGGTACAAACAGAGCTTTAAAGGTTGCTCGTGAACAATTTTATGTTATGCTACTATCCCCCAAGCCATAGGGCGTAGCAAACAACTACCCTGATGGCTTGGATGAGTACGTAACAATTTGTTCACAACGCCAATGTATTCATATCCTCGTCATGAATCGATACTCGGTTTAGCCCAAGCATAACGCTGTTTTTAGTCCGAGCTGGGCTCAGAACTTTGTCGGGCTATTGGTAGTAAGACTTAGCTTAACTAGACCATCCCCCGAGTCGCATGATGTATCAAGCAGGCTATATTGGCTTTTCCAAGCACATAACAACTGTTCATGACACTACTTCAATTTTTACCGCGTTGAATACAGCCCTGGGGCCCTCGAATTTAGAGGTTCAACGCCACTAAGTTGATCCGAGTTAGGACCATAGCTCGTGTGACGAATCCCGAGGTTTCAATGCCACTAAGAGTTAATCCGAGACAGTCGAGCTCTTGGTAGCTCCCCGAGGCTTCAACGCCACTAGAGTTGATCCGAGATAAGACAGGTGTCGTGACTTGCGGAAATTATAGGTGTAACCGCACTAGAGTTGATCCAGACGGAATCATAGTCCAAGAGGGTGACCGGAGGTTGTTCCAGTAGGAATACACCTTTGAAGGTTGTTCGAGTAAGAACAAAGCCTTTAAGGTTCGTAACCTCCATAGGGATGATCCGAGATGGATTCGTAACCCAACCGAGGTTGACCGGAAGGTTCGAGCCTCTATAGGGATGACCGAGACGATTGAGCCCAACCGAGGTTGACCGGAGGTTTGAGCCCTATAGGGATGATCCGAGACGGATTTGAGCCCAACCGAGGTTGACCAAGGTTGTTCCGTGAGGAACAGAGCCTTCCGTGATCGAAAGACGATCATAGACCGAGCTTAGCGACGTCGCCAATGGGTTCGAGCCTCAAGCGAGGTTGACCAAGGAGTATTCTCATGGGAAGAGCCTTTCCGGATCGAAAGACGATCATAGACCGAGCTTAGCGAAGTCGCCAATGGGTTCGAGCCTCAAGCGAGGTTGACCAAGGAGTATTCCTCATGGGGCGAGCTTTCCGTGGTGAAGACGATCATAGACCGAGCTTAGCAGTACGTCGCCAATGCTTTTGATTCCCGACATATCGGAGTCTTGAGGTGCGGAGCACTTTTTATCCGTTACATCCTATTTTGGTTTTTACAAACTAGGATCAAGATGCCTCTTCACCCACACAGGAGAGTAAGACGACACTTTTACATAATGGTATTTTAAACGATATTGTAATCTTTTACAAAATTGCAACAATTCAATTTACCCGACCTTCTGCTGTCTTCTCTTCTACCATTCTTGATCGGGATGGTTATATGAGCCCCCCAAGCGCAAGTCTTTGTTGAAAAAAGACGAAGTGCTTTGACCCCGAACCATCCTCACCAAGGAGGACCCAGTTTTGTCGCTTGCATCTTGAGTACTTATGTCGGGTACTTTGCTTATATTCTTCATATTGTCCGGTCCTTCCTTATGTTAATACTAATGAGATTAGGATGCCTCCAACCCACGAGGAAAAGGAGCGACATCTATTGTTGAAATAAATTTTATTTACAACCGACATAGACAATAATTATTTTTTTACACTGAACAATTTTTCGAAGTATAAACTTGTAATTTATCCGTCCACTTATGTTTCTTTGTTTTGTTGCCTATATTTTAACCGGGATGCCGATATGATCCTCCAAGCATGAGGCCTTGTTTGGAACAGGATGAAATGCTTTACTTCATAGCCATCCCGACTAAGGAAGATTTTGCTACTTGATACCTGTCAGAGATCTTGCTTTGCTAAACCTGTTTAAGCAAAACAATTCCAGCTCATCTTCTCCATACAACACTGAGACGAACAATAATAATAATAAGATATGCATAAGTAAATCATGTAGTATGCTCCACTAGCACCACATACTTGTATTCCTAATTATAGTCTTACATTATGATGAGCTTGATATTCTTTAAGTAACTCCTATTAATTGTCTCACTATCTAGTCCCTAGTTTCAGAAATTTTAAACTTTCAAAAAACATAACAGTAGCCAAGCAGGACTATATTTTGCATACTTTGTTAGTATCTAAGCGGACTTATCATAAAATGCAGGCTTAACAAGCCAATGTGGCGCAGCGTTTTAAGAATAACTTATCATAAAGTATTCGACTGTAAATGTTAATAAAATAAGTAAGAACAACTTATCTTTCTGATGGCGAGTCTTGACATAGACTTTCCGTTTTATGAACACAGGAAGCAGTGAAGACAGTTGCCATCTTACACATGCTCTTCACAATTGCATATAGCTAAACACTCATCCTCTAGAAATTTTATTTGACGTATGCAACATAGATACTAGTGTTTGTTTTTTCTTCTAAATTTTCACCTCTTTGGTTGTCGACATTGGCCTCCAATGCTATCACTGTTGTAGCTCGGCATACTGTAATGCTTATCTCGGTAACATCGCCGATACAAGTATCATGTCGATGTGGTGGCTTTGTATCATGGCAGTGTCAACATGTGCCTCGCCGATACCTATTAACAGTGACTGTTGCACCATGATTATTTCCATGGCTGGTCACTTGCGTTTCTAATGGATTTGCCGAGCTCCTTTGACATGCTATCTAACCTGTTTGCCAGCCCAATGTCGCCAAACCTGCTTCCTCCGTCCATTTTAAGACACAAATTAGATTTAGAACTTTCTAAATGTTTTCACACAAAATATGAGCATACTATTTTTTATGTTTAAAATTGCTGACAGCATGGTGTTCATGATTTCATATGCTAGAGCTCTCCGGTTATAAAGCAACATGTAGATTTTTTCAATTTGTAATCCATATAATGATGACTTACTGTTAGTTTCTTTTTTGGATTAACGTAAAGATGCCAAAAAGCCTTAACTGTTATAAAATAGTAATAACAGGAATAGGTAATAGCTAAGTGTTTAACAAAGATATGCTAGCACAAAGATTATAATACATGTGTTTTAACATGTCCAACGATAGGCAATAAACAATTAAAACCACTACCGCTTCATATTAACATGATATACGTATGTATATAAGAAATGTCCCGTTTTAATCAAACAAAATCAATTGAAACTAGCTAGTAAGAGTTTACGATCACTTATCTCTTTAGATATGACAATATTGCCTTTGCGTGATGTCGGCGTAACTTCCTTTCCATATGTCATCGGGCAATAATGTCATACGACGGTTTGTCGGTTTATCATTGTGTCGCAAGCGGATCGTATTTAAACTAGGCTGCCAATGTCATCCCTTCAATAGAATGATGGAAAATGTGTGTGGTGCTTTAAGTAGCTTAGACATATCATAATGTCAGCAAAACTCCCAAAATCCATGATTCCTGTCTTCATGAAAATAATAATGCTCTGTCCGTGTCTTCCCATAGATGTTGTACTATTTTGCTTTGTGAACGGTGTGGCCGTTCTTAAATTGGCATCAGATTGAGTACTGAGCACGCCAATTTGTACAATTATATTTTACAATGCATCATATTCCATGAATTTATTCCTTATGATAGAGCTGCCGATGAGTTTGAAACCTCAATCGTGTCAGTGAAACTGACACCTCCCTAGAAACATCGATTGTAGTATCATCCTTAAACCTTTATGCGCATTTCTTTGACTTCATCACCCTGTCGTATGTTAACCTTGGTGGTCAACTGACAAACAGAATACAAATGTGAAGTATTAAACCGCAAATATTCGGTTCGACACAAACTTGACCGTGATCATGTTCTACATAGTAACATACACACGCCAAACAAATCTCTCTGAAATAGCAATTCAAGCATCAAAGATATATGCTAACTAATTGTGATTAATCGGAAGAGTAGGTAAGAACCACTTATCTTTCGAAGTCGGTATCACGGTTGCTATCGTCTTGACATATCCATTTAAGTAGTTGTTACCCCGTACGAGTTCAGAGTTTTCGATGAAGAAAAGACTACAACCATGATGTGTCACTAGTATCAACATAGAGGTCTCTGTCTCGGACCATAATCTGAAGCAGACATTTTAATCTCTACATGACTGAATCCCCTCGCCTTTTAGCTCAGCCTCAGACTTTTATTAACCAAAACTGATTTTGATTCCAAAATATAAAATTAAATCAAGGAGGCAATAACTAAATCAGGTAAGCTTTGGGGTTCATTATAGCAAATGTCAGCAGTAATTAGCAGTAAAACATAATCATATAACAGTTGCAAACTAATTAATGATAAACTCATGAATTTGACGATCGTTACTTATCTTTAATTGCTGATCCAGTGAATTCACAAAATCAATTGGACATACACATGGCAATTCGAATCTGCCCAGTTCCCACGACCGTGCATAGGCGTTGGAGATGAATGCGGATTTGAAGTTAAGATTGTTGGTGGACGGCCATACCGACCAGGGTACTGCCGGGAGACATCGGCTTTGAAAATCCTCATATGTAGCAAGTGCATAGAATGAAGCCTCAAGCTCAGTAAACGCATGCATAAGAGCTTTTATGTCGGTGTCGGTGATGGGGTGTTTCCGGTTAGGCTTCACCCTTTTAGTGTCGGTGATGAGCAACGCTGTGATTCACCTGTTTTCTTAAATTGCCAATCCCCATCTCATAACAGCCGCTAACGCTTACCGACAGTGCTGAGAGGATGACGGCAAGGTCCATCGCAGACTACAACAGGTTGCCGTTGAGCTAACTCTTGCGTCTTGACTCGGCATGACTGCTTTCTCCACTGCCGATCCTTAATTCGTGTCGAGTTATCACCATGCAATATTGGAACAGTACGGACCGGAATCTGAGAAACTTGACCCAAATCCTGCTTAGAGATCGTCAAGCACCATAGTCGATCACATGGACTCCGAGATTGACAAACTCTTGTGTTTTGGGGTTTCACATCAGCCCTTTGATTCCTTCGTCACCCAGATGCCCCCTGAATTCTTACCCATTTGCCTACTATCAAGGTCACCCGTTACATTCAGATATCATTTATCACTCTGATACGTTACGAGAATTACCATCGTGAATTCATCATTACACATATATTGACAAGCGTTAAAAAAGGAACTGATTATGGCCATTAACACCCCCAGTAACACATCGGTGCTGATATCGCCTGAGAGAACCATCAATCAGTCAAAGCCATCGATGATAAATGGTGATGCCGGGTTCATTGGACTAACAATATTGCCACTTTCCCCTCGACTAAAATGTACTCATCGGGATTTTAAATCGTTGAGGACGAAATGGTTGTATCCGGCTTTTCGACCATAAATCGCCAGACGAAACGAGATTTGACTGAACCCAACACGCGATTTCACCCAGATCGGACTCAACTTCTGTTGTGCGGATTCTGTCGATTTCCGTTTGAAGTCGCCTCCGACTGCCATTCCGACTTGATAAAAATGATGTCACCTCGTGGCACTTCCAATTGTTGTCCGCACACTGATCTGGACTGCCATAGTCCCTGGCTCACGTGACCAAGTACTATAGCATAACACCAAGTAATTTCTATCACCCTTACGACCAGTAACAGGTGATTACTAAGTAGTAGGTGAATATTACGCGGTAAAAACACTACATCAGCGTGAATCTCCTAGGTAATAGCTGATTACTTAGGTATGATTTGTGTGGCCAAGGAGAATTTTACCGAGGCCCCACGGTGGGCGCCAATGTTCTTGCAGGAAAAACTATGCTGTTGATCTTAAGGGATTCGGAGGCTCATACGAGTGATGTATGGCCTCCAAGCTATAGGTCTAGCTTACCCCGCAGTTGGGAGCCCTTAGAGATAGAGTTGATGATCCCTCTTGAGCGTGTAGCTAAGAGAGGGAATGAGAGAATCCTCTTTTTCATGGCCCTGAGGCCTCTTTTATAGCATAGCTGTCACTAATGATCATAATGGCATAACCGTCCATTTAATACTTGAAACCGCTACTTAATTGATTCGTAACGTCCGTAACTGCTCCATGAATAACGTAACGGAAGCTAGTCCGACCTCGGGGTTTCGCCGAGGAGCTCACCGGTTACCGACTATAGGTTTCTTCCTGGGGCTGACTCGTTCTCCTATCCCAATTCCGGGTATCAGGCCGGATAAGGGTCTCACACCACAGTCCGAGATCCATCCCGGATGTCTACAAACCCTCCTCCGGTCTTATATCTCGGCTGGGAAATTTATGCATGATCAGTTATCAAAAAAAAATTCTATATTTTTCGTTTTAACCTATATTACAAAACCTATTTTTCCCATTTCTGAAACAAAAACATTGAACCTATTTTTCCCATTGTTGGAACATAAATATTGAACCTATTTTGTCCATTTATGAAACAAAGACATTTTACACCAATTGCAAAGCCAATTCCTATAGGATTTGCTTCTGACAAATAGTGTGTATAAAACTCAATAGCTTCTTTTGTGATGTACCATTCAACGATCGAAGCTTTCAAACATTGATGATTATATGTATACAATTTAAATATCTTCAGGTATCACTCTACCATATACATCCACCTTAAATAAACTAGACCAAAAAATCTAATTTCCCTTAAGATATGAGCAGTCAAGCGAACGATAATGTCAAAAACTGATAGAGAAAAATACATCTCTAATTGACACAAGATAATTGCAACTTCATGTTCGAACTCATCTAAATTTTCAGGATCAATGGCTTTGCTACATATAACATTGATGAATAAGAACAACCTGGTTATGGTTACCCTTACACTTTTTGGTAAAATTCCATTAATAGCGACTGGTATAAGTTGTTGCATTAAGACATGACAATCATGAGATTTTAAGCCAACTAATTTGAGACCTTTCATTGACAGAAGTTTATTACATTTAATGAGTAACTTTGGGGAAATTTGATACTCTACGAACAATCGCAAAAACTTTTTTCTTTTTTAGACAGAGTGTGACATGCTGGGGAAAAGTATGTTTTATTTCCTTTTTTGGGCTAACTCTTGTCGTATACCCATCACCACCACGTCAAGACGAGATTTCTTACTATCTTTCATATTGCCTTTAATGTTGAGAAGTGTTCCAATCAAACTATCACATACACTTTTCTCTACAAGTATTAACACCATTGGCCTTCAACTTGTAGCATGACTCCCCACACCTTGGGAAATCCTTCAAGTTTTCATATTTTACCTCTATAATATTCTATTATTACTACATTCATGTATTTTGACATAGCCCAAACTCGTTGGACACAATATCTTTTTGTCCTCATAACTGCGATTCGACAACGTGTTACCTTCTAAAAGCATTTCTTGAAATAATTCAAGCAATTCAGTGAAACTTATATCTATCTATCCACCTTTTTCCTTAAGATTAAATAGTCTTGACACATTTGACAATATTATAAAATTTTTGTTTCCCGGAAATAGTGACTCTTCCATGTCACTTTGTAAAGCATCATCCATACGTGCTTTCTTAAAAGAATTTACTCTGATATCACGATTCATATCTTCTAGAGTATCATTCATATATTCATCAACTTCAATTCTATATGACACGTGTCTTTTTGGTCACATCACCATGTCATACCCATTTCGTATAATTTTGAATAATTCCAAACAACTTAATTGATTGAATATATCTTTACTTGCATTTTTGTGTGTGCGCATTTTGACATTTTTTTACAAGGATGATAAAAAATCTCATTATTGTCAAGAATATTTTTCTCCGCGAATTCAAGAAATCGAATCACTCCATTCACATACTCTTTACATAATCTATTGACTTTTATCCAATTATGATCCTTAATCACATACAAATTTTAAAAATAAAATAAAAATTATAAACAACCAATAACAATGAATATTTCATATCAATAAAACAACAATAACACTAAACAACAACTACTTGGAAAACAACAAAATATTATACATTAAGTCTCAAAAACAACAACAACAACTACACTAATAACAACAATATTACTGGTACAAACATGGAGAAAGTTTTACATATCAGAAATATGATGAGAGAATCATAGAAATGTGTCAGTTTGAGGTCCAAGTTTTCTAATTAGAGTTTTTTTCCTCCTTTGTTTACTTCGTTCGACTTGGAGAAGATGAAGAATGAAGTTTTCGTTTGTTAGGTAGAGAAGATAAAGAATGGTGTTTCGTTTGTTAGGTGGAAAAGACTAAGAATGAGGCTTTTGCTCGTTCGATAGGGCGCAAAAATTTATTGGAGTTAGAAAAAGTGAATGAGAGTTTACATTCTGATGTTGGAATGTAATATTGTTTAGAGTTTATATCTCGGTTAAACACATAGGTAATGTTTTGAGTTCTATTTTCATTAAATTAAATAATGAGCAACATTTCATGTTGGTTCGTTAAACAACCGAGGAAATTGATGATTTATATTGTAATTAGAAAACTAAATAAAATAAGGTGCCATTTTGACACGAAATAGTAGAAGTCGAGAATTAAAGCTCAAACCCTGGGCTACATTTCCTGTCGACTTACTTAAAAACTGGGGGATAAGATTTAATTTAAAAATAAAAATAAAAATAAAATTTTCTAGGGAATTTATCCCCGATTTTTAATTGACTAAGTGGAAAGATTTATCATGGAATGTATTATTTGTAGTCTTGTGGATCGGTCTCCTTGTTTGGTAGTGTTCACGGTGATCGGTGAAACAACCGCTAGTCTTCCAAACTATTGAATAAGCGTTATAATCATATGTTATTCAACCTCTGGTAACTTGGTGGATCGAGATTGATGGGGTATCGGGCGTTGGTATAAACTTAAGATAAAGATCCATATTTGAGACTTGTTTTTGAGGTTTTGTATATGTCAAAATGCTTCGATTACTTAGTGATGTGATCAAGTTAATAACGTATTTGGTTGTTTAAACAAGAACATGCGAGATTCGAAATAGCAACAACAATATAAAAATGCAATATTCAAATAAACTCTTAAAGTGTAAAAGATTTTCAAAGTGACTGTGAAACGTAAAAGATGAATGTAAACAAATGTATAAAACTTTCTCGGGAAATAACAACGTTAATGTAAAGGTTTTTGGAAAAGTAAAGAATGGTAGAAAAAGCATTTAAATGAAATGACTTTGAAAATAAAGAAACTTAAAAGACATTGATGCAAGATAAAATTAGACGAGGAGGAAGATACATTGAATAATAAAGTTTGGTGCAATCATACGTATATCATTCGTGCATTGCTTTTCTAGCATGTGGTATTTTGAATGTGATCAATTTTAGTAATAGATGACACACGTAAATCCTAACATTAAGATTTTATTTATACTAATTTCGACCAACGGCAACCCATATCTTGCCACGCTTAGGAACATGCAACACACCATGCTTCTTGCTTCCACGCGAACCGCTTTTTTCGCGTTTTCCTTTTTATCCCACTTTCTTTTGAATTTCAAATGTATCACCGCTTTGATCTCGAACCCATTTCCTCCGATATGATTCTATTATCCGATCGAAGCTTGTTTCACATATATCACCAAGATTGTTATTTTAACTCAATACATCCATTCAGGGGCTAATTTCTTTCCAAACTATGATATTCACTATATTCCTTGAATACTTTAACGCTATCTCGCCTCGAGTTCCATGATATTTCTTCGAATCACAAGACATCAAAATCTTCACTAACAAATGCCCTTTAAAATATGTATTTTTTAATTTTAAGAAATACTTATTTTAAATATATCTACAAGATTTTGATGTGACTCTTGAGTAATTATGACACTGTGACATTTCCATCATGTCAATCAATGACCCCCGGTTTCCGAACCAATTTTACACAAGAACTACGGTATGGTGCATTTATTGAAAGCAATGATTATCCTTAATCACGCCATTACCAATACTAACTTCACGCCACCTCATCTTGTAACCAACCCATGTCTCCCACGTAATTTGTCATTAGTTGGTGAGTGTTTACCCTCACTATAAAACCACATAAACTTTAGTCTTTCCACTTTTTCCACACTGAATCTTCTTCTTCCTTTCTTTCTCGTGAAAACCCTAATCTCTTTAATCAAAACCCCAACAATGTCTTCATCAACATCCTGTAAAAAGATTTCCAAGAAGAAGAATAAGAACACGGAACAATTTTGGAAAGCAAGGTTACTCACCAAGGTCATCTCGCACTTATGCCCTGTGGACTCTCAAAGAACAAGAGCTCTTATATTCCTCTGTGTATTAATCCCTACTAACGCCCGGAAAAGATTTAATGGGTCCCCTTATTTTTGAGATTCTTAAGGATACACGAAACATATTTCCTGCTCATACGATTTCAAACCTTTATTCAATACCATGGAAAACCCTAGGTGGGAAATGAAAATGTCAATGATCCTGCATACAAAGGACGAAACTCCTATGACTACCCCTAAAGATCCTTTCATTCGACTATGTCAAAACAACTTTAAACCATTTTATCTCTTGCCCAATCACGATGTAGTATATCAAAACCGGTTCGCAAAATGGAAGTTAAGAAAGGACATCATGGGAGGAATTAGGTATCTATATTTTAAAATTATCCAAAACAAAGTTCACATACACTATCTTCTGTTATTCGCATCCTCAGATTTGGATAGCACCTATAATACCTTCCACCTTCCCGGAGGGATGATCACACCCACATTCTTTGACATAACTGCCATCACTGGACTAACACCAGTAGGGGAAACATATGTTCCTGATGCTGAGGAACATTCAAGTATTATCGATTTCGATATCAAACTAGCCAGCTTCTCCAAATTCATCACCATTACCATACGTATGTGATAAGTCTCTCGATGTTGAATATATGCCTTCCTTACTTTTGGCTATCACGATATGTTTTCATGCAGCAGTCACTCTAGCTAGTAGGTTCATTCCTCCGGCAAGAGATTTGCATGAGAACAGAGGATTAACTTGCTTAACTCCCGCTAGTTGACCTTTATGAGAGCCTCGAGATCACGCTTCGAGCTTGAAATCTCATACCTCCAAGAACATCTTGTTACCTGGTCCCTTCTCGTTGCTCCAGCATGGCTAAATGCTATGTTCGAGTTCGCCTCCACCGCAGACTATTAATGAGCAAGATCCAGATAGTGGATCGAAACGTTGAGGGCACGAGGCTAAGGAGATCGACTCCTAGTGATGACAAGGCCGATTTCCGTGTTTCATTTTCAAAGTACATTATACTCTCTCCGAACAACATGAATTTAAAGAAACTATGGCGCCTTTTGCTTCGAGGACTCATGGACCATCATGGTTCACTATGTCTCTTCAAGGTCGCTAAATGCAAGGAAATCCAAGATATCTGAAGGCCTTTTATTACCAAGACTGATTCTCAAGAATTACTCCGACCAAGAACCGATCCTCTTATTTGCCTATCAACCTAACTCGCTTTTCGAGACAATTTGGTCTCAGGTCAATTAATACCGAACCTTGTTCCAAACTCAAAGCGCCATTATTCTCGGGTCGAACCTTTGTGCCGTAGATGCCAAGCTTCAACAAGAACAATATCAAAAGTTCGCCTAATTCAACTTAATCCCTTTCGAACCAGCCTTTCTCTTAAAGAGTTTTCTAGATTGGTGGATTAAATTCTATCAATCTCATATGTTTGACACTCTTACCATTCAAGCTAAACCGACCGCCTGTTCATGTGCGGTGTACACAAAAGAAAGGTAGGTTGACCCACGAGAGATTAAAGCTTTTGTAATTACTTCGAAACTACTTATGATCCCACACGCCGCAAACCATCAGATATCGAGTTGCTCAAACCTTGAGGGAAAAATTTAAAGAAAAATTTCTAAGTTCAAACTCCTTCAAGGTCACACCGAGGATAGGTATGTTGGCACCGAAATGCATCCACCTAAATTTACAACTACTCTACCTTAATTGGCTCGCTTGGTTTCCTCCATATCCTTGGTGGTTAATTTACAAATGCTCAAATATAAATCCCACAAGAAACTAAAGCCATCCGACTCGTGACATGGGCTCGACATCGCTTCATAATTTCAGACCTCTTCGCTATGACCTTCCGCCATGTCGATTCTTTCGAAAGAGGGCGCATGAATGTTTTGGGAAATCAAAATATTATTACTTTCTTTGTTTTAACTTTCGCTTTAATTGCTTCGATTTCAAACTGTGATCAAGAGACTATCGCATCAAGACTACAAGGAACATTTCAACAACCACCAGACAAATGATAGTGTGCCTAAAGCCACTCCAACAATC